>CAJINU010000005.1:848759-1448759 GCA_905178165.1 Amoebophrya sp. A25 | reverse complement strand
ACTTCGCTGCTGTACGACCTACCAGGTCCACCACCAGTGCTCTCTGCAGACGGCCGCGTTGATGTGTTTCCAAGTTTGCGAAACCGTCCAGGTCCTGTTCTTGACGTGCCAATCAATTATCAAGTGATTCGGTCCGATGACGACAAGGTGAAGGTAGAAGATGCACAACATACAACGCGGACAGCACCATGCTCTCCGACGCGCGAGGAGAACTATGCACTGAGACGTCGCCGGGCAGCGTGCAAGCAGGAGTGGCGTGCAGCCTACCATACCGGACCACAGTGGTCCGCATCGCCTGTGGGAGGTGTGCAACCGCTGGCCGATCGCCTCATCTCCACTGCGGTTTTGGCGTTGGATAGCGACGGCGTGCTTCACGACCGCAACACTAACGCTTCTCGCAAGGCGCAGTTCCGCTCTTTCCTGCGAAAACTCCGCAATAACCGGCTCGAAAAGGGACAGCAAGTACTCGACGTCAAGAAAACAAAGAAAGAACTAGATGGTGAAGGTTGTCCATCTAATAATAGGATGCAGCAGACTGGTGCACGAGCAAGCGCTACAGCACCATCAAAGGTGGACCGCATAGATATCGCGGCACAAGATGAAGAGCAAACAGTAACAGAAAAGGTCGTCGTTCAGGCACCGAACAAAGGCAGCACCTTGCAGGACTCTAGTGGTATGATCTGCATCGCAGACACCAATGGTAGTGTTCACCTGTCCCTGGATGCGCGCTGCAAATCCCCACGCGCTGCCCGTCGTAAGAAAGAGTTTCGGGCTTCTCGGCGCATCAATGTCTCCGCGATTCCACTGGGAGATCGACCACGTCCGCTCCACAGCAGTAAAAGTAGTAGCGGCACTTCCGGTAGTTTCGTCCTGGTCTCGGATGACGACCTATCCGAATCCGAGGGCGAGCTTGCTGCGTTTGCGAGTTGAAGTTGAGAACCACAAAAACTATCTTTGGAATTAGACTTAGCCCCGTAAAAATGAAAAATTTGTTTGTTGAAAGTTTCTTTTGTATTTAGCGCACAAGCATATTTATACCTACTGCGGTCGTGTTCTTGAACACGACTCTGATGTTTATCATCCTGGGATCTGTAAAGATAACAGGTTATGGCATTCATATCATCCATCTTAACGTGCTGTCTATGAGGCCTTCGGCAGGTTCCTCTTTACAGAATGCTTGCATGGGTGGAGGTCCTCGTGTACAAGCAATAACATGAGCGTGAACATTTAAGTATAGGTTTGTTCATAGTATTAATATGCAGTGAATAGATTTTGGTGATCATAATGTAGTCATCGAACCGATACCGAATCTCTTACATATTATAGTACAAATAGCCTTTCAGAAAATAACCCGGGCACCTCTTCTTGTACATTTTTGCTTTGGTGATGAATGTTGCTTCTGACTTCAGGTATCAAAAAAATCGTTTAGTACCATGCATAGATATCGCATAGACCACAGACGCTGTGTTGTAGTAGAAACCATACATGAAGGTATGTAATCGATGATGTAATATTTTTTGGCACCGTACGAGTTCTTGTAAGAGCCGACGGAAATCCACATCCAAATACATTTTTTTCAACTATTATTTTCCTATAAACAAATTTTGAATTTGAATTGAATTTGAATTAACCAAAAGAATCGCAATCGTATTTGATGAAGTACTCATAATTTGGAAGTCGACTCAATAAAATGAATCATAGGGAAAAGCCATCGGGTCAAAATCTGTACTAAGATCAACTTCGTTGAATCAGTTAATAGTTGATGCATGCCAGGTAGATTTTTCAACAACATGGGAATACATGACATGGTGAACATGAATGAGAGTCATAGAAATAATCGACATATATAAGTACGTCATAACGACAACACGAAGATAGCATAACGTTCTGTAATTTTTTGAAGCCTGGTGGATGGATGTCGTCGAGTGGAGAAATTGATTGTATCAGCGAGTTCCGCCTGGAACAGACGCTGAGGTGGATGTCTGTCTATCAGCGTGCTGTAGACTCCTGATTCATCAGACGCATCGACGTTGAAGCATGTCATCTTGTTGCACATAAAAGATTGTTGAAATGAAAAATAGAATCGAAAAATGCACCAGATGGAGCTGATGAAGCTTGATCGTAGTGTGTTCATGGAATCAAGAAAGACCCATCACAATGTAAGTAGTTGCGTCCGAATCCTTCTACCTTGGTAGTTTTGCACGTTTCATCTCCGGCAAAACATGGAAAATATAAACACCATACAACAAGACGACGCTTGTTGGTTCCAATTGAGGTAAGAAGAATTCAAATCAATGCCACGAGGGATCATCTAAGTACCTCCTAGCACTATCCTCGCGTCATCATCAAGACAAATGGCTAGTGATCGATGTTGTCACGGAGAGGAATGCAAGGCAGCGGACGCAACATCTGCGAAACGGCGAGAGAATAGAAATTGTTTCTCGTACATGCGATGATCTCTCCTCTTCAACTGCAGTTGCGATTGTAAAAGACATCATTGACATTGTCTTCGTAAGTAGTTTCAAGTACCTACATCTTTTTTATCATGCGAAGACCAGTATTTTATGTTTTGCCAGTATTTTTAGTTTTTCTTCATTTTCTAGTTCTAGATCTAATTCCATTTCGTCAGGCCTTCACCGAAACTTGACCCGCGATACTGAGAGCCTCCCCGTGGCTTCTTTCCTACATAAGTGCATTATCTCCTAGTCCCATTTCATTCTTCGAGTTTGTTTCTTTGCATCTTTAATTTCGTCTGCTTTATTTTGTTCTGGAGCCTACGCCTAGTGACAATACATTAGAAGTATCTGGTAAATGGTATTGATCATCCATGTGAGGTAAGGAAATTGTATGTCTTTCTGCCCTCTCGTACCCCTCGCTTTCATCTCGATCAAATCACATTGATGTTTTAGTTTTTCCATGCTCGGTGTTTGTTGAAATTTTTTTAATCCTTGAGAGACCACGAAAAAATGTTCCTCGTTAACTGGGTCAAGGAGAGCTTCGGAGAGTTTCTCTCATGGCTCGGGTTCCTCCCAGAAAATTCCAAAATCCTGTTTCTGGGTCTCGATAATGCCGGAAAGACAACGTACTATTTTTGGACGCTCGCAACTGACGAACTAAAACAAATTATGATTCATTGGTTTCGTACAAAGCATGCTTGGCGTTGAAGTTGTACCTCCTTCGCTCGTTTATCTCTTCAATCGCACAACAGGTTGTTGCATATGTTAAGGGACGATCGAATTACAACTCATAATCCCACGCTGCACCCGCACGCAGAAGAACTGTACATCGGAAATAGGCGATTTCGAGCATTCGATCTTGCGGGCCACGAACTCGCTAGAAGAATATGGAAGGTATGGATCCTATATATAAATGATTCTGATTTTGATGTAAATGTAAAACAAAAATGGAAACGTGTCGCTCCGACGTTGTTGCATTCTCATCATGTACCACTTGTACTTGTAGTAGTCGATTCTCTTTATCGAATGAAAGTATTAATATGATGTAGTTGTAGACCTTAGACTTCATCTTGATATGTTTCGCTCCTCAGGGCGATGCAAAGGCAACCTCTCATGTCCTCCTCCCTGTGCATCCACCTCAGGACTACTATGCAGATGTCGATGCCATCATTTTTTTGGTAGATGCAGCGGATAGGACAAGAATGGCCGAGGCTAAAATCGAATTGCAATATCTTTTCGAGACCGAAACTCTCCGATATGTATTTTTTCTTTGAAATTATAATCCGTGTGCTTTTCCTCGACGCGGCAGCATCTATGATGAAATATGACGTAAGTAACTGGTTGTACTAAGTAGCGGTAGTAGTAGAGTAGTACTACAGTCGACGTGTGCAGCTGCAGCTAGTGCTGCTGCTGCGACCGAGGTACGGCGGACTGAATTTTCATTGCTTGCAGTTTGTTGCACCTTTTTTTTGTTTTTCCTACATACGAGTTCAACAAAAAATGAAATGTTCTCCTAAACCCGTAGGTGCCCTTCGCAATCCTCGGAAACAAGATCGATATCCCCACGGCGTGCTCTGCAGAGGAGCTTGTGCAGTTCCTGGAGCTTCCTATGGCCTACAATTATCAGGGATATTCCAAGGTACTGATTGTGATTTTGATTTGTGATTGTATACTTAAACATATTTTATACTAAAAGTAGAAACGCGAAGATGAATATACTTGTACAACATCAACATGGGATTCTTATACTGGAGAAGAAACAGGAACAAACACCTCTCGTCTTGTGGTTGTGTCATTCCAATTCCTTGACGTTCGATCTATTTTTCCAGAATGATTCGCAAAATTTGCATTTTCAGCCCGGTTCGGGACAGTGGGCCAACCGGCCGAATGGTGGACCCATTGAGGTCTTTATGGTGTCCCTTGTAAACAAGATGGGATACAGTGCGGCTTTCAAGTGGATTTCAGAGGTTCTCAAACAACAAAAGGCTCAGGGTGGCCAGAAGCAAGGACTCTAAAGATTTAGTTTCCCCATTTCCTTTGCCTCTGATCAGGCGAGCTTGTTCTACTAGAAGTTCTCGTTGACACTACTTCACACCACGACAAATGATTTTAATCGCTACAAGACAAGAAGATGAAGCCGAATGCTGAAGGAGAAGTTTAACAAGCAAGAGCTACTAACTAATTGTGAAGATGAGTGTCAACAAAAGCAAGAAGAGATGACTTGCTCTGTTGACACAAGGGCCTCTGCCTGAAGAAGATTGAACTAGTGCCAAACCCAACTTTATCTATTCAAGCGTGAAAATTCCAAACTCAACCATTGTCGAACAGTTTTTTCAAACTAACAGGAGCTACTGAGACTCGGTGCGGAGAAGTGCGAACGTTGCTGTGCGCGTGATCTTCTATGTATTTTGTAACCGATGTCACAAAAAAAAATGAAGTCTATCTCCTAGCCGTAGTAGCGTCTATTGTTACCGACTGGTGTCTATTGTTACCGAATGTTTGGCCAACAAATATGTATCTATTCATTTTTATACTGAGAACATCCACGAGCACGTCATAGATTTATTTTGAGATCACTGCTCACATCAACATACGGACGGCAGCGACACACTTCTATCTTTCGCTGCCCATGAAGAACAATGTATGCAGCCACAACTACTTCGAGCTCGACGTCACCAAAAACTTCCCTATACAGCTAATGACTCACAACGAACAACAAAAATGCTTGCGTTTGCCAAGCAACCTCGCAATAAAAAACAGCGACACTGCTTTACGAAGCAACCAAGGGCGTCCTTAACATTGATGTTCCTTCGAATGAAAGACCAGAATCTAACCTCAGACCTTTACGTACACAACCGTCGTAGAAAATGGCAACTCAATGTGCTGAAGGGTTTGGAGAGCGTTGGATTTGAGGAGCGATATTTTCGAGGCAGTGATTTGAGTTTTTGAGTGACACTCTTTCGAGCGAAAACTTGTGAGATCACAGATCCAAAGTCATATCTTTCCGACTATGCGAGATTTATTGTATTGTAGTATCCCGATTTATATTCTTATTGATCATGTTGATAAAGCCGTTTGCAGAGCCTATCTTCATTTTTACATGCAAATCATGCTCTGGTCTAGTATTTGTCTCGCTTGTAAGTAGTGTAACTTCATCTCTGAGGGATTAGCACCAAAGTAGTCGGCTAAAGTTCGGTCCGCATTGTTCTTAGAAATGAATCAAGAACAAGAACATGATCCATTCACCTCGTCTAGCGTGGGTCTGGCGCAGGGCAAATGTTTTTCGCAAGCAGGAAGAGCAACGCCTTTCACCAACTCCCGGATCAAAAAGGTGTAGATGGCGGGTCCGGCGAGCAGTTTATACTGGACTCGCACTGCTGTACGTCCTCGGGTTTTTGTCCGCACATGTTTATGAAAATCTTCAGCCTGACGGCGACGCTTACCATTTTTTACCTCCCGCTTCGCCCGGCGATGAGCCAGTATCCACACATTCACGCCCAGCACAAGTTGTAGCAGCTCCTTCCGGAGGAGAACGAGACAGAGATGCACCTCGTTTCCGCGAAAGTGACAAGTCCTCTACTTCCAAGACGCACTCTCTGCTTCGGAGAAAACTGCGTCAAACAGATGTCCGAGGCAGCAATTCCAGCGTGAACGAGCTACGTGTTCTGAACGAAACGCACACGTCTATTACTTCAGACTCTCAAGCTGCTGCAGCAACAACTGCTGGTAGTCAGTTGATTCGCCTGATCGCGCGGACTTTTGTGGGCAAGGCGTTCACGGTAACGTGTCCCGTCGTGCACGGGCGGTTGCGTGAGGCAGGCTACGACTTCCAGCTGCTGTACGCTGGAGCTGATCGCAGAAGGAGGGTTCGACCAAAATATCTGCAGTTTTGGTCAGCGTCAGGAAGAGCGTCGTCTACTCCTGAGGATGCGGTGCCAATGGAGAATCACCCGAAGACAGAACATGCCAATGGCAAGGAAGCAAACGCCGAAACGAGTGGCACGGAGACTGACAGTTTCTCGGCCACATTGGGCAGACCTGGAGGTCTCCTATTGCAGGACCTCGGAGCTGTCGTTACCTGGGGCGTTTCCGCGACTGAAGCAAGCGCACTTTATAAGACAATCAGACCAACAGGGCGTCGTCAGGGACCTGTCGCTAATGCTGTGGCAACTGCAAATGGTGGCTCGTCTCTGACTGCCCGCGAAATAGCAGCTGCTGCATCTGCTGCAGCAAAGAATCGGGAGCAGCGAAGTGCAAAGCAGATCGAGGATGATACGGAGGAGGTTGCACTCGCACGAAGCGAAGATTTCGCGTCGAGGCGAATGGCAGAAAATGGTCAAGCCACAGGGGAACTGCTTGCCGACTTGAATCAAATGTTAGAAATCCGAGGAATCGCTGGGGGATTTTTTTCTTCAACGCCGACTCGACCACTACACAGGAGAGTACATGGCCCCTCATCGATTGTATCAAACTCACGTGTCTCTAAAAAAACGACAGGGGGAAGCACGACACCAGATCAAGAAAGCGCCATTGCTTTCACCTGGTTTGGAACTTCCTCAGAAGTAGAGAATCCTGTCGACCAGCCGATCGACTTTTCGTCTCCCGTAGTCTTCCATCTTCGAATAGAAACAGCTCTTTCTTTTGCTTCTAAACCTCAAAAGGACGCGGGGAAACAGAAACATGAGAGAATACTCGAGGAGCAATTGGCCACAGTGACCCCTGTTACCTCGTCAGCAGTCGAGGCAGCGCCTGGATCTTCAGGCCTCGCTTCGCTATTGCAGAAGTTGCATATGTCGATCGATAAGCTGACAAGCCACCTCGGCACACCGTCTTCATTAATAACAGCCGCGGGAGGAGGAGGGGGCGGCGGAACAGCGGACATAGAACACGAAAAGGGAAGTATTCCGAAGGAACGAGACGAGGCCCGATCAGCTGACTCTTCTCAACCAAATTTTGTTTTGCCTGCTCTTTCCTCTCGACGTTGGGAGCATCCTCGTAGCGTGCTTGTAGTTGTGGCACGAGCCCTGGCCTTTGTCAGTCATCAGCATCGCCTTGGTGTGGCACTAGATGCTTTTGCAGCTCAGCACGACATGTTATTGCGACGCGCTGAAGGCCAAATTCTGCGCAGTGACCACATCTTCGGTGTAGGACACTTACACCACGCATACAACAGCATTTTTTCGCAGCTGTTGCACTTGACAGCATTGCAGGAACGCTTCCAGCAGTTTCGGCGGCGCGTCGAGAGTCCGCCGAAGGCGCTCGCCGTATACTCTGGTCCGCCCAATTCAGAGAGTACAAAATTAGGATCGCTCTCTGCAGATCTAGCACTGAAGTGGCGTACTGGCAGCGACGAGCCGACCACTGCCCTGCGCTTGCGCGACTACGCCCACGTCGACTTGTCTGGCCTGCAAAACAGACGTAGGATGTCGGAGAAGACTACAAGCGATGCAGAAGAAGCGTCGGGAGATGCGATGGTCGCATTGTATCACGTAATACAGGCTCGCTTTGAAATGAGCGAGCTGTTGGAGGAAATGGAGCGAAAAATCGAGCGCCACAAGGAACGAGCTGAAGTATACCTGGAGCGAGTCAAGTTATGATCAGACAAGAGAGAAAGTATCAAAAACTGTTTCCCAAACTTGTCCGAATTCTTCTCTCTAGCAAGGTCATTGTCAAAATCATGCTCGGTTTCATTTTGATATCTCAACCATGCTGTTTAAAAAAAGCATGACCCTAGTGCCTTGAAAGCGTTTCCTCTATTCCTTCTGTCCTACTTCTACCTCTTACGCAGGTAGGTTCAAGCGAAATAGATATGATTATAAATATATTGTACAGATAATTAGACATAGAGATAGACGAGCTACAGCTATTCAAATGAATTTGAATTATAATCGTCCTCTAATGCGACACGACCACAGTTCGTATCTGGAAATCTGGATCATTATCCTGATCGTGATAGAGATCTTGCACGCTTTCGCGGAGCACGGCGTTTGGGAAATGTGGAAGAGTTTTGGTGTGTGCCTCTGTTGTGGAAAAGTAGCTTACCACGCACGGACAGGCGAGCTGTTGCTTCTCGACAATAATCCAGATCATGCTGACCATGTTGGATGCTCTGAAAACGGTGAGGATGAAGACGAAGTTGATACTGTTAAATCTACTTCTCGAGAAGATGAAGCAGCAAATAACAACCAAAAAGGTTCTCGTAGTGGCAGTCCCTCAGTTGTAAACGCACATGATCGTGGCGTTGTTCTGGGTGTCTCATCTAGGCCCGACAGCGACGCTGATGATGACGACGGGAGCAGGGCCAATGTTAGGCAACCGACTGGAGACCACTGTGTCAGTGGAATGGGAGTAACAAGGCCAGGGACGGGCGGTATACTTTACACAAAACTCGGTGGGACGAAGTGAGTTTGTGCTTGTGAAAACCAGGAAAGACGAGTTGCTCATGTTGTATGTGCATATGCGACTTCTTGTTGAGCTTGAAAACTAAAACGCATACCTATTTTTTGTCTGTATTTGTAGTGCTTGTAGCGTAGGGTAATGCTTTTCGAATTCGTAGCCATCACGACAACTGGCGATTGCAAGCTCCTGCTCACAACAGGCGTTAGTGTATTAAAAAATGTACGATTTTGATTCTGCAATGCTGTCGCCGCTTATCTCCACCAGCACAATGAAATCATTTTCTGTGCTTGCGTAAGTAGATGATACCTGTGATATTTTTATCACCCCTGCCTGTGTCTTCACCTGCAGATTTGCGGAAAACTAGATTCAAGAAGATCTTTCGGGCTGAATGCCTATGCATCTTCTACTTGTTCTTCTATTATCAATAGCGTCAATATTACCGATTCCAGATTCATGGCAGCACAAACGGAAACGGATCACGCAAAACATCGGTGAATCCACCAGCAGCTCAAGCCCTAGGATCAATGTCACAGGATCTTGTTCATGTTCTTGCTTTTTAAATTTAGTAGGGATCGAGCGCCCGCTTATTCATCTTGTTCTAAAATCCTAATCCATTTCCAACATCATACTTATTAATACTCAAAGAAAGAGGACCGATCATCATACTTATATTGTGAAGGAAAAATAATACCCGAGTTTGTTCGTCTTTTGAAAAAAATGAAGCACTTTCCACATGCATGTTCTTTCGTTTTGCTGTCTCCATGCGATACTAGTGGTAGCACAAGTACTAGTACATCAATGTGCATGCTGCTGTTGTGAGCTTTTAGAGGCAAACTGTAGTACAAAAGCCGCTTGATAAAAGAAGCGAAAAGGATCTTAGAGCTGTCACCACGAAGATCATAACAGCTACAATCCTTTCTGGAAGACAAATCTGCTGAAATCTGGTGCCTTTTTAGGCTGCGTCATATCCGCTAGTACTAATTACAGTTCCGGATGACAATGGTTGCACCCAAGTTTGTATCTGGACGCCGAATAGGGGTGCTTTTTCATCCTCCTAGGTGTTTATCTGTTCGCCTGGGGAATCCGATAATTGTATCAGTATCCCGTAGCGATAGGACGAGCAGAAATACACATCCTAGGAATTTCAGTTCTGCAGGTAGTGCTGCAACTTCAACGTGTAAAGTAAACAGGAATATTTCAACAGATTCTTATCTTGACAAGATCAAAAAAATACAACAGGGGTCTACTTTTGCTAATGGTCATTCAATATCACCACACCAAAATCCATTCGAGCAAGTCGTGACGTCTAATTTCTATCGTCAAGGATCAGTCTCTTCGTCTATTGTATCTGGTGCTAGTTGTTGTACAACATCCACTAGTGGTGCTCCTTCTGTAGGAACAAATTGCAGTGTTGTACCTTGTGAGACAGGTCACGCTCACGGCGACCACGCGGATAATCAGCTGGAGAACAGTTCATTTACATCTGAAGGCGTGCTGGACATCAATTCGTCGCATACACCGGCATCTTTTCTTTACCCAGCGTTTAGTTCCGGAGCTACTAGAAACACCGCGATCAAACTTGATTACGTTCCTCCACCAGAAGTAACAATGCCGACTCTCTACTGGGGATACTACGGTGAAAATTCCATCCTCGTGACGGGCGACACCATTCAAGTGAAAGGAACACTGAAGGAACTCGGTGGCAATTGGAACATGAAGGGTACCATTACTATTACAAACCCTTTGCAATTCTTCTGGGAGGAGCGACTTGCATTAGGATGGATGATTCATGAGTTTTCTAGTAATTGCTGGAATATAGTGTTCTCACAGCGTATTCGGTCCTGGTCGGACCATATTGGGCTGCTCCTATGCGTATCTATGATTAGCAACTACTTTTTCGTGGAACTCGAATTCGATGAGGGAGACATCAACAACACTACGCACTCTTCTACTCAAAGAACTCTTCACAAAAAACAAAGAAAAACGTACCAATACCAATGTATTATGATATATCCAGAGAAAGGCTGGATGATGCAGAAATCGAAGTGGGACGGTATTCAGAAGAAGCTGGAAGAGATGTGCATCGTGAAACAGCTTGACGAGTCAGGTGAACCAGTTCCCAAGCGGCAAAAAACAGAAGACAAAAGCAGTAATCCTTTAACTGCTGGACCTTCAGCGGATGACAAGTTCATCGATTTAGGCCAGAGCAAACGCGTTGCTTTGACTATTTTTAAGGCTTCCACAAATCCATCTTCATTCTTCGAGAGCATCCTGCCTGGCTGTGACCTCCTTGTTTGAGAAGTGGGGAAAGAAAGAGGCAGTTCTAGGATTCGCCTCAAGATGGATTTAGGGAAGGTCTAACATTTACCAAGGAAGGAAAATGATTAACTTCCGAGAATTCTACGAAGATAAGGCATCAGGCGAAATGAAGCCTGGAGCAAAGGGAATTACGCTCACTGCGGACAATTACAAGAAGGTACTCACGATATTTTTTTACAACTTGGAACTTCCACTTTAGTTACGATCGTAATTTGTAGAGGTAGACATAGTTATACCTACAGTCCATTTTTCCATCTTCTAGACCAAATGATTGATCTAGGCTCTCTCTTTATTTTTGTTTACGTTAAATATATACATTCATTCTAAAAAGGTACAAGTAGCTCTCGCTTCAGCAAGGATAAAGTTTCAATTTAATCTTAATGTACATCAATCCTTATCGTTATCCTACAACACAACTACAGCTATCCGATAAGTATGAGCAAATGGAAGAGGCCATTGGAGCTCAAGAGGACGCTTGGTTCGAAATTGAAGGTGGGATCCAGACAAAGCGTTACTTTACTCTCAGCTCGTACAAGGGCAAGTGGTATGTCGCCGTTCGGGAGTACTGGAATTATGGCTAGTGCAAACTGTAGATGTAGTTACAACGTCAATCAATTTCAATGTATATCCCTAACCCCACGTACTGTGGGGCAGACGATTAAATTGTCGTCCTTCAGAAGCACAACTACTTCTACCGCATTATATAATTTACGAGATGAGTTAGAGTTGGAGACGATACTACAGAGGACATTTCGTAAAGAACAAGGGTAGGATACTCTATGTCCATGATAACACCATGATCACTCGCTCTTTCTAATGAATGCCGGAGCTCGAAGATGATTTCAAACCAGGAAGGAAGGGACTGACAATCAGCGTCGACCAGTACCGCAAGATTTCGGAGAACCACGAGACTATCTTGTCTTGGTTGAGTTAAGCACAGTCCGTTTTTGGTGAACCGGTGCTACCAGGAGACTTGACGCAGAAGTAAGAAATGCAAAATGTGCACGCAGAGGAGGACAAGATGCAAACAATGGGAATTAGGAGGGAAAAGGAAACTAATCCGGAGGAGAATAAGCTGATAAATATGCACTGGATTTGAGCCGCTGTATCCACCTTGCTCATGCTGCAGCAAATGTGAAAAAGAACTCTACTAAACCTAGCGAAATTTCTATGAATCCACAGCTTTATTTTTATAGAATAAAGAGAGACCTCAAGGTCAAGGGTAAGGCTGATCCTTAAATCTAAAAGCCTGTCAGGTCAAAGCCCTCGTTCTGACATCACTCAAAAACATGTACCAGAAACAGAATTTTTGTTTGTTATATTTTGAAGCCACCGATGGCTGCTACAAAAATCACCATCATACATAGAAACGACAACACGTGTTACATGATACTCCCTATGATAAGACCCGCTTGATTGTACGATTATTCTGAATGACGAATATGCTGAGGAACAACAACATCATGCGATAGTAGCAGCCTCTAAAAACTCTCAAAATCCCATGACATGCCCCAGCACCTGCAACAGCAACAGGCGGAACGCTTTTTATTGTTGATCTAAGAAGTACCCGTATTATGTTCATGACACGCAGCAGGTCAAGAATGTGGTGCTTAATGGAAGCCACCCGTCCGGAGACATGGTTGGAATGGAAAAACAAGAACAAGCACTAGGATTCACGTCCGGATCAGGCGTTCCACATAAAAAAAGTTCCGACGCAGGCGACGATTCGCAGCACTGCTTTCTGTCCTTGTATTGCTGACTCTGTCGGTCGTGCACAAAGAAGGACCGACTTACAATCGAGAGACTGGCGAACAACAAGAGCGAGTGATGAGTAGTTGTAGTAAAAAGACATTGGTCAATGGAACAACAACAAGGTCCCACAAACATCAGCTTCAGAGATCCCATCGGTTTACTTTTCTTCACCGCACAATGCGAATCCTAAACTTGGATTTTCATCAGGTTCAGGTATGAAGTCATATGGGGACTATTTTCCGTGATCTGGAGCCATTCTATTTAGCACTGAATTTTTCAAGCCCAGCAGTGCTATTCGACACCCGATTGAGTTTGAAATAGAAACAACTAGTCGTTTCCCGGGTGTTTAGCGGTCCGAGAGGAGGGAAATTGGAACGATGGAGAATGAGCTGCTAGGGGCAGGAGAGAGAGAGACCGTGAGCGAAGGAAAACGTCCCGACTAAAGCGACACCACTGCGCGTTGAGAATATACCCCGCGTGAGACCCGCTTCAGGACAATGACCCCCCCGCGCGTGCAGGTTTCCCCGCAGATTCTCGGTGAAAACACCCACACGCAGCTCGTGGGCGGGCTCCAGCCTCCGGCCCCCCGTACCGCGGGCGGTCTCCCCCCGGTGCGCGAGCCGATTCAGGCCCCCTTGCGGTCCTGACGTTAACCGGCCCAAACGCGGCTGGCGGCCGCGTTAGAGCCCGCTAACGTCCGCGCGACTCGGTGAAACAGGGTCTCACGGCGAAACTCAGACCCGCCGAAACTCGGAGGCGGGAAGCCCTGACACCCCGAAACTCTGAGGCGCGAAACTCTGAGGCGCTAAACCCTACCACTGCGCAACTCTGAGGCGGGAAGCCCTGACATGCCGAAACTCTGAGGCGCGAAACTCTGAGGCGCTAAGCCCTGACCTGCCGCAACTCTGAGGCGGGAAGCCCTCACATGCCGAAACTCTGAGGCGCGAAACCCTGAGGCGCTAAACCCTGACACTGCGCAACTCTGCGGCGGGAAGCCCTGACATGCCGAAACTCTGAGGCGTGAAACTGTGAGGCGCTAAACCCTGACATTGCGCAACTCTGAGGCGGGTAACCCTGACATGCCGAAACTGTGAGGCGCGAAACTCTGAGGCGTTAAGCCCTGACCTGGCGCAACTCTGAGGCGGGAAGCCCTGACATGCCGAAACTCTGACCCGCGAAACTCTGACATTGCGCAACTCTGAGGCGGGAAACCCTGACACGCGAAAACTCTGACCTTCGAAGCCCTGAGGCGTTAAGCCCTGACCTGGCGCAACCCGAGGCGGGAAGCCCTGACATGCCGAAACTCTGAGGCGCGACACTCTGAGGCGCTAAGCCCTGACCTGGCGCAACCCGAGGCGGGAAGCCCTGACATGCCGAAACTCTGAGGCGCGACACTCTGAGGCGCTAAGCCCTGACCTGGCGCACCTATGAGGCGGGAAGCCCTGACATGCCGAAACGTGACCCGCGCAACTCTGACGCGGGAAGCCCTGACATCCGCCAACCCTGAGGCGGGAAACCTTGACACGCCGAAACTCTGACCCGCGAAATTCTGAGGGGCTGACACTGCGCAACTCTGAGGCGGGAAGCCCTGACATGCCAAAACGCTGAGGCGCGAAACTCTGAGGCGCGAAGCCCTGACATTGCGCAACTTTGAGGCGGGAAGCCCTGACATCCTGAAACTCTGAGGCGCGAAACTCTGAGGCGCTGAGCCCTGACACTACGCAACTCAGAGGCGGGAAACCCTGAGGCGGCAAAACTCTGACCCGCGAAACTCTGAGACGCTAAACCCTGACCCGCCGGAACTCTGAGGCGGGGAGCCTTGACATGCTGAAGCTCTGAGGCGTGAAACTCTGAGGCGCTAGCCCCTGACCTGGCGCAACTTTGAGGCGGGAAACCCTGAGACGCGAAAACCCTGACCCGCGAAACTCTGAGGCGCTAAACCCTGACCCGCCGAAACTCTGAGGCGCGCGCGAAACTCTGAGGCGCTAAACCCTGACCTGGCGCAACTCTGAGGCGGGAAGCCCTGACGTGCCGAGCTCCGAGGCGCCGCGCAAAACTCCGAGGCGCTAAGCCCTGACCTGGCGCGACTCTGAGGCGGGAAGCCCCGACATCCCGAAACGCTGAGGCGCTAAGCCCTGACATTGCGCAACTCTGAGGCGGGAAACCCTGAGGTGCCGAAACTCTGAGGCGCTAGGCCCTGAGATTGCGCAACTCTGAGGCGGGAAACTCTGACTTGCGCAACTCTGAGGCGGGAAACCCTGAGGCGCGAAAACTCTGCCCCGCGAAACTCTGAGGCGTTAAACCCTGACCCGCCGAAACTCTGAGGCGGGAAACTCTGAGGCGCAAAGCCTTGCCCTGGCGCAACTCTGAGGCGGGAAGCCCTGACATGGCGAAACTCTGAGGCGCGAAACTCTGAGGCGCTAAGCCCTGACATTGCGCGACTCTGAGGCGGGAAACCCTGACACGCTGAAACTCTGGCCTTCGAAACTCTGAGGCGCTAAGCCCTGACCTGGCGCAACTCTGAGGCGGGAAGCCCTGACTTGCGCAACTCTGAGGCGGGAAACCCTGAGACGTGAAAACTCTGACCCGCGAAACTCTGAGGTGTTACTTAAGCCCTGACATTGCGCAACTCTGAGGCGGGAAGCCCTGACATGCCGAAACTCTGAGGCGCGAAACTCTGAGGCGCGAAACCCTGACAAGGCGCAACTCTGAGGCGGGAGCCCCTGACTTGCGCAACTCTGAGGCGGGAAGCCCTGAGATCCGCCAACCCTGAGGCGGGAAACCCTGACGCGACGAAACTCTGACCCGCGAAACTCTGAGGGGCTAAGCCTTGACACTGCGCAACTCTGAGGGGGGAAACCCTGACACGCCGAAACTTTGACCCGCGTGACTCTGAGGCGTTACACCCTGACATTGCGCATCGTGAGGCGGGAAGCCCTGACATCCGCCCACCCTGAGGCGGGAAACCTTGACACGCCGAAACTCTGAACCGCGAAACTCTGAGGCTGTAAACCCTGACACTGCGCAACGCTGAGGCGCGAAGCCCTGACATTCCCCAACCTTGACCCGCGTAACGCTGAGGCGCTGAACCCTGGCACGGGCGAACCTTGAGGCCGTCAACTCTGGCATGCCCAACCCTGAGACGCAAAACCCTGGCCGCAATTCTGCCTGCAAAACCCTGAGAGTGAGAACTGGATCCTGACTTTTGTGCCCATTTTTGCAAACCCTGAGATGCCAAACCTTGACCCGACTGCGATTCAGCCCACACTGGCCCCCCTGGGATTCCCTGGCTTTCCCCTTAAAACTCTGAGAGTCCTGGCCCTCGGTTTTGTGCCCCTTGTGGTTCTCCTTGCTCGCCCTTAAAACCCTGACGTCAGACCTCGACTTTTGCCGATCATTATTAAAGATAGAACTGCTCATTGAATTTTGTTGCGTCCACCTGCTCCTGTGCAGCACATATTTTTCAACATCAGACCTAGCTAGCACTGAAGATAATCCATTAATAAATCGATTCCAGTAATAAATCCTTTACGGCAGCCTGTACTGAACTTTGTGCGAGATTTATTATAAATATATATGCTATTGCATTACCCCAAACGACAAAAATGACGGTCATGATTGCCCCCGACGCAAACGACAAAAGTATCATCTCGTTGAGCAATGGCGATAAAATGCCACAATTAGGATTAGGAACGTGGAAGAGCAAACCAGGAGAAGTGGAGGCAGCGGTCAAGAGTGCTATTGACGCAGGCTATAGACATATTGACTGCGCATACGCTTACGGAAACGAATGCGAAGTTGGCAATGGTAATAGAGGAACCTGGTCTGAAAGCTCTTTATTAGACAACATGATGTGCTGGCGTTAAGTTAAGGTGATTTGCTCTATGTATCTCGTACGAACGTATGGGCCCTTAACTACTCTGCTGCCCCACTGTGTTCCGGTGTAAGAATAAATAATAATAAGGGAGCACTCTAGGCGTTTCCGGTTCGCGATATACTTTGTTACCTCGTGGCCGTGACTATCATTCTACTGGCAAGGCTATGCCTTGTTCTGAATCAGTCAGATTCTAGTCCTTTCGCATTTATTAATAAACGACATGAAGAACACCTTCACCTAGTTCTTGCACAAGTATCACACGCTAGCTGTCAAGTTACAGGGTGTCCCTGCGCTGCTGTCAAGTTTATTAAGATGGTTCGGCTTGTCTCGTATAAGCAACAGAACCCGGCGAAGACTTTAACACGGGAAGGCCACAGACAAAAGCCAAAGCCTCCACAAACAAAAGACAAGCCGCGGTGGCGGAACATCCGAGGCCCATGAAGGTGAAGGTGCAACGCGCAAGCCCAAGAACCACAAAAGAAGAAAGGGGGCACAAACTGCCAAGGCAATCAAGACAAAGAAGAGGCGGAAGAAAACGATGACGAAAGGAACCGATAGGGGAAAAGTCGACGGCCGCAAGGAAGGACACAGGGGGCGCGTAGGGTAGAGTGGTCCCATGGAACGGACAGAACTCAGGCGCGGACACCGGCAACGCAAGGTATTGGGAACGGGGGTGAGGAGCCAAAGGGGTGGGGCAGGGCGATGACACGTAGTACATGGATCCACGTGAATACTAAGAAGCGAGAAGCTTCCCGGAATCTTCCCAGAATCTTCCCGGATGAATCTATCCCGTCTTCTCGCTAGCAATGGCCCCGGAATCTTTCCAGAAACTTACCCCAGTCACGACTGGGAAACTTTCTGGAAACTTCCCAGAACCTTCTCAGAATCTTCCCAGAAACTTCCGAAAAGTCACAAAAGTGGCGAAGTTTCTGGAAAGTTTCCGCGAAGTTGCTGCCTTCGGGATTCACGTGGCTGGATGTTTCTAAGGAAGGGGCGCCTCCGTGGGTAGCGTTGATAAGCTGAGGCAAGGGCCACGCGCGGGAACATACAAAGACGACGAGAGAAGCAGAGCGAGGGCAAGAGGCAAAAAGAAGGAGCGAGCCAACGCAGCACCAAGACCACCCGACCAAGGCGAGCGACACAGACAGAGGCACACGCCGGCACCAGAGCCCGCCGCCCCCGCGCCCGGCAGGTGCCGCGCGCGCTTAAGTGAATCAATGAAACAAGGGGAGAGCGAAGCAAGCGACACCCCCACCCGCGCCGGATGGAGTCTAGGCGTGTGTCTGACTTTTCGCCACTGTTTCCACCTTCGCTATCGTTTCTGTCGCCGAGGGTTGTCTTCTTTCAGCGTGTTCGGGGTCATAATTGGCTTGCCTGGCGTTGGTGCGGGCGTGCTGCTTTCTGGTGCTGTGTGAGTGTCGCTGGGGGGGGTGCGTAAGTAAACACGCAGACGCAACCCGCGGAAGCATGACTGAGGGCGGTCTGAAGTTTAAAACTTTGCTGCTTGCAAGCATCAGCGTCCTCGCCCCGCGCCTTGCGTTTCGTCAGGCAGCACCTGCGAGCAGTCTGCGCGGCGCGACGCGTTCGGCATGTGTACGCGGGAGGCCGTCTGAGCTTCCTCCAAAGGAAGCGGAAGCATAGTACTGCCGCCCCCGCTTCCGTGGCTATCGTGTTGCCAGCCTCGGGCCTTTCGTCTCTAGTACTAGCATTTCTTTTCGTTGTGAAGTGAGCATGCCATCAACTTGTCTAGAATCCGTGGTGATGGCATCCACATCCACCTAAACAGATTCAGTCGAGTTTTGCGACCAGTTACTTATTACCAGCTATGCCAATGACAATTATGTCTATGACTGTATATATGAATATGATAAAAGACGAGTCCTACCAAATAATTACTCAGAAGTAACGTCATTCGCAGTCTCCTTCTCCTACTCCTTCAGCCATAGCAGACAAGATCGCTGACGGGTCAGTAAAACGGGAAGATGTTTGGGTTACGGGAAAACTCTGGAACACGTTTCACAGGAAGCAGTTCGTGGAAGAAGCAGTAAAATGCAGCCTTCGGGATCTTCAACTCGAATACCTTGACCTTTTTCTGATTCATTGGCCGGTCGATTTTAAATGCAGGTATTACTGCTTGTTCTCCTAACTTCTACTGTTCGTGACTCCAGAACATATGCTTTTGATCTTGATGGTCGTGCGATCACAGTGGACAAAAGAAACAGTACGGCCAACACAATGACAATCCAGATATCTTCAACTTGTTCATCTTCGTGTAGAACATTTCATGTACTCAACACTAACATGATAATGAACGATCCTCTATCTTCATTTTTTTAGTTGGACTCCGGGCGAGCAGATATGTTTCGACGCGAGAAAGGCTTTTCCTATTAAGGGTAGATAAAAGGTGTTTCTGTGACCGTTCGTTTTGCCTTTCTGAAGAGGGAAAGGCATAACGAACGGGGTAAAAGAACACAGAGAGCCGATCTCTAACCCTAAATTGGAAACCGGCAAAATGGAACTAGATGAAGTGGATCTTACGGAGACTTGGGAAGCGCTTGAGGCTTGCGTGGACAAAGGCTTGCTTAGGAATATAGGACTCAGCAACTTTAACGAAAAACAGATCGAGCAGGTAAAGAAACTGCATTGATATTTTTCTCTTGATGAAAATCAAGATGGACATCGACATTGAAAGCAACAGGATAGAATTAGAAGGAAAAGCAACTACAACTACATATAAATTCTACTTTCACCGTAATACTCCTTCCATTTACTGCATAAACATTAATTACTACTAGAAGCACATTTTCATTATCAAAAATTTTCAGGTCCACACAACTGCGCGCGTAAAGCCCACAGTTCTACAAGTAGAGTGTCACCCCTTTTTGCAGCAAGCAGAGCTGTTGAAATTCTGTGCCGCGAAAGAAATAGCCGTAACCGCTTATTCCCCATTAGGGGGTAGCACGAATGATAAGCCCGAAAACAGCCCAACGCCGCTCGCAGACCCTGTTGTGCAGGAGATCGCCGCTACGCACGGAAAAAACGCAGGCCAAGTATGCATCAAGTGGTGCTTGCAGCGTGGCGTCATTGCGGTTCCAAAGAGTGTATCGCCTTCTCGGATAGCAGGGAATGCAGACATGTCAGGCTGGGCACTCACGGAAGCAGATATGGCGAAGCTCGCTGAACTCGAAAGGGGATTTCGGAGTTGCGTGCCGCAAGTTATGGTGGACGGCAAAAGTCTACCGCGAGACGCAGATCATCGTGATTATCCATTTGCATAAACATTTCTTACTCTTATGTCCTTTCGTCTCTTCATGAACGAAGTAGACTGTTCTTGATCGTAATCATGACAACATAAACATATCGTTATCGTAGGCTTCAGAAACAGTTTGAGTTTTCTCGAAATTTGTGCGCCCATGGCATGCTTTAAATGAGGTACCCAGTACGCAACATGAGGGACGTCAGGACGTCACCGCGGCCGCGTGCCAGGAAAATCATATTTATATAACACTCTCAGTTTCTGTTTCAGAGTCAAACATAGGTAATCGCTGTAAAAAACATCGCTTTATCATTGATGCTGACGTACACCGAAAGACCGTGCAAAGAGCCCGCAAGAAACGGCTGTATTTTCCCCCTAAAGTAAGGGTCAACGGTCGGAGTACTGCACTGGCACGAGAGAGAAGAGTAAGAACTCATGAAAAATGAGCGAAGTGAGAGCTTTCTGGGAGCAGCGTCAGTTCATTGGACAGCAGTGTAGTCACAGGCGCAAGAGAGAGTGTGTATTTTCATGCGATGTATCTCGAAAATTGTTAGTATTTACTCTTGGAATCAGAGGAAAAAAATGAAGCGTTTTCATCTCCGTCCTTCTCGAATGAATGGACGACATGCGTCTATCGTGGCTGTGGCGTCTCTCACCTCCAATGGCGCTCTTGGACAAGCTTCACGTTCCGCAACAGCAGTAGCTCCGATAACAGAGGTTGATGAGTTAGCCGAGATTTTGGCCCGCGTCGATCCTGTCCTATTGCAATCGCTGGTTGAGGATGATGACTCTGTATCTACTACAGGTACAGCGACCCCTAGACAAGCTGCTTCCAAGATGGTATCTTCAGCGAAGAACCCGCCGTCTGTAGATGATGTTGTCATCGAAGAGAAGCACAAGAATCTGGCTGAACGCGTGTTGGTCGAGTACAAGCCGCGCTTTGGACAGAGCAATTCGCCAACCTCCGCGAATTGCACGTGGCGCTATTTCAACCAGCCCTTGGACCACTTTGCAGGGATAACAACACCAACCGAACCACAATTCGTTTTACAACAGAGAACCTGCTTCTACGAAGATTTTCACGCGGGAGCTGAAAAGCAAAAAGATGTGAAAGAAAAATCATCGTTCAGACTTGTTTTCTTTTACGTCGGGAACGAGTCGCCGGTTGACGTGTACATCAACAACACGGGTTTAATGTGGAACCTGGCGAAGGAGATGAACGCAGGCATTATATTTGCGGAGCATCGCTATGAGGGTGCGAGTGTGCCAAAAAACTTGAACGGAACTGCGAATTGTCTGGCGTACGCCAGTTCCAAGCAGGCCCTTGCTGACTACGCGCTGTTGATCGAGACGTTGCGTTTGACAGATCCGCTTTATCGTGACGCCCGCTTTGTTGCAGTCGGTGGGAGCTACGGTGGCATGTTGGCTGCGTGGGCTCGCACGAAGTACCCACACGTCTTTGCCGGAGCAATTGCAGGGAGCGCGCCGATCTACGGAATTCCCACTTTTTTTCCGCAGTTGAAACTCGATGCATCCGCAGTTGCGGTTACGCGGGGACTTTCTGCACCGGGCGGCCAACCCAACGATTTCTGTGCCGACAATTATCAGGCAGCATGGGTTCTGCTTGCCTTTTGGCTGAAAGCTGAAAAAGGCGGAGACAAAATCCAGAAGGCGATGAGTCTTTGCACGGAGCCAGGTACTAAATAGCAATGGAAGTAGTAGTAGAAAGCTTTTACGAATCGAGATCTAACAAATTACATCAAGTAGAAAACCGACAAGGACAATGTTTGAGCGCAAAAATAGTATTTTGACGTTTTATCATTATTGTGCACCCTCAAGACTTGTACTCTTCATACAACGTCCACACTCTCTTCACCTAGCACTCTCTTCGCCTACCAGGACCCGACGACGCGGCCCAACTCTTGACGTATCTGCAGTCGTCTTTTTTCCTAATGGCTGAGGGCAACTATCCCTTTCCGAGCAACTACATCACTGGGGCAGTCGGGGGAAATACCTCCGCCATGCTGCCAGCGTGGCCCATGAAGCTCGCCTGTCAGGGACTTACAGAGAAGCTTCTAGCGTTGTCGAAATCAACAACAGACGGAACCAGTTTCAATATCGCGATAAAAACTTCTAAATCTGGTCAAGAACAAACATCAACAAGCGCTTATGCAGCTTCTGGTTCTCCTACAACTGGACCAGCCAAGACTGCCTCGAGCAGCTCCACCTACGTCCTGGCCGTCACGGGAGATGAAGTCGCGGACGTTTCAGCACCAGGCACGGCGTTCCCAGAGGCGTTTGTCGCAGATTTAATGGGCAAGGTTGCGTCAGGTGTTGGTGTTTGGTACAACGTCACAGAGCACGTGAAGTGCTTCGACTGGCAAGCCGCACCACCGGATAAAAGCGCAACTCATGTTCAACACGTAGAAATTAGGCATCAGCACAATAAGATGGAGAAAGAACAAGCTGGTAGTAACGACACGACCACGAGGACAGCAGGTGCGGCGTTATCCATGCTAGCGTCGCCGGTAACTTCGAATAACCGGAAAAGCATGACTATGTCTGTTTCGGCTAGTCCACAACAACGCCATTTTATGCGACCCGGAGGACCTGCCAAATCCGCTGACCGAACTTCTTCGCTCCTGTCATCCGCTTCTCGCCCTTCGGAGGAACTACCGCACATTGACAGAAAAAGAGACCACGAGGATGACAAACAAGAGTCAGCATCTTCTTCCAGAGCTACTAGAAGAACTACGTCAAATTCAGAAAGCAACGTGTGTCGATATGATGTCCCCGGCAACTTCGTCCCAAGCGCCTTTTCCTGGGGTCCGACAGTCTGTAACGATCAGATGTTTCTCGTAAACTATGCTAGTCAAGGCTATGGTCGCGATTTCTATTGGCCACCTTCGGGGCCTCGAAATTTGTCAGAGCTGTACGGTCCGTTGAAAAGCATCATAGCCGAAACATCTCAAACCAACGCATCGAGCTGCAGTATGGAGTACGGAGCACAAGGTCTGTTCGGCCTCAACGCGAGAGATGATCCGTACGGGCAGGAGCTGTCTTCCTATTATGGAGACATGACGCCCGCAGCAGATGACTATACGGCGGCCGGCGCTTCGAACATTGTCTTCAGCAATGGCCTGCTAGATCCCTGGGTCGGTGGCGGAGTAGATGTCCCACAGAGCTTGGCAGCTTCGCAAAAATACCATGGAAGACTGATCTTTATGATGATGGAAACTCAGTCTCAAAATCCAGCTCATCGAAATTAATGTACAACAACTAGTTTTTTTGTTGTTATATTAGAATTAGAGTTCTCTTCTGCTTCGAGATGGACAACGATAGATAAAGATATTTCCACCATTCGTACTCAGCATCATGATCATCTCTGCCCCTCTTCATGCCCTATCCGGCAAGAGGCTCGTCTGTGAGTCACAGTCTCATCGTTGCGCTTGTAACACTCGGAGCACATCATCTGGATCTCATGTTTCCCTCAGAAGGCGACCCTATGGAGGTGAAGCTTGTGCGATGGGTAGAGAAGCGCCTCATCCAGAAATGGGCCTTATCTTCGAGGAGAAAGAAGCCCAGAGGAGCCGCAGTGCTGAGCACTACTAGTGCAGGAAATTCAGTGGGATCTTCATCGACTTCCGAGAATGATGAGTTGCTGGTCTGGGAGTAATTTCTTCACGGTTTTTGCAGCAGAAGCAAGTCCCAGCTTCTTGTCAGTGACAGTGTTCAGTAAAAGGTGGAGTAACCTAGTAGACATGCGATCATCGCGACCCCATCCGGGGGAGTCCCCCAGAAATATTTTTTTTATTACTTTTTGATTCTGATTCATTTAGATTTTGCAAATATCTTGAATTTCGTCCATACGCTTAAGTAGCCGTTGTAAAGTGTTTCGTTTGCCATTGACGCACACACAAAGTCGGGAGAGTCGGTCCTTTTGTCGACGTTTCATGGAGTTAGAGATTGAGATGCGAATCTGAATGGAATCGCTGATACAATTGTAAATGTACATACTACAAACACCTGACGCTCAAGAAAAAATACAGGGCAGGAATATTGCAGGCAGCTAACATGAACTAACCAGGGCAGCCAGCCAGTTGCTCCTCTGGTTGCTGCAATTTGGGGTAGAAATTATACCAGGAGCAAGAGCAACACTGCATGGGTTCGGCATGACACCAGATGGGTCAGCATTCTAGGTTGGGAGATCAATCTAGTCCTGCAATGGATCATCAGCGGCGGGGAACGGTAAGATTGGCTTGGATGTTCCATCCGACCCGGAACGATTATGATCAACGACAATTTGGAACGATCTAAGAACAGATCTCTGGTGATCCCTCTTGCAACTTGAATGCTGTGCCGAATCCGGTTGCACGGATGCTGTTTCTCTTTTTTCAGGCTTTGGCTCCTCCTATTCCCTCGAATAGTTACATAATGTCAATGATGGCTCGGGCTCCTACACCTATAAATATTTGGATACCATCCATATGTCCTTCTCACGGAAACCGACTCAGCATAGTCATTTCCAAACGCCAATCACTCCTTTTCTTGACTTGCGCACCAGACGCTGACGCTTGCATCTGCTTATTCTTGTTGATGTTCATGCAGTTCCCATTCCATTGCAGCTACTATTTCAACTTTAATTTTGAAAGATCTCAATTTATTTCATTGGATTTGAATAAAAAGAAGTTCGCAATCTTTGGATCCCGTCTCATAATTCTCGGGTCTCTCTTCATTGTATATGATGGTAACACCTGCCTAGGAACAAGCGCTCCTTTGTAAACGATGGAAGACCAGTCAGGATGTCAACGAGGTAATAGTCGACGATTTCTGGGCAATGACTGCTCTCGGCCGAACACTTTCGGTTGAAAATATTCCTCCTTCCCCTCCAAGCCCCACTAACGCCCACCGCGATGCGAAGGTCTACCCACGCCTGTCCCAGGTCTCCACTGGGAACCACCGCGGGACCCCTACAGGGGCGAGAAGGTTAGAAATTGAAATCCTCCTTGTAACTTTGGTTTTTCAAGAAAAGCAAGGGTTTAGATGATTTTTGATTGGTATGATCATGCTGATGCTGATGTAAGTAAACGCATTGCTTACCACATCTAACATGCATGTTCTTTTTGATTGATGAAGACGACTAAAACTGCCAGTCCGACTTCATACTATGATAATGCGTTTTTACGCACCACCTCCAGGTCCGACCAGCTTCAGCCCATTTCGCATGTGCGTTCGTCGTTCATCTTCTCTACACCACCGGACAATCGCACGGTTGCCGAGAAACGAAAGACTTTCTATCAGGAGATGGACGAGCTGTCCACGAACAATAACGCGGTCAGCTTCTACAGAGATTTTACAGGTATAGCGAGAAAAAGGACTCATCAATTTCATTCATCTTCTCCTTTTCGTTAATGTTGATCAGAAGATCATGCTCTTTTCACCTGCGTCCCCACGCGCCCTGTGTTTTCACCAGGTATCAAATTGATCGGCGAGGGCTCTTTTTCTCGCGTTTTTCGTGCGCGTTATCGCATAGATCAGAGGGAGTACGCTGTCAAGCAGTGCACGCGACCTCTACCTGCGCATACGGTTCTTCCGGAACAGCCATCACCTCAGGAGTACGACAGTCGCGGCCGAATCACGGTCCAGCATGTGGACGGTGTTGAAGAACCCTCTGCGGTATTCTCGTCAGCAGCAGCGAAAAATTGTGAAGTGCCACTAGAGAGTGAAATAGCTACATCTTGTAAAATAACTAGATCAAGCATTGAACGCATCGTGAACGAAAATGAGAAAGCTTGCGGAAGTTCGTCATCATTATGTGGCTCAGGCCACAGTGGCCGTGGCGGAGCTGAAGCGACGGGTGCGTTTGAACAGGACCTTGGGGTACTTCGCGGAAGTAGGTTCACTGATCGTTCCTCAGGGAGCTTCTTGCAGCGCAATTTCAGCGGTGACTCATTGCTTTTCAGCTCGTCGTATCATTCTGCTGCGTCACGCAATAAACCGATCCCGCGTGGCAGGGCTTCATGTTCTAGCGTTCACGGATCGGTGTCGAGTCGCCTATCTGGTGTGGGACGGGGGCTACAACTCCTGGATGGACCACACCACCACCAGCGAGGCAGCTTACACCGAAGTAGTTTCGCCTTTGCTGGAGGTCGCGGAAGTGGACGACGAAGCTGTGGCGTTGTTGGCCGAAAGTCCATTGTTTCGTCGCAGCTTCTGGTTGTCGACGAGGACGACGAGCAGCCAGAACAGTCAAAAACAACTGTCTTCGATCCCTTGCTCTTAGCACGTGCCAGCAACGAAAAGGAAAAAGAGAAAAGTGTACCAGAAGCGCTTTATGACCATCACTTTATGAAAACGGGCGTTGGGGTTGGCAATGGTAATGTCACGAAGGGAGTCACGGTTTCTTGTGCTGGAGAAGTTCTCAAGGACGGCACGAAGGACGGCGGCCCTGCGAGTCCCGCAATCCGCCCCAGCACGCTGGTCTTTGATGATGACGAGAACAGCCCGCTGAATGGTAGAAATCTAGAAGAACACTTTTCAGGGCGACACCTAGACGAAAAAGAGGGACTTCGTCAAGCAAAAGCCGAAAAAACAAAGCTTACCCCACCTCCTCCTTTTGCCTTGACAGGAGACCTCGATAGTGCTGCGCCTGGTGGAAGCTGTCGAGCATTCGCTCCTTCAGTGAGTTCTACCGTGTACCACGGATCCTCACGAGGACTCGAAAACCCCTCGTCGACCTCAAGTAGCACGAAATCAACGAGTCCGGCCTACGTTTTGAAAGTAGAACAGTGGATTAGGGACGAGACGAAGGATGAAAAAACGCCTAGCTCAGCAGGTGGAAGAAGCGCTGAAGTGCACAATCGTAAGAGACCGAATTCCGACGACAGCGTTGCAGATGGCCTGCGCTCTTACCAGCGAAACAGTTTTGGGGACGGCTACGCAAGGTTCTGTAACTACGCGACCACAGAAGTCGAAAGCTGCAGCACTAGCATCCAAGGTCATAGGGCAACACTTTTGCCCAACGCCGATGGTAGCCATACTACAACGCTTCTGTCTGCGACTGCGTCACCCTCATCTCGTGTAGCTCAGGAGCAGACCGATGACGCAGGGGCAGGGCGTTCCAGCCAAGACGTAATCGACCTTCGTCAAGAAGAAATTAACCGGTACACGAGCGCGAGTGGAAACTCTTCAAGCGCGGGCGCTTCCAGCTCGTCGCCGGCATCTGCTTCTGCAGCATCGTCCCCGACAACCGACTGCGCAAACAACTACACGAACTTTGGAGTTCAACCGGGTCCAGATGGAAACGATCAAGAACATGTTGAAATAACGCGCGACGGTAGAATAAGTGAAATCCGGTCAGGACGAGACGATGATCGCAAAGCAAACTCGTCGCGAAGGGGCAGCAAGAAACGGCATTCATTAGTTTTGGTCAATGGCCCAGACGCCGAGGGACCCGTAGTATCCGGCTTGAATTCAGCACGATCCGACTACGTCGAAGCGCTTGACAGAAGAAGCAAAGATCCTGAAGCACTAGGCGGAATTCAGACGAGTACGACCACTGCGGGCTATGACAGCGTAGCACACCCTGCTTATGACGCAGATGGCGATGGCATAAGCGGGGAACATGCTGGAGGACGGAAAGCGCAGGACTTGCACGTGTGGTTTCCTAGTCCAGTCGGCAAGGCCTTAGCAGCGTGTGTCCCTGGCAGCAACAGTGGTACGATGAAGAAGCGTCGCCGAGCGCGGCCAAAAAAGAGCTTACCCTCCTCTGTTGAAGAGTTGTCACCTGCACGCCCGATTTCTATTCGGATAAGGCGAGAGGCTGATGTGGCACCAGACAATTATGTTGCCGATGTGCTACTGGATCTTGATCGTGGGAATAGTGCCATCGCAGCTCTCCCATCGGCAGCGTCGTCGACCACAAAGCAGAGCGGACGAGACAGTGCGCCATCATCGACGTCGGGAAAAGCGTCGAAGCACTACGCTGCTAAGACACCGATGCCCATCTCGAGGCGCTTTCAGGAGGATGTAGAATTCGAAAAGCGGCATGGAATAGGAAGCTTCCGACCAGAGAAACGACACAAGCATACGACCAACACTAGCACCCCTTTGTGGAGTGGTGACAGAACGGCCGACTCTACTTGCCTTACCAAGAGCGGGAGTGTGAAGAGAAGAAGCAGTCGTAGTTTCCGTAATTCAACGATGTTGGCATCATCCGTTATACCCAACTATTTGACAACTGGCACAACGCCGAGACAACTAAAAGTCGGGCCCGCCACTTGTGATGAAACTGGCGTTAAGAGTCGACCTTCGCCACTGACACTGTCTCTTTCGCCAAACTCGAAGCAACATCAGTGCCGCCTTGATTCTTTGTGTTGTGAAGGGCAGGAGCGGGGGAAGAAAAACGTGGGCGATGCGAGCGCTGAAGAGGTAGAGCACAGAAAAACCAGCGATATCTGTGTGACGCCTTGCAATCGCGCAACCGTAAGGTATGTGACTTCCAAAGTTGTCGAGGTTAGCAGTGTAGAAGCCGCTAAAAAGAGAGCAGGTGCAACGCCGGACGCAGTAGATGTGTTTATGCGAGGCAAACATGATTTAATTGATGCAGATGAGGCCGCACGAGTTGAGGAAGACGATGCAAACAAGAAAGCATCCGAGGAAGCAGCTGAGTCTGTCGTTGACGCCACTCGGCTAGTAGCAGCATGTTGTGACAATAAGATAAACACGATTGCAACTGAAGCTGTTGTAGCTGTTAATCAATGTGAACCGGCGCCAGCTCATCCCGTAGGCCCTTGTTCACTAGTTGAAGGTGCAACGCACACGCAGGCGTTTTTCCAAAAAACTCCGGTCCCCAGTCGAGGAGAACACGACATTCTGAAGACAGTCGCTTCGTCCTCGAGGTACTCGTCAATGACGAGCCACAGGACAACAAAGCGTCATATTGCGCGAAGCCGTCCGCCGCGAAGTAGCAATCGAAGGCACAAGAAGGAGAAAAATGCAGTGGACTCTGATTCTCCCATGCGAAGCGGTGGTCTGATTCGCCATCAGCTCTATCGCACTGTCGGAAGTGACGCGGGGGCAAGAACCGCCCAGACAGTGTATGACGAGGATAGCACACGGGTTGCTTCGCCGACAAATCTGGAACGCATTTTTCAAGAATTTGAGGACGGAGAAGCTGAGCAGGTACGTGGTAGGGATGAGAGCTTGTCTCGCAAACAGCTGGAGGTTTCGTTTCGTCGTCGGATCGGATCCACGTGTTCCTCTGCGTCGTCTTCTTCGAAAAAATCAGCTGAAAGCAGGCAACGACACGAGATCCATCGTCTCTCGTCCTCCCGACGATTCTACTCTTCCTGCTCGCCTTCAAACTCGGGCATTTTTCTGAGCGATCCACTTCCTCGCACGACATTGGAAAAACAGCGCCGGAAGAGAAGAGCGTCAAATGAAAGACAGGCTCGTGAAAATGGTCACCAGCAACGGAAGTACCACCTTCGTTCCTATCAACTACCGGCCGATGATCTGAGATGCCACTCTGAGCACCTAGGCTGTTCCCGAGTAGAGATTTTGACTGATCCAGCTACAAAGATTCCGACGGGGCCTCTGGTGTTTCCGACGCAGTCGCAGCTGCAAGAGGAGTGGCGTGGCCGGCCCCGGGCCCGTTTATGGCGCATGGAACGGAATCCAGCACGAGGTGCGCATGCCAAATATCTTAGGGCTGGTGCCAGAGACATTTATCCAATGACGAAACGTGCACACGGTCCTGCGTCAATGAGTTCTAGTATAACACACAGTAAAGGAGCTACCACTTCCACTTCCCATGATCTCTTCGCGAATACCGTGGAGAGCACCAAGATTTGCGGTACGCGGTGTGTAAATGACCGTCTACTTTCATCTCGCAGTCGACCTCGTCCGGGCAGACACGGCTCCCGCCAAGTGAATGCGACGCCGTTGATATCTGCTTCAAGGAGTGCACTATTCCAGCTGGGTGGCCAAACATGTTCAACTACCACGAGACACAGACAGCATGAGGGAAGATCTGTTGACCCACCGCAGGTGCAGCTTGAGTTATCCCCTTACTACTCCGTGCTTAGAAGTGAAAGCTCGAGGAGGATGCGTGCCTTGTGTGGCTTGATGAGTGGAGCACGGAGCAGTCGAGACCTCTTCACTTCTGAGGACCAGAACAACGCTGATGACAAGCTTACACTTGCCTACATGGCGGGAGATTTCGACGAGGACCACGACGCAGGAGAGGAAGCGAAAAACGACTACACGACAACATCGTCGCTAACAGGTGACGAAGCACTGCATCAGGAGTTTCTTCGCGCCCTCTCAAAAACTTCGAGCGCACCGAGTGCCAGCGCATCCGCTAAAGATATCGATGAACATCGTCTATCCTCACGAATAAGCGAACCCAAAACTGTTCCGCCATTAACACCCGTAGAGTCTGGATCACTGCCTGCTCCGAGCAGCTCAACCAAAAAGATAATCCTTTCGCCTCGAAGTCTTCTTAAGAGGGAAGCAGTCGATCAAGGCCCTTCTGCAGCTCCACGCGCCAATGGTGAAATAGTGGTGGAAACGACGCGGACGCTGCAACCATTGGAAAGGAACGTGCGGAAAGTGATCGACGCTGATGCCTCGCACGCGGGGCAGCAAGGTCGAATCGATGAACAGGCATCGAATGACGATGCGCACGACGGGGACGCCCCTGCGGCGCCGCCTGTCCCTATCACCCGAAGAAGTGAATCCACGACTGCAGAAGCAGGAAATGATCCCATTATATTCTCCGACTTCGTTCGTGAAGATGATCAGACGACTCAAAGGCGTTCTGCCGACCCTGGTGGAGAGACCAGCAGCAATAGCAAAGTAGGCACCGCACAAGACATGCTGCAGCCCACTGCGAAAAGGCCTTCCTCGATTGGCTGTGGAACCCAAGCACAACCACAAGCACCTTCGGCTATAATTCCGGGCTTACGAACGTCGCTCTGCGGCCAGCGCCGTTCTTACCTACCGCGAAACACTCATCTTAGTACGTCGTGTAATATGGGGACAACGACAATGGCTGGTGGCATCGGAGGCCCGGACCAGGAGCCGCCGTTTGTTGCACCAGGAGACCTGTTGGAACAATCACTGCACATGAGCATCAGGCATCAGCATGTGGATGGCGACCCAGATGTAGAGGATGAAGATTCTACCAGGTCGCCACCAGCGCGGGATACCGGAACAGCGACCGAGGAGTACTTTTCGCGACAAGATGAAGAAGACGATTCTAGGGATACAGACAACACGTGTCGCGCTTCGGGCTATCCGAGGGGTACATCTTCAGCGTATAACTTCGGAACCAGAAGGCTGATGGTGTATCCATCGCCAAGGAATAATCATGAACCAGCTTTGTCAACCATGACATCCGCGGCACAGCACGGCAGGCCAATCACTGAGCCAGCCCCCTTGTCAACAACGCCAACTGCTCGGCTGGTTAAAACACGTCCAGCCATGTCAGGCAAAGCAGAAATGATACCAGAAGCAAGCGAAGTACTCCTGGCACAACCGCAGCAGCCCGAGCAAGTAGTAGATGACGCAAGCACGTCGAAGCCTCGATTGTCGCCCACCGCAACTGGAGCGCGAATGATGAAACCGAGCCCCGCACACATTCTGCAGAGTTGCGACGTGGGGCTGCATTGTGGAGTGCAGAGCACGAGTCCAAGCGACTCGCCCCACTCGATTGTCGATATAGACGCTCACCTTGAGGGGAGGGAGTCTTCTGTTCTGGAGATGAATCGAGGCAACACAAGTGGCACGAATGCGACTCACGAGGTAGTTGCAGGAGACCAAGAAAATTACAGAGGACGTGGCAGCGCCCCTACAGCAGCACGAGGTGAAGCAAAACAAGAATTCTCGCCATACATATTCACTCCAGAGCCGTCCTTTACGAACGAGAACTCAGGTCAAGCTGCAGGGAAAATACCGAATAACGCGCTACTGCCACCGTCTATTCGTGGAAATTGCGATTGTCGTCAAGATGGTCATGGTGGTCATGATCAGAGAGATGTCGAGATAAAAGCTTCCTCGCCTCCTCAGATCGGAGACGACCTTGTCTTGAGAAGAACGCTCGACTTTGATGAGCCAGCACATGTGCTCCACGACTCCGCGCGCAAGAAAACTAGCACAAGCGGCGGGATACGTTTTCCTTCAATAACGGGGGCTGAGCGTCGTGAATCTCCTTCCTCTCTGGTGCTCACCGTAGCGAGTCCTCGTGGGTTGCTAGGCGAAAATACAGGGAACATATCTTCAACGTCAAGGCAAAAACAAGGAACGTCACCAACAACCAGATTGAAAGGAACGGTCATGGAAAAATCCGCTGCTGAGACGGTGGCTCGGAATCTTTTAGTCCAACACGGTTGCAGCGAGGAAAACTCCCTCGACGCGAAGACGGAAGCCAGACCTGGTTATGAGGAACACAATTATCCGATTGATGAAGATTCCTTTCTTCAATTCTGTGACGAGCAGCAAAAAAATTCGCCATCGGTTTCGCGGCTTGCAGCATCTTGTACAACTACAACAACAAGGACGCAAAGGTTCTTGTCTTCAGCAAGTGTTTCCACCTCAGCAAGCTCATCCCTTAATGCAGCATTGTCGAGTAGTCAATCGTATGCACCACCTACGGCGCGTACGACCGGGATCCCTTCCCTGGTCAGTTCGTCTTCGCTTTTTCCCGAGAATGCCTCCGAAGATCATCCGCGGGCCACACAAAACAGTCTTCCGCGTTCTTCGCATCTCTTGCTCTTGGAAGACGAAGAAGACGGTGTGCAGGCTTCTGCCGACAACACTGGCAACCTGCGGCAAAAGGAAAAGGACGCGCTCGAGGCTGGAAACATGAACAGCACAATATCAGCTTCGGCACTGCGGACTTCCGTCGCATCGAGCTCCCCACCAACTTCTCATCCACAGAGCTCCCCACCAACTTCTCATCCGCAGAGGTCTCCTCCGACGCCGTCATCCTCGCGCTCCGTAACTGCTCTGGAGCCTGCAAGTTGTCTCGGTCATGGAAGACATAACGAACATCGCGCTTCCGCAACCAGAAGGCAAGCCGCTCTTTCTCCTGCGATAAGACAAGACACGACGCATTTAAGCAGAGCTGCAAAAAATAAAAAAGCGGAAAATATGACGAGCAGCGTTATTACGAAAGCTCCCTACAGCCGAAGCCAAGGAAAGGACGACACCGGTGCTCCTGCGGAGCAGCGTCGAGAGGAGAAAACCCGAGCGCCCGCTTTTGTTTTTGGCTGTCAGAAGCGGCAACTACAAGAAGCACATGGCCGTTTGACGAGGGCTGACAATTCATCCCAGCAAGTCATGGATGCTACTCGTGGCGCACTAGCAGAGGCGAAGACACTCGCAGCACTCAGCTCTTGCCCAAACGTAATTCGCTACCACTTCGCGTGGATAGAAGAGCATCGGCTTTTCATCATGCTAGAGCTCTGTGACACTACCGCGAAAGATATCCTCAGCAAGAAACGTACTGTCTACACCGACGAAAATTTGCTGGCGACCATATTCGTATTCAACGATAAGGTTACAATGATCGAACGTAGCAACTTGTGAATGAACATGATTAACATCCTTCGTAGTACTCATGCACTGCCTCTGGTTCCTCTTGTTGCTCCTTCTCGTTCTCCTAGTGGTCCTACATTATTTCGTAAAAATGCAACAGTGCGTGACACGGGGCGGGGTTTGCAAGATAAAGAGCTGAAGCCGATAGTGCGAGACGTTGCAAATGGACTGCGTTTCATTCACGAGTTAGAGGTCGTCCATTTCGATATCAAACCTGAAAACATCTTCCTCGCTGTCGACGGCCTCTACAAAGTTGCCGACTTCGGACTCGCCTCACACCTACGAAACAATCACCGAGACAACCTGGTGATACTTACTTTCTTAGCGTGCTCGTGCTGTCTCACTGGCATTGATTTTTAGGATTACGTCTACGCGTCGGCGTCTAGAAAGACGACTACGGCGTGAAGAGAAAGAGTCGCCCAAAACTCATGAAGATGTAGGAGTTGTCAGTGACTGCATTGTAACCAAAGAACCAATCATCTCCATCATCAATTTGCGTCGACGGACTTCCCTTGCTATTTTTCTATCCACTGACACCCAGGTCTCCGAAGGCGACTGCCGTTATATTGCTCCGGAACTTCTCGGCGGCTGGATCGCCGAGCAGCTGCCGAAGGCGGACATTTTTGCCCTCGGTGTTTCGTGTTACGAGCTGATTGTTGGGGATCCAGGAGAGCCAGATATATGGGCCAAACCAGGTAGTGAGAACACTTGTTGATCTTCTTCATGATTTTCGTCCTTGAACTTGGACTCGAAGCAAGTTGAAGTAGTTGCAAATGTAATCATTGGAGCTGGAGTGAGATGCTGCACAATTGCAATGCCTATATCAAAATCAATGTGAATTCACGCACCGAAGTGACAATTGACTCTAGTGGTTATCCATAGTAATAAGCTGTCGCACACCCACACGTCGCACCTCTTGATCCTCAGGTGAAGCACATCGTGGCGCAGCCCGGTTTCTGGAGCTCATGAACCGGATGACCGATGTGCTGTTTTTCCATTATGAAAGGCTGGCTCGCGTAGACTAGAATCATTCGTTGTCGCTGAAGATACAGGAGGAACTCGAAAGTTATAGTAGGAACTCGAAAGTATGAGCAGCTTCGAATATTAAAGAGCTCGTCAATGCCCAATGTTGTAGCCTCGCCCTCTAATTTCTGCTTTTGCGGAGAATGGTGAGCTACCAAGTTGCCGCACGACCCTCTGCCGCAGAAGTCAGTAACTTTTTCCGTCATCAAAGCGAAGCCACTCCTGTCGCAAAAGAAGGCAACACATGCTCATGCGATTGTGCGTCGCTGTCGAGACGGACGTCACGACGCAGGTCCGTCACGTAGGTGGAAACAATAATAAGAATAAAGTAGCAGCAGTGAGAAGCTAGAATTTACACTGAGAATCGTTCGTAGAATAAAGTAGCAGCAGTGAGAAGCTAGAATTTACACTGAGAATCGTTCGTTCCTCTTGGGCCGTTCTTGCGTTATATTCCTATTGCTATTGAGGAAATTCTTTTTTGGAAGTTTCCATATTTATTGTAGTTTCAATCCGCCCCCGCTCAGGCTCCACATCTACATTACTCGATCCACCTTCTACCTTGAATGACTACTATGAAAAACTTCATCCTACCCTTTATGTTTTTTCTTCAGTCATTGTGCATGTGCACGAGGAGCGCCCGGTTCAGACCTGACTTTGATGTTCTTCTAACGAATAGTGCTGGCGCTGGCAGCTTTGTCGTACTTGTCAGTCGTGCTTTGATATTGTTGCAACCCTTGGCCCCACATTTTGTGCATATGCATGCTAGTTCTAGCACGATATGCGTGTGCGTTTTAGGAGAATCAAAATATTCGGTGCCTGTATTTGATGTGATTTCTTAAATTTGTCTTAATCCTGCTAAACCTAAATTGAAGGTCAACGAAGCAATGCCTTCAACATTTTTCTGTATTTTCAAATACATGTTCCAGGGGCCAGGGGCCAAGGCCCCCCTCGATCTAACTCTTAGAGGGGGCGGCGCTTCTCGCTCCGGGCCCTTTTTCCCGAGGGACTGCCGGGCGGGAAGGCCTCCAAGCGCCCACCTCCGGCCCCTTCCTGCTGAGCCTCGTCCCTGAGGAGCCCCCGCCCCTGAGGCCGTTGAAGCACCGAAGGCCGGAGGTGCAAGGCTTCCGAAGGTGACAAGGCGGGGCCCCCTTTTGCTTGCTGCGGCTTGTTGCGTGTACCCTACAGACCTCCCGGGTGCGGGTTCCTCACTGGAGGAGTTTCTTGGGAGGTGGAAGGCCTCCGGGGGCAGCAGGTGGCAAGGCTTGGCGGACCCCTTTCGCCGTGCTGCATGTATCCGACAGAACCCAGGCGGGCACGCCTTGCCCCCCCTCCTCCTCGCCTTTGGTCCTCAACCCCCCGGGCGTTCGGCGTTGGCGGACGCTGCCACCAGTTGGGAGGATGAGGGCCAAAGGGGCCAGCCCTCGCGACCGTGGCCGCCACCGGCGGCCTTCTTCCTCCGGAGGCTGTCTTCCCCACAAGGGTCCAAGAGCAAGAGTCGGGACGCCTTTGGAGTACACGCGGAGAGCTGCCAGGAGCCTCCAGCCCCGCCTATTGAGGCTTTCGCCCCCGAAGGGACTCACATGCCACCACCGCGGAAAAATAGGCGGGCGCGGCCACAGGGGGAGGGAGCCTTCGTAAGACAAAACGAACGCCCCAGGGCTCCCGCGTGACGCGTGACGCCTCAGGCGACGCCCAGAACTTCGGCGTGCGAAGGGTCACAGAAAAGGAGCGCGGGGAAGAGCGTGACGCGGCTAGAAATTCGGGCGGGGGTCTTCTATGTCTGGAGGAGCGTGCCGCAGCCAGGGCCTTGGGGTGATTTGTGTGCGCATAAGATTGACCCAGCAAGAGCCTCGGCGTGGCTTGTGTGTCAGTGAGCCGCCAGCGGTGTCGCTCTTTGTGACGCTACAAGCCTCGGCAGAAAGAGAAGCAAGCTGGAAGATGATGACTGAGAGGGAGCTGCGGCCGCATAGTTCTGCGCATAAACTTGCCGCGCACGGCCTCGGTAGCGACACAGCCAGGGGAAAGATTACGAGAGAGATAAAAAAGAGAGGGAAACAAGAGCGACGCAGAGAGGAGCGACGCTAGAGAGATGGCAGCGACGTATACAGGACAGAAAAACGGCGAAGAGCAGCGACGGAGGCAGGGCAGGAAGATGGTGAAAACAGGCAAGGCGCTGGCGAAAGTGCTCTAGTTTGATAAGCTGGGCTGCGTAGAGTGGCGCAGCGCAATGGGCTGCGGCGTTTAGAAGGGAACCGCGCGAACGGGTCACGGCTTTTGGTGTTTAATTGTTGCCTTTGTTACTCTCGCTCTGCCTCTGTTTATTTTTAAAGCTCTCAGAGAGACAGAAGGGAGCAGGTATCTGCTGGGGGCTTTGCGTGTTTCTTCGACTGGAAAAAATTACGTGGCCCTTTCAGATCGGCGAGGGTGTAGGCATGTGGGCTTTCCTCTTGTGTGTGCCTTACGTACAGGCTCGGGCGATCGCCTGAAGAGGCGAGGGGCGCCGCGCCTTAGTGGTGTCCGGCTTGGCGCGCTATTTCGTCATTAGCAGGGTGTAGCGAATTAGTAGAATTCGTGGCGCTTGCGTGGCATGGCTGGGACTGGGAGTGGGACAGCCCAACAGGTTCAGAGAGAGGCTGCCAGGAAACAAAGACGATCGAAGGGCACAAACAGCCAAAAAGCCGCCGGGCCAGCCGTCTCCTCTCGCTCAGTTCTGGCGGTTAGATAGATAGCGGCGACTGACGAGAGGGGGGGGCCGTGGTTTTCGGGCTGGCTCTCTCACAATTTTGAAAGTGGTAGCTCAGGGAGTTGCCTGACGACGCGAGGGGAGTGGCCGGCGGGTCAACAAGCTTGGGGCCAACGCCAAGTGCGTGCGCGGTCGGCTGTCGTGGGCTGGAGGGGGTGGGCCTTTTTCTTGGGATTCTGTGGGGGTCATGCAAATCTCGGGGAATTTTCGTGACCCTCAAGAAGTTCCAGGAAAAACGCGCGGCGAGATGGTTGGAGCAGAATGGGACCCCAATCGGAAAGCCCCCAAGCCATGCCCAATCGGAAAGCGCCCCAGCCATGATGCATCGCGCCGCTCGCCGACGTGCGCGGGCCGGCGGGGAGTGGGGCAGGCCGGCGCCGGCTGTGTGCGTGTCGGGTCTTTGGTTTTGAATAGAGGAAGAGGAAAGGCGGGGCAGGGCATGGCGCTTGGAGGGCGCCTCGCCTGTGGGTGGGGGCTATTGAATCAAGGCAAGGGTATCTAGCTCAGAACATTCCCCAGACAGGATAGCTAGAACATCCAGAAAAGGACACCCAGACAAGAGAACCCAGGCAAGAACATCCAGACAAGCACACCCACCAGACAAGGACTCTCAGGCAAGAACACCCAGACAAGAACACCCAGACAAGGACACCCAGACAAGAACACCCAGACAAGAACACCCAGACAAGAACACCCAGACAAGAACACCCAGGCAAGCACAGCCAGGCAAGCACCGCCAGGCAAGGACATCTAGGCAAGAACATCCAGACAGGAACACGCAGGCAAGGACATCCAGACAAGAACACCCAGACAAGAACCCCCACGACAGGAACACCCAGACAAGAACACGCAGACAAGAACAGCCAGGCAAGAACATCCAGGCAGGCCGAACAGCTAGACAAGAACACCCAGACAAGAACGCCCAGGCAGGACGAACACACAGACAAGAACGCCCAGGCATGACGAACACCCAGACAAGAACATCCAGACAAGAACACCCAGACAAGAACATCCAGGCAAGAACATCCAGCCAGGAACACCTAGACAAGAACACCCAGACAAGAACACCCAGGCAAGGACATCCAGCCAAGGACATCCACCAGGCAAGGGCACCCAGATAAGAACATCCAGCCAAGAACACCCAGACAAGAACACCCAGCCAAGCGCGCCCAGGCTGGGGCCAGGCGGATGGCTTGGCGTGTGCACAGGTGGGCCATTTCTCTCCGTATTGATCTGCTTGGAAGTGGGACGGGCGCGCGCCCCGCAACGCCGGAGCTTGTTAGTTTCTTGTGTTTGTTCTGCTTTGGCGCGTGACGCGCGTCGCGCGTAGTTTTTGCGCGTACGTTCTGCCGTAGGGAACGAAGGTCTGGGCCTGGAGCGTGACGCGCGTCATGCGTGTTTTTTTCACGTTCTTCCCTAAGGTTCGGGCTTGGAGCGTGACGCGCGTCGCGCGTATTTTTTTCACGTTCCTCTTGAAGGTTCGGGCTTGGAGCGTGACGCGCGTCACGCGTATTTTTTTCAAGTTCTTCCTCAAGGTTCGGGCTTGCTTGGAGCGTGGCGCGCGTCACGCGTTTATTTTTTTTTCACGTTCTCCCTTAAGGTTGGTTCGGGCCTGGAGCGTGACGTGCGTCACGCTTTTTTTTTCATGTTCTGCCCGAAGGTTCGGGCTTGGAGCGTGACAGAGTCCGGGACAGAAAAGGAGCACCACAAGAGGGGAGCACCACTAAGGAAGGGGGTGCTTTGGCGTCTAGTGGGTTAGGAGCTCTGGGGCGTTCGTTTAGCCTTACGGCGAGCCCCCCACCCCTGAAACATACATAGCGTGCTCCCCTCTCTTGGCTTTCTATCTTATACTTATTTATGATGATGCCCCTCCCACTCCCAGATCTATCCCAAGACTCAAGCAAATAACTACTAGCTTCTGCTTCAGGTTGACGATCGTGACATGCAATTCTTGCGCGAGCATCTTGTCATAACTCATAAGTTACTCATGTTAACGCGGAGGTCTCGAATTTCATATTCTTTAGCTGTCTTTGTTGGATGGAGAGAGTTAGCCCTCTCCCATCGTCGTTCATGTTTATATTTCTAGCACATCAGTCAATTTATTAATATCTGACTCATTGTTATAGTTATTCGGTTCAGGATTTGTTCCATCATATTGAAGAATCATGTTTTGCTCACGTGGTGTATAATAATAATAGTTAGTAGTACACAGAAAATGTAAATCAATGAAGAACTACTCACGCGCGTATCTACAGGTAATATCGTCTACAAGAATCTAAACTACAACAATTTCAATCTATGGCTTTGAGGTCGCCTCTCTCTCTTTCGTCACGCATGGCACTTGTGGTAAGATGCAGAATAAATCCTTTTTTTGTTCGTTTGAGAAAATAGATTCAAATAAATTCTTTCATCAGGTCTTCATCGACATGCTTAGGCCCTCTTCTCCAATGTATTTCCTTTCATATTTAAAACACCTCTGCTTCTTCTCTGAGGATACAACAGGAAAAGCAAATGAAGCTGAGTTCGATAATTATGGCATATTATGGGTGTAAGATAGATTCAGTCCACTATCGTTAATAGCGGAGTCGCGACGTAATATGGCTATAGGTGCTGGTATACCAATACAACAATCTATCATATGAGGACGCATAAACTAAAAAGTAGTCATGTTTTGAGTGGTTCCTACTCGTGTAAAATATTGACACTAGTAGAACGTAGAGGCTGCGTCAATAGTTCATCACGATATTGTAGATTTTTCTACATTGACTGACTCGTTTGCTGCTCACGTATTTGCTTGATAATCCATTTTCAATTTAACAGAGAGCTAAATAGCATTAGGATGATAATTCTTGGTCGACGTCAGTGGCGTGGGTTTTTTCATGTATCTGCTCGGCATTCATTTTGATTAATTTCGCGCTTGGGTTGGACGTTCTAGCTTGTGTGTGGCTGATGAACACATATAACTCATACGGGAGTAGTAGGTCTTGTACCTTATCGAGTACTGCAGTTAATTACTTTGCTCGTTCTAGATAGTGTAGCACCTGTAAGTCGCTATGTGCGTTGGAGCCCCCTAATTTGTTGCGCTGCTTCAATCCGTTCCGGTGTAAAAACAGACGGAAGAGGCGACAAAACGTTTCCGGAAGCTTCTTACTTTCTAAATCAGTAGAGTTGTTTAATGAACTTGCTCGGTAATGTCTTGGTCAGTTGGATCTTCGTGTATTTTTACTCGGTGTTTTTCCTTCCCGTTAACTACCAAAGTCGTTTATTATTATCTGAAGTCTTCTATCATCCGGATACCCCTTCGAGTTCGAGTCGCAGTCTGTCCGCATACACAGCGCTTAGGTTTTTTACCATCCACAAATAGATCGAATGCCATGAGTACTTACAATGTGCAATTGCGTGTTCGCATATACTGCTTATGCATGCCTGCTACACATCTACTATAAAAGATTTCCAGGAGCCGCCAGCATCATGGGAAAATGTCTCAACCTAGTAGACGAGGGTCGGCGACGTCGCAGGCAGAAACAAAATAGAGTGGAAAAGTACATAATAGAAAATAGAACCAGTCTGGATATTGTTTAGTCTCCGCTATAGTTGTACCTGTGCGACTAGTATGTAGCTGAGACTCATCATGCCATGCCACGAACATCCTTTTATCAAAGCCTACAAATAACGACTGAGATGACCGCGAGAGTGAAAAATGCTGTGAAAGATGTCGACTCCTTCGCGAAAGATAGCAAACGGAAGGAGCCGATGTTGTAGTAGGGTCACTAGATTTGCTAGACGCTATCTTGTCTCACCGATGGTAGAAGATAACCATTTGAGACTCATGATGATGATGATGATGATGATGATGATGATGATGATGATGGAGCGAGTGTCGAGCGCGACCTAGAGCTAGAGGGCGTGAGAGAAAAAGACCGCAAGTCATTAGAAAAAGAGGAGGGATTGGAATGGAAGTCCGACTCGTCCAGAAGAGAAGTAGCTCCTCCACCTGAGAAAAAATATTACTAGCTTAAACTGAAAAGTCGTCAGGGAAATCGTGAGCAGATTGCCGAATAGATTCACAGCATCAAACTAAAAAGAAACGACCCGGAAAAATCGGGAAGCACTTCCAGTCTATTATGGTCCATTAGCATTATGGCATGATGGACGCCAACACGAAGAAGAAGGAGAACAAGATGTCTTAATAAAGGCCAAGAGAACATAGGACGAACGCAAATGTCGAGAAGAAAAAGCTGAATTCAACATAAACACGATATCGATAGGGTTCTTTAACGCTCGTCCCCTCCCCGCTGCAATATCCTTGCTATTTCATCTTCTTCGGAGGTAAACATAAATTTCCTCAGAACTGATCAAAATGGCGGGTCGTGGTGCGAATCCGAGCTTCGCGATCCAGAAGCAGATTCGGGATAACTGCAAGGGGGTGCAGAATTTAATGGATGACATCTATCATTGGTCCGAGGATATGGCAAAAGAGGAAAAAGCAAGAGATCACTTGCGAAAGAACCCAACAGGAGGAAAGTCCGCAGGAAACAGAGACTTATGTTGTCAATGCTGAGATTTTGAAGAGGTATCATCTTTTTATCAGTTTCTGTCAGGTTTCAGTATCATTCGGAGAGAGAATGTTTTAAGAGCTGTCGGTTTTTCCACTGGATCGAGAACACTATTATGGTGTGCTCTTATTATACCACATGGACCAGTACAGCGACATAACTGGACACTTGCTTGGCGTCATGTTTATTCTAAAGAAAGCGAAGGTAGCAGCGCCGCCCATCCGTGGACGAACCGTTCTGCCTCCGGTCGAAGCCAACAAGTCTGGCGCAAGTGCGAAGCGATCAAAGGACACTGAGAAAAATTCTAGTGAATCGTAGAAAAATAAATGCACCACTTGCACTGCCACTTTCATCAACACGTTTCTATATTTTTTTTTTACTCAGACTGACTGACGAAGGAAGACATGGAGTCAGCAAATGATATCTTTGTCAAGAAACTTCTTTTTTTGGTAGATACAATCAAAAATTTTGAATCTAAAATTTCGAAATTGAGTTTCGACAATGGAGGATGAATTCTGATTAGAAGAGCTTTTCCAGAAAATAAATTTCTTTTTTTGAGCATAAAAGCAAAAATTTTGGTTTTTGGGTTTGAAATCCAAATTTGAGTCAGATTTAGAAATCAAATCTGAAGGGAAAATTTAGAATTTGTTTTTCTCTTGAGAAAATAGCATCTTGACATAAACTCAGAGACACCACCTACCTATTTTCCTTACTGCTGTGACAATTTCTCTGAAGTAATTATTTGATGCGAGGTATATAATCCCTGTAGGTCTGGATCGATATTGCCCACATTGACCTTAGCTCGATCTCAGAACACATCCTCCAGGTCGGCTTCTACGAGCAGCTCATCAGCGAGTACGTTGGAGCTTGCCAGAGACACAACAAGTCTGCCCAAGTATTACAAGAATTGGGGCAAGTACAACGTGGAAGAGGAGTTGGAGAAGCTCGAGGAGCCAAAGACCAAGAAAGAGGACGACTTCGATGTAGAAAAGTTTGTGAAGCAGAGGCGGACTACCGCAGCGCGACCGAATGTCAAGGTGGCAGTGAGGAGTGCGGCTCACGCTACAACGGCGGTCGAGTTCGCGACCGCTAAAAAAGAGGAGGCAAATAGGCTTTTCGGCAAAGCACGTTTCAAAGAAGCGGAAGTCGCATACGGAGTTGCACTGTTATGGCATACAACGACGTGTCGAGTTTGACATCCTCCATATGCTGCGGTAGTCCTACGGTTCTTCAAAATGCCTTCGTGGGAGGGAAATTTGAAAACGTAGTTCCTCGTATCCCTAGAGTTTTTACGGCTACGCTAGTTCTACCTACTACTGCATGCATTTGTATAAGAACTACTAAGCGTCTAGTATTTCTTCAGGCTGTTGCTGTGATCGAAAAATATTGAGATCATCTCTTTCATTTTTGACCTATCTCCGAGGGGAAGATGTTGCAGAGCGGGAGCTTCAGACCGTATTGCACTCGAATATAGCAGCTTGCATGTTGAAGCAGAACGACTATACAGGTAATTACCTTTGTAGAATCAACGGTTTCTAGTATCCTTCAACATTAAGGTGGATAACGTAAACGAAGACTCCTGGCTGATGTGCCCATCATAAGATTCGGACCGATGAAGATGATTTATTTTTACTTCAAGGTGATGCTTTTTCTCCATCTCAATCAAAACTTTAGGATGCAAACAATCAAACACATAAGAATGACCTCATTGCCGGAAACGCGCAGATGCTGAGTCGATGCAGTTCTTTCTGCATAAGATACAAGAATGTCTTTTCATTTTTTATAGAAGAATCGTTTCTTGAACTCTAAGGCCTACGAGATTACATTTGTCCTTCTCCTCGCTGGAATCTCTCTAAGACATTTTCGCAGGTACCATCGATCAGTCAAGCCGTGCGTTGCAGGTAACAGAAGACCATGTCAAGTCACTTTTTCGACGCGGGTCAGCTTATACACAACAATGTCAGTGGAAAAAGGCTGCTGCAGATTATCGTCGCGCACTGCAACTTGATCCCAACGATGCGAAGTGTACAACTTAATACCGAAAAAAAAGAGCGAGGATCCAAATTTTTGTTATCTCGCGCTTACAGTTACAGCTATCACTATGAATATCATGTTGACATTGTAGGACCAACAATCTGCATGATGTTATCATCCATAACCTTAACCTATGCATCAATGCAATAAATTGTTTGCTATTTTTTTCTACTTCTCTTTTGCAACAACTACAACTAATGGTCTTCGTTCAGGCCGTACCGAACTAGCGTATGTGGAGCGGATGCTTGAGGAGGCGCTTGCAAAGGCTCGCGCGCACGCAAAGTCGGTGATGCAAGATACGAATCGTAAGCCTGTTCTGCAGCAGCTGCGCATGCAGATCGCAGACAAATCCGAAGCGAAGCTGACATGGGATGAAAGTGTACCATTGCTTTGAATTGTTACGGGATTAAGCAAGATGAGAATCGGTGATGATAGTGTGAAGATGTGGCTGCTTGAACAAACATTATGTGTAGGGTAGATTTTAATGCCTTTCGTGGAAAAGTAGTAGAAATGTGTGTGTGCCATATGTTTTTCACAGGATAACCCGCAGAAGGCGACAGTGGCTGTCAAGAGGAGAGCGGATAATGCTCGCAGTGACGAGGAGAGGAATGCTAGTGGTGCAACGAGCTTGTTCATATCTTCTGCTGGCGAGCAAGAACGCCGGATCGACGACAATGGGAAGTACATTCCAAAGAGTGTACGCATGGCAGCGAGTGGGGCGACGAGCGGTTCGAAAAAAAGACGCGCACAGACTCAAGCCAAGGGTGACACGCATGACGCAGCGACAGTGCTTTCTTCGGCATCCAATTACGTGTTGTCAAAACTACTTTATTTGTAATTGCAAAAGATTTCATCATACTATCCTCATGCTCATATCACGCATCCTTTTCTTTATGAAGATCCCTTGTATATGTATGTACTCTAATGACTCTCTAGTACACAGTCGACACAAGCTGACCCGCAAGATGACGACAGCGAAGTAGCAACTTCATCAGCTTCTGCGCCGGCAAAGCGAGCAGCGGCCCGGGATGCAATGCGCGGAAATTTCTACAGCTTTGAGCGTGATTGGAATTTCGCAGCCAAAGGCAGCATGCAGGGGAACAGCATGAGCGGGCAGTGCGTTGCCAAACGTTTCCAGTTGCTCGAGCGAACTGAACTATTTTCTGATAGTTTCACAACCGAGCTGCTGCTAGAAGTCGTCGCAGTCTTCGAGCAGATAGCGCGAGACTTCTCGCCAACTTACTCGGAAACAGCGACAAGTGAATCATCAACTTCTACTTCGAAGCGAGACACCACACCAGTTCTTTTCGTAAGTTGGGAGGACTACGTGAAACGAAAAACTGCTATCGTGAAAAAACTGGAAAGCATCAACCGGTGGGAACTCATCTTGCAGAGTCTCTCAACAAGCGAGAAGCAACAGCTTGAGCGCGCATGCTGGTCGCAAAAGCGACCAGTAGCACCACCAGAAGCACCACGCGTGTCTTGCCGCAAAATCATTTCAACAGAATCTACATCCACTTCCACGTCTAGCAACACGAACACCACGAACACAGGAACAACTACAACGACGAGCCCCTCACCCTCACCGGCGTCACCGGAGTCTCCGTGGACTCAGGTAAACATGCGAGCAGACAGTAAAGATAGCGCCGACTGGGTCGACGTGCGAAAAGAGCCTCTTGATCTCGGAGACCTGGATGATCTAGACTGACCACGACGAAAAGGTAGTTGCTTTTTTTCCGTTCCGTTCTTTGAGCTCGTTATAAATCCCGGGACTATTTTGAGTCACAATCTACAGTGAAGATCAAGATGTCCTTGCGGGCAAAGTCCTAGTAGCTCCAGTATGGTACAACTAGGACTCGCATTTTCATCGCAGCGAGGACCTATAAACTTTGCGCATATTCTCGCCAACACAACGCGTCTTCGCGCAATACACCAGCCCAATTTATGAGGACGGACGTCATACTACTAGCAGCACCTTACATGATTTTATCCTCCGCCTCATGGTCACGTGTTCGTTGGCCGTGTTCGCGTTTCTCATTTTGAGATGCTTACGTGGTCGTTCAACTTCTTTGCCTGGAAGGCGTTCAAAATCATGTATCATCATCCACAGACACAGCCACGATCGCCTCTTTGATCCAAGGATAGGCGTCTTAGGAAAATTTCCTCTAGCTACCTCTCTTCATGATCAATGTAGGACATTGGAGAGTCCGAGTCGTGGTCGTTGTCGTGGTTACAACAACTACGCTGCTATTCTATCTCGGGTTGGTTTACCTTTACACAAGCTATTCTATCTGTGGTTACAACAACTATGTTGCTATTCTATCTCGGGTTGGTTTACGCAAGCTATTCTATCTGTGGTTACAACAACGAACTACGTAGCTATTCTATCGAGGGTTGGCTTGGGGTCGAATTCATCATACTATCCTCATCGACCACAAATAGTCCTCATCCTCATTGACCATTACCGTGACATACTAAGCTTAGTGTGGTTACAACAAGTCGTAGTTTGTATCACAGCCTATCCAACTAGCAATCAATATCAAAATCATGTCCCGGGCGTCCCAACAGTCGCGTCCTCCTGCCTACGTGCAGACCTCGTTGCCGATCCTGCTGGACTTGCAGAACCGGAATACCAGAGAGCAAATAAACACTGGAGCCAGTCGTCCTAGCGCCTCCTCACAAAAGTCAGTTGCAGAGCAATCGAAAGATGAGTGCGCACGCATCATGCAAGAAAGCGGTGTCGAGTTCCTTCAGAAGCGGCACCTGTGCAGTACTACTCAAATTCTATTTTCATTTTTACAGTACCAAACTGCTTGTTGCTCTTTTTGCATATTAGATGATGGTCTAATTTAGATTTCGTTTATTCAAAACTAAAGAGGAGCTCGAAATGTAATTTTTCGTACTTCTGTTGAATGATTTAACGGTGTTTACTGACCACAGGTGGTTCCGGACCACTAACACGGGAGGACGATGTTCGATACTTCTGGGAATGGGTCCGGGAGTTTCATAACGAGTACAATGACGACTGGTACACACGCAACATGCCACGTCTAAAGCAGGAATTCTACCCTGTCTGGAGAGCCTGCGTGCGACAGGAGACTCAAACAAACAGTATTTCTTCTAGGCTGAAAATCGAAATAGACCTAGTCTTAGACTTACCAACTAGACATAAGACGTATGCCACACAAAGACAAACTACATCAACCCCGCCATGCTTTTGCTTGATCTTCAACGAGCCTATCACTTGAGCCAACGCGTGATGCTGCCTCCTACTACCTATGGCTTAGGCACTGCAGGCGGCACAAATGCGATGTCAACAGCGACCACATCTGCGCAGGCTGCAGCACAGGGAGGTGCTATCGATTTGTTAGGCGACATCAACCCGGTACCGTCTCCGTCGAGTACTCTAGCATCAGGAGCACGCGCGCAAGCGAGACTAGAAGGAGAAGCAAGTCCTGTGCGCCCGACCCAATCAGCTATGGATGATCTCCTCGGCCTCGAAACAGGAGGGACATCAAGCACTGCTGGAAGCTTTGCCCCTAAGTTTAGCGCCAGCGTCGCGAGTTCAGGTGAAGGTGGACTCGATGACCTGTTGTGGTTGCAGCCTCAGCAGCCACCACCAGCTGTATCAGTAGCGCCTGCAGCTACAAGCAGCCCTGCTTTGCCTCCATCAGGTGGCGCCAGCTTCGATTTGCTTGCTGAGCTTTCTTCGACTCCTGTCCGAGCTCAAACAACGTTGCCCCCAACAGCGGCCCGAGGACCAACAACAGATCTTTTGGGAGAGCCATGCGCGACTTCAATCTCGCTCGGCGCGGAAATCGGATATGCACCTGCCGATTCGTCCTCGATTATTGCTCCGGGTCCCATAGTAGCAGCATCTTCTAGCGGCGGCGGTGGAGGTTCTTCTCTCGCTGAAGCCTCGCCAACCAAGAACAAAAACAATCTCACCGCAATGGTCGACGATCTTGGCGACCTTTTATCCGGAGTTTCGTTATCGCCATCAAAAGCGAATGATCCAGCAAACAAGAGCTCGAGCCCTGGAGTTAGCAGAACACAATCCAATAGTCCTACAAGTCCCCAAAATATGAGTCGTGGGCCAAGCAAACAAGAAAACTCCCTTAAGCTGAACAAGATAGCGGACGAGTCTGATCCGTTTGCTGGGCTGTTGGGGTAGCACTAGTAATTGTACATTTGTTCTATCATTCCCAAACACGGTGATTTCAAGCGCATCACTTATTTTCGCTAGACGTAATTTACACATTCACGACTCAACATACCGAATCGCTGATGTAAATCAGATGACTACACGTTCACGTCAAGATGAGAGAGATGGAGATAACGTTTTATTGAGTGACCGTAACGGACGGAGGGCGAGAGACGGACGAGAGAGCCATGCTGATTATATTACGCGGTTTTCAGATATTCTAGTCAACGTCAAGGAACTGCTGTCTTTGAGGTACAGGGCGAGACGAATACACGAGGACAGAGCGAGGGTTTACTGCACGAGTTTAGGATTTTTTGAGTGATCAACCAATTGCCCAGGACTGCATGTCGATGAACGTAGAAATTTTATCTTATCAGACTGTCAATATGATTTTCGTTTGTCTACAAGAAGAAGAATATAGAACGATCGAATAACAGGAGCAGGACGTGGTAGTCGCTAAATGCAGAAGGCTAAGAACTTTGTGTAGGCGAGTGAACTGGCACAGCTACGTCTTACGAAGTCTACTGTATGTGAGTTTGACTGTACATGTAATCGTGCTTCGATCTAGATGAGTTAAGAGCAGCACCAACAAATACAACTATGTACATAAATATGGCTGAAAAGCAGGTGTATGTGTAACTACAATGAAAAATGATGTGGTCTTCTACATGATCTTGCTAATATCTGCTTGGTTGTCTTAGTTTTAGTAGTTAGTACGAAGGCGGAATGCTCGTTCGAGCCAAGTAGCGCTTTCTGGGAATAGCTTTTCCTTGTTCTGGCAGACAAAGGATAAAGAACATCTGTTGCGCTTGCGTTTGAGGACACGGAACTCCTGAACCACGCACATCTAGTGCGGCGAGCTCGACTCCACAGCGAACTCGACCACTCACGACACAATCGAATCAAATCTGATTGGCAACCGAAAAGATGATGTCTTCTCCAGTAGCAGAACTCTCTCGCCGATTGGGCGCTTTTCTGTCGCTTATTTTCGTGAGTTGCAATACGCTCATTATCATGACTCCGACAGAAGTAATTGCACAAAAATATGCTATAGGAGACACTTTCATGAGTGGAGCCTTCAACATCACCCAGTCAGCGCTGAATTGCACAACCCACTCGGCGCCATGTCAGTTCAATTTATTAAGACTTCCGGGAATCCATCTTCAGAAGCATCTTCTTGGGGCACCTCTTTATGGGAAAAACAGACACAAGATGACTCTCAGGATGGATTCCGGGAAGATCTAAATTTAAGAACAGGCTGCTTCGCAGGAAAGCTCTGTCCCCCAGTTGTAGTCTTTGAGGGCGAAATCAGCGGGACGATTGAAATGAACGACTGCGACGTGGGAGTGATGTAACAAGAATTTGATTAGATTAACCCTAAGCCCTAGCCCTAGGGCTGCTCCACCACAAATAGATGACAAAAAAATGTCATCTAGAATTGTTCGAGAGAATAAGAAATGCAATTTTTTTTATGTCTAGGGTCTACCTGATTGATTAGATGACAAAAAAAATCACAATGAACCGATCTAATCACATTCAGTCATCAATCATTTTCAGAGCCGATCCAATCACATTCATTTGCGTCCTAATCAAGTACGATGAAGAACTCAACGTACAACCTCGCGACGCGTCCTTACACGACAGGTACAGCTTCGTGAACCACGGATCTAATGAACTCGGTGTCGCAGTTCAGCATATTGGCGGTAAGTACGGAGCTGTCGGCGTGGCGCAGTACGGTGTCGGTACATGTTTTTGTTACACCAATTCAAAATTGTTATGCGGACAACGGTGAGGATATTGGAGTCGGAACGCGAAGAACGGTTGCAGATGGGACTCCACAACTATCGAACGCTTTTGATTGCTGCAAACTTGGTCTATGCATTTCGCCGTGCGCATAGACATGTCACCTCGTCAGCGCGGCAAAGATTCTCGTTCATCATTTTGATGTGCCCTTTAAGTCTCAGTCTATGTTTCGGGAAGTGACAGAGACTTGAAGCACGTGCATGCCTGTTGTGTCGACGCTTCATCTATCGCCTCGCAACCTCCGCCTCTATGTCACAACAACTCTCGTTCCGTGTGCCGTGTCATGAGCACGTGGCCGGAGATAACTATTCTTTGTTCTCGTTCTTATTTTTTACGATTGGCTTGCGTTTTGTGTTTGTCGGTAGGGGCGGAATTTCAATTTGAACTTCGGTCTTTCAGTTGTAGGCGCTAAGATGATGTCTGTGGATTGTGTAGTTAGGCGGATCATGAATCTGAATCTCAAACTGTTTAACTCTGGAAAAATCAAATTTGCTGCTCTGTCTTCAAATTAATGTTAGTAAGTGACCAAGGTACAAAGACAATCAAAAATACTGAGAAAGTTGACTTTTCGGTTACTTAGTCTGTTGTTCTGTCGTCCTGTCTGTGAAGAGAAAAGTAAGAAGTCTGTGCAAGAAGTGCTCTCAAAGCGTGGAAGAAGAGGCAATGACCCCTACCCTTCTGACTGGACCGCTCCCGGTTTTGAAGTGTTTACCAAGAAAAGTTCCCGAAAAAACGAACATTCATGGGAATTTCTGTTGCTTGTCTCAAATTTGCTTAATAAGCTTTCAGAAACCAACATGTATTATAGTCTATAATAGTTTTCAACAGTAACTCTAACTACTGGGTATGCATTTTTATTTATGTTTGTTTTTTGCATCTGCCCGAATAGTATGAAACAACCAATGAATGATATGAATGATCTAAGTAAGTAACAACTACGCCGGCTGTGAAAGTTTCGCTTTGCGGTTTTTTATGATTGTGCGGATAGGATAAGGATAAACACCTGCGAACGAGATAAAATGGGCGGCGTTGACCACCAAAAAGAGGATGGTCCATTCCCGACCAGTGCTATTGCGTCAGAGCATGGTGCTCATGCGAATTCCTCACGAGTCGCAAAGCAAAAGAAAACGCCATCCAAGATCAAGAAGGAAGATGACAACAGCTCTTTATTTGCCTGTGAAGTGCATACGCTGGGAGGCGAGCTCCTCTTTGCGTCGGATAACGTTGCCAACGAGAAATTCTCACTCCGGAGACTGTTAGAAGAGCATGTGCTTCCTACAGTCAGGACTTCGACGCGTGTCTACTTCGATGAAGTGATCGGAACACTGTCGCGCATTTGCGAAGAGATCAACGCTTCCCTCGAAGAGCGCAACAAGAGAGCTGTTCTCCTGTCTTCGATGGAGCTAGGTGAGAATTTCGCTGTGGGAGAGGTAGAGGCGACGGAAGCAACAACGACGAGGGCCGATATGACCAAGACTAGTTATAGTTCGGCTGAAGACGACGAGCATAACCCTGGACACGATTTTGATGGAGAAAGTCGTGATTTTGATAGTGAAGATACCAAGAAAGTTCAAGTCGAGACAGGAGTTGAAGAAGATACCCATGAGGACAATTCCAAAACCGTCCGGATGCACTTTAGCGTGGATAATGCACGGGGAATCTTAGTCGACTCTGATTTTTCCATTTGTTTCGTAGCTCGAGCACGGATACGCTTCGTTTTTTTTGATCCAGTTCTCAACGGTCATGACGACAACGATTCAAAAGCTGAAATCCGAAAACTAGTAGAGCGAGATGACGAAGAAATGGTAATGGAGGAGCGTGACGTCATTATCTTAAGGACGAGACGCAACAGTGTGATTGTGTTGATACAAAATGCCGAACCTCGAGTTCGGACTTAAACACGCCGGAATAGAAGTACGTGGCAAGTAGGACAACAACTTTAATCGATCATATTCTGGGTTTCCCTGAACAAGTCCTCATTCTCATACGAGCACTAATGCAGGGCTTCCAGCGCATGTCAGGCCTTGCATACTGTCAGGTGTTGCCATTTCTCGCATACATACGAGCGGACACAGTTGTACCTCGAACCTGCGACGAATTTCATTAAGGTGGCACTTTGACTTGCCCAAGAACTCCAAGACGTCCAAAGTTGACCTCAAACGAGGACACGACTGTCACACATCCTACATGGTGGAATGGATGCGATTACGATCGGTTTTCTTCTGCTTGAACATAAGGTATGGCCAAGAAATCTAATGTCGGAAAGCGTGCAATCGGGGCGGGCGGATCCTCACACAGTTATTTGCGCCACGTGACAGTGAGGATTTGCAGGCCAGCGCAGCTGCTGGGATGAAAGAATTTGACGTGCCGGTTATCGTCGCAGAGCACGACCTGCCGGAAACAGCTTCCCATGCGTCAGATCCCGGCGCTCTCACCCCGGTTGAAGAGGTAAATAGAGGAGGAAGTGGAAGAGGACAGATTTGGGAAATCGACGGCAAGGAAGTGCTTGCCATCAGAATGGCTCCTGAGACACTTATGACTGAGTAGTTAATCTTCATTATGTTGCAAACTCGGTGTGCAAAGTACGGAAACTGTCATCTAGAATGTTGTTATCATCGCGATGACGTTCAAGCCCATGCCCAGATGATATGCAAAATGCATAGCCCAATCCACATATGTAATCTTGCGATGCAACATATAGATATACATAGCCATAGACAGAGGCAGTAGCACCTCTAATGAGTCGACGTATGTGCATGGTCGCAGAACCAGAAGGTGCAAGCCCACGACTTTGATCAGCTTCGAGGACACTGACGATCGTGCTCTTTTCTTGAGAGTACTTTATTAGGCTACTGCTCATGTCCCGTTCATGTTTTTCATCCCTTCTCCAGGCTTATGACCTTCCTGCATTTGGCGGAAGTGAAGCGATAGAAATTTGGGATCTTGTTTTTTCAGTATTGTCGGCACTTACACCATGCCTAAACCCAATTCTGAAATTCTAACAAGTTCAAAAGCGAATTGGAGGACTGGTTAGTGAGAAAACACCAATAATCATCACTGTCAGCATATGCGATATCTCCGTGGGTCGGCCACCGAAGGGCCAAACCTTCTTGAGCTGCAGTTGAGAAGGGTTTATGCGGATCGAGTATGGGACGATGTGGCACAACGCTGTCAGCGGTCTCCGAACGGAAATGCAGTTCTTGATACATTGAACACGCTGGAACCGATCGTAGCGTGGTCCAGTCGTGCGGTGTTGGTTTCTTCGGAGCAAGGAGATGATGGGGATTGTGAAGAACGGAGTCCGAAGACTGTGACTCCAATTGTAGATCAACAGAATCGAAGACGTTTCTGGCTTATGCTTTTGATGAACGACTAGTTGGGGTCATGAACAAGACCATGATTAGATTCTCGCGAATAATTTCCAAGAAATAGTAACTTGTACAGCTGTATGCATAGACAACTGGAAATGATGAGGCACCCTTTTTTGATAACTTTGGAACCGCGGAGATGTAGTGTGACCATTCTATTCATCATGATGTAGGACACACATGATTGAACATGACACCAACAGAACATTTAATGTTTCTGTGAATATTTCGATTTCCAATTCCAAATGTTGAGCCGCAGCTGCAGCATTGCGGGCTCCTGGAAACTGCACGTTTTGTAGATGTTCCATTGCTAGATTGCCTTTGCTACTGATGTAATTATACTTTGATCTAGAACAGCTAAAACGAAATTTCGTGAAACGGAACGAGAGAAATCTAGACGACGCGAACGAGAGCAGCATCAAGGACTAAGTTGTACTACTGCAACTACTAGGATTCGTTTAAGAAAACCGGTCATTGTGGTTCATTCATCAAGTTGAGCGGAAGAATCAAGAAAACAGGACGAGGAATCGGATCTGCGGCATGCTGAGTGAGACTGAAAAGCAATAGCAAAATGGCGCAAAGGTGCACGTCGAGAGAGTATTTCAAAGCAAGAGCGACGACATCAACAAAAATCAATCAATGAAACCCGCATTATGTCACCATCTCTCATTGTCATCGGCTGTCTGTATAGATGCTAAGATCTGGTAGGAAATTGAATGAAACAGGTATCCGTCGTTGATTTGAGGTCCTTCTGTTTCTTCTGCTGTCGGAAAAATATTCCTTTGCGATACGTCTAGGTCCACAACGCTTTCCGCGTAACATCAGTCCGGGTGAACAAGAAAATGAGCCCTGCGGTACCGGGTGAGGGACGCGCCGCGACCACACTGCTAGAGAATGAGAACAGTGGTGATGAGAAGTTGTGTGGCGGAAAAGGTGAGACCGCCGCTAAGGCGAGCTTGCCGGAGGAGAGTTGCGACAGTGTTTTGCCGCAGGAGACTAAGTACTTGAAGCCCGTGAAAGACGACGCTGAAGTTTATGAGACTGAGATCGATTTAAATTTATGTAACTTGTCACTGTGCAATGCCAATCCGCCTGCTACATCGCCCACAGAATTTTCGTCACGTTGACAGCACGCACACACTCACTTGCATACTAGATGTGAAATGAAATCCAGTCGTGCAGCTTTTGCTCGTCTAAAACAAGCATCCTGATGGACTGAGCTTGGAAGAGCTTCGCCGAGCTCTGCCTGCACACGTTTTCAAGAAGGACCTTTTTCGCAGCATTCGCTGGATGCTCTTGGACCTGGCAGTCATGTTTATCACGCTTTCCGCTTTGAAGGTTAAGGCCATGAAGAGAGCGAACTCGTATTTGATGAATTCAGTAAGCCAATCATCCGCTTGAAATGTTTGGAAAAGGCTAGAAGAACTTCTTACGAATTCATTGTTCCTACGTGGCGGCATTCTTGTATTCAGTTTGTGTTCGGGGCAAGAGTAAAACTCTAGTTCTCAACTTTATCTAAGACAAGCTTGTACCGGGAGAACGACGCGCTGGCGCAGTTTCGTGCGCATGGAGCCATTGGACAGGCCTCTGCACGAGTTTACAGCGAGGCAAGCCGTGTCGCATCTCCGGTTTTTGGCAAGAAAGGTGAGACGTTGACAAAAAGCCTTCTTGGTCTTCGGGATGAAAGCCTTGTCGAAGAGGCACCTGTGTCGAGTGATCCCGGTGTTACACAGAGGAATGCCGCGAGTCCCAATGTGTTGATTGGGACGCTCCATGATCTCCAAGGATTCTGCGCGGCCGATGCGGATCATCCCTGGGGCGCTCGCGGAAGTGGACCAACCACGCCACTGGATGCCGTCGACGCTTATTTGCAGAAAAATATGTCGGGGATGAATGCTTCCATCACTACATCAGAGACGGGGGCTCCTTCCTCCCTCGCTGAACGCTTGAGCAGGTGCGCGCTCTATGTTGTGTTGTACACGATCTGTGGATTCTTTATGTGGGCGAACTTTGTTGTCGGCCACGACTGCGGACACGGATCTTTCAGCGAATCCACATCACTCAACTTTCTCTTTGGTCTCTTGACGCATGGCGCAATCCTTGTTCCCTTTCAGTCATGGGCACGCTCTCATCGCAAGCATCATCTCAACCACAACCACTTTGAGAAGGTGCGCTTTATTTAGTTTTACAGGAGTCCACTGGTACTGCCTACGTGTCTAGTGGCGCAACTTACTATATTTCTGAAAGGAGCTTGTGACCATGAAAACGGATTCGTAGTTGTTCGAATGAGCATTGAAAGGAATAGAGAATGCATCCGTTTCGAGTAAGAAATTCAGTTTCAATTTCTTGTCCTTCATCTTTTGAAAATTTAGGACTACTCGTTCCCGTGGTCGCATGATCCGAAGTTTGACCGGGAAGGCTGCCTCGCTGCTTTGGAGAAGTATCCCGCGATCCCAGCGACTTTGTACCCCATCTTTGGATATGCCTTCTACCTGATCTGGCCGCAAGGGTATGGCGGTGTCGACGGAACCCACTTCTTCTTAAGACGATCTGGTTCGAGGTATATCACCATCTGGTCCACTGTGAGGTATACATCTGTATCTATTACAATCTGGCGTGATCTGTAGGCTACCGCTTTGTGTTTCCTAGAAGATAGAACCACGATATTACTTATCTCGTTGCTTGTTGAGGTAACTATTCTGTTCCCGAGAGAGTGAAGCTTTAATGGGGAAATATAGTCATTTGCTTGAAGGGGAAACGAAACTAATGGGAAAGATTACAGCGATAACTGACTCATCCACGGATAGTTACTGATCGCCTAGCGCTAATTTTACCGAAGATGTTCAAAGGATGCCGACTCTGGGATGACATCTCGAACGATGAACTCATCAAATGCTGGATCTCTGTGGCGGTCGTTTTTGGGTATTAAGTAGTGTTTTTTTTATACTACAATTACATCGAGTCTCTTGTGGAATGCCGTCGCTTGTATATTACGATTATGATGAAGTAGCTCTCCATTGGAGGCACTACTTCTTTGGATGGCTCCATGAGTAGGCCTCTTGCCGGTTTCTCGTCCAATAGTTAAATATTACGAGCGTGTAGACAGTAGGACAACAAAAAGAAATAGCTACTCAAAAGGTACCATGACATGACATGACTGGACGCAGACCGATCGTTACAAGACAACAACTACAAGATATTTTAGATACAGCACACCATGAGATGCGCATGAATCAATTACCATGACTCCACCTCACCACTTGATGACCAGGTATCTGTATTTGTTTTTCACTTCGTTTTTCGATGGTCCGACGGAGTTTGCCGTTCTATACCTGCCGAGCTGGTTTGTGCTGTGCTTCAACTTGTACACCGTGACGTTTCTGCAGCATCACGCTCCGGAAACTAAAATCTACGATGACACGACGTGGAAGTACTCTACTGCAGCCTTCGAGACCGTGGATCGCACCTATGGCTCAGTCGTCGACTTGTTCCATCACCACATCTCGGATTGCCACGTCATCCACCACATCTTCTTTACCAAGATTCCGCACTACAACCTACCTGACGCCACGGAAGCTCTCAAGAAACACCTCGAAAACAAAAACCTGGGGTACTGACTGACTCTGATCATGTCCTTTCTTTTCTTGGAAATAGAACAAACACGTGTGAAGAAGTACTAGAAGTTGAAGTTCTATCTTAAGAATATCAACCATAAGAAATCTAAATTCCAAAATATACATAATTGATCCGCACTCTTCCTAGTGGATGCGAAGTTGCAGGTAGGCACTCATGTCTCTGAATCAATTGCATATGAATCACATACACATCTTCTCATAACCAAATCAGGCACCTTTACCAGTTCGAGAAGACACGAGACTTCTTCATCCGCGTTTTTGTCTACTCGTACAAGTTTTCAACGCGTGCCAAGCTGGTGACGAAGGATTCGAAGTTTTTCTAAAGAGCGCTGGCAACAACTATTTTCCGGAATATGCATGATGAAAATGGGAAGTCAAGGCATTTCTGCGATTCGGCAGTGATACGATAAAGTTCTCCTATGCTAAGGTGTTGTTGAGAGCGAAAATGCAAAATTGATGATTAAGTTATTCTAGTTTAGCTGGTTTCGTTCTGTTGTAACTACGTTAACATTTCTGACATGAATTTTGTTTTTCCATATCCTGACTAAGACTATATGTATCAATGAGGAAGAAAATGAAAACTAACATGCACATAAGAAAGCCTATCTTCACTATATCTTCGGAGAAGCTCGTTTTGATCCATACTACCTTGGAGAAATAAGCATTTGCATTCTATTCAGATTCTTAATATTTTTCCATGAAATTTATTTCCACAATTATATGATTCATGGTTTGCCTTTTATCTTTTGACTTTGATATCGATGAGCATTGTATGTTGCTAATGTTTCCATGGTAATCTCTTGCAATGTGTATCACAGTTTGCAAACGAAAGCGGTCTTCATGTCCCAAGAATTTGCTGAGGCTGTATTTTCACTTTGAGTCAGTTCATGAGTAAAAGAAGTAGTTTGATGATTGAAGTAATGTACCAGTAGGTGGATGGGGGTTCGACTATGTCAGTCATTTTTTTTATCTGTAGAAGTAGACGTATCCCTTAGTTCATGATCCATACAGGGAGTTATTGGCTGATATATTTTTTAACGAGTTGGTGAAATAGTACAGCCAGAAATAGTACAACTGCCTCGCGTGTACAGTTTATAAAATTTTGAGAGGTGAATGTGAATGAACAACATATACAAGGTAGCACTAGTAGCCTAATCTCAGGGGTTGTGTGTAGTGACTTCGTTGCCAGAGGTTGGATTCAAACCCCGAGTGGAAGCACGCCTCCAAAGATGGATTTCCAGCAGAATTAGGACAACGCCTAAGAAGAGGAAACCAGGCTGTGCAAATTTTTCCAGAAATCCAAATCTCCAAGACGGTGTTCTTTGATCCACTTCTTGGACTGGAAGCGAAAGCGAACCCTAAGCCCTAGCGAAGTAAGGATGTGCTGTCCATCGTGAAACGGTCTGAAACTCAACAAGATCAATAATCCTAGAGTAGAAGTGTCGCTATAAGAAAGAGATGAAACATAAAGGTAAACATTTGGACTTGCGGTCTTAAGATATTTTTTTCTACAAGAAAACGAAAAGCGGCGATGTTGATTTTAAGCTACAACGAACAAGAACGTGTCGATGTCTACGTTGCTTCTGCTGATGGGAAGTGCGCATAGAGTGAGGCAATAGAATTTTCTTAGAGGCAGGCCATTCGTGCATCTGCGTTGGATTCTGTGCTTCTTCAAATTCACCTTTACGTCTTGTCCCAGCGGATTCGTGAAGCGCTGATGAAACGCAATGTCGTAGATGACGGCGATAGACGTTCATCCGGTGTGCTTGGACAAAAAGACGAGGACATCAAAGAGTGCTGCATCGAAAATGAATGTGCCCACTGGAGGTGACGTCCCCGCGGTCAATCGTACCAGCCTGGCTACCGCTAGCATTTCCGGGAAAGATGGAAACAACTATCGACATGAATACTCACACTCAGTAGGCGCAAACGGAGTGACCTATTCATATCCAGGGGCCCATGTATCTTGTCCATCTTCCCCCAGCATATGCACGGGAACTAGCCATTACGGAGACAAGCATTTAATTAAGGCTCAAGATAATTCATTTCCAATGTCACTCTCCTTTCTTATTTCCTTCTTAGGATATTGAAAGAATGAGACTGCGTACGAAATGAATTGTTTTGCGCTGTAATATATAAGCAAAACAAAAAGGCGAAGACAAAAAAAACAAAAAGAGTACCAAGGGAAGAAGGAGTCGAAAATACCACGTCTCTAGTAAGACGCCCGCCCGAGGACACGCCTCGGCTCCGACTCGTCCATCGGTCAGTACCAAGTACGTAGTGCGTCTATGCTTACCGAAGTCAAGAGGGTGGCCTTAATCGGCTGCACAGCTACGGAAACCCAGAAGACATTTGTGGCACGAAGTCGAAGGAGGGGAAGCACTTTGTGGAAGCATGATGATCTTGTCCTGGCCCCCTTATTCGACGAGGCTACGAGCATTTTTTGCACTCCAGTGGCAGACTCTTGGCCTCGCGTGCGCTCCACCTGGGCTTGTTGCGGATCATATTTCTGGCGCTCTTGTTCTTAAGGCTTTCGGGAATCCATATTCAGAGCATGTTGGCACACGCTTCCAAGGGAAAAACATACCCAAGATCGAAATAGGTGACTTTCAAGATGGATTACGGGAAGATCTAATGTTCCTAGTCGACAGGTTTGCGCTGAATATGGGTAGCGGGTTGCGGTCTCCGCCACACAATCTATCAGAATGTCTATCTCACACGCGACGCTTACCTTTCGCTTTTGCATGCCAATCAAAGCCCGACGTCGTGGCTGCTGCCCCTAATCTTGCTTCAGTTACGGCTTACAACATACTTATATTCATCTTGTTGACAGACATCTTGGACGCGCTTTATAGGGGAAAAATAGGTCAAAGATGCGCTCCAAGATGAGTATTGGTAGAGTCTAAAAACTCAGCGCGAGGAACTTACTCAAGGACACGCGCCGGCAGCAGGCGGACGTCGAGAAACGGTTGGTGATCTGCTGCAGAGACAGGCGAAGATCGACTCTCTCTTCTACACAGAACAGGGGACGAGTCCGGTTCAAAAACTAGGCGCTGTATCTCCCACAGCTGACTTCGAAAGAGGACTGAACTCGGATGATTAGGAGGAAGCAGCAGAGGATGAAGCAGCGGAGAAAGCCGAGGATGCGGAAAGGCTAGCTGAGGAGAATAAAGCAGCAAAGGATGAAGAAGAAGCAGTGAAGAAAGCTGAGGATGCGGAAAGGCTAGTGGAGGTGAGTAAAGCAGCAAAGGATAAAGCAGTGAAGAAAGCCGAGGATGCGGAAAGGCTACTACATGAGGAGAATAAAGCAGCAAAGGATGAAGCTGAGCAGAAAGCCGAGGATGCGAAAAGGCTACTAGCTGAGGAGAATAAAGCAGCAATGGAAGAAGCAGCGAAGAAAGCCGAGCATGCGGAAAGGCTAGCTGAGGAGAATACAGCAGCAAGGGATGAAACAGTGAAGAATGCCGAGAATGCGGAAAGGCTACTAGCTGAGAAGAATAAAGCAGCAGAGGAAGATGCAACGAAGAAAGCTGAGGATGCAAAACGGCTAGCTTCGGAGATAGCGTCAGTAAAAAGACAGTACCAGGGTAATAGGGCACAATTTGTCGTCGAAAAGAGAAAAAGGCCGTCGAGAAAGTCCAAAAAAATCTCGAGGAAGTTCGCAAAGAGAGGCACATGGGATCACAGAGAACAGCAGCAGCCCTCCAGATATCTCTAGACTCGACTCACCCTTCAGAAGGCAGTCGCGTGGACCTGGACTTGGATTTGCGAGTTGCTCCTCCACACGAGTGCGGTAGTGTGCGTGGGGCCGAAGTGCCCATCGGACCCAGGAGTAATCATGTTCAACATGAATACTAACGTCGGATGCTGCGGCCGCAGTGGGAAGTTGGACGTGGACTCGCGTGAGTGGGAACCGCGACCCATCGAGAATGTTTTCTTTCAACGGTGCGCACCGGAGGGAAAGTACACAGTAGTCGTCGAAACTTTTAAACACTTATACGGAGGCTTCCCGAAACAAGGCACTTACTCATGGAATTCGGACAAGGATAGACGCAAAATAAATGAGCTGTACAGGTACACCTTTCGTCGGGATAAAACAAAAATACGCAGTGATCAGATTAAGGCGACAGGAAATCCATCTTCCCCAGCATCTTGATTCCGTTTTTAAAGGGAAAACACGGACCGAGATGAATCCGAAGATGCGGGCTTTTCTTAGTCCTAATAAGAGAGTGGACGTCAAATTTCGACTGGTGATCAAGCATAGGGATGGCACCAAACTGAAACTGGATGGATTGCCCCACAGCGGTCCATTCGTGATTGAGCGCACGATAGAAGGCCCACCAGAGCAGGATCAGAATGACGTACGCGAGAAGCCGAAGCCGACATTTGTTATGGAGTTTCATTATTCCGGCAACAGCTCTGTGCCAGGCATCGACATCGCGCAGCAAGTACAACTACAACCCCAAACTACAGATGACCTATGGACGAAGGCGCTAGTGAGTCCGGTTCTCAGAAGTCCACGTAAAATGTAAGACACTATCGAAATCGTTCTTTCGTTGGACCCAGCTGTTGATGAGCTCGCCGACATTGGTTAGTCTACGACATCGGAGCCGGAATGCGGGCCACAATATTGGTATTCTAGAAATTATCGACGCCCCACGAAAGAGGTTTTAGATACATCATCTGTGGCCTATTATCACACAGCCACATGGAGCAAAGACAAGCGCGGGCTGGAGCGCGATCTTTTTCGCCTGCATGGTTGCCTGACCCGAGGTACAAAAACCAGCCAGAGAACAACTACAGAGTTTTCATCGTGCCTTACTCTTCAGACTCCAGAGTCTCTGTCAGCAATGTTCCATACAAAGTAATCGTCAAGCAGAAAGGCACGTCGAAAATCATATGGGAAGGCTTGGCATCTGCGAGTCGACCTCCCTTCGATCCGACATACGAACAGCTTGGTCCAATAGTTAGGGCAACAGCAGATCCAATACAAAACAGATTTTTTCTACAGCATTTTTGTGGGATCCTTTGTGCTCCTTTCAACAGATGATCATAAACTTTATGAGATAGTAGAGGCTCTGGCTTTTCCACCATGATCAAGTCTCACTTCATCTTCAGAATATGTAGTGGCGGCTACAGTGTAAGCACATGATTGAAAAAGCCACGGACTATGCTCTTGCTATCTAGATTACCACCAACTCTTGAAAGTTGCGATGATGAACAGGAAGCTGAACATACTAAAAGTGACTAAAAAAAATTCAGTCATTCTCATGAACATGATATCCATTTGTAAGTTCCACTCTCGCTCTCCCGTCTGCTGATGGTCCGAAATTATGTCTCCCTCAGCGACCGGGCCGTGTGTTTCGGTCTCGGAATCCCGATAGGAAATCCAAAAAGTCAGGGTTCGCAATGACAAGCGATCTTTACAAAAGATATCAATTATATCATGGTTAGAAGATATTCTTATTCATGGATCCGTCAGCGACGATCAAGACCTGACAGAGATCAGTTGAGATCATGGAAGATTCATGCTTCCAGTCAAAGCAAGCTCAAAAGTTTCAGATGGACACAAATTAGTTGAAGTCAACGAAAAAGAAAATTCACCTCGAAAAGCGCGATGGTGATGGATCGTTGTTCATATTATTTCTTCACAAGATATGATCTGCTGATGTTGACCAGTACCTCTGCCACTACCACTACCACAGGCAGCGAACTTCTATAATTTTGAAGACGCCATGTAGTTCTCTGGGTACTGAATCTGGATTAATCAATGCACAGCGTTGGTGGTAGTGATTGCATCATATCATATGAGGTTAGTTTGATTTTCACGCCGTTTTATTTATATATCGAATTATGATGTTAGTACGTATTGAGATTGACAATTGAAATTGTGCAGAAAAAATTCAAATGATGTCGCAAGCATTCTCTTTTTCGCAATTCGAGTTGGATTTGCTCAGGACGGAGACTGGCTGTCGCGTCGTGCAGTCTGGGGAGCAGTCACTTGCTGCATTGTTGTGGTTATTTCAAGAGGGAGACTACTTTGGTGTTCTTAACGCCCTCCGTGTGTCCTCGGCCAGCCAGCGCGGGGAGCTTCAGGATGTAGGCAAACAGCAGGAGAACCTCCTGGAAGCTATTTGTTGCCTGCAAATCTTTCTGCAGGCCAACGTAACTTAAGGCTACTTTATCACTATCCCATGTGTTGTGAATTATGCTGAGTGTGCCCCTCTTGATTTAAAGGGGGAACTGAGAGGGAAAAAGGGGACCATACTCACTCAACCAGGGATAGTGTGTGAAGAAATAGCGTTAAGTAACAGGTCCCGAACTGGGTCAGGAGGAGCTTGATTATTACGAACGGGAAGAATGGACGACAGCACGACCTGCGCTCCCCGATGTTGATGGAGAAAGCATCTACGATGGTATCAAAGTACCAAAACTGTTGCAAAGAAGCTACGACATTCTCTCAAAACTGTGCTTGATGCAGTCGGGTTCGAGTACGGGTAGTACGACTTCTTTGCTGAAGAGTGCGCGCGTCTGGCTAGCGCGCGTAGCTTTCGCGTGGCAGCGAGCGTTGGCTGAGGCAAGCGATCGGGGAAGCGGACACAGCATCACACTTCAAAGAATCGCAATCTGGGATTTTGCATCCTGGATAGCAAGTCAAGATGCGGCTGTCTACTCCATACTCTCTTCTGCACTGCCTGGGCGGCGGTGGATTGCTCCATCAAATGAAAGTCAAAATGAGCAGGAAGGAAGCGGAGGTGTGTTGCGGTCAGCCCTATTAGCTGAGTTCTGCATCCGGTGTTGTTGGTACGGATGTATACCTCGTAGCGCTATTGAAGCAATGTTGAAGGAAGCGGCAGGAGCCATCGGCTTCGAATACAAGTTCACAGGGATTGAGGGAATCCGTCGCAAGTACCAGCGAAACAAAATTGCGCAGCTCGTTGTTGTCACGAAGTGCAGGCAAAGAATTTGCAACGTGGAACAAATATCCGAAGTAGAAAGTAATACTAATACGAAATCTAGTACTTTCATTCAAGAGCAAGTAGCAAGTGTGACCGCAGCAGAGGACAAAGAGCCAAAGCGAAGTGAGAGTCATAGATTGCTGAGCAGCACAGAAGATGATGTAGAGTCTCCACCACGCGATGCACTCATGGAAGCGAAAGAACGGGCACGAAATACAAATCGTCCGGCAACGTTGGCACTAGACGAGGTGAGTCCAGACAATGACATTCTAGAGGCTCCCATGCTGGTTCATCGAAAAGACGAGATGAATATAGGTGGAGCTACGAGTATGACAAAGGATGGAGAGGAAGAGTTCTTACCTGACGCCGCACTCCCTGGCCCGGAGCAATGTATTCTGATAGCACTCGGGCACCTCTTCTACACCGGAGAGATCCGACAAGACAAGCTCATGTTGGAACAACTCGGCGCGATCGCGGATCGTGTTATTGCTCTGAGCCAAGACGACATCAAAGCCCAAGTTGACAAGGCGCGCCTAGAGAGCTCGAAAAAGGGAACTACGGCCACAGGCAGTTGTGCCTCAGACTCGCCGAGGAGCACGCAGGCCAGTGACGGGTCTTTAGACGCAGATCGCAGTCCTAGGGAGGGCGATCAGCCCACACTGAGCGAGCTTCGTCAAGCAGAGTCCACTGCCTTGTCTACTGCAAATTGGCTCACGTGTGCTGCTGGACTTTGGTTCAGATGTAAAAACGAGTACGTGCGCGCGCACACTAAGGAGCGCGCGTGCCTGCAGCTACAAGCCTTGGTGGAGCAGTTCTGCGACCCTGCGCCTGACGCCCGCGAACGCCTGCGCTACGTGCATGCAACTGGGTATCCTCTCAGGCATGAACTACAAAGGGAGTTCGGGTATTGCATGATGCGATACGGAATGACATTGACAGCTTACGCGCACTTCCGAACCTTGCAGATGTGGCCGGAAGCCGTGGATTGCCTCATTGCGGCTGACCGCAAGCGAGACGCAATCGACCTCATTCACGAGCAGCTGCGTCGCTTTCAGATCGAAGCTGAGGACCAAGAAACAGATAAAAATGGTAGCTTGAAGTCCTCCGATAACGCAAGTGGAGGTGCCAATAGCAAGTCCTCGTCAGTACTACAAAACGATCAGCCGGAGCAAGCAGAGCAGCTGAGCGTGGGAACGCAATGTCGACTTCTGTGCTGTTTGGGCGATATCGCGGAAGACATGTGCGAAGAGACCTTGCAAGAGTACGGTCTTAAGTCTGGGGGTGCCGCAGCGTATTACGAGGAGGCATGGGAGCTGAAGCGGTACACACGCGCTGGCCGATCACTTGGCTTTCTCTACTTTCGACAGGCGCTGGCCCAGCCGCTCGGCCCTGAGGATCACAGACCCCAAACAAGTACGACTGGCGGGGTTGGTGCTGGTGGTTCTGCTGCCGCTGTGCCCCAAGCTGCTTCCCGAGGCCGCGCACCGCTGACGAAACGGGAAATTTTGTTAGAGAAGGCAGAGCAGTTCTTCACACAGGCCTTGCGCCAAAATCCTGCGCATCCCAGTTGCTGGTTCTCTCTTGGCTGCGTGCAAATGCGTCGTCGCGACTATCGCCTGGCGGCGTCGAGCTTCTTGCGCAGCGGAGAGTTCCGTCACTGCAATGCCGAAAGCGGGGAGGACGAACAGGGCGCTGAGTGTTTCGGAAACTTAGCTGCTTGCTACAGCTACTTACAGGATTACAAAGAAGCGCGAACTGCCATTGCGGAAGCGTGTCGGCGATCCATGTACAACTTCCGTCTGTGGCAAAGCAATCTTTCCATCCATTTGTACCTACGTGACGTCGCCGGCTGTTGCCGCGCACTGCGTAAACTCACGGTGGACCTCAAGAAAGAAATTGACACACCGGTTTTGGGTCTTCTCGTGCAGCACGTGCTGGACGACGAAGAAACTGGCGAAATAGACACTAGTTGTTCACAATCGCATGAGACTGCTTCTATTAAAAACGAAGCTCTGCCATCTGTTGTAGATGCACAAGCCAGGTCTCAACAGACAGTGACGGTCGAAGAGGAAATCGATGAGGAAGTAGCTGCCCTTTTGGAGGACCAGGACTTCGACTTCTTAAACTTGAACACAAGTAGTTCTCAAGGTGCCATCAGCAACCTTTTTACATCCACGCTTCCATCGACATCTACTAGTACAGGAGATGTTGGCGCAACAAGTGCACGTTACACCGCTCCATCTGCAGCTACGGATACCCTCGTTGATCACGAGCAGTCTAAGGCAAAACAAGCCCAGCAGAGGGAGGCACAAGTAAAACGAAAGAGGGAGGAACGCAAACAGTTGATGGACACGATCGCCGAACTGACGAAAGCGACACCAAATGTCGAAGCGACGGTGTGGAAGATCCTAGGACTGCTTCAAGTAGGCGAATGTTTGACTCGTGAAGCTTTCGACACCAGAATGAAAGAGTTCCGTCAGCTCAATAGCGGCTTGTGGATGAATGTGGAGACACAGATGGTATACTCTTGGGTTGAAGATGAAACACAAAAACAAAACGCAACAGTTATCTATATCTAGCTTCTAGGAAGAACTTGAACTTCGACTCGCGTTAATCTTAGTGTCAACATCGAACTCATTTTAATATCGGCATTCCTTTATAATCGATGACTTCTACTTCGCACACACAGGTGACGCTGCAGAAGAGCAAGCAAAAAAAGGAAACTTCTGGTCCCGGTGACACGGTATTCGGCCGACGCCTGCGCGAGCTAGCTGAAAATCTCGCAGCACTAAGTACTCTTGCTCCACAAGGAAAAGACATTCGCAGCCTTCAGTTTTCTGTACGCAATGTAATGCGAAAGCTTTCGGCGAAAATCGACGACACCGCGACAGTCACTTCCGATTGGCGATCGTTCATGAAACAAATCTACGACGACCTCGCAGGCACAGTTATGGAAACATTGGAGGCGCGTTCAAAATCGTTGGAAGCAGCAACTTCCGGTGGGGCGTAGATGACAGGTTCTTGTTGAAAATTGACACGGACGTACTGCTCTTGCTAAAAATAATGATTTATATTATGGCTAGAAGACAAAGGCGAAGCAGGTCATGCAAGATGATCACAAAATTAGCTGGTGAATAGCAATAGCCACTTCGGCGCAGGGTCATCGATGCGTCACTTTCGAGACGGTGAAACGACGCACCACAAGCATATTGTCCTCTTTTTTTCTGCGCTACCTTTTTATAACAGCTTTTACCATCTGACTCGGCACAGCACGACGGATAGCAGATCAAGACCGTGTTCAAAAACTATAGATGGAAGTTATGTGAATTCGTGGATAGTAGTAGTACCTTGAGTTGAGTGACCTTCAATCCGCTTCTTCAGTAAGCTGAGCGGACTACAACAGGGACAGAGTAGAAGCGGGTAATGCTCCAATACCAATGATACCCCACGTTAATGACATCTCGTTCTTTCGGCAGTGATGATCTCCTTGTAAACAAGTTTCCAGGTGGAAAGTTCCAAAAATTACGTAAAATTTAATTTTTGATTTGGGCGATGGCGTGGCGGTGGCCATAAGCATAATATCACAGAAACTATAATATTCAAGAAAGGTACTGTAAAAAATGCCCGTTAAGAAAAATACCTGCTAAATTTAAATAGCTCAGCGAACACGCCAAGAATTATGCCCATCCTCCCCTCCTTGATCTTTCATCTCGATATTTAGCATCGGCACTTCTTGACTTTCTATTCTACTTCTTGCATGATCATCTTCTGCCATTCTACAGGAACATCAACAGAGGGACTTATATATAATCAGAATAGAGTTCCTACGAGCGCGAGAAGATGTAGATCATGCTTCTACCAAGGTATTTGGGCCATGATGCTTCTTCTCCCTATGCTTTGGCCGCATTTTGGCGCTAAGGCTAATGAATAAGTGGACTTTTTCTTTTTCGCCGTTTTGTTTCTCCATCTTTCTCCTCGCTGTGGTTTACAACTAGTCTGCGGTTTTTTAGTTTCATTATCATAGAAGAGCATGATGGGAGACGGGGGCCAGGATGTCGCAAACGGTACGGGCCCTTCGGAGATAATGCACGTAGCAAAGCACAATGATGTGTCTGCAGAAACGCTGAAGGCTGATCCTGCATTGGAGCTCCAAGTGCGCGCTCAAAGTACTGCCTTACTTGCGCGCGTGCGAAGTGAGAACCTTGACTTCTTGACACTGCGTTCGGATCTTGAAGCTGCTTTAGACGCAAACTATCGGCTAAATGACGCTCTGCTGGAGGAACTGAAAAGTCAAGTCCTAGCCGCGATTGAGGCCGACGCGCAAGCTGTGGAATTAGCTGTGGAGACACCAAGTCGTGCAAGTGAGGGGACAGAAGTAACGACCGCGTCGTCCACGAGGACGATCACTAGCGGCATCTCGCCCCTTCGGAATCGACGGCTTCGGTCAGCGTTCCGAAGGTACCAGAGACTGGCTGACGAAGAGCACGAAATCGTTCAGATTTCCGTCTTGCAGCAAAAATTTAATGTCCACACGCTCGTCGCGCGGAACGGCCATGTTTGTCGCGAAACGTTTCGCAGCCATACAAAGGTGGTTCTGGATGGTTGCGTCAAATTCCAAGACCACTGCGCTTTTGCTAGTCGCCAGCTTCTTGCCTCGGTACTGGAGAACGCAGCAGACGCGATGCTGGACATCCGATACAAGACGGGAGAAGTAGCTTCCTTTGCGATTGGAACAGGCAGTCATCCTTTCCAAGAGCAAGACGGTAGTGCCAGAAATGCAGAATCAGGCGGTTCTCCAGGGAGAACAGGGGGCGCTTCCGGCCTCAATCTGATGAACACAACAAGCGCGCAGCTACTCGACGTCGGCCAACGATATCTCGACGCAGTGGTAGCGGACAGTACTACCGCGGTGGCTGATTTTGTGGAGGCGCGGAGAGAAAGGGCACGCGCAGCTGCAGATGTCATGCTTGACCTCGCACAAGAGCAAGCGAAAGATTTCGGTGTGAAACCGAGCGACGTTGATTTTCTCCGGGCCGAGGACGGGAAGATAATCCTATGTCATCTTTTGAAAGCAGAGCAGCATATAGCGGAAGCAGAACACACGCGTCAGTATCAGAGGGCAGAAACAATAACAAATAACAGCAAGATAAAGGAGCAAGGCGGAGCTCACTTGCGGAAGAAGGTAGAGCAGATGGGCGGCAGCATAGTTGTCGATCCGATACAAGATAGTGGTAGTGCAAGTACATCAGGAGCATCAGGATCGCGCGTGCAGACGACGCGCTATCAATACGGTGGCGCAACGTCAAGTACACAGCCATCTGCAAGCGGGAAGATCCCAGCTCATGTCGAAGAGCGGCTTGCGCAGCAAAGTGAGAGAAATTTAGCGGCATTGGAGTGTTTAGGAGACGGGACGACAGACGGCAACGCGCGAGCGTCAGGGGTACCACGGTCGACCCGAGAGATGTTGATTGACGCAAACTACTCTTTGTTACTCGATTGCCTCGGGTGGGTCGCTCTGTGCGAACCTGCGTCTTCATCTCTCGGCGGTGGCTCCAAGAAAACAGATCACACGTCGCCTACCTCTTGGTCAGAAGGCAGTGCCAGCAAAAGTATCGAAGAAGACCAAGACGAAGATGATCCTGAAAAGGCAATAATCCGAAACGGTGCCAGAATCAATTATCAGACAAAAGCAGAGAACATTGACGCGTCTAGTCCATCAGCCAGAAAAACCGAAAGACAAAACATTCTCCAGCAAGAACTCGAAGTTTTGCAGGGCCTCGCTCTGCGCGTCAAACTCGCCCTACAGCAAGCATCCGCCAACGCTCTGAGCCAGTGTGAAGATCGGTGTCCTCACTTTTCAGTTTGGAAAAATCATCGTGCAGCAGCTGCTTCGAAAAAACGTATATTCTTAGGCCTCGAGAAGCAGGGACAAAGTGCGAGCGATGATCATCGGATTCAAAATAACAATGTACCATCACATTCACTTGCTGCAGCTGCAGAGGAGGCAGTAGTAGAGCTGTCTTCACGTTCACAATCACAAGAGCCCCAGGTAGCGCCACAAGACAGCAGCTTCCCCGGCTTTCTGCTGCGCTGCGAATCACAGTATAAGGAGTGCCATGACTTTCTGGCAACGTTTAACAACCAAGGCCAACGTACTGTCACCGGTGGTGGTGCTGCTGTTGTTCTTGATGGTGCTAATAATTTCATTTCGTCAAGTGCGCTGGAAGCAAACGGCTCCAATTCGGCAGACGGGAATGGAGTGCACGACTCATCGTATCAGTTTTCACCCTCAGAAAGAAAGCCTGCAAGTAGCAGTGGCGATCAGCGTTTCGGCTTTTCGTATTTTGCTCATCAGATGCATCCACGATCGCCACTCTCAGGTGCCCAGAATCTGCGGCTTCTGAGCTACAACTTGTGGCTCCAACCTCCACTACCGAATTCCTTTCACACCAATGGTTGCGACGACTTCAAATTCGAACGTTTGGAGCGGTTCATGGATAAACTCCAAGGTTTCCAGATAATGGCGCTTCAAGAGGTGTACGGAAGTTATTCCGATCGGCGGGATCGTCTTGCGGAAGCTTGGGCGAAGACATCGCGTGTAGATGGTGCCGCAGGTGATGGCAGAAATGACCGAAATGGGTACGTCTCTGAGCCGAGAGAACATGTGAGCGATTACGACGTGGCTGTGACAGCCATTTCAACGCGCGAGCGTAAAGATGAAGACTCGGCCTTCTGTTTTTGCAGCGATACTGCTGAAATTTGGTCACGCGGCTTTTTGCTCGACGCGGGATTGTGCCTTTTTTCGCGCTTTCCCATGTCGAGACAAGAGGAGTTGACTTTCGCCACGCGAGGCCGGGGAATCGAGAAGTACGTTGCCCAGGGTGCGCTTTATGCGCGTGTGACTGTTGGAGGCGAGCAACGCGGAATGCGGAGAGAGCCTTTTCATCTTGTGACGACGAGGCTGCAGCCGGACCGCGACGAGTGGTCGTCTGCTGCGCGCCACGACCAATTGCTTGAACTTATCGTATTTTGTTTTGCTCGGTGTCGCGACGACATCTTCGACTACAGTGCCGAATCAATCACGGCTGCTGCGGGTGCCCAAGACGCTGACAGAGTTTTTGAGTTGCGGCATGCGCGCCAGCTGCATCAACAGCGCCGACATCGACCGGGATATCCTCATCTGTCTAATTCCCTACAGCGGGAGGAGCTGCAGGGGTTGAAGAAGCCACATTGGGCCGACGGCGATTACGATGAAGAAGAGGACATTGTTGTTGCGACGCGACGCTTCTCGCCGTCGTATCTATGCGAGGATCCAAGAGAGGCTGATGATAATGGCCATCCTATTGGAAGCCCGTCGTCTTCGGCAAAGTACGATAGCTATTACGCGGGTGCATACCAAACGACAATACCTGGGGGAGTGGCGGCTATCAATGAGGATGAAGAGACAGAGTATGACAACAATGCAGAAGATCATGCTGCTCACGCAAAGTCGTTTTCTGCCGCCTTCGTGGCGGCTCATCGCGAGACCACGCGATCCGAATCTGAGCATGACACACTCATGGACGGAGACGACAAGTCCGAGCGCGACCACATGAAGAGACAAGGAGAACAAGGCGATGACCAACAAGACGATGCAGGCTCGTGCGGCCCACCGCGGCCGGAAGGATTTCGACTCTGGCCTCTTGTCCTCGTTGGTGATTTCAATGCAAATGATGCCGAGTTCGAAACTATGCTTGCTCTGATGCGCACTTATCTTGGTAGCGATTGCATCGATCTATCCGCGTCGTGTGCTGGCTCGGATCCTCGATCTGGTGCGAGCCGTCGCGGGAGTCGAGCATTCTTTTTTCCAGCCCGAGAGATTCCAATGCCGAAACCAAGACAAAAGACTGGAGCGACGGCTTCTAGCGGCAATTGTGGAACCCGCGGCCTCGATCATCTGTCTGATAATGACGACGAGAATGAGAGCAGCTATCTAGCGTCTTTGAGTCCAGAAGATTGGGCCGATCACTACGAAGGCATGGAAAAAGAGATGATGGATAAAACGATCGCGAAAGTGACCAAGCTCGCGGCAGAGTCTCGAAAAGCGCCTATTTCAACTCTAGCGGACCCCCGTGTACTCGAACAGCTGCAAGGATTCTGGAAGAAACTTTTTTCCACTGAGGATCGCGATATCCAGCCTAATGCTGATGCAAAAAAGGGATCGTCGAAAGACGAAGAAGCGCCATCTTCTTCTTCCGTACAACACAAATCCGACTCTGAGAAATCCGCCAAGGCTTCATCGAAAGCTGCGAGCGATGCTGCGACGCCTCTTGAAGTGGACGATTCCCGAGCTCCTTTGAAGAACCCAGGTCCGCAACTGCTGTCAGCGGCGGCCTCGCGCCGAAACCAGCCGAAGAGCAGCTTTGGTGCTCCGGAGATGAAGACTATACCCCACCCAAGCACTCTAACCCCCCAATCATGTGGCCTTGAGCCATTCGCTATCGATCGCAGGGTCGACATCGGCGCACCCGTAGTGCAGTTATCTGAACACACTGGAATTGTCTGTAATTTTCTGGTGGACACCAGGCAAAAGGGCTAGAAGGAGGTTGGCGAGCAGGGTCCATCTCGCTATATCAAGTCCTCGAAAACTCTAAGGTTCTTACTGATATCACACGCACCCGAACTTTGAAGATGTTCTTTTATTGAAAATCAAAATTAACGAAAGCAATCATGGATGCCCAAGACCGGTGGAAAAAAGCAGCAGACGGCGGCAGGCCCAATCTTGGCAACTTCTCATACTCTACGATCACAAGTTCTTTACGCAACTCAGTCGCTGAAAGTCTGGCTAGGAACAACAAGGACAATGCCAGATGGGAAAAACGGACAATGCCAGATTGGAAAACGTATTGTCAAGAAGAATGAAACATATTAAAAGGAAACTGTTTCCGCCTGTGAGCACATACTGAGTTTGAGAGTGAATGGCAAGCCAAGCCCAAGATCTAACTTAATTTTAGCGAGAAACAGACCCGATGAAACGGAAGACGTTTAACATTTTCATTTATCACAAGAACACCCTTGGTTATGGTCTAGAAAAACGTTAACATTGAGTGTCACCGTGGCAAAGTTGATGTCATTTCTGGAAGAAGTTTTCGATTTGAAAAAAAAGCAAGCCTGACTTTTATTTTCGGATGCATGAGGTTGAGGATGAGACACCGGGAGAAATTCAAATTGATACTCCCTAGCTTAGGATGACGTAGAAGTAGCTATTGCTACAGATTTGCGATCATAAGCATACCATGTGCTCGGGCTCGCCCTCGCTGTATCACTCCAGGAGATGTTCTTGCTATCGATTCGCACTTTAATTGGTTGAAGAAGATGGATCGCAGTCTTTCACCCGGTACTGCTGGACGAAGGCCGTCCGCAACATTGGCAAATAGCAAAGCCGGCGTTCCAACCGGTGCACCTGCGCGCCGAACGTCAAGTGCCGCGGAAAATACTGCCAAGGCGAGGCCGAGCGGGAGCGTGCCTGCCAAAGCAGCAGCGGCCGCTTCATCGACCACCAGAAGTCTGAGTCCAACTGTCAGAGCATCAGCAGCCACTTCATCAACGGCAACAAGACCGCCCGCAGTTGAGCAGCAACCTCCTGTCAACGAAGTTGCAGCTAGCTCAGGAGCGGCTACGACCGAGAAGCCACCGGCTGCGACGACCGCTCGCGACGTTGGTAACATGCAGGCTGATCAGGCGCAAGCCATGCAAAGCCAGAACGGTGAGAGTGACGGAGATGTGCCCGGGAATGTTGTGAATACTAACGGCGACGGATCTGCCAGAATAAACGAACCTTCTCCAAGCAGGTCCAACAACAACGCCGTCGGGACTCTATTTCCCGAGGAAACAACGAGAAAAAAACCTGCAATGCTCGATACAGCGTTGGCTGGCGTCGGAAATTTCTTCCGAAAGCTTCTCAAAAGCAGAAAATTATACACTTTCGCGGGCGTGTTGCAGATGGTTTTTGGTACTTTCCTGCTCGCCTAGCCTAGGCGGCCTATGTTTTGGCTGTCATAATCTTCGCTGTTTTTTGATTGTGATACACGACATCATCGAAAAAAGTCTAATCACATTGCCCTGACTAGTATCTACTCTGCTGTTGACTATTGCTTTCTTAGTAGGTGCCGGTGTGCTCGTAACTTTGTTTTACGTGCCGAGTTTTGCCGTCGCGCAGGGATCAACGTGGGAGGCAGAGGGTTTTATCGCCTCATTGCACTTGATAGCCGGATGCTTGCTTCTGCGCGCCACAATGAAGAAGCGGCGGTCCTTACTCCGCTACTACTTCTTCCTCGTGCTTGTGAACGCCTTGACGTTATCTTTGCATTCAGTGCCCAGCGCTGGCGTTAATTTCGATTTTACACCTCGAAATATTTGGCACAGTAGCTATTTTACAACTCGGAATAACGCGGACACATCACCGACGCCGCCTGACTCGAGCATCTATGAAACAGATGCTAAGGCCGCGTCTTCTTCCTCAGGGACGTCCGGCGGTAGCACCTTTTTCTCGCCCTTGCTTCCTGCGACAAGCCACACTGGTTTGTGGTACTACGATGGGGAACAACTGTCCTGCAGTTGCCGGTATGCGGTTGGCCTCGACGGTTTTGCGAACTGCGAATTACTTCGGGCTTTCGATTCGAAGCTGATGAATCCCTACCCGAACGTCGTAGAGGAGCCAGAGCTGTTTCTTGCGCCACCACCGGGAGTCGACTTTGTAGAACAGGATGCGGTTGCGACTGCGTCGGATGGCCGCGGGTCGATGTCAGCGGCAAGCGGTACCTCACGTCTGTTCACTCCTCCAGTGCGGCCACGCCGATACGAGACGGTCTCGGAGCTTCTCCGAGAGTTGGGGATTACACAATCAAATGCAAATAATGCATTTGATGCAAATAGTTTGCAGGAAATGAAACCACCCGAACCACGCGAGCAGGTACAACAAGTACAACGGGATGCGGATAGTGAGAGTGACAAAGGCACTTCTACTCCTACTGCGTCCGGACCTGCACCGACCCTTCCCGCCGATCCCGCATCGGAAACGCAGAAGCATCTTCAAAGCAGCGACTCACCTGCAGCAACAGAAACCCCCAAGGCGGCTGCATTGGAACTTCATGAGGCGTCGTCTTCCTCCGCTCAGATGATACTGTCTGGCGTGACAGAAAAAAATGTGTTGGCTCAGCAGCAACCGACGATGGAAAATCCCAATGCAGCTCTGGCAGCTCAAGTAGCTCAAGCGCTTTTGGCAAGTACGAGTGGCGCAGCGACTAATCCGACAGCGCAACTGCAAAGTTCGATAGCGCCAATCATTTTGACGTCCCCGACCGGTATTGGGGCACAGCCTATCGCTGTTCCTGGGAGCCTCGGTGCTACATCCGTGTCGCCGCCAGTGCAGACGCGTGTCGAGGTCACGATCGCGAAAACGACAACGCCGCTCATCAATATTGGTTCTGCTACTGCTTCCGCATCTATTCCACCAATCCAGACCGTTGCAGCGCCTGCGCCTGCACAGCCAATTATAGTGCCTGCCCAACCGCATGCCGCTGTCCCCGTTGGCGCTGGCGCAGTCACAACTTCCTCTGCAGCGCCAGATCCGGTTCATCCGGTTATTTCGAAGGTTACGCACTCCGCAGAAGAAGTGCCGCAGCCACACCCAGACGATTCTTCGGCTCACCATATTAGTCACGCAATATTCGTTCCATCTGGATCACCAGGTCCAGAGGGAACTTTTCATAGTGGCGCAGCATTGCCACATGAACATTTTCCTGCCACAATTGCGAAAGCACCTACCACGACCCCAGAGCACACATCGCCTCCGTCCTTGCCGGATCAAAACGTGTCGCCGGTTGGAGCGCCTCCGGAAGCAAGCATCGATGCAACAGAAAAGCCTGTGGCGTCTTCAGTAGCAACGCCACCGGCCGTCTCGGGCTCAGACGGCAACGAAAAGTCAATTATAGGCCTCCCTGAACAAAAAGAAAGCGGCATTGCGGAAAACAAAGATGAACAAGCACACGCGGCGGAAGAGGTGCGCAACAACGATAAAGATGGAAAAGCTGCTGAGCAACATGGTAATGAGCACGAAGCCGGCGCCGCACTACATGATGCAAATGGGGCTGATGCTGAGGCAGCAGTGACTGAGCAGGAGAATCCAACAACACATATGAATGGAGAGAGCGTAGGCACTGGCGAAAGCACGTCGCCTGAAAGTGCAAGCGGATCGCCGAGTCCGTTTGAAGAAAACACTGCCGGAAACGGCAGTGGCGATGCGTTAGCAGAAGCAGGTAGCGTTGGCGCTGATGTGGAAGAACTAGAACATGGAAGGGCGACTGGGGATAACGACGATGAGAAAAATCATGTTGATAGCGCCACTGCGACTGCAGCTGTTACCGCGTCTCACAGTGGTACCGCGGAAGCACAACACACGAGTTCACCTCCATCGACGCTTGCTCCTTTGGTTACGGGAGCCGCGTCGAAAGGTAATTCTGATACGGGAATGCCGCGAATGCCACTCGAAGAATCAGCCAAAGATGATGATGCGACCGCAGGTCCTGTTGGAGCAACATCTGCTGACGATGATGCGACCCCACAAGCAGATGGAGGTCTTCCGGGTCAGGATGACGCAACAGATAAAGAACACGTCGACCAGAGTCCGTCGCTCGAGGACCAGCAAAAGCGAGCTATACCTATACCAGCGCCTCCGCCAGGAATTGGCATTGTTAGTGGTCATGACGACGGCAGCGGACAAGACTTGATCGCGCAGCTCGGAGACCACGCTGGGGACTCCGGTGCCGCTCCTCTGGTGGCCAACGGTCCCGGTCCTGGCCTGGCCAATTACCATACTCCTACGACAGCGCCTGGTCCTTCGTCCATTATGAGCAACACACACGGTGCCGCAGCAAAGAATCACGAAGACGGAGTGCTTTCGCAGGAGAAGCCGTTTCGGTTTCGGCTCGCTGGCGGAAAATCGTGCGGAGCAGTGCTTGCTAGTATCGGGAAGCCGATTAGTAAACTCGCGGTGCAGGCAGACAGCTTTGTCGAGCGCGTGCCAGGTTATCTTGCCGACCATGGAGACCCGGCAAGCAACGGAGAGAATCAGCCTGCGCCACCTGTAACCAGCAGTACCTCGAAGGACCTCATTCCCGGAGACGCAACCACCCGACCTGAGGCTCGTACTCATTCTGATGGCGATATGCGGAGAAGAACTGAGATGCATCCACACGAAGACACGTATCTGAAAATTAATCCGAGTCTAATCAGTGGGGCTGCCACAAAAAGCATGCACGGTTTTGCTGGTAGCCACGCGTCGCCTGTGCCTCCAAATCGTGGTCGTGAAAATTTTTTTTCATCTTTTGCAGATGGGGGTGCGTCCGCAAGCAGAGATCAGGAGGAAGTTAAACACCAGGGAGAGCATGAAAGAGGTGCGGTGCCCGATGCAGCTCCGCTGAAGAACAGTATGACCACGAAGCCGAATGAGGCTTCCCCACTGGCTCGTGGTTCGCCCATCACGAGTGCGCATCTGCCAGGTGCCGACCAGACTGCGGCAAGTTCAAACGGTCGCAAGCAGTTGGATTCTGCAGCACCACTCCGATATTTCTACGCCTTTCGAGATCATGAGGGCAAGATCATGTGGCTCATGCTTGTCTCCGTTCCGCCCCACAAGCGCCGCCAGCATACGCATGAAACCCCAGGAAGCGGCAGCTCTCCACCCTCATCTGCCACATCAGTGTTGTGGCATGACAAGCCGCACCTCCTTCAGAACAATATGGATGAACATCTCGAAGAGGAGGACCTAGGCCTAGCTGGCGAGCGGTTTGTACTGGGCAGGGTCGTGCGTGACGAAAAAGATAGCTGGTTTGCGCATTATCGTTGTCAAGACCTGCATTGCGAAGGGAAGAAAGAGCCTGCCAAATCGGCAACTGGAGATCAAGGCAAGGCCGCAGGGCCTGACGAGAACCGGCACCTAGGTGCGGGAGAGGCGAGTGCCTCAGCTGACGCGAAGCTATTGCACGACCCGCCGCAGCCTCCCGCTTCTGCTGCGGAAATTACACCAACTGCTGCATCTCCCGATGGCGCATTTGGGTCTGCGTCGGAGCGGAACAAAGAGGCCCCAAGGCATCATGGTGCAGAATTGCCTGAATCTTCATCCGCGCAGTCCGCTTCTCCTGCTTCATTTGCTATTCCGACACAAGGTGACGCACCATCTGCCGAGCACCAGCAAGTTGGAGATGCCCATCATGTCGAAGGGTTCTCTTTTGGTCGCAATTGGGCGGGTTTTGAGTATTCACACCGCCCAGAAACTGATGAGACGTTCGTTGCACTGCCTGTTGAACCGGAGAATGAGGAAACACGTGAGAGACTCCAAGCGTTTGTGCGCCCTGCGCTTGAGACACTAAAAGCAGAGGACATGGCGAGAAATGCTCATGCTGCTGCAAGTGCCAACCCTGTTGCTACTCCGCCTCTGGCTTCCGACACGAGTTCTGCAGCGACTCAGTCCATTGCCGTAAGTGATGGGGCAATGGCGCCGGTCCACACCGTAGCTCCCATACTTCCAAGCGCTCCGGTTACCGGAAACCCGGTCTCTCATCCAGCAAATCAGCTTGTTTCGGGTACCGGAACCGTAAACGCGCCAGGCATTTCTTATCAGGCGTCCGGATCTGTTGGCACGCCACCGGTAACACCGGTGGGTGTCGTGGGCCAGCCGATTTTTACTTCAACGCATCACGTAGTCATCGCCACCACGACAGTGCACAGCGATTCACCACAACATGCCCATTCGTTTGCAGTGCAACAAGCGACTGCGCCAGTCGCCCCACCAAGTGCATCTGTGCCTAGGAATCAGGGAAGTGTGGCTGGTGTAGCTATCCCAGTGGCAACTCCAGTTGTCTCTGCACCAACAATAATCACTGGCAAAAGTAGTAGCAGCACAGCACAAGTACAGGAACATCAGCTGTTGAGACCTTCGACGGATTACCCAGAATTCCAGCAACCGCGCGTGAAGATGCTGAAGGCCACGAAGCTTGACAAGGCGCTGCAAAATGGAGCGTCGGGAACATTCTTTGAAGAGAGCAAGAGACGCGGAAACACGCGGCAGGACTTCTTTCGTGTTTTACGCTCTATTTTAGACGAGCAAGACCATCTCCTAACGAAAGCCGCACGCGAAGCTGTTGCCATGAAGCTGGAGGCTGATGACAAATTTGAGCCCACGGAGTATCTTCTTGATCGCGGCATCGTTCGTAAGTTGGTGTCTGGACTGCTTGCGCATGACGCTGCTGCACACTACAGTTCCTCTTCCTCGAAATGGCAGCATCCACACCTAACAGCGGTCTTTGCAGGACATGCGGCGCCTGCGGTTGCTGAAAAAGAGCAAGACCATGAGGAGCCGCCGCAACATCACTCACGCTTCGCATCGAAGGTTCTAGGCTTGGTGCAGACGAAAAGCCATAGTCGCGCCACTGTATTCAGCGATCACCCGCAGCCGGTTTCAATGACAGCGACCGGCACGACGATGACACCTTCGAGGGTATCTTCTTCCACTACAACTGTTGTTGCCATCGTTTCGGGAGGTTCCGGAACGCCAAATGGAAGTGGGCCACTTCGCTTGCCCGTGCTGCCTCTGCAGCAACGTTCGTCTCCGGTTTTCGGAGCAATCGATGGAGAGCAGGCCTTGTCGCTGCATCGCAACAGATTGCCTCCGTTACCAGCGAGTAGCTCACCGTTTGTACATGTGAATCCATTTCTTGGAGCGTCCACCTCATCTAGAGCGCCAGACTGTCGCTGCAAGTCGCCGTGCTACGCGTTTCCACCGATAACGAGCGGTCCGTGGTCTAAGATGGCGCGCTTGTTTGCATCTGTTCGTAACCGCACTTCCGCATGGTTTTCAGATGAAGATCGCGACCGCGAGGCTCCTGCGTCGAGTGGTGCTGGTGAAGGGCATACAAATCAGGGACGTGACACGAGCAGCACAAGCGCTAAACAGGGAGAGGATGCGGATCACGCATCAACCGCGGAACAGCAACCCGAACCCTTACATGCCAGCCACACGAGTCCTTCATCTTCATACTCATTTTTGCAACTGAATAAGAAACTGTTGCGCCGGGAGGCCATGAGCAAGAAAACGACATTGAAGCAGAAAAAAGTGCAGCAGACGGAGAAAAGTCGTGGATTTTCAGGAACGGTTAGTTGGGGTCTTCGGTTTCAGATGCGGTGGTGCGAATTACACCCTGAGAGCCTTGCGGGATGCGCAGCTCTCTCGTTTTCGTATGTCGAGGGCCCGGGCAACCGCTACTATAGTCGCGACGCCTGCTCCAAAGTGGACGAGTTCAATTGCCACTGTTCGGGTCTCCTCCTTCCGGGTCACCCAGGAGAAGCTCAGTGTGTCTCGCAACCCACCAATCACCACCCTCATGGTACTGACCATCGATTTCCCACAAAAGAACTGCGGCACAACTACATCTACAATGCTGCTCCTCCAGCGACTTCAACTGCTGCAGCACCACCAACTCCCGCAGTAGCTCCAGGCAACCACGCGCCTGCCGCGACTGACCAAATTAGAGCAGTACCGAAGCCGCGGGTTCCCGCGGTGCCGTCCGCAGTAAGCAGTGGTGCTGGCACTGTGTTGCTAGTACCTACAGGATCAGTCTATGTTGAAGTTGAAGAGTCTGCAGCTTCTGTTGCCACCACTGCAGCAGCTCCTGGTCAAGACCAAAGATTGATACCACCTCCAACTCCACCAGATAGACCAGTGGTGGCTCCATCTTTCAATGTCCCGACGCAAGGACAAGAGCAACCTAAGTATAATGGGAGTCCTCAGGTTCAGGTTGTCGATCAAAACGCGGAGTTGGCAAAAAGAACATCACAGGGGGCACAGAATGGTATCAAGGCATCATCAATAGGTCAAAACAACCACGACCATTCCTTTCAACCTCTACGACCCGTGACAATTTCGAGTACAGGAGAGGCATCAGCCGAAGCCCGTGAAGATTCAGTCGCATCTCTGACAACTTCTTCAGATCTTGGCGCTAGTACTACTGCTGCGAAACCCTCATCCACTTCGTCGGAAGAAGCGAAAAATGAGGTCGTGCCGGCTTCACCACTACGGCAATGGTGTCACGTATATCCGGAAAATGTATGTCCAGACGCAGGTCTAGGACCGCTGACGACCTCAGCGTTCGCGTGTGCGGTCGACGGCCGCGCCGCCTGGAAGCCGGAACTCGCAATGGAACGTTGCAACCTTTTCGTGGGGTCGTTTCGTCTTCTCATCGTTCTAAACCTCTTTGTATCGTTTTTCATGCTGCTGGCAGTGAGCATGACTCTCGCGAGTGGTGCAGCGCCTTTACGGAAGCCGCAGTCAGCTGCCACGGGAGCCGGTGGCGAACGAGCATCAGTCCCAGGAGCAAGAGCAGGCGTCGGTCGTGCTCAAGATGCAACAACCGCGGGAGGAAGAGGAGCAAATGGTAATAGTAATGAGAACACAATTCTCCAAGAACTACCCAGCAGCGGGATGGACGTCCGTAACAACGCTACAACCCTGCAACTACCCAGCGGTGGTACAGACGTACCTTCAGGGCGTGTCACAGTCGAGGTCGAGCGAACTACTTCGTACTACTCGTCCTCTTACTCTTCCTCGTCGTGGAGCTCGAGTTCTCCATCTCGCGCGTCGTCTGATAGCAGCCGCGGTGGTCGACGGAACGAGCCTTCTCGTCTCTACTTTTACGCAGACCATGCGGATATCGATGATATCCAGAGTGACGCACTAGTTCAACGTGAGGATCTAGACTTATTACAACATCTAGATGTTGAAGAAAATGAACAATGGAGTGAATCTCACTTGGAACAAGAAGGATTTTTAGGGGGTCGTGGGAGCCTCTCGCAAAGAGGTAGACACCAATCACGATCTGGTCCTCCGAAAGTCATACTGCGCGATTTGCGCGAGAGCAAGACAGCACCGAGCGGTGTTGTTGAGCACTATGTTATCGCATCGGACGACGAAATATCAGAGGCTTTTGCCTCCTCTTGGACAGGTTCGGGGGCGAACACACCCCGACTTTTGGATAGTATTCGTTTTGCACAGAAAGACCTCGAGGATAGCGAGCGGCTAATTACTTGTCGAGACAATGCTATTGCTATTTCCCAAAATTTGAATTCATCTTTTGACCATCTTCATCATTTTGATTCCTTCAATAGCAATATGATAGCAAAAAATGAACCTTTTTCAAACAGGGGCATAGAAATAGAAAAAAGTGTAACATTTTCACACGTCGAAGACACCGGTTTGTTTAAGTTTGAGAATACAGCAAATGCAAAGGAGCATGATAGATCCGAACAACAAGAAGTAGAACTAGGTGATGAGCCACAACTTTGCGTTGATGAAGAGGACATCATCTCCGATCGATCACACAGCTATGCGGTGGAGGATTACGGTTATCTGCGTAAAGAGACTATCTCGCCGCTCGGGCAACCCACCGAAGATGTTGATAACGATAACGAAGGCACATAAGCCTGATGAAAGTTTTCACTTTCTGAAAATATGTGGAAAGCCCTCCACGATCACGTCACGTCATTAATAGTGTCTCTTCGACTTCGTGTCCCGTTAGCGTGCTTCAGACTAGCGTAATGCATTGTTCTAGTACCGAGGCCTTTCGATGTTGGCATCGGTCGCACTTCTCACGCCAAATAGTAACTAAGCAGAGCTTTTCCTTTTCAGTCGAGTGATTCCGATAGGTCGGAATCGAAGACGCGGTTTTTTGTGTCGCACGATCTCGGTCATGCAACTTCGAACGGATCTAGAAGGCTTTGTTGTACAAACTTGAAAAAAGCGCACGAAGAAATAGAATAAGACAAGAAAGACTACCTCCAAGAAAATAGAAGGCTTATGAAGGAAAGTCGTTCTTGGGATTGAGTAGACAGTCAAACACGACCCAATTTTGTTTTATCTCCTCGGAGAATGAACTAGTTGACCATGATCGAGCCGATTATGATTGAAATTGACAAAAGCCTCAGCACGTAACTAATTGAAGTTAAAGTTAAACGAACAATACGAATACAAAATCAACATGGCTGCAACAGTGAGCGTGCAATTTCGCCTGGCAGCAGCCCATGAAGAGGTGCAACTTCAGCGTGAGATGCGTACTCGGCTAGCACGGCGAATGTTCCGTCGCTCTCTAAATGCGTACGAAGTGTGCACGTACAGGGTAAGCGGCGGTATAGCGATCGAGAAGGGAGTGCTCCGCATCATCGCTAATTTTTTTAACCCACTGGACGCAGCTGAACTTCATCTCGCTGCGTCGTTGCCAGCCTACTGCCCTCGAGAACTCTCGAAGCTTGTTGCGGTGGCAAAGAATGGTAGCTCTTCTTCCAGTTTGGGGCGCTTTTGCTTTCTTCCAGGAACGCTGGATACGCAGAGCTTCGTTGCTGTAAAAGTGCTGGTTGGATCATGCGCAGTTGCCGGGGACAACAACGATCTGGAAGTCAAAACGATCGGGTCGTTGCATCGTAGCACGTCTATAGGGGAACTCCGCGCACATTTTCTCTTAAGATGAGAGCGGACTTGAGTCAATTCCAGTATATCACCAAGATGAATAGAAGGTTACTTAGTTCGTCTAGAAGCACTTTCAGATAACGTCTCTACGGTCATCAGGAAAGTTGGCAACAAAGGCATATGCATGCATGCATGCATGAAGGCCGTGAATTAAGTAGATTCGCCATACGCTCCATGTGCTTGCACAACACGAGTATGTAACCCTGTGAAACAAATCAATACAAATCGTGGTCAAGAGATGGACCGCAAACGAACTAACTATAGATTCCTGTCTAGGGTTGTCTTTCTGATGTTGTTCTGCCCGTCTCTTTTTATCTTCATACTAGCGAAATGGGCTGTTTCTACCACCGATCCGTAAAGATCATCGACATCCAGGAGACGGTTGCGCCCTTAAGGTTTTGCCATTCTTCGATGAGAACGCCCGAGGTGTCGCTCTGCAAGAGAGTCTCAGTAGGCGCCAAGGCCTGTCGCTTCACTGCGCCTGTCATTGGGTGAGGAAGATCGCTTCCGCTAAAAGCAAACACACCAACACGGGATCGCAGGATTCAAATAACTCAAAGCGTAGGCGACTAGACAACTCGCGCGGAATGAATGGCACTACTAGTGCAGCTGCTTCTCGACCATCTGCCTCGACGACTCCAAGCGAAAGAGATATTAGGAATGAGCACGGTGAAGCAGCTGCAGCGCAGGATGGCAGTCCGCGAGGAAGAACAAGTGAAGATAACGATATTGCTTCTACTCGTTCCGAAACGGATGAGCTCACGACTCCAGAAGAGGAAGAAGAGAATTTAGCTGATCTGTACAACACACCCTGTGCTCCAGCGGATATGGAGAAACTGACGATAGGGCAGCTATGGCAGTTTTTTTCGAAGGTTGCGGCACAACGGGATCGAAACGAAGCTCACAGTACTTCTAATATAACCACAACAACATCGTCTTCCACGACATCCTCATTGCAAGCAGAGCAAGGTTTACAGCAGCGGACCATCTGGCTACGACTTGTCAACACATTTGCTCCAACTCCTTGCCCGAAGTGCCGTCTTCCTTGCGTTTCCTCGGTCGACGGAGGAAGAATGCTACACAATCATGCTTCGGCTGTCAAGTGTGCCGGCATTTCTCCAGCACGCATGAATGGTCAAGGGAGTGTTTCATCGTCGTCTCGTAGCTCAAGTAGTACAATGTCTGGTGTCGAACATTCCCCATCAACATCAGTTGCGGCATCAGCCAGCCGCGGAACCAGGACCAAATGGACATCAACAGTGATCGCATCCGACCCTCTCGGTAATAAAGTGCATGAGGGATTGCAAATAGTTCATCTCCATGGGGTCTACCAATGCAACAGATGCTGGCAGAAGACTCTCTCTGTCAAGGTGCGGAGTCACATGGAAGATCGACGTGGCTCTGCAAAGATGCTGAATGCGTTAAAAAATACGTAGAGTTTTGCTTTCTCAATGTTGAATTGGTACAAGTCTGGCGGTACTGCGACTGAAACTATGGACTTTTTCTGCAGCTTGCTGTTGTTTTTTGTTCGAAATAGCAGCTTTAAGATATAATAAAGAAAGCCGAATTTTTAGTCTGATCGGAAAGTAAGTGTAAAAAGTCTAAGTACCTACGTCGGTCCTCTAGTAGAAGGTGAGCAAAAACGTTTTCGAAGGTTGAGAAAAGGTGATCAGACATAGAGTTTTTGCATACTAGATGAAGGATGCTACAACATGTGCATTGAGAAACTGAAACATAATGATTCCATGAAAATTCTATGAAAACAAATTTATTTTCTCCAGAAGAACTTGTGGGTGGCATGCAAATTATGTATCAGACTTTATTTTCTGACAGTATTTTCTTCCACTTGCACTTGTTAATGTTACTAGTACTCTTCTATTATTTGTTGCGTTTTGTGACGTGAGGATGAAAATGATCGGGTACTAAAAAAGTCGTACTGCTTGATCGTCGAGAGACCCACACAAAAAAAATGAATGCTGAGTGGGAATGGGATCTTTTCAGACTTGCTGACGGTCTAGAGGTGGAATGGGTCGAGCCTCGCACTGAGGGCGAAGGCATTTCCCAGTTAGCTAGCTACAGCGTGCGCGTATATGTACTTTCGCGCGAACTGCCTCTCTCATTCGGATTCAGCGGAAGCACAGAGCAGGCCCACGCTGCTTCAGCGTCAGAGTCTCCCTATCTTCAAGTCGGAGATCGGCAAAGCACTATGCACAAGAGTAGGACGCCGAGCACGACCACAGCCACAGGCGCATCATTCGGCGTTTCATCAAGTCGTGGACATCAAAATGGTGAAGACGAAGAAGATTCTGCCAAGGCCATGCGGGCTGCAGCAAATCTATCGCAGTTTCAGACGGGCGACAATGATACATCGTCCTCAAGTGACCGCGAATCTACATTCTCCTCCGATGCTGGTGACGAGGAGCAGGACCGGAAAGGTCAAGCTGCTGTCGAGAATACTTCTACTGCTGACGAAACTCAAGGACATGCACGGAGCAAATCCAATATTGATGGCGGCGGACGCTCTAGCACGAGCTCAGCAACGTTCACTGCTGATGTTGATCCAAGTGCAGGTTCTTCGTTTTCACCACCAGCCCGTACCACACGCAAAAGTCAACAAATCAGCACTTCGACGTCTTCTTCTGCATCTACTCCTGGTCAAGAACACATACATCGGCGTCAAATTGCGGATGTCAGACGCTTTTACCACGATCTCGTTTGGTTGTGGGATTCTCTGCAAAGACAGCATGAGCATTGGATACTACCAGCATTACCGGGAAAAAACATTCTTTCGTCTCTCACAGACAAAAAAAAGCTCCTGGCGCGCGGCCGCTGGTATGTATGGACGTGATTACGAAAAATTGATGCTGTTCTGATTTTTCCCATCATCTTCTCTTTCTTCAACAGACGTTGACGTTTGGGGAGTTTTTTCTTTAGCATAGCAAAATTATCATGTAACGCAGCATTGATGAGATCAGGGTTCTAAATGTGTCAATTGATGAAGAAAGCGAAAGGCCTTGCGATCGTAAAAGTATATGCACCTGCACCACATATTCTACCCACATCGTTCATGCTTGACCGATGCCATGAACCAACTTCTGTCTGAGCAGTTAACGTCTCTGCGCGCTAACCGATGCGTTTTCGACTTCCTTTTTTTCAGTAGCATTATTCGCGCGCAGCAAACCTACAAAACTTCTGAGAGCAACAATCAAGATCAGCTCCAGCTTACATCGCTAACGCCTTCTCCTGATCCTCAACCTGGCGACCTTCACGAAAACCAATTGTTGGCGTCATCGTCTAGTAAGAATACACTAGTACTAGGGCGAGCGCTACAACGCAAAAATAGCAGGAGTACAACTGGCACGCATTCGACGACCATACCATCTTCATCTGTTGCTTCACAATCGTCTACATTGTCTATGAGAACGGGCATTCCTCCAGCTGATCATGGTGAAGCAACGACTACTGGTACTGTTTCGGATGAGGATGGGGCAAATCTGCCTGAGTTGCTGCGAGAAGCGCACCAAGCCAACAGGGCTTTATCCGTGCAATTGCGGATGTCAAGTGTCGTTCGCGGTGTTACTTCGTACGTAAGTCAGAATCTTCTGCCCACCTACGCTTCTGATCTTCTTTCTACGACCAGATGCCGGACTCTAAGGAACGGCCAAATAGACGGCGCGTCTCAGCGTGATCAAGTTGGGAGCAAAGATTCCGCTGCCATTTGGTTGGACAAGGCACGCGCGCGATTTGCAATTGAGGATGCCTACTTGGCTGACCGGCTTCGAACAGTGGATAAGTCGTTGCAGAATATGCGCATCGCTTTTGCCCGTTTGCTCGAATGGCGCGATGCTCATTCAGAAGTCGGCTTTTTGTTGGAACGTAGCGATCGGAGCGTTCAGGCGCTCGAGGCGGGCAGTCGATACTTGACGCATATAGAAAGTTCAGTGCTTTATCCGCTTGAAAGACTGTCCCGGTCTATTTTGAATGCACAGGGAACGCTGAAGCGAAGACACAAAAAACATATGATGACAGGCTCATAGCTACACTGGAAACTTTCATCTTTGTCTACTGCACAACTAGAGGAGGTAGAGGAAGTGGAGAATCATTTATCCTCCAATCTAGTTTTGCAGAAAGAAGTGATAGTGATACTGACCTTATTCTTATTATATGTCTATGTGCATAGTTCACAAGCACAACTGCTGTTCCTGGTGACTTTATCATTGGCGTGGAAGATCCAGATCCTAATCAATGATTATCATGATTGAAATAAAAACTTGCCTCCCGATAGTAATGCTTGATGTCCTGCTTATCCTCCTCCACTTTCATATGCGTGAACCTTATCGTGGAAGGGGAGGATATCGCTGCCGCCAAAAAAAGACAATATGTGAAGCGCCAAGAGCAGATTCGACAGAAACTGGGACAGCTTGGTAAGAAAAACTTTTTTTTTTGGATGAAGTAAGATCAACATCATCATGACGTTATTGTTACTCAACTGTATGCGTCACATTATTGGTGAGAAACATCACACGCTAATCTACCCATAGTGATCCATCTCCATCTTCAGGTGCCATGACAGCACCTTTATCTGGCAGACGTGGCACCTCGTCCACATCAAGAGATCCACCGCAAGATGACGCGACTCCGCAGGCTTCGGCTTCCGATGACCCGACTAATTCCCCAGAAGCCGATCTAACAGTAGGAGCAGGAGAAGGTCAGCAGAACACCTCCAACGCGGCCTTCCGCCTCTCTGAGGAGGATGAGGCACAACAAATCGCATTAGCGGAGGACATTTCTCGTTGGCAGCGCGTCCTCGTGACAGAGAGAGAAAAACTAGAAGCTTTCGACGACGCGGTGGAGCATGAGGTGAGCCGCTTCCAGTCTTGGCTCCAAAAAACTCTATTGCCTTGCGCTGATGCCTGGGAGGAATCTTTGCGAAATTTTGGCAGCGGCCTTGCTGCAGTAAATGTGGCGATTCCTCGGTAAAATGAGGCCATGAGAAGACACAGCTTGATCGAGTAGGCGCTTCTTCTGGTCCTGCTTCTGCTACAACAAGCAAAATATTGTTGATGGATCATGCAGCAACATGACCAAGACCACCCTGCTACTTGATCATGTAAAAGAACTGCATCAACCTGAACGCAGCTTTGAGTACACAAAGTAGAATTGCAAACAAGACTGGTATTCTTAGCCTGCGGTCGCTACCTGCTTAAAATCAAGAACGCTTTTGCCGAATGGTTTCCGTCTTGCTATTCTCTAATATCGAAGCCAAAAACAAATTAATAGTGTGGCATAGAAGCACCGAATCATCCACTTTATCTGTATGTTATGTCTATGTAGTCACGAGAGGAGGCACTCGTCATCGGGGTAAGTACAACCTCAACTACAATCGCAAGTGTCGGTAATAGTTGATCGGTTTTTTACAATCTTTTGGGAAACCCTTTTGTATTCTGTATTTCCCTACAGTTCGAAATGATCGTCAACCTCACCATCCATCCCTCGCACCGCTTTCTTCATGGCGTCCGAAGGTACAAATTCGTTGAAAAGCTGTACTGTTAATTTTTACAGCATGGCGCGCGCTGGCTGTGGCTATGGAAAAAAACGGATTACATGTCCTCGATTCTCGTCTCGCCTCCCCAGTAGCTTGTGTTTGTGAATCAATGTTGTCTTAAGAAGTTTCGATGACACGTTGCTTCCTTGTTCATACTTGTTAAGTACAACACAAAGAAATTGCACTCGTCCATGTGGTACAGCACACCAAGATGTGATGAAATAGCCTAGTGCACCCGGGCCAACTTCTGCTAGTTCTTTTTTTGCTTATCCATCACCGAAGTAAAGATGCCAGACGCGAGCGGAGGACCGGAGCGCGTTATCCAGGCTGACAATGTTTTTGAGATGAGCAGCTGGGTAGTGAACAAGCCGAAAAAGGTTCTCCAGCGGCGCGCCTCCGAGGGAAAGAACTTTCATCGGGGTGGCCACAACATCGATCAAGAAATGCATCATCAAGACGGAGCAGGCTTCGCCCCAACATCCAACGCGGCTGCTGGATGGTCTGACCACGGTATTGCAGAGCCGACAAAACAAGCAACGTCGACTGCAATTCCCGGTATCAATGAGGAAGACTTGTTGCGAACCTTTTGCGGCAAAGCACAAGCTGAAGCGAACATGGGGATCCAGAAGTCCGAGAGCATAGACCGTCTCAGCTGTCCGAAAGGCGTAAGCCTCGCGGGCCGGATCGCGCAGTCCGTTTTGCACAGCCGATCATACAAGAATCTGTTCTTCACCAACCCGTTTCCGGAAGATGTAAGGCTTGATAGACCTCAGTCCGTTTACTTAATTCGACGCTAGAGTTAACACATCACTGATGCTGATGATGAGTCTGGTGCTCAATCTTTTCGATCTGTAAGTTATTCTTTTGCTCTAATTTCTATTTCATTTGAAGATAGTTCCAATATAAGATTAAAGTAGTAGCTATGGATTATAGTCGTGAGCTGTACTGCTCTCTCACTCTCTCTCATATTTGGATGTGAAGAAGCCGACGAAGACAGAGCAGGCAGCGCGGGACAAGGCCTTGTCACAACCCGTGAAACCATTGGAGGCTCGGTTAGAGAAGTTCACGAGTCAGGTTGCTTTCGGCCGAAGCGTTCCAATACTGGAACCGCTTCTGGAGGAGAAACTTCCGTGGAACCAAAAGAAGGGAAGCAAGACCCGATCTGGTGGCGGGCACGCCATGTCGAATAGCGCATTAGGAACGCACGATAGCGAACTCCCGACATACTACACGCAGAACGGACGCAGTCTAGGAACTACAGGGCAAGGGGATCATGGATTGGACCCACAAAACATGGCACAGATGCCACGAGGCCCGCTTGCGCCAGTTCCGGAGGCGGACAGTGCCATTGACGGTGGTAATCGACAGCAAAACTTTCTCTATTACCAGAATCCAAAAGTTAAGGGGGAGCAAGATAGGTTTCGTCAGGAATTCGTCACTTTCACCTTATCTGATACTGATAAAGGAGAAACACGATTCAATTACTCGGGTGTAGCATAGCATGGATAGCTTTGTCAGGTTATTATAGCACAGCATGATGATGCAACTAGTGACTTCTTTGTCCGAAAAAATCTAATGACGAAGAGGCGAAAAAGCCAAGAGATAGCTGGGTAGACCGTTTGAGCAAACCGCGTGCGGTGACGGAAAAGTTCGAGTTTCCGGTTTTTGTCGTGGACACTGCGCCAGCTGATGTCGCTGCTTCACACGAAGACCACGATCAAGGAGAAAGCGAGGACGCTAGAAAAAGCAGCAAAGCGAGTAACAGCAAAGCAGCATGTAGTAGTTCTCTGCCCGCGAGTCGTCGCGCGTCGCTGCGCAAGAACTCACTTGGGAACAAGGTTCCCGACGAGTTGCGCAATGCGGTTCACAAATTGGTTGAGCAGAATCGAAAGCCGGAGATTGTCGTTCCTGCAGACGACCCTTACCATGTTGGCGAGCATTTCGTGGATGGAACAGGGCCCGCATCGGGTTCCGCACCATCCGGCGTTGCTTCATTATCCAGTGTTGGAGTAGCTCCTAGAATCAGCAGCGATGGGCTAGTATTCGGAGGTGTGAAGAATGCAGGAAGCAAAGACAAGCTGTGGCCTGGCGAGGATACAACTGGCGGATTGTCGAAATCACGGCCATTCATCCGAGGATTGGTACCACGCTTGCCCCTTGGCGCTCCGGGAGATCATCATGCCCAAGTTGACGGCACACCGACAAGAATGTCCGGAGGAGACCAAGAGCTCCGTCTCGAAGACTGGCAGCATCGTCTAAAATCGGTATCGCAACTGGAACAAAAAAGCAAAAGTCGCCGTATTCCGTTGCAGACCCTAGACCGTAGGATTGACCCATCCGCTTCAGAACATCAATCGTATCACTCTTCCTCGTCGACATATGGCAGTCAGAATTCTTCGTCTTCTAGTGGAGCGGGAGCGACTGCGGGCTTGGATTCAGAGACGCAGGCTCGCGTAGAGGAGCTCTTTTATCTGTTGATCCTCGTGTGCCGCAAAACAGGCGGAAACCAATCGCTCCGACAGCGCGTGCAACAGTTACTGCTCGCAGATATCCAGCCCGTCTTCAAGCGCATAGGTCGCAGAGTACCCTTTCATCTCGTCAACAGCGCGCCCACGGGAACCGGAGGCTCTCAAAACACCTCTCAATACTGTGGATCACCGGATAGCATGGTGCCAGTGCTGCAGGCTTTTAAAAAGCACTGTCCGCTGCTCAGCGAACAACTCTCGAAACAGGCCGAGCGGTGTTTAGGTCGCGAACGCGTAGACAGTCGTGTGGTACTTGCTGTGCGAGATGTCTTACTCAAGAAAGAGTTCGTGCAGACCGCAGTCAACGGTGCAGGTGACGGAAACGCCGCAGGTATGGCCGGCGCTGGTGGAGGATCTTCTAATGCGGTGACCCCAACCGCCAGTAGGTCCGTGAGCAAGGCGTCCTCCTCGTCTTCATCTTCGTCCTCTCTGGCTGCGCTCGCAGGAATTACTACTAGCACAAAGACTGGAAGAGGGGCATCTGCAAACAGTGGAAAGATACGTGCTCCTGGAGCGGCCCAGGTAGGCAATATTACAATCGACGATGGTGCGGAGGCGGATCCTTTCGCCGAGATTAGTGCGCTTTTCGTGTCGGAGTGGGAAGCTGTTCAGGAACAAAATCGGATAGACGAAAGGCGGAAAAGGGAGGAAGACAAAAGTAGAACGTACAAAGCCCCACCACCGCCGAAAAAAACCAGTGCGGAGCAAGAAGAGGAGCTTGATGCTCTGGGCCTGTGCTAGACAGCGTCTTGTTCTTGTTGATCCTTTGGTCGAGCACGACCGACTTCACGCCTGCTTAGTGCATAAGCTGGATGCACCGGTTGCGGAGAAATTGAAATTAACTCGACGGATGACTACATTTTCACTTACACTTGTAGTTATATATTATAAATATATATGTTCCAGATCCAGGAGCCAGGGGCCAAGGCCCCCGCCCTCGATCTAACTTTTTCAGGGAGGGGGGCAAGCGGACCCTTTTTCCTGAGGGACTGCCGGGCGGGAAGGCCTCCAAACGCCCAACTTCGAGCCCTCGCGGCTCTTTGCATGTACCCGGCAGAACCCAAACCCCTGAGGCCGCTCAAGCACCGAAGGCCGGTGGAGGAAGGCTACCGAAGGCGGCAAAGGTGGCAAGGCTTGACCCCCTTGCCGTGTTGCATGTACCCTACAGGCCTTCCGCCTGTGGGCTCCTCACGTAGGGAGCTCTTTGGAGGGGTGGAGGGACTCCGAGGGCAGCAGGCGGCCAGGCTTGACCCCCTTAGCGTGTTGCATGTGCCCGACAGACCTCCCGTGTGCGGGCTCCTCACTGGAGGAGTTTGGCCCCTGCTGCCCCCGCAGGAGGGCCAAAGGGGCCAGGCCTCGCGACCGTGGCCGGCTTCGGCGGCCTTCTTCCCCCGGAGGCCGTCCCTCTGATAGGACCCAAGAGTCGGGACGCAAGTGGGTTACACGCGGAGAGGGGCCTCCGGCTTCGCCTTTTGAGGCTTTCCCCCCGTGAGTCCTTACATGTCACCACCGCGAAAAAAAGGGCGCGCGGACGCCCCCACCGCTCCATCCACAGGGGGAGGCCTGCACCCCTAGAACGTATACTCTGAGGATTGGCCACGAAGGAAACCAAACGTCGATAGACCATTCTTAATACTGCAAATTTCTACTGCGGTTTCGGCGAAAAAAGATTATACCGTGTCGCAGATTGACATTGATGCTAAAGCTGAGCTTGAAATTTCCCATTGTTTAAATTTAGGTCAACTTCAAGGAAAAACGATGAGCAGGATATTCCACGCTTTTGCTTCTAGAGTACTTTGAAATAATGAGTTCATGAAATATGCGCTTGATATTTGAGATTACAGCTTGTAAAGGTAAACGAACCAGGATTATGATTATGGTTATGCGCCGCAGCACACGCGCACGCACTTCTCCTTGAAAAATGCTTACTCCCTCGACGAAGAAAGTTGATGTTGTGATTGTGAAGGACGCAGAAAATGTTTTTCTTGCAATCTTTGTACCCTCCCTCGCTTTCAAGATAACGATAAAATGACTGAAAAGGTGAAAACTTATGAGAACTGGCAACTCGTCCAACACCACTCGTCCTTTCCTGCTTGTGTTGCATACCTTTAGTGCTGTTCTCACCATGCGAATGCAAGCAACTCTTCTCAGACTTCCCTGGGCATACTTACTCACTACTCCTCCAAAAGAGATGACGTTGTCAAGGGGATAGCTGAATGAAGCGTGCAAGTGACAATCCAACTTGATTTTTTTTTGTTTTTCTTACAACAAATCCATGGGGAAATTGCATCAAGCTTAAGGCAGCGACAAACCGAACGCGAGTACAACATCGTACCAAGGTATGATACGTCATTTCGATTTCGTCTTGCGTATGCTTTCTGTTTCTGAGACGATACTAGATAAAAGATCAAGAACTACTTCATCTTGAGTAGTTCTGTTTATAGCGACAACATGAAGTGATTGCGGCCTTTCTGCGCGCGGTCAGAAGTTTTTTCGCGGCCCGACAAAATAAGTACTGCGGTGGCCTGGAACTGGTCGAAGTCACTGAGATTGCCGCGACGTTAGAAGTCGTAGAAATTCGTTCTAAAGTTGCTAGTACGCTATTTCGGACTATATCAACAGACTATAATTCCAGCTCACGGATAGTCATTCGTGGCAAGCAGAGCCATGGGCGAGCAGGACTTGGAGCGCAGTCTGCTGCTCGACGAGCGCGGCGTCGGCGAAAATGACCGCTATAGTGGCGTGCTTGGTTATTTGCTCTCGAAGGTGGAAACGACGCCAACTGTGGATGAGCAGGAAATGGCACGCGAGATAAAATGTCTGGTTGGGGTACCTTACGACTCGGAAAATCCGCGCCACGTGCAGGACTTGCAGCAGTTCTGGAAATTTTTATACGTGCTACGCGATGCGGGTCCTGGATCCCGTACAAATCCTTCGTCGGTGGTATTATGTCCTATTCTTGTTCTTGGAAGCGAAACGATGTGACAGGTCTCCTCACTGGCTTGCTGTTCTTGTATTTATGGTTCATTGATTTCGGGTACAATAACTTCCTCATCTTCGTTTTTAGCTTGTACCTCTCAGAATTCGAATCTACCAGGAGTTAAAAGTGAGCTACACAAACTTGAAACTTCTAGAACTGTAAACGAGTATCTATACGAACATGCAACGACCAAAACTTTAACTGGCACCTTGAATCATGGGCTCGAAGGACCTCTTGTTCGTCGAGACCCGGAAGCCAGGTTTATGCTCCTCTAACAATTGACACGACAACCACTGACGCGGCCTCCCGCGAAGGGGCGAATGCAGCCGCCCCTGAGCCCGTCGACGACCGATGGAAACAATTGGGCTTCCAGAGCAAAAATCCTGCTACGGACTTTCGCGGTGGTGGAATTCTGAGTCTCTACTGCATGATGTAATTCTTATATTTTTTCCGATGAATTAAAATTATAAGATTGATTTTGCTTCCTAAAAAAAGTAAAAATCTTCGATTACTTAAGAAAAAGAGCTTCAATAATCACTTCTGCATCTTCTGCAGGAGTAGGTCTGCTTGACAAAATTCCTCCTGCGCTGGTGACCAATGTTCTTCTCTTTTGTGATCAGCTCATTTTTTAGGTTCTTGATCATTTCTCCCAGGTACCTCGCCGATAAATATCCCGTCGAGTCGCGGCGGATGGTTGAGGAGTCACAGAGGCAAAGCTCATTTTATCTCTTCGCCTGTGCGTGCATCAACGTCACTGTGCAGCTGATATTTTACCTGAATCTGCAGACGCCGGACATGACATACCAGGGCACGATAGTGCCTGCTCCTGTCGCTACGAAAAAACACGTCATGCACATCTTCTCAGAGTCCCATTATCAAGCGAGAGACGCCTTCGGCGAACTCTTCTCGAAGTCGATCATGAAGTTACACGGTACTTCGTAGCCTTGATTAGTATTGCGAAATCGATAAAAATGCTGCTTCATCATTCCCTTGGTCGTACTTCGACGTTGATGTAGCTATTCTTGAGAATGAGAGCGAAGATGATTTAGTAATTGTTGTAATGCTTGAAAATCAAAACAGCAATTTGGATCGAGATGTCGCTGCGTCCCGAAGGAGTAACGTTGCTGAACTTCGGCGAGGCATTAGAAAAGAATTTGAGGGCTCTCCGAAGGGCGTGCCAAGGCGCCAGCAGCTACGATAGCCTAGAGGATTTCGCGAAAATAATGGGAATTGACCCAGATAAGTGGACAACGTTGGCAGCGGCATATTACAACGATCTCTGTTGTAATGCCAGTGAGTCAGTTGCCTCTGTCCTCTTGCGCTTGATGGCTGCAACGCGGAGCATAGAATATTCATCTCGTCCGGCAAACTTTTGATCTTTTGATGTGTTAATGCAGACACTTTATTTTGCATGTGATGTCTGAGCCTCCTCCTCGCCGTCGTAATACATTTCCAACAAGTAGCACAAGCACTACTTCTATGTCACAACCGATCTCTATCGCTTCACTGTGAAGGAAGGCATGTGCATAGAGACTAGGCTCAACGGTAGAGTGTTCGTGCGCGCACACCGCTATCGCAGCATGAATCTGGTGTGGTCTTGCTGTTCCCCGACGAAGCGTGATCGTGTCTATCATCGCTTTCATTTACCCACCAGTTGTACTAGGCACAATACGCACAAGCTTCTTTGAAGTAGATGAGGATCGTTGACACAGCTCTACTTCTCCCTCTGGAAGTTTCCCTTTCTTTGAACAGGATTTATCGGTGAAATTATGGCGCTTGCTTATCGTCGCTGCCGCCATTTAAGAATGGAGGCTTGTTCTACTTCTCTCCTGAAATTCTTCTTGTTTGTTTCTGGCGTTGGTTCTTTTGCGACCGTGGTTAGCGCGGCAAGGGTGGTGACGGCGGACAGAGATTCGACAGTACACGGGGACAACTGCGATGGCGCAGCCGCGGATGCAATGTGGAGCCAGTTGTTGGAAAATGATCGTTTGATTCCATGTCGGCTGTCGCTTTCATCGCTTGGCGAATTGCAAGTTGCGAGTCGCAATTTCGCTTATCTAGTGCCTCGACAGTCATTGCTAAGTCGCGCGAAATATCTGACGCACGCAGCAACGTCTACTGAAGTTGCTGACGATTTCGATGGCGAGCGTCTGAATCTTGACTGTCGTAACGAGGACACCACAGAAAATTCCCCGTCATTAGATGAGGCACGGGGAGCAAATTCTACTGCAGGACGATCAGCTAGCAGTACCCCTGTAGAAGATGAAGTAGCACTGCGGCCATCAGTATCGCCAAGACAAGGTGGAGAAGTACAAGACGCTGTGTCAACATTACCGAGTCAAAGTTTATTTGAGGGAGACCAGGAACAGTTCTTCGTGGATGAGGTTGATGTTGCGCGTTCCTTGATGCGAGCGTCCCGGAGGGAAGCAGTGACTACAAACAATAACGTGATTTCAGCAAGAGCAGCCACACCAGTAGGTGCATCATCTTCATCAACAACTACGCCAAGTGCGGGAGGTCCAAGTTTTATGAGTATTGAGACAGCGAGAACGCTCTTGGCTAGGCCACTTGTTTACCAAGATCAAACAGAGTTAAGAGCAACAACATCAAGCGCAAGGGAAGTCGAAGACGTGGGAGAAGCAGTAACACGCATGCATGCGCTTGGAAGCCAACGCGCGAGAGCAATGGATGAGCTTGTGGAAGCGCTGGCTGCGCCAGGCTGCCGTGCAGCTGTGTCAGCAATTTCACGGATCATAACCCAGCAAAGCGCACCGATTCGCGTTCGCGTTCGTGCGATGCAAGTGACTATTGCGAGGATTCAACTATGGGCGGATGAACGGCTTCAGAGACAGCGAGACGACCTTTCAGCAGCCTTGGATTCGGTTGAGGGCATGTTTCCAGCAGCTGTGCTAGAGCATGACCGCGACGTGCGGTCATCCACGCCTTGCAGTGGTGCGTACGAAACCCTGGTGCCCGCGCTGGCTACTGTAGCTTCGAACGCGAGACAACCCGAGCTGTCACCAGGTCGAAGAGTCGGGACGCTCGTTATTCTGGAGGATGAAGCGATAAGAGAACAGGGCTTGCTGGCTGACGTGGCGGTGAACAGTCTCGTTCAGCTGACCCTTATGGCGGGAGCGCATACCGTGGGACGCGCGGCACTGCAGACGCTGTTGCGGATCTTCCAAAACACCAGTGTATCCGCAAAAACAAGAAAAATAGTCCATAACTCACTCTGTCGCTGCTCCATTCGACAGCAACTGACGACGGATAGAAACAGCCCCAATTACTTCGAGGAAGGAGCGGAAGTAATCCGGTACTTGAACTGGTATTGCACGAGCCAATCCTGGCCGTAGAATGCTCTCCTACAACGATGGTGGGTGTGTTGCGCGCACCTCGGATCCTTGGTAGAGGCGGAACCAATGAGAAACACATCCTGAACATTCTTTCTAGCACGACCCGCACGACTGACGTTATCGATATCGTCATGATGACAGTGATAGAAAAAGCACAGAGAGAGACATAAAGATACACTGCCACACATCTGCAACTTCAAAGTAGATTGTGGTTTCCAAAGCAGTAGATAGAAACTCTTTTCGATAACAAGAATAAACATCTACATCGTAGAGTAGTTTATAGACGCTGGGCACGCTGTGCTACGCTGGGTGGCTGGGCGGCCTCGCTGGGCACGCTGGGCGGCAACGCTGGGCACGCTGGGCGGGCGCTTGGATAGCGCTTAGCGGACGCGAGGGCCACACATTGGGCATGCCGAGCCTGCGCGGCCGATGGATTTACTTGCGCCGCGGGGACGCGGTGCAGCGCGTCCCGTGAGGACAAGCAAAGGCGGCGCGCCGCCCTCAAGGTTCAGGGCAGCGCTGGCGCAGTGCTGCGCCAGTTTGCGCAGTAGCGGGCTGCGCGGCGCCTGCTCTGTTCAGGCTTGCACTGCGTCGCGCTGCACTGCGCTGCTCGGTGCGTGCGATGCTGCGCCGCTCTTGTGCACAGCGGTAAACTCGCCAGCGCCGTTGGCCTTGGCCTACGCTAGACTAGCACTGCTGGTGGGGTTCTCAAGCGGGCGCCAGAAGGGCGCCCCGCAATTGTAGACGCCCAGCGTCACGCTGGGCGCAGAATTCGGCAGATCTGGCACATTTGGGTCGCCCAGCGACCCAGTGTGCCCAGCGTGCCCAGCCCAGCCATGTTGGGAACCCTTATAAACTGTTCTAACATCGTTGTAGCTGGTGGCGGATATTTACTTTACCAGGTTATGCAAATTTAACATTTTTTATGATCAAAAAGATAGACTTAGACACAGTGATTCATTTGCTTGTCATTCTCATTGTCGCTTTCGAAGATAAAAGCACACCGACAACCTCAACCCCTGCGAAACAAATATAATATATAGTGTTGTAATATATGATGAAGAACAGCAAAAATGGGTGCTACTAGTCGATGAGTATTTTGCAAAAGTGCCCGGCGCTATATCCGGACGACGTCGTCTCCCAACTTTGACCCTGCCTTTCTGTATTTTAATATGTGAAAATTGAAAGTATACGTATAGCCGAACGGAGGATGTGCCGAACGATCAAGCAGTGCAAATCTGTGACTACCGACATGTAGAGATCTTCATTTGAATTTTTGTAGTGCTGGTCACCAATCATGGAATCAGGAAGTGCCAAAAAGAGCTAGCCACATCCTTTTTACAAGATTACGAGCAGGAGAAGGATCTCGCTAACAGAGCAGCTTCAACCTGTAATAGCGGTGAAAGAGTAAAACAAGTGATGCTCGTCGTCTTCTTTCCGGGCACATATTTCGGTGCTGAGCAGCCAAGTCACTGCCTTTTTTATTTTTTCACAGCAGACCGTGGCCATAGGGACGGAAACATCAACTCACAGGTTTTCATGGACTCCTCCTCTCAATCTCGTACCATGTTGAACGCGATGAATGAAGTGTTCCGGAATTTACGACAAACAAACTCAAAGATCAAATCGCGCGTGTTGGATTTCATCCAGCCGGGTAATTTATAAGCTGCAGAATTCATTTTACACAGGGAATGCGTCTTGTAGAAAGTTGCAACTGCAAAACTCATGAGATGAATTGAATTCCTCGTCACTACCAGTACCATTAGGTAGCGACTTTTCACTCGTATCCGATTCCGAATGAGAGATCAATAGGCACCCCAGTGAACAAGATGCTGGAAGTACAGGAAGAGAAAGGGGAAAGATGGTGCGCGGCAAAAAATTGTACGCTATCTGAAGAACATGACCAGGACCCGTCAGTTTTATAGAGGGACAGTATTGTTGCTGTTGACCACGTGTGCGAACGAAGGCATCACTCTCCCCGGTGGGATTAGACATAAACAATGACACGGAGACAAAATATGGTTGCGGGGTTTCCCTGGATGAGTGAAGTAGATTTGCATTTTTTCAACAATATGGATACAATCTGGCCTTAATAGTTCCTTAACTACGAGTTCATTCTTCTTCCGCTTCACAATCTCCGAAATAGCAGATCAGTTAGTGTTTCTCTGTCTTCAGACAAAGAATACAAGTAGTAGTAGTACGATTTATAATATAGATTTAGTAAAAGTTACTAATTACAATTAGGCTCAGCTTTTCTCTAGCCCAAGTCAAAAAACAAAAATGGCGAAGATTATCTCTGTAAAAGCCCGTGAGATTTTCGATTCTCGCGGAAACCCGACCGTTGAGGTCGATTTGGCTACAACCAATGGCCTTTTCCGTGCTGCAGTGCCCTCTGGTGCTTCCACTGGAATTTATGAGGCCTTGGAGCTCCGTGATAAGGACCCCGCCCGTCTCATGGGAAAGGGTAATCATTTGTTTTGCCATTTTTTGTGTTCTTGAAATCCAACACGGTTGGTCTACGGAAACGGTGGAATTTCGTTTCTGTAGCGTCTTGGAAGCACACCTTCAGCGCTCCTCATCCCCCTTCTGGACACGCTCGAACATAATTTCCAGGTGTTTTGAAGGCTGTTGAGAATGTTAACGATATTATTGGCCCGAAATTGGTCGGCATGGACCCCACGGCCCAGGCTGAAATCGATAAGAAAATGGTTGAAGATCTCGATGGAAGCCAGAATGAGTGGGGTTGGTCCAAGAGCAAGCTCGGTACCATTGTTTTCATAGCGAATCTACTACAATGAAGGGTCGGATAATTGATATGTGATCTGGTTGCAACTTTTCAATAAAGATTAACCTCATATATACGAGAAGATTATTCTACATAGATGAACCACAACCACAGGTGCCAACGCTATTCTCGCGGTTTCCATGGCTGTGTGTCGTGCCGGTGCTGCAGCGCAGCAGATGCCGCTTTACAAACATATTGCCGGTCTCGCCCGCGTGGAAACTGACTCCTTTTTAATGCCAGTCCCGTCTTTTAACGTTATCAACGGTGGATCGCATGCGGGAAACAAGTAATGTTTTTTTATCGTTCAAGCATGCTGAGACATCGAATCTTGGGTTTTGTATGGTGTATGTTGTCATGATTCTAGTGTCCCGGGAAAGGTCGCTTCGCATCTAACAGTAGGAGCCCCCAAGAAAAAATATTCAACGCCACGCTCCAAAAAAAAAAAATTCAACGCCAGGCTTGCTTGCCAGGAATTCATGATTTTGCCGGTGGGTGCTGCCTCCTTCCGTGAGGCAATGCAAATTGGGGCTGAAGTGTATGCCCATTTGAAGAAAGTAGTAACGAAGAAATACGGCCAAGATGCGGCTAACGTCGGCGATGAAGGAGGATTTGCCCCAAATGTGCAGGACAATAACGAGGCGCTTAGCGTTCTGATGGAAGCTATCAAGAACTCCGGTCACGAAGAAAAGGTACTGTCTGTGTCCATTACTTAGCATTGAAGATGAAGACTTTAACTATGTATGATTTTTTTTCCTCGGACAACAGAGAAAACAATATATTTTTTATCAACTGGTCGCTTCGGAAATTCTTACTTCTACAACGTCGAGTTTGACTATGTCACGACAGGTCCGTATTGGAACTGACGTTGCCGCCAGTGAGTTTTATCAGGAAGGAAAATACAACCTCGGCTGGAAGAACCCAGAAGCAAAGGATGAATCGCAGAAGAAAACGGCTAATGAGATGATCCAGTACTACAAGAGCGAGTGGATTGAGAAGTACCCCTTCGTTTCCATCGAAGATCCGTTTGACCAGGATGACTGGGAGGCATACACCAGCTTCACAGCACAAGTTGGTACTACTGTTTTTTGTACGTTCGTCAGCTTGTACTGAAGACAAACTGTAGATGATCATCTTCTCTTCGTAGAGGTAGATAGCATGAAGAACTGACCAACCTTACAACCTATTCCGTTACTTAACTGCGGTCACATCTTCGGTAAGCGGGCCTTCCAAACACAACACTTTTACCCTTCAACAGGTAAAGAGATTCAAGTCGTGGGTGACGATTTGTTGGTCACTAACCCGAAGCGTGTTCAGAAGGCAATTGACACCTCAGCGTGCAATGCTCTCCTGCTGAAGGTGAACCAGATTGGTAGCATTACTGAGGCCATTGAGGCCGCACAGATGGCCAGAGAGCGAGGTTGGGGCGTTATGGTTAGCCACCGATCGGGTGAGACGGAAGACGTCTTCATCGCGGACCTTGTTGTCGGACTGCGAACAGGACAAATCAAGACGGGAGCCCCGTGCCGTTCCGAGCGCCTGGCAAAGTACAACTTCACATTAGATTATTACTGCTTTGTTCGGATTCGGTCATTGGATCCTAGGTAATAGACGTGAGTAAGTACGGGCAGTAATTTTTTGGTTGACATCGTTGGCGTTCAGAGATGAGAATGAGATGTTTTCCCATTATTGAATTTGAAGGAAACGCTGAGAGAGTTACTCCGTTTCTGTGTACGTTTGGGTTTTCATCCTTAGTTAGCTGCGAGAGAAAATTAGCTTCATCGACGTTGCACATGGACACGCAGGGTTATGCTATTCCTACCACACATGTACGCATCAATTTGTCGCCATTGTCCAATCCCAGGTACAACCAGCTGCTCCGAATTGAAGAGGAGTTGGGCGGAAAGGCGTTGTTCGCGGGTGAGAAATTCCGCAACTTTGACCGAAAGAACTAAGATTTTCCTCGAAGGTCATAAAAACAGACTCGCTGCTGATTCTGCTACTGGGAGCCGAGTCGTGGAGCTTCGAATTGCCGGTGTAATTGTAATCTAGTATACATTTTTTTTTACGTCAACGTCAGATGTGAAAGAGGATTTTGCTCGTGGTGCTGACGGTTGGATGGAGTTCGCCTTGGGGTTCTCTTTGACTTTGAGAAGCCGAGGCTGTGACCGCCTCAGCACGCGCTGCCAGGCATGATGGTACTTGCCCGTAGTCGTCACTGCGATTCACTGTGAAGATCGACACGTCCTACATAGCTACTGACTCACGCCGCAAGTGATACCAAAGCACTTGTTTTTGAATTTATTGTAGTTGATGATGAGATGGAGATAGGCTTCACATAAACAATTGAAGATATATGAACGACTTTGCCATACTCATATGGATCTCTTAATGCCTTCAACTTTTTCGCGCACGTATTCTCGTTGAAGTGTGGCCTGGAAGCGTGTTACTAGATGCCTTTTGCTTCGGATACAGGATGGCGACGTTAGTTACAACATGTGATCACTTCTACTAACTGACCACAGAAATTTCCACTGAGTTCTCGTTGCTATTCACTGCTGCAGGACGGGCACAGAAAATCGATAGATCGTGGATTTCCATTTTCCTTCGTCACTAACTTGCTCCTGTGCGATGCCCATGTATCAACACATTTTCCCGGATCCCCTCACAGGCTTCCACTCCCTGCATAGCCCAAGCTACTTGCCGATTATTTTCCCGAAACACCGGATGTTTCCTCGTCCAGCACTGCTCCAGTATTAAAACCCGTTGATCATAATGTTTGTAGAACCACTCAACTTCCATACTTCATATTTTTCAAAGACATACTCCGCCTAATCAGTATCACTGGTTGTTCTTGGAAGATTTTCCCGCCCTTCGTGGCATATCCAAACCACACGCGAACCCCACACAGGTGCGCTGATGGTTCAATCGGCAATATGGATATTGTCGTTACTGACTAAAATTCACTTGCTGTTTCTGATTGTGATGATATACAGAGAGAATAGCTAACGAGGAACAAATACAAATACCTATTTGCCTCTCGAGGCATGCAGTTCTTTCTCACGCAGGAGAGCTTTGCATTTCTTGGTATATGGGGCACAGTGTCTGCCAACATTTTGTTGCGAAACACGACAAAAAATGAGACAAAGGCTGTATCTGTCGTGGCTAAGATTGTATGATCTGAGATGTTGGTAGGAAGTCAATTGTAATTCTGAGACTCAGACTCGGCCCCGAACAAGCTTGCCCCTCTAGGAGAGACCCAGCCCCGAAAGGTAGCATGTCGCGTTTGTCTGCGACGTAAAATAGAAGCTCGAGCCCTGTCCAAAAGATCGGTCAGAGTCCATCAAAATGTGTGATGAAGATCCTACACATAAAAGAGAAAAGTTCTCTGAGTGGAAAAGTGGCAAGTGCGCTGACGTTGTAGCAATCATGACAGGGAGTTTGCACAAGGCAAAAAGATCGGATGATTCTCAAGGAATTGTTCTCCGTTCTTGAAATATTGATCAGACAAGCTTTTCCTAGATGAAGAATGAGTCACTGGCCACTCAGATTCCGATCATTGTATTATTGAAGCAGGCTATCAGTAACACTATGAGCATCAACATCTCAACTCGTCTCTGTCTCTTTCTTCAGCCTCAGCCAGGGGGCTTAGATGAACATGGATGAGCAGTGCCAACTTTTTAGTAATACCTGTTCCAGATTTAGTCCTCTACAAAATGTAACCTGGTGTTTTCTAGAAGTAGAAGACTGTGTTCTACAACAAGTCGCGATAGCTTCAGGGTGTTGTAAGCATATTCATCCTTACTAAGTTTGTGTTTGTGGTAGCAATAACTGTCATCTTTCAACAGTAGAAGACAAACAAATCATGACGGAGACGTCTCCTCTGCACGCCACGGAAAGGCGTCCTGCGGAGATCCGCGTCCACGAGATTACAAGTTTGAGCGATCTCGGCTTCCCTTCTGCGAACATTCCCAACACGTTCATCACCGGCGTTCACGAGAAGGCCCTCGATGAACTTCATGGAGATTCTGACTCAGGAGTTTCCGATATTGACCTCGAGAGCGCCATTGTGGGTTCCACAGGGCAAGTTTACAATAAGATAATTAAGCCCGGCGACTGCGTTCTGGTGGATATCATCTTGGATTGCGGTACTGAAGGACAAGTAAAGGGTGGGCCAAAGCAAATTGACGAGGTAAAAAAGAGTCTTTCACCGGGATCGTCACCAAGCGACAAGCGTGCCAATTCTCCGGCGAAGCGGGTACTTGCTAACACTTTTCTCATTAACGCTATAATTTTATTTTGGATGGAAGTTTCCGTTTCAGAAGCGATTATGATTTAACTCATCTACAGCGACGACCAATACTGCTTACCTACGTAAAATCCCGAGCCCCGTAGTTCACGTTCGCCCTCGTAATTTCTTCGACAGGCTAAAAACGCTGCTGTCGAGAATGGTAAAGATCATGTCGACGCATCCAACGACTCAAAGCGTGGTGGCTTTTCAGAGTCGCGGAGACCGACGATGCCTAATCTCGATGGATCGCAGACGAACGAAGAGACAATGGCTACTCATAGCGGGAAGAAAAGCTATTACAGTGCGCTAAATCGTGCCGGTCCTCGCGGAATTTTGCACTTTCGTCCCTCGCAGACAACAGCAGCGATCGTCACATGCGGCGGCTTGTGTCCCGGACTTAATGCAGTGATTCACCATATCGTAAACACACTTTGGCACTCCTACGACGTCCGCAGGATTATGGGCATTCGTGGAGGCTTTCATGGCATGACCAAATTTGGTGGCGAAAAGGACTTCGCTCAAGATCTCTTCGGTACTAGGCCAGCAAGAAGCGGACGAAGGGCATCAGAGGTACTCGCACAATCGCTCCTGAAAAAAAGCGCATTCCCGTATCATGTTGATCAGAAGAAACCTATTCTGAACTAAAATGTTTGACTAGATGAAGTCTCATGTACTAGGCATCGGTATCCTTGTTCTATCTATTAATAGTATCTTCCAGGCATGTATTTGTATACACCAGAATCTGAATTTCGCAGGTATCTCCAGCCCATGCGGATGAAGCCCTGAATGAATCCGGGATAGGCCAGACTCCAACGGGACGAGATCGAATGTTTTGTCGATCAGGGTCGATTATGCGACTCGGTGGAAACCAGTTTGATCCCATTCGATTGACACCGAGAGTTGTTCACGACATCCAACATCTTGGAGGCACGATTCTTGGCGCAACCCGCGGCGGCTTCGATATCGACAAAATCTCAGCCTTCATAGGTATCACTGATAAGATATATTTTGAACTCGCTTGAGTAGGAGGAGCTGGCGCTGGGTGCGACTTTTCACCTCTTAATGATTACGTTTTTGTAGTCTTGTGGGTGTGGCAGCACAGCCTTATAGTAATGGTTCAATATTATGACTCCAACTCCAACTGAAGCAACCACATTGAATTATGAGTTTTTGCACCATCCACGAAAAACGCAAAAAAACTTCCAACAGAGAAGAACAACATTGACATGCTTTTCATTGTCGGAGGCGACGGCACGCATCGTGGGGCTTACCGAATATCACAGCACTGCATAGAAACACTCAAGAATTGTGCTGTATGCGGCATACCAAAAACCATTGATAACGACATCGGTCTTATCGACCGATCCTTCGGCTTTCTAACGGCTGTTGAGGAAGCGAAAAAAGCGATCAGAAGTGCTAAGGTGGAAGCGGCTTCGAACATGCCGAACGGAATCGGCATTGTTAAGCTCATGGGAAGAAGTGCAGGGTATTTCTGCTAGAAAAGAGATATACCTGACTTTCGCTCTGCTGCTGAAGCGTCGTGGCATTTTCGGTAGAAGTAGTGTATCTCTATCTTCAACTCCCAGCACCAGTGAGTCGCCTTCGTCATGATCGATTTCTTAAAACAACAACTAGGCTACGCAATATTTTTTCTTTTTTTTTGTACACCTCAAAATAAGATACATATCCGCTTTGTCGACTATCTCAATGGGCTCGAGCGTCGATTTGTGTTTGATTCCCGAAGTCCCTGTGGTGCTCGAGGGTGAGAAAGGCGTGTTACCACATCTAGCACGGGTACTACATACTCGAGGACACGCGGTTGTCGTCGTTGCTGAGGGCGCTGGTGAAGAGCTCATGGGTTCGGCGGCAGAAACCGATAAATCCGGCAACAAAAAGCTGCCAGCTATTGGTACTGCGACATCAGTCAACTTGTTTTCTAGTTTTTTCAGAAATCCGCGTCATGGTCATGTAGATTGTTCACTCTGATGCTCTGCAGAATCCATCTTTTTTGTTCTTTCTCTGCAGCTTCGCTCCTTTTACTAGCAGGTCGTGCCACTTCTAGAAGTAGTCTTTATTCATCATATTCATATGAATATGATCCGTCTTGATCTGTCTAACCAACCAGGTGAGTTCATGACGAACGCGATCAAGAACTATTTCAAGAAGCTTGAGGAGGAGGTGACCGTGAAGTACATAGATCCTTCCTATATGATCCGCTCCGTTGGGCCGAACTCTCTGGATGCCTACGATTGTATGGTACTTTCATCGGGCGCCGTTCACGGAACGATGGCAGGGCTTACATTAAGGCTCAACTTTCCTTGGTCACCATGTAGATTGGGGTCACTGAGATCGAAGAGGGGCCCCCTTGAGAGAACATGGGAAAACTAAGGGGCAACAAGTAGAGTAGAGAGGTGTGGGACCCCTCCCGTTCAGAGTCAGTGACCACTGACAGCTGGCCTTTAATTAGAGGCTTTACTGTTGGGATGGTAAACAACCACAGTTGCACTATCCCGATTCCGCTGATTGAGCGTCTCTCACCGCGTACGCTGAACCCGAAAGGTCGCACTTGGGAGCGCGTGCTTGCTATCACACATCAACCTGTTCCCTAAACCTAAAGTATGAAGAACGGAAAAAGTGTACTCATACTCACAGAGTTATCTACTTTTCTACTTAAAACCTACCTAATTTCGTGAGGATGAGTACACTTTTTCCTGTCATCTGAAGAAATGACATTGACCTGGTTTGCCAGCATCCTCAGAACACGGCTATAGCATCACAAAAGCAAGTTCTTAATGCAAGAACTACAGCGGAACGCGTGCGTATCGATGGCTCATTAAGGGTGTCGACGCTGCAGGCACACTACGTCGAAGAGAAGACCGGTTCTTTGTCTGCCACGATCGTTGACTTCGTCCTGGCCCTGGTTTTTTGTAGGTGCAACCTTGAGGCAGAGGTAATGCAAAGATTATATATATGGTGCCTCCGTAAAGAAACAAGTCCGACTATTTTTCGTGCACCAAATGAAGTCGAGGCGCTCTCGTTTATGGGGGATCAGAGCACACAGCAGGTGCGTGTCGAATCTTGTGCATGCTGGAAACACGTGCAGCGCCTACTCCGCGTTCACCTTTTTTTACACGAATTATCAGCATGAGAATTGATGAACAAGCAAGGTGATGCTGCAATCATGCCAATGCCTAGTAGCAGTTCATAAACAACAACATAAACGCAATCGCATTTTGAAATATTTTGAATCGCCAGCTCTTGTTACACAAGGAAGTGAAATATGGAAGGTTCCTGTTATAGTCAACGCAGCTAGAACTAGCAGAGAGAATTTGTAGAGCCAAAGGCCGACTTGCCGACAAGAATCAGAGGCTCAGTAGGATGTAGGACGTCTACAGTTGTCGCGAGGCGTAACTCATCTTGATCTCAATCTATTCATCATGGGTCCTCGTTCAGGTACAAGGAAATACAACTTCTTCTGCTTACAGGGATACATATCCGATATGGTGTAGCAGTAGACGGATCATGCATCGTTCTCTTTTTTCCGTAGTACAATCTGAAACGTGTCGACATGCACATCAAGCACATTCTTCAAGCGGACAGTGACAAGTTTTCTTCAAGAAAATGTTTAGTGTATGTTTTCTGCTTCTGAATGAAGCGTTTTTCTCTGGCCCATGTTAACAAAATCGATTATACGAAGTGACGCTGGAAGATGGACAAAAGGCCTCTGCGCTGATTCTCGCCGATTTGCCGACTCACTTATGCTTCTCTCTCCTCTCTCTCCGGCTGAATGAAAATTCTTTTTCAAGAAGAAGATCGCTATCGTGTTCGCGGTTGACGATCTTTATTCCAATCCCCAAACTGGCATTTTCATCGGGCGTCTTGTGTATGTAATAAATCTGTCACAGACACAGTGAAGTCTATTAATCTAGTTTTTCTCTAACTCTATCTCTAGCTCTTCAAAAACGCAATTGCAACGAGATCCTTCTCCACCGAAGGTGCAGCATCCCCACAAACGAGTGCGTCACGTCTGAGAGAACGGCTCATTGTGAGAGATGGCATGTGACTACCACGACAAGATCTACTTTTAACGGAAAAATCAGGCGCGGTGATATTGATTTTGGCTATGGTCGGATTTGGGTTGATATTGTGAAGGACCAGCAGTACCTAGTTTATTTCCGTGTTTACGGCGTTCGCTTAGGAACTCTAACCCTTGTAAATACTGCATGAGTAACTCTCTATGTATGTTCTTCTTTATCGTGGTTCATTCTCCAAAAATACCTTCACTGAAAATGTAAATGTGTAACGGAGACTAAAATGGCATGAAGATAAGGATGGGCGGTCGTCCAAGTTCGTTTGGGATGTTGAGGTAGTCCGAAGGGATCGCCATTGGCCTGGCCGGGCAGTTGTTGTGGGAGTTGACCTTTGTGTCGGCTGCCATTTTGTCTCTACGGTGACAACGAGGGGTCATATCCGGGGCACTCACATGACATCCAAGCTCGTTCCGATGCTTTTACTTCTAGCGGCCAGGGTAGCCACCGAGATATGGCAAGCGTCTCCTTTTGACGTTTTTGAGGGTTAAGTGCGTCTTCTACGACTGCGTGAACGATGATGCAGCAGAAAACACCACAGATTCAGGCAAGCTCGACCCATGTCGAGTTTACGTCGATTGAGCATCTTTTTCGGACCAAGCCGCTAGCAGAAATCCGCTCGCTTCATAGAGAAACGGAAAAGAACCTGTCGCAGAAAAAGAAAGATCTTCGCCTCCTTGTCGGAAATCATTACAGACAGGTAGCAACTTTGTCTTCTTATAAGGTAGGAATTGTTGTAGGAGTTCTTAATCTTATCGCGAAGAAGTGACAAGCCGAAGGCTTCAGCTCAAGCACCGAACAGACATATAAACCACAGCTAACGATCATTATCACGACGATGATGTATTCCTATTCCCAGGTCCTGGAGTCCTCGGACTTAGTCGGCGAGATTCAGAAATGTGCGGCAGAGTTTCAAAACTCGTTGAACGAAATACAGAAGATTCAAGCCCAGCCAGTAACATGGAATTTAGTATCCGTAGACAGAAAGAAGCTCGCACAGCTTATCGATGCTCCTGCTCCGAGAAGACGTACAATTCGTATTCACTAGTTCTTGAACAATTACTTCGACTTTTTATTTTGTTCTTCATGCTCGTCGTGGTTCGGCATCATGTTTATTCATCGACTATTTCACAGGCGATCCAGGAAGCAGCGCAACAGGGGCAAAGTTAGCTGAAGATGCAGCTTCGAAGCACGACGAGGAGCAGGCTCAGGAACAGACGTACGAGTTTTGCCGCAAGATGAAACAACTATTGGAACTGCCGGAGACGATGCGCGCAAAACTGTTATCGCGTAACTTCTTTGAGGCGGTCGAGCTGTTGCTAGTGACATTACCTAGACTCTATGCAGATGTCGAAGAAACAATAGAAAAGAACACTTCTCAAAAAGGAGGAGCTGATAGCAGTGCTAGTGCTGCTAGTACGTCGGTTTTTGCACAAAGCCGAGAGCTCGTTGCGCGGCATAAACGCCAAATGGAGACGAGTCGGAGTGCGGTCGTGTCGGCGTGCATGGAAGCTCTTTCGGCGACGTGGCTGACGCCGGAAGCTTTTGCGGAGGCTGTCGCATGTCTGATGTACTTCGCGCGGGACAGGCCGTTGTCACATTTTCTAACGCTGTTTGGTACACGACGACTTGAGACTATGAAGGCAAAAAAAGCGACTGCGAATTTGGAACGCAAGCAAGACATTGCTGCTAGTGCCTCTGCAGGAGGTGCGAAGATCGCGTCACGACTACAAGCATCTCCTGCGCAGTCACCAGCCGCGAAAGGTACCACATATACCGCGAGCGACGCGCCACAGGAGAAGCAGCACATGAACAGACTCTGCGAGGAGTTGATTCTTTACGAGGCCAGTTTTCTCTGTCTTCACGCAGCGCGAGACCGTGTTCGGGACAACCTGAAAACTTAAGGCTAGTTTATCACTACTCCATGTGGAGTATCTGTATGCTGAGTGGAGTGGTCCTTGATTATGAACCCAAGGGGTAACTTACTAAGAGGGAAAAGGGGGGACTCATTCTACCAGGGGTAGTGAAAAACTAGCGTTAAAAAACGTTGGTTGCACTGCTCGCGGAGTCGCCGGAAATGCTCGCAAAGACGGCGCCTTCGGCAGAGAGTCTCCTCAATCTCCTAGTGGTGGACGACAAAGCGCCAGACGCAGAGCAGTTAGCTGTGATGCATCTGTACGAAAACCTACACCCAGGCTACCGCTTTCCTCGCTGCGGATCCTTGCAGCGCATCCATCAAGTCTGCCAAGAAACGAGCGAATTGCTGTGGTCCTACCGTTTTCAGAGCGACTACAAGACACTCTGGCCAGCGTTTATGGAGTACGGTGCCAACCTTCCAGACACGCTGCTCGTCCTTCGCGACAAAGCGGCTACGGAGATGACGGCGTTGCTTGTATTTTGATTTCTTATCTTCATTGGCATTCTCTGACTCTATGTAATACGGCTCCTTAGTAGGTAAAGGTAGTTAGGCTACGACTATAACACGGAGCGAACACATGACATTCGAAGAAGCCTTGTGATTTTCCGTTGCCGGATCCGTAGGCTTTGAGTGGAGAGCAAGTTCAATTGCCTGGCAGTGGCACTACCATAATTACTCATCGAAACGGTAACCAAACTTTGTGCTCCAGGAATCATCGGTGTTTCAAATTTCGAATCCTCTGAAATTGGATTCATTCGAGCCGCAGCTTGGTGAGATTGTTCAGGACATCGCGTCCCTGCCTGTCCAGTATGCACAGAATAGCACTCTGTCGACGGCGTTTTCCGATATTGTTTACAATCTCTTCTATTCTTGTCTCGTTGAGGATCATGAGCCACAGAGCAACGACGCCGCTGCCTCTGCCGGAGGTGGAAGCGCCAGTGGGCGGAGGGAGACGCGGGGAGGCAGCTCTTCAAGCACCAGAAAGAATATCGGAGGCGGAGCCGCGTCGGCAGTGCTACGGACTGCCGAGGCTGGTCTCGACTTATACCAACTGGTCGAGTGGTTGCGAGACCGCAAGACCTTGCAGGACAAGTACTACCTGACTGACAGCGATGGCCGTCTCGTCGCGCTCTTGTCGAAAACTGCAGGAGAAATCCTAGAACAGTGGCTGGCGGAGCGGGTTCGACCTGATCTACTGGCATCGCTTTATGCTGCCTCATCAAGCGCCAGTTCCAACATGGAATACCAGATTGCGACGCAACAGATCGATGACTCCTCGTGGGGTACGCTAGTAAATCGACCTGACCCGGTGAAGGCAGTGGATGGCGGAGGCGAGGCTCCGAAGTATCAGATACCGGTGAGTGCTTCCCCAGCATTGCTGGAATTCTTCCTCAACCTGCGAGTGGCAGAATTCTTTTCAAAACGGTTTCAGTACGTGCCAGACGATGCCTCTAGCAAAATCAAAGACTACCTGTGCGAGGAGTTTCGAAAGGTACTACTAGCCAGACAGTCGTGACAGAAGTATTTGCAATGTGGAAAAAAGATGAAATTGAAAATTGAGGTCGTAAGGACCATTATGTGCAATCTCCATTCCCCGCATGCCCGTCAGGTTTTCGTCGAACAGCTTGCGTCGTTGCAGGTGGCATCGGGCGCCAACTCTAGTGGTGGGCTTCCGCCAATGCAGCTGCAGCTCTTATTCGACGCTAGGTATCTTCGAAGGCTCTTTGAGCAACGGTTTGCAGCAACTGCTGAAGCGATAGAGGGCGCGGTCTTGGCAGATCCTGTCGACCGGCTACTTTACACAGAGCCCATTGACCGAGCGGTGGCTGAGTTCCTAGAATCAACAGCGGTCCTTCTTGCACCGTTGTGTAGTGCGGCTTCTGAAGGCGACGCGCCGGCGGGCGGAAGCATGTTGGTAACGCGAACTATATGAGGCTTAATGATAGATATTGACATGCCTTTTTTGATCTTCAATTTCTTGATTACATTCTTCTTTCTGTTTCTTCTTGCTTCTGCTTGTTTCGTCATCGGATGGAGTTTACGTGCTCCACAGAAGCACGTCCCAAGAAACATTTTCGGGGCTCATAATAGAAGCCTATCATCATGATCAGCTTTCGCAAACGCTTGGCGGCTCATCGAAGGGTCCAGCACTTTTCACGCGGCTGGAGCACGATCCCCCACTTTGCACGCATGCAATGCGATTTCCGCAGCTACCCGTAATAGACAACAAGAAGCAAACCCCTACTGTACCCCAGCCCGCAGTCCAGGCAAAGTCCTTCGGAGGCGCAGGCCTTTTTGCCGGTGCAAGCTCAGGCTTAGCAAATCTGGCAGGATGGAACAGAGGCTAGATGTTTCTTGGCTTTACACAGTCATACTAGCTATTATGCGATTTCCAGAAACACTATTCTTTCATACAGTTCTGGAAAATGATTTTTGTTAGAACTCGTGTATCTTTGCTTAGGCTTAGCGCCTTAGCAGCCTGAAATCGTTTGCTGTATGAAACGACCTGAAGAACAACTAGAGCTGTACAACACTTACAACACAGATCCATGTCTATCTCTAACTCTAACTCTATCCACTTTCGCTATAAAATAGCGAAATTCTCTCACAAGCACTACCACTAGCAACGTGCTAACAGATGGGCAACTGACAGTGTCATGCAGGTGTTAATCGCCCAGAAGTAGAAGGCTCATTCCCATATTGAAGATTAAAAAGACGAATGCGCAGCAGCAAGAAGGGAGAGCGAGACAAAGCAAGGTAAACCAATTTTAGACTGAGGTCGGATAACCCCATTAGTCGAGAAGCTGTGTGGCACTCCGAAGACTTCTGTGACAAAGCTGCTTGTGACCATGAGCGGCAATGAGTACCTTCCTAACTATTTCTTGTACCCATCCTCACCCTGTGAGGATTTGCAAAATCTTTGTTCCATTCTGGTAGACGAAGACGCTGCATAGAAGAGTTCGATGTCAATTATCCTTGGATCAACTTATCACATTTGAAGGTTCATCCCTGCTTACTTTCATATCTGATAGATATGAGTCGTAGAAGAACTTGGCATTGATTTTTCTGATGTATAGCAAAGTTGGTATGTTTTTGCAACATGGCCGCCTCCTCAGTCTCTGTGCTTCCTGTGGCATCCACACAGGCAGCCGTCCCCGGTGCGAACCGAAAACTGCGGCGCGTCGTGGAAAAATTGCGCGTAGGCCTAGAGCGTGGGAGTGCGCGAAAAGTTGAGAAAATCCTGCATCAGTACCCACAGCTGCTGGAACATCAGTTTGAAGACGATGCTGGAGGATGGCGTCCTCTGCACGTGGCTGTTGTGTCTATGATTACAAAAGCAAAAAAACATTGCTCAAATGGGAGTATCCGAAAGCGCGATAGGATGAGGGGGTGGCTTCGAGGATTGAGGCCTCGAATCTGCATAAACGGCGGCGAAAATGATGGTGCAAGGTCATCAGTAGTTTTCGGAGATTCGGCGATCGGAAATGAGACTCAGTCTGCTGCAAATCAAGAAGATGATTACTTGAGCTCTCGCCAGAAAACTTTGAGCGAAGATATAAAAAACGATAGCAATCATGGAATTCGGACACTGCGGGTTTTGCTTCGTCTAGGCGCCGACGTTAGCAGTACGACACAGTGTGGCGCAAAGCACACGGCGCTTAGCCTTGGGCTGACACATCTGGGACGTCTACGCAGTTCAAGAAGCGGCGTCGACAGAGGAAAAGAAATCTCGGCAGCGACAGAGGTCGAGAGGAGCATTCGCATTTTGCTTGAGGCTGGATCGTCACTATGGCACACAACCGGTGACACGTGCGACACGCCGTTGCATTTAGCGAGCAAAAGCGGATATGCTGCTGTACTAATTTGATTCTCTTCCTTGTGTCGAATCTAAGATAGCATACCCTTACGGAGCATGATAGATCAGTTTTTGTGATCCTTGTTTATGTTTTGATCTTTGCAAAAAGGATTTGAAATAAGCATTTTTGTCGTGGAAGCGAAAGACGTTGCTTCATTTCAGGTGTGTCGCTGCATCCTCGAATTTTGGAACGCTGCTCTAGCCACGCCGCATGGGCAGGCGCGGCTTCGAAAGCAGAACGCAGAGATTCGGAACCTTCCGTTTTTGCGGAATGGGCGAGGAGAGCGACCCGTGGACGTCTCATTCTCCTCAGAAGTAGTTGGCGCCTTTCGGTTTCATTCACATGGAGGAAGCAGTCCTCGTGGCGGTCGTTCGGCTTCGCCATTGCGTGCCGGACGATCACCCACGAACTTGTCCCGCGGAAGCCGCGAGTTTTTACCTCCGCTACGACGCAATTCTCGTGCAGATTTGGTCCACCGTTTGCTTAGCAGTCGACATAGTAGAACAAGCAGGGCGTCCTTCATCACCGGAGTTGGCCTCTCCCGTGGAATGGGGTCACCGGGGGAAGCCAGTTCCTATGGCGTGCGCGAAAACAGCGACAGCTTTCTGAGCCGAGCGTCAGACGACGACATGCTTCTCACTATTAACGAGGAAGCTAGAGGCACTTCAGCCCGTTCATCACGACAGCGTGTCGGTGGAGTTCAAACGCCCTCGGTAGAAGATACGGAACAAAATCCAGCGCAAGAAGGAAACGCTGCTCTTGCAGGATTTCAACTGCATGAGCCTGAGCAGCTTGTTCGGCAAACTACATATGATAACGAGAAAGGTAGCGCCAGTGACGACTCATGTTCCACCATTGAGGGGCGAACATCTTCATCTTCAGCAACATCACCGGATACGAGTACTGCAGGGACGGAAACATGCCCGAGTAGTGCAGGACAATCATTCCTAGCAACTAGCACGCGAACCATGAGTAAAAAACCACCGCTAAGACGACCAGCGAAGCCCTATCTCAAGAGTTGCCTTTCGCGTCAGCGAAATGGAGGGTCTGCTGCAGACAATGAAGCTCAAAGTGATGAAGCATCATCTGCCGCCACGTCTTTCGCAGGAGGTTGTGTTCAGGACACTGCTGTAGTTGCGCCGCATTCTTCGGGGGACAACAGGATGATGACACGTCAGGACTCCACGTCGAGGTCGACAAATTGCAGTGTCCGGACCATGCTTCCAGCAACAACTGCAGCTAACCACCAAGCTTGTAGCGCCGCAGTAGCGACTCATATTGCTACTCAAGTGGGTGAAGGATCACACACGACAATTCGCGCAAGCAGAGCTACGACGATGCAAGAGAAACAGTGCGTTAATTCACACGGGGCGACTAGTACTAGTAGAGACCAAGAGAATACTGGAGGAGTGACAATTTCCACTACTCTATCCGCTTCGTTTGCGAGCGGAGACGAGGATAGCGTTCTTGTTGTGAAACATGCCACTCCAGAATGCTTTCGTGTAAAGCGCATGCTTGGCAAAGGCTCCTTTGGTGAGGTGTATGAAGTACGGCACAAGGAAACAAATCGTGTCTACGCTCTCAAAGTCTTGCACAAGAATCGCGTTCTGAAAAAAGGCCTGGTATTAAGTCATTTTCAATTGTAGATCTTGAGCGTCGATCCCACATGAAGATCTTTAGGCTTGTCATGTCGTACCAGGCAGTGGCGTCTGAACCCCTACCTTATGTTATCTGAAGATATGGCCGCACTCTGCCTGTGCCGAGCTTGTCTAGAAGCACTTCTTTCAGATCTCGTCTCTACGGTCATCAGGAAACTTGGCAACAGGGATATACGCATGCACTTTTTTGAAGTTTGAAGCTTTACACCAACTTGCTGGTGCAGCACCTGCACCTCGTTTTGCAATGAATTAGAACAGCAACTGCACATCCACCTGCAGCTGCTGCTTATTATCTAGGAGTTGTTGCTCTTGAGGTCTCATCCTGTCTTACATCCCCTCTCGTCAGATGCGGTACGCTTCTACAGAGCGCAGGGTTCTGTCGTACAGCAGCAGTCATCCGTTTATTGTCCATCTGCACTATGCATTCCAGAATTCTAGTCGCCTATTTCTTTGTCTCGAGTACTGTCCTGGTGGCACCCTGCAGACTTTGATCGGACGACTGAAGCGACTACCGGAGCGACCACTCGCGCGTTTGTACGCTGCACAGATTCTTCTTGCCTTGGAATTTCTGCACGACCGGGGAATCCTATACCGCGATATGAAACCGGACAACATCGTCCTTGACGCCCATGGACACTGCTATCTTACAGATTTCGGACTCTCGCGGGAAACAGGGAAGGCGTTTTTTCCGCGTTCCAAAGGAGGTAACACCAGTTGTGGCGTCCACCAGAACAAATGCAGCACTCTGGGTGGAGGAAATCACGGAATTGCTTCTCCGGCAGCAACGACGCCAAGTAGTGAGGAAGGCGCCGGATGTAGCAAATCGGGAAGCACGGCAAGCAATGGCGCGTCTTGTCTAGCCGACAGCTTTTGCGGGAGCGTGGCGTACTCGATCTGTTTTCTTTTGGTAGATGTAGAAGATGCTGATGTATCTGGTGTCCTGGTGGACACTGAGAGTGAGATCAGAGATCTTCAGTAACATTCTTCAGTGCTACATGATTGATACCTAGAAATTTGAATTTTCTTATTCATATTCACATACACATACTCATACAGGTATCTTGCGCCGGAGATGCTGCGCCGTCAGGGGCACTGTCATACGTTGGACATCTACGGTCTAGGTGTTCTTTTGTTTGAGATGCTCTCCGGTATTCCTCCATTCTACACGCGCGATCGGCGGCGATTGTTCCGCAATATTGTAGAAGTTGATGTCGAGGAGCTCCTACGGAAATTTTCTTGCTGCTGGACCAAATCGAGTGATGACTCCTCTGTCACAGGGGCTTCCTCGTGCGCTTCGTCTGTGACTCATGGAGCTGCCGGAGTTTCGTCATCAGGAGCGTCCTGTGGAACGATGCGCCGCGCGTCTACAGGGATGGCCGCTTGTTCGACCAACGCGGAGGTCGAAGCCCAGAGATTATCCGGAGCATTGTCTTCTTCGTCACGATTACGATTGTCAGCAGAAGCGTACGATTTGATCTGTACGTTGATGGATAAGAAACCGACGAGGCGCCTGGGTTCCCGTCGCACGAGCGACATTCGCGGGCATGCTTTCTTTGAGGGGTTAGACTTTTTTTGGGTCTCAAACAAACGTGGGTACGCGCCAGTACCGATGCTACGCCAGATCCTGGATGCCACGGAACCCGCGGACGTGGCAAACGGATGCCCTTCGCCAAATACGAACGGAGGTCCCTATCTCGCTCGCAAGTTGGACCCAGAGGAATTCGTTGTGGAACATAGGTATATTGAAGAAGGAGGGGGCAGCGGTTCCTTGAGCACGACACGACTTCCACCTATGGATGAATTCAACCCAGAAGCGAATGATGTCGTCCCTTCACGGTCTACAACAAGAGCCTGCTCGTCTGCGAGTAATTCCGCGTCCCCGATGCCGATGCAGAATGAATCTTCAGGGGAGTACGAACTGTTTGAGATCGTCGGGCTGGTCGCTTCTCCTGTTGATCCACGGGCCGCCGATTTATCGCCAACTGAGCTTTCCGCGATGCGGCCCGTTCTACCGGTGCCAACGCCGGAGGCTAACGACGTACCATTCTGGGAATACACAATGCCAAAGCCACAAGAGGCTGTCCTGGAATTCAAAAGCTAGGCTTATGTGCCTGCAAAGTGAGTGCGACGGTGATAAAAATAAACGAAAAAATGTTAGATTGCGATTGCGATGCGATAGCAAAATTTGAGGGGATACGGATAAGAAGATATTTCCAAGCAGGCCAGGATGTCTCTAGCTCTACTGATTGAAGCCAGAGAAGAAATCGAATTTGAAATCGCGGTTGTCATAGAACAAAGTTGTTATTGGTTTTACATAAATAACAACATCATCGAGTCCTAAAATTTGATTTAGTTGTTGCGAAGCGCCGGCCTAAATATCACCTTTCATCGCCTGAGTTTAAAATCACCTATCATCTTTTTGCTACCTCCCTCAACGAACTACTACACCATGACCACGCACCTGAACGAGTGAAAGTACGCTACCAGCAAAAGAGCCTTTCCATATTTATTTGCATCTGCCCTTCTCATGTTGTAAAATAACATTCTGGCAAAGTTGGAGCGCAACATGACCCTGTATGATGATGCATCGCCCCATGCATGATTATACCTACTTACTTGAATTAGAGTTAATAGTTTATGCAGTTTGTGAACTTAGATGAGCCGTTTACGTCACACCGTGAGGCAAAACCCAGCTTGACCGCGTGAGGATCGGCTCAACAAATATACGAGGGCGACGTATTCGGAAAAATGTAGAGACTTAGATTGTTGATGTGTATGTGCCAGTTTTAGTATAATTTCATTGCTCATACTAGTACCCATAATGAGACCAGCACGAGGTGAAGATTATATTTCATAAGACATTTATTATTTTTCTTCTGCTATCAGCATCAGCTTCAGCATGTAGGAGGAACGCTTGATGGAGTCTCCAGCTTCAACTTTAACATATTTTCATCCCTTCAAGAACACTGATGGAGGAAGGTGTTGATAGCACATAATGAACATAGCTATAGATGATTTAGTTTACAGCACAAAGCGGATAATGCACAGACATTGTAGATATTAAGCAACATGTTTCAGTTTATTTCATTGTATTATAGGCATTTGCTCGGGAAATTGGTGAAGAAGACTCATCATGACCTTCAGGAATGGCTACAGACAAGGTTCTTATCAACATAATCTTCAACATTCTTTCATCGTTACCATCTTCTGGCAATATCATCAATATCGTCAATGTTCCGTTCATGCCGTTTCTTTCCTTCTAGCATCGATGCAGAGACTTCGTGCAAATGAAAAGGGTTCCATACTTTGTCGTATTATATGCGGATGCGCGGTTGTCATTTTTCCAGAACTTCATCTGACATCATTTGTCATCGTCACACTGACTCCTGTGACACGTATGCAGTGCCGCCTGGATAACAGTCTTCATTTATCACAATGCTCTACCGATCAAGACTACCGTTGAGGGAGGAAATATTAAGTCACTGACTACAATTATCATCTTCCAATATTTTGAATATTTTCACTGCGTCGAGTTATTTTCAGACCTTTGAATACGCAGGCCGACGATTGGTCCACTCTGCTCAGGTTCACCACCTTTTTGTAAGTAGATAGTTAACTCCCCTGATTGCTCATACTCTCTCTTGGACAACATGTAATATCCTGAAGCCTGCCAGAAGGTAATTTCATAAGGAAGTTGACCATCTTTCGTTTCACTCTCTTCTCGTCATCCAGATTAGATTTAGAATATATAGACGTCTGAACCTGAAGTCTCTAATTGCTTACCACAACTGGCGCGTTAGCATCGTGGCCGAAGTCATTGAAATTGAAACCCGATTTTCTGAAGTCAACACCGCTTTTTTGACGTGAAAATGACGGCAGCAGATTCGAGCAGCCCCGCAGAGGCAAGCGTCTTTGCGATGCAGCAAGATGACGGCGAGCTGACTCTGACTTTCGCTTGCGCGGCAGAGGTTACAGCGGCTCGAATTTCCTGTGATATCAAGCCACAACGGCTAAAGGTGCTTGTTCATAAGGAGGTCAGATTTGAAGACGAGCTGATCGGGAAGGTGGATATGGAAGAAAGCTGTTGGCAAATCGAAAAAGCCAAAGGCGGCGATAGTATTGTTGATGACTAAGATGATATAGTTGCATGGATTTAGGGTTTTCGGTTTGTCTAGTATTTATTTTGTCCATGCAAATCGGTACCCATACTCTTGTTCTAGTTCATTGGCCGTGTCATTTTTTAGACAAGACAAAAATACTGGCAATGACAATCGGTTTTCTTTTGAGCTCAATTGCGTGTCTGTAACCATCCAGAGCAGCTTGTCGTGACGTTGGTCAAGGCGAATGCCGGGAAAGTTTGGAAATGCGTAGGTAAGCGCGAGGCGGCGCGGTTGCAGGACGAAGCGAACGCTAACAACAAAGATTTGAAGTTACGGCCAAGGGCATTGACAGTAGTGGCGAATCAAGAAGCGTCATGAATTCTAGAGTAAATAGGTATCGAAGTCGAAAGTATACCCCGTTATTGTTTTCGTGCAGATCGGTGTCATCAACGCAACCGCGTAATAATTGGTGGTTCGCTCCAGCTCTAATGAAACTGATGTCTGTAAACGAGTTTGCGCCGGACGACGACACGGAGAATGCGGACAAGAACGAGAATGATGAGAAGGTTCTCGAGGCTGAGTTTCTGGAGCTGCGTAAGGCCAAGGGTCTCGATAACGATAAAACTCTAGATAAATTTTTCGAGCTTTTTGACAACAGCATCCAGCTCTACCGCTTGAACAAACTCGCAAAGTACCTCGAAGATGTACTGCCTGTTTGCCGGCGAAAGACCGGAGATTCAAAATACAAACTGAAGGGCGTCCAGGCATACGCGTTTGTGCTCTGGAAAATGAACAAATTTCGGGAAGCCCTACCGCTTTTCTTGGAGATGGAGGACATGATTGGTCGTAACGGGGCCCTCTGCGAAAACATCGCTCACACTTACAACAGGTAATATCGCTACTGCTGCAGCAAGCTTTCATCAACAAATATTCATATTCTTTGATATGATCATAAAATTGGTTGCAACGCAAGACACTTATGGGTATTCCGACAAAGATGCTCCCCTTTTCTCGTTCTTGAGAGCTGGGATATTTCTGTAGTAGTAGAGGTATTAGGTGCAAGTGGAAGATACAACTCAAGACATAGATTTCATACTCTCATCGTCTACCCCGTCAACAACCAGCCTGGGAAACTACGAGAAAGCCGAAGAGTATTTTTCGGCGGCTCTCAAGTATTGCCAGAACGACGAGTCTGCGACAAGTCAAAAGGGTGGCGTCCTTCTCGGTCTCGGTCTTGTACGTGAGAGGCAAGGGAAGATGCAGGAAGCCGAAACTATCGTACGGCAGTCGTACGAGTTCTACAAACGGCGCAGCTGCGGACAGCTCAACAGCCTTCAGGTGACTGAGAAGAGTTATTTTCTCTTGTGATTGTTCCTTACTCGACTCGACGAGTTGGATGCGTCAGGATCGGCGCGCGAACTTCCTTCTCCAGGCTCATGAGTGCCCTTCCCTGTCGTGGTTTGTCCTGCTAATTATCCACATCCTATGCTTTTATTCGAATATCCTTTGCATTTCTTGTTCTTTTCAGGCAAAGGCCGGCGTTGCTCTCGCGAAGATCTTAACGACGCTTGGGCGGGTAGATGATGCTGAGAAGTTGCTCAAAGAAGCAGTTCGTATTTACGAGGTCACCTGTGGAGCCTATTCGCCGCTCACTTGTTCCGGTTACACAGAACTTGGTAAGTTACAATGGGATTTGGCAGCGGAGGAGCAAAAGAATGCGTCTTCTAAGGCAGCACAAGATAGCACCACCGTCGACCCATCTCCTCCATCGGCGTCATCCAGCACAGCAGGAACGCCGTCCTCTAGTTCCGCGACAAAAACTTCTGCGTCGGCCGGCGAAGCGAGCCCGGAAGCCACGAAGCTGCGCCTGGAGGCTCGAAAGAATCTTAAACGAGCGTACGAAATTTGCATCCGAAAAGATCACATTGATATTATCCAGTGGATGGAGGTACACAACGGCATCATGGATACGATCACACAAAATTATGCTACAAAAAATTTACTCATATTTGATAAATATGATTGAATCACGATAAGCAGGGTTTATTCTTTGAGGTTCAGGGGGAGGAAGAGAACAGTGAGTTTTGAGATTGATGCTGGTCATGATGTTGAATATGGTGAAACTTCTATAAGTATAAGTGAAACTAATCAAAAATTATAGTAATATTCCGCACGAGCAGTGATTTTATGGATTCCGATTCCGGCTTGCTTCTTCTCTAACGCATGACAGCAGCGATCAATAGGAAGGACTTTCGCGACTTCAGGGATGTGGTCGAGGAGGGTATTGAGCGTCTGAAGAAGGACGTGAAGCAAGATGGCAATGCAGGGGTCTACTTTAAGCTAGCAGGCGAATTTCTGTGCTGGACCGGAGAAGCCTTCGCCGAAGGAAAGAGCGTGCTAGCGTACGCGCAGCAGCTCTTCGAGGTCGAAAAGAGCTGTGACTGCACCAAGCTAATACAGGAATGCAAGGACATGATTGCGTATGCTGATCGTGTGATGAGTGGAGAACAGGAGAATATCCAAGAACTCAAAGTGAACGAGGCAGAGCGGGATCGCATTCAAAAGAACCTAGACCGCGAAAATGCTGCATTTAGAGAACAGAAGACGAAGGAAAAGGCTGCGGCTGCTTCAGGACCCTCGACGAAAGCACCGATGGAAATCGACGTGGGAGACGCGATTATGGTGGAAGACCTCACAGCGGGCCTGGAAAATTTAGAAGTGTCATAGAGGTCTAGGTCATCTGGCGTACTAGCCCCTTAGCGTGTAGCCTGCGAAGCCTAGACGCTTAGACGCGTCTCCATCGAAGCATTTACATTTTCGAGATGAAACGTATCTGCATAAAATGGAAATGTATCAAATGCTTTATCCACTCTCCGGATGACGTTCGCCGTTACTTTTCAGAGATACCTTTTATGGAGCAAAGTTTTGCTTCGCTGCAGAAAAAGAGAGAACGTCTTATCGCCACAGCTCACCAAGTGTGACTGCAAGTGGTGGACTTCTTGGTTACAGATACTAGTAGAGTTTGTTTCTGGGCAAGAGCGCTACTTAACCGATCGTATCGGCATCGCCATCGGTGTCTATTGATCTACGTTTTTAGCATTAAGAGCAAACCAGATCAAAGTAACCACCTTTTCTTTTCATCTTAGCGGACTTAGAGAGAGGAAGGAGAGAAAGATCACCGAGCTCGGAAAGACCTGACAAGGTGAAGCTCAACGCAGTTGTTGAGAAGATCTTAGAGTTCGAGCAGAGATCCCTCTCGCAGTTTAGAGTCATAGCTAATCAAGGAGAGGGCATCAAGATCATTGTGTATTAGCTGGATCTCGGACATGTTAATTAGATCCAGACCGGGTTCCGCAATCAGGTCGTTGTGGATCAAAGAGAGCGAAAATTCCTAAACTTTTAAGCGCAACTTGTTTCAAGCTTACTTCTTTCTCTCAGGATATTTTTCGCATGGTTCTGTGGCAGCCACCAGCCTGTCCATTTTCAATCCCCAGGTGACAATAACCCATTTCTTTTTCCATTCATTGTACATGCAACGATCTTCCAATTTCTGGTTCTTCATCTACGTTCTTTTTGGTTTGTGTAGCCCTTGCTTTATTTTGGAGGTTTTTTCAAACAGTCTGACGTAAATCCAAAAACCACCTTATCGTCCAAATAAAGATTTAAAAAAATGGCAGTCAACGACGAGTCAAAAATGGTGGCTGCCGCCAAGAACGCGCGGAAGGCGGCACTGGAGCTCGCCCAGCTTTCGGAAGAAAAGAAGAACGAAGTCCTGAGATCGTTTCGCACCGTCCTGGTGGAAAAGAAGGATGCGATTCTGGCCGCAAACAAGGAAGATGTAGAGGAAGCTTCGAAACTCGCAGACGCTGGCAAACTGTCCCACACCTTACTCCGGAGGCTCAGTCTAGCAGGGACTAAATTTGACACGCTTCTCGAAGGTCTAAACCAAGTTGTCTCTCTGGAAGATCCAGTTGGGAAGTGCACCTACGCAAACACAATAGCAGAGAACCTGGAACTTTACCGTGTCACATGCCCAATAGGCGTTATGTGCGTTATTTTCGAGGTACTCCTAATCCTACTGCAGCTGTATAGACAGTACCATCCGTCCTGCTTCGGAATCGCAGGAAAAGATCTTCGAGAGTTCTTCTTCTTGTATAAGTGTATCATTAATATAAATATGGAATCTTTATTTGAACAAACCTTGAGGACTTAGTGAAAATTATTTCTGCACATCTTAATCTTTATTAACATCGCTTTTGAAAAATATTATAGGCCCGACCCGAAGCATGCGTGCAGATCGCTTCGCTCGCATTGAAGAGTGGCAACGCTCTGCTCCTGAAAGGCGGCAAGGAAGCGGCACGAAGCAACCGGATATTGACGGAAACTCTTCGTGAAGGTTTCTCGCGGGTTGGGGGAGCGTCTTCAGATATGCTTCAGTTACTCGAGGCCCGCGAAGACGTTTCAGCGATCCTAAAGATGGATCAATACATCGATCTGGTGGTACCAAGAGGTGGAAATGCTCTTGTGAAGTATATCAAAGAAAACACTATGATCCCAGTATTGGGCCACGCAGACGGCATCTGCGCAGTCTACCTAGACAAGCATTGCGACAGCGAAAAAGCGGTACTGCATGATCATGATCGTTTTTCTTGTCTAGGTATAAAGAAATGAAAATTTAGTAGAAGTAGGTACGATGATGTTATTTTCATAGATTTGTTGAAATGTATAGACTACAGTGATTATCTCACACAGGCCCGAATAGTTTGCGAATCGAAGACGGGCTACGTATCCGCTTGTAACGCTCTCGAGACACTACTAATTCACAAAAACCTGTTGCTCGGAAAGGAAAAAGAGCAAGCCGCATTTGCTTCTTCGTTACTCAACCCATTCGCGCTTCGTGAGCACACGACCGAATTCAGGTGTGACAAGCGCTCTCTGATCGCCTTCCAAGCGGCTCTGGACGAAAAACCTGAGCTAGCGAAGAAGATCATACTTAATTCGTCGAGCGAGGAGGACTATCGTACAGAGTTCCTCGACTATATCCTGGCTGTGAAAGTGGTTGAGTCGACAAGTGAAGCCGTAGCTCACATTAACGCTTACGGATCAAAGCACACAGACGCAATCGTGACAGAGAGTACAGAAGAGTGCGAACTGTTCATGAACGGCGTGGACAGTGCGGATGTTTTTTGCAACAGCAGCACCCGTTTCGCAGACGGGTTCAGATTCGGGTTTGGAGCCGAGATCGGCATCAGCACGAATAGAATTCACTCACGTGGACCCGTTGGCTTAGATGGCTTAGTCCTCTACAAATATCGCGTCTACAGCGCTGGGGAAAAAGGACACTGCGTGGCGGATGTAGCCGGCAAGCCAGCCAGCGAGGGTGGATTCGCTCACACGAAGATTCCAGGTGCAGAGGGTGCTAGATTAGACGACTTTCTGGCGCAGAGAAGGCGGAAGCGAGAAGCGGAAGTCGATCATGCTCAAACACGAGCGGATAAACGTCGGAAGTCATCGTAACATCTCGTTCGCAGCCAGATTTTTCTCATATTGTTCGCTCCTTTCTCATTTCTGCGCAAATATGATGATGAATCGTCCATTTTCACACGAATTCCATTTCTATCCCTGTCGCCTCTCCTTGCATTAGATAGATCCCTCCAATCCCGCTAGTAAACGACGAAGTTGATGCTCTCGTGACAAAGTTCGCGGAAGTGCCCCACCATGGAAGCTCTACGAAAACTTTTCGCAAACATGACACTGTACGTGTACGTGCAACCAGGACACTGGTTGGGTGTTTCAAGAACAAGAAGGTGGATCTTACTGAATTTATCTTTTCCACGACTGCGACTAAAATTCTTCTGCGTGATTGTAGATCAAACTTGATTAGAGTTCTTGTTGTAAAAACTGAACACGGTGACTTACTTATATATTATGCCTCCTCGGACTCGGTCCTGCAAGATTGTTGAGATCTTGTTCTCTCCAGCCTGATGCTGATGTGGAAGTGCTTTTTCACAGGATCGAAGATCCGCAAAAATGCAGATCAAACTCACACGATCGTTGGGTCCTCGATCTTTCAGTTTTGGTCGTGATCTTTGTGAGATCGATACTGGTTTTCCCTTCGTGATCTTGGAAGCGCGGTTGACAGATCATGGAACAAGGATGATCCGACCCCTCAGCAATATCTTTTAGCACCATGATAGCATAAGTTTCAGTATGTGAGACACACTCACCATCAAATTCAAACGTACGTTTACAAGGAATTAGATGGAATCAGGGTATGAGGAATTAGATGGAATGATTTTTTTAGACGACAGGGAAAATATTTCTAATGTGTTTCTGATTTCACACTAGCCCGTGTAGAAGAAACACTCGTCAACTACTCCAGGGTCATTAAGATTTATGACATCCTTACAACTGATATGACACTACGATTTTCGTACGGTTTTTCATTCCCGACATCACCAATTTATTACATCAAATGGATACCACGACATTGCTCACCATCCCGAGTAGCTAAGCGAAAATGGGCGGCCTAAGCAAAAACAAGCAAACGCGGAAGAACAAGATCAAGAAGATCATCTCAAAAAATGATGATCGGCGAAAAGAGCCTGTAATCAAGCAAAAAGTGGAGTTGAGGCTCGAAAAAGCAAAGCCTGTTATTAAGGAGGCTGAGCAGCAGCATAGCTCTTTGTTCTTCTCTTTCAACGAGAATCTTGTCCCCCCTTACCGCGTCTTGGTGGATACAAACTTTGTGAACAGCGCCCTCCAGAACAAGGTCGACATTTTCAAGGGCATGATGGACCTGCTATTGGCCAAGTGCATTCCTTGTGTGACCGACTGCGTCCTAGCGGAACTGGAAAAAATGGGCTCAAAGTATCGAATGGCCCTGCAGCTTGCAAGAGATCCAAGGTACTAGTACTACTATAATAAATATTTACATTTATTGGCGCCCACTACCGCGTTGACTATTCTCAGGAGGTTAGAAGGTTGAGTGACCTGGTAATTACTCTTCTAGTTTGCGACCTCGAGCTGGACCTTCAACCCCCATTCAAATTGTACACTTATTCGACTACAACAACTCAGAATGGAGCGGCTTACCTGCACACATAGAGGAACGTACGCAGACGACTGCTTGTGCGAGCGCGTGCACAATCATAAGTGTTACATTGTGGCAACGAATGACGCAGACCTGAAGAAGAGGATACGAAAGATTCCTGGTGTGCCAATTATGTACTGTAAGCGTGGCCACTTCGGCATAGAACGTCTCCCAGGCCATATGGAACACGTCCCCAAGTCAAAATAAGTAGTTGTGACATTTAGATTGAACACTGGAATGTTATAATTCACACGATCACATTATTATGCAATGAGTAGCTGACAATGCTCGTCCTGAAAATTTCTGCAGCCGCACCCGCAGGGACCGTCTTTCTCTTCTCACACATATGTTTCACTTTGTCCGTCGTGTTCCACCAACGCTTCATCGCTGACAAGATTTGACTCTCCTTGATGTGCAGCATCATACTTCACCATGCACCATACAAAAATATCAGATCACAAGACTCCTTTCATCGGTTCAATCTTTTTTGGTCAATGCCAGCCTGCTATTGTCAGCGACTGACATGCATGTGTTTGATGGAAAGGAATCCGATGTGGAAAATCGAAGATCAAAGGCAAAGTTCATGTTGTGATTAAACAAGTGTAAGTGAGCCATATGTCACCAGCGAAGCTGTTGATGTACTAGTAGTAGTAGGGAGTATAATGTGTCACCCGGCCGTACCCGTCACGAAAAAATACGTGAATGTGAAGGTGTCCTCAAGTTGACTACATACTTTTCAACGCTCATCATGAAGATGGAGATGTCGTTTATTTCCTCATCCATTAACAAGCTGATTTTTTTATCTATCATACATGTGTAGTTGCTTTGTGCTTGTTCTGGATCTTGAACGAATCGCTGTGCAACAGGTTCTTGTGGACACGGAAGGTTGAATCATTGTCCTTACTTTTAGGTTTTATTGTTCGACGATTCTCTCATTCTGAGTCAGTCTGAGAAGATCCAGGCCTAGGAATTGACACTGGAATAGTTGTAACAACACTGCATTAAGCCTGTGGGAGTGTCGATAATTGTTCCAAAAGTTGTATCGAGAAAAACCTCTACCTCATCAAAGAAACTTCTTTGATCATCATGGCATCTCCAAATTACAACTCCGACGCCGCTAAAAATAAGATGTTGGTGGAAGCGACAGCCATCGACTGCTTCATCATGCAGGTGTACAACGCAGACCCGGTGCAGTATGTAACCGAAAAGGTCTCAACAGCGGCAACTAGATTCCACTTATGAGCCTACAACTACTACTACTACTACTACTACTACTACTAGTACTACTAACGACGTGTTCAGTTTTTCTTTCTTTTTTGGACTAATATTCATTGATTGCTACTACAACTGCCTACTTATATATTTCTCGTCATTCTCTATCAATCTACCGGTGTCTCTATCTCATCATTCTAGGCGGGTGTCATTGGCGTCGCTATTTTTCAAGAAGATGTTTTCGTGCCTCAGCCTCACGCTTTCACTTCCTACAAATTCAGAATTACAACTTGTTTAGCTTGGTGCTTTCATTTTTACGGATGTGGGAGACCGGACTGCACAGGGCATTTCACTACTCTTTCATCCCGGCGATCACAGTGGGGGGACTTTGGTACTCTGGGGATCTTTCGTTGGGTATGATGCTCGCTAGTCTCAACCCTCTCCTGATGTGAGTGATCGCTCGATCATGAGATGACCTGTCGTACGGAGTTCCGCATCGGATGATCATGGATGTGCAGGACTGTCCGCCGGAACCAGATAGGTGGAGATTCTATTTCTACCGTATTTTTTCAAATTTTTGAGTGATGTTCAGTCGTAATGATCCTCAAGAAGAACGCGACACATAAACGATATACATCACAGGATCGCATGCATATGCTTGTGATTATCCAGTGGTCATCTTCCAACAAGTTATACACGATATTTCACCTCGTTTTTCTCACGTTGTTTATTGGAGTTTGTTCCCTCTCTCCCAAAAATGGACCCCGCGAGCTCGATTTGAAGATGAACGCCCCTCAACATATTTTCCTGTTCTTTGACTTTGATGCATCCGAAAACTGTTCACAAGAAATTGATTTAGTTTCTCTATCGCCTGCGCCTTATGCACGCTATCGTGCCGTAGAGTCGGAGCTTTTTTACATACAGACTTCTTGAGTGACATTGGCCTTGATGCGCTGTATGGACAAGTAAAAGGATAACGAGTGATTATTTAGAGTGAGACTTATTTTACATCTCTGTGACCACTGTGCCGACTACCAGTCGTCACGATGTTCTCACATAAAGATCAACCTTTTTGCCGAACGACCTTTGAGTGGCAAAGGTGTAAATGCGTAGAAAAACAATGACAAGTCTGCGAGTGGACAGCTTTGTATTAAAATTTCGAAAAAAGCAAGCATGAGCACCCATTCTCATGGGTTCAGAAGAGAAAACGAATCCATTAATTCAAAAAAATTGAAGTGAAGGACGCATACGATTTTCTTTGATAAAAGTTTTGTTTGTGAAGAAAAAGAAAGATTTCATCATCAGCGAATCGCTGTGTATTAGGTGAAGGGGTACGAGTCGATGATAGTCGAAGCATCATCCTCAGAGTCTGACTAGTTCTAGTTTGTTTCTTCCCGGTTTTTGAGTAAGTACTTCATCTGCGTGTTTGACAGCAGTACAGCATCAGCTGCACCACAACGAAAGCATAAAAAATGGCAGCAGCTTTTGAGGAGCCTTCATCTTCGGGCCGCCCACTCTATCTGGACGCGCGCGATTGGGACGCTCTGAATAACACTCTGCAGGATCAGGGTATCCGGCTCTTCTGCAGTAACGAACCCAAAGCTTCGATGATAGCGCTGACCATGTTTGTCGACTGGATGCTAGGCCAGGGAGCTTCTGCGCCGTCTTCCGTGACGGTATTCGTGAACCACAAAGACGAGGAACGGAACGGGAACAATGCCGAAGACGGCGATTCGCGGCCTTCGTCGGGTGGGAGAGACTTCGCTGCGCTGGAAGAGAAATTGGCGGAAATCGCGGAAGACCATGCGCGATTGCGTCGCTCGGAGTCCAATATAGCGACCAAAGTAGAACGAGTCTGGGCGCCTGAAGATGAACAGATGACTATCTCTTTAACAGCTGAAAATAGCACCGCTGCTTCTGAACACGAGGACTCAGGGAACTCAAGCGACGAAAATCAGCCGAACATCTACTCAGCGGAAGGGGAAAAGACAAAAACTGAGGGCTCTTTCCGCCGAGGACCTGTACTTTCATTTTCAGGCACTTCGTCTTCTTCTGGTAGCAGCAGTACTCAAGTCGCAGCACGAGGAATCCTCCCGGCTCTGGCTTCAGCAGGGTCAGTCGTCCCAGAAGAGGTCGCAGGTGGGCAACTGTGCTCGCCCTTCACAGCAATGAGCCTCGTCACGTGCGCATTGATGAACCAGACCTATGACGGCATTGAAAACGACGCTGCACATGGGAAGTTCAAAAAGTGGGGATATTTCATGCAAGTGGTGCGATCGCACTTCCTAAAATACTACGGAGAGCAAGCGCGCTATGCGTGCAAACCCGTAGACGTTATGCCGAGTGTCGCGGAGGAGGATGAGGAGGAAGGTGGGGACGTGGATATGTTGAAATTTAATCCCGCTGGTGAAGTTGAAGAAGTATCGTAGTAAGACATCAAGAACTACTCTATGTATGAACTCAAATTGAAACAAGTGAAATCTTCTGCAGAACTATTTTGAGGAGGTGCGAATACAAACTAAAACTCAAACAGAGCTGAAAATAAGTAATACGGATACGACTGATGTCGGATTTCGATCTCCTTCTCCGGATGATTGATTCATCAGGAGTAAGTACACGCTTTGTGTTTTTTTGAATTTAGAACCTGCACTCTTTGAGAACAAAGACATCTGAAAGAAAGAGCTAGTAGGTACTACTTGTATAGAATTCATTGATGATTCGTGCTCCAACACATGGAAATGCTGAACAGCTTCACGGCGAATGCTGACATACTCGAAGAACGACTAAGAAGACATTATAATATATTGGATTCGATCTACTGTACGTCGAGTTGTTTGCTTCGAGGCGAGCAATTGTTAAGCTCTTCGACACTCACACTAGCACCTCCAAAAAAAGATTACTGAAAGACGAGCGGGATGAAAGCTACTCCGTTGAAAAACTAACTTCTAGTGATTTGACAGATGTGCTACGGCTACGCACAAAAAAAAGCTGCAGGTAGAAAGGGACAAAAACGTGGAGAGAAGAATAAACGAAAACGGAGTAAAGGCAACATCTGGCTGTAGAAAGCGCATGCTCAATTTAATAAACGAAGATGGATTGGGGTTCCATATCAACTTCAAAACTGGACTTCCTCCACCAGATGACATTGTCTCAGGCAGATTAGAAATAACAATGTAGCAAAAGAAGAAACACGTCTCAGAATCAGCTTCGGTGGCATTAGATCTAAGAATTATGAGCGACGCCTACGCCTTTCCTGCTTTTGAGAGGACTGTTCGTGACAGTAAATTTTCCTGGTGGGGTGCCTTTGTGACTGTGGTGATCATCGTGTGGATGTTCTGGATTGTACTGGATACCCTTCAGGAAAAAGTGAATGAGGAGCATGAGTCTAGTTCCGAAAGAGTGCGAGGATCGATGCAGGGAGCTGCGCGGGAACTTGAACGCGGCGACGTCGGTTCTGCGCAGCGTGGAGGGCGCGGTGCTAGCGGCCGAAGAAAAGGTGTGGACAATTAAGGCTTACCGTATTTCATCTTGAGAAGCATCTCTGGCCCCTTTTTCCAGGGGGAAACAGGTTACAGATGACTTGCAAGATGAATATCTGTAAGTTCTAATACAAATCACAAAGCCGTCTTCGAAAAGTGCTTCCCAGGAATCATTCCCGGCAACTGGACCTCAGGCAGCGTACGTAATGCGGCACGCGACTCAGTGGAGCGGCTCATTCTGGAACCGCTCTGGCGCCAGCTGCGTGCGCGTGTGGACTACGCGCCTTACGGGGCCGTTGCAGAACACCATGAAATTAAGGAAGGAGGTTGAAGAAACATTTGCATGTCTATTTCGTTTCTACATGCTTTAGCTTTTCTTTCTGAGCTATAGCTTTTGTTTGTTTGTTTGTTTGTTTGTTTGTTTTGATGCGCTCCGGGCGACGCGTACGATCCCGCCGGATTTCTTTGTGTTGTGCTATGGTCGTCATTGCGATCGACTATGGTATGTCTGGCCGCCACAATCCCCGCCAGCTGCGGCTTTTTGTTTTGCCGTAACTATCTGCAAATAGCTGAAGCGTTGTCTCAGCCTGCTTTAATGAAAAGCGGGATCTAGCAAAAAAGACCACCATGGAGCTGCTCTACATACAACTAGCGCACGTCGAGGAAGTGTTTCGACAATGCCGCGTGGCTGAAACCAAGCTGCAAAAGCGAATCCAGCGTCAAGAAAAAGAGGAACGGAATACGGGAAATTATGGAGTACGAGTGGATAGTCTTAGTCGTCGAATAATATTATAAGTGATTGACTACTTACTTTTTTCTTGACGAGTTTGACATTTACAAAAACGAAAACAAGAAAATCACCTCATGGAGGAACCTACAATTTCTAGGCATTTCCATTTTCGTGTCCTGGATATTGTTAAGTCTCCCTTATACTACACGTAAGACTACGTGAGACTCATGCCATGCTAACCAAGAAAATGCTTACAGTAATACAACGAACTTAAAGTTGATAGGTAATATATATTTTTGTTTCATCAATTTCTCCCCCCTAGCGCTGTGTGTACGCTGATTCTTGTTTTTGAGCTCTAATGCCAGGTGACGCTTGGGCTTGCTGATAGCGGTGCAGTACAGCGGCTGAAGGCGGAGCGCGTCGGCATTTGGCAGCCTTGCGTCGAGGAAGGGAAGAGGCTTCATCAATTCGTGACACGGTTGCGCGCTTTCCAAGAACAGGTGGCGAAAAATGCTGACTTTCAGGAACAGCGAGTCACCGCGGTTCCGGCAGTTGTTGCTCGCGCTGTGTGCGATTTTTACTACTTCGAATGCAGTTGTGAACTGGAAAAGTTACATCTGTGGTGGAGCCGATTCACGCATTTCCTGGAGCGCAACGCCGAGATCCGATCCGCTATGCTCGAAAATAGCGACGAAGCTCATCCAGGAAGCGATAACAGAGTAGCAGCGAATGGAGCATCCCACCGCGGGGAAGATCGGAAGAACCAATCGCAGACGAGTAATCGAGTCTTCGTCAAGAACTTCGAAAAGACACTAGAGGCGCTTGATATGCGAAAACATAGCTTTCTAAAGCATATGGACTTCGGACACTCGGAAGTCGAACCAACTACAGGACTAGAAGTGAGAGCATTCCACATCGCAACGACGCTACCAGTGGTCGCGAACGTACTACTGCAAAATATTTAGGTGAGTGCTCTTCCGTGTATTGCGCTTCTCAGGTCTTTTGGGATTGAACTTGCGTCCTGGTGCTACGCTTACGTGAACGTTGAAAGCATTTCGATTTTATATGACTATCTGTTTTTAAGTTAATGTAACCAACCTGTTACTACACTTCTACTGTTCTTCTTCTTGTTAATGTATTCGTGGTTGTCGTAATTATCCATATCCAGGTACTGAGCGATCTCCGTCGTGCAGTGAACCGTTCGCAGATGTCGTCGGTGCCGATGCTGGAAGCAGCCGCGCGAGACCTAGTGCTTGAGCAAAAACGGAAAAGCGGACCCACTGCTTTTTCTGCATGCTGTACGGATTTTGAGGCCGGGGAGTGGCTGCTCTCAACAGTTTTAGACCGGTCGGAGGAACAGCGAAAGAAAGAAAAGAAACTTGCAAGAAACGCTAATGTCGCAACAACGGCCCAGCCAATGTGGCAAGCGCCAACGCCAGAGGCGCCCTATGTTTTGCCAACGGTGATCGAGCCAAAAAGCCAGATGACGCTGATACAGGAGCAGCATGCGCAGTCCGCAGCAGAAGCGGCTTCGGGTGGAAGGAAGGCGAATGGAAGTGGCACCTCCAACGGAGGCAGAGGAGGGCGCGAGCACCATGGTGGCTCGGCTCCGTCCTCGGGTGCTGCAAATCATCTCCCTAGCGCACAGGGAAATGGTCACGTTAATCTAGAGTTGTCTTCACAGCAAATGAATAGCAAAGTGCTTGCTGCGAAACAGGTTCAAGGAAATGGTGGGCCAGTAGAATCCAAAAAAGGAGCGAGTAGCAAAGCTGGGACTTTGTATGCGTCGCCGTCGTCTTCGCCAGGGAGCGTTGGCGTAGCCTCAACCAGTGCGCCCGAAAGCAACATCGATAGCGCTGGAAACGGCTCGCCTCTGTTTCAGAAAAGCACGCGCACGAATTCCAATTCCTCGCCATCTGCCACAGGGTCCATAGCAGCATCTATAGTTAATGATAAGGCTATAGAGAGTTCATCTTTTAGGGCGTAGCCCGGCATCCCTGGAGCGTATAGTGGCTGAGTATTCTCATGGTGATGCAATTCAAGCTCAAGGATGCAGATCAAAGATGAATAATGGGCAGCCCTAATACAGGAGGAAGCAAGATGAAAGGGAGTCAGGAACCAGCGACACATCGAGGTGTCGTTGTTGGCTCATCTCCCGCGAAATCGTCACGGGGCATCAACGCATCGCTACCGCCTTGGCGTGAGCTCTTGCTAGACCCGAGCAGCAGCTCGAAAGACGACCTCGCGGCGGAAGCGATTCGCAGAATCGACAAGATTCAAGCCATCTTCGTAGAGTTTCCGGGCAGCCTGAAGAAGCGAAAACTGGGACCGCAATCCCTTGTGCACAAGATGCTCGGAGCATCTTCTTCACGCGACTCCTCTTGGCAAGCGGTAATCTCTTGGCTATCTGGGCAATCTGAAGCGGTCCTAGAGCTTCTAGACGAACCTGGAGACCGCAATGTGGCTGAGCGTTTCTGTAATCAATGGGTTGCCGGTGGAAAGGGGGTGCCAGCGTCCGCACTGACCCAGCTTCACACACGACTCGCGGAACAAGTGCAAAGCGTAGACGTGGCGGCACCCGATGCGAACACAGAGGACTTGGGTGCAATGCGCGAACTCAAAGGCCTGCTGGCTTTCCTCGGGTCTCCAGCCTATCGACACTCCATGGTACACGAACTGCTCCAAGCGCATGGACTCTTTGGGAAGTTCTCAACACTCGAGAATAAAGGCCGGGCGATGGTATTTGTAAAAAGGGTAGGAGGTATGATGTACTACCATCGAGAGTGGCATCCCTGCCCATGAGATCATAATAGCCACCACAACGACAACGAGCGCATCAGGATCATGCTTGTAGGTATTACATATTGTTCTGAGTTTTGGGATCATCAGACAATATGCTTGTCTGTATGACAAAACAGGACAGTGACCTCGCTTCGGTGACTAGCGATGAAGAGGTCGATCCGCAAACCGGTAGAAAGCGTGGCGGCATCCCTGCGTTCCAGGAACAGTCCGCGGGAAGCCACGCGTTTTCAGACGTACTTGCGCGCAATCGACCTAGTGTGGACGGATCTGAGGCACCAGCATACCTATTGGAGGATCCGAACAAGAAGAAGGCACGACCAGAGACACCACCGGAAGAAGCGCAAACGACAGCAAGGAGCGCTCGGAGCCGTCCAGGATCTCAGGCAGCCTCAATGGCCAGCTTGCCTCGAGCTCCTTCGATTAATGGTACAACATTTTCTTACCTGAGTCCAAATGGAAATAGTCGCTGTCGAATTTTCATTTTATACCTGAGTCCAAATAGTCGCTGTCGCAGGATATCCGACACAAGGAAAATGACTGGTGGTGGTGTGTAAGCTAAGTGTATCATGCAAAATATTTGGATCATGATCATACATAGATTTTTCGATCCTATATTAGTACTAAAAACGTTTAACTGGGACTGGGTGAACCGACCAATGCATCAATTGGTTAGTAAAAACCTCTAAGCACCCCATAATTCGCATATCCGTAAACTTTTATGCACGACCAGGCACACCACCGGCAACTCCGCCAGAGGGTGCCACGAAGCCTGGTTTCTTGAAACCACGGAAGCTTCTAGAGGAGCCCCCACCCAAAGGGCGGCCCGTGCTGCCGCCGATACTGATGGAGGAGCTTCGTGTCATGAACGCTGATGATTGATGAGGGATGTTGACATGCGGAGTATTGTTGTTATTGTTAATATTCTCGCTGTCGGTATACGCTAACACTAATATATAAATTCGTCTTCACGAAACGAGTAAAATTTGAATTGTTGTGGTTGTTTTGGCACTTCCTCTAATGACAAAAGAAGAGATTCTCATGCAAATTGCATTAGCATTTGTCGTAAAGAACGTACTATGTTGCAACTGATATTGACACTGTACTTTGCTAAAGAAGATGAAATTGCCACGCTGATTATTCCTCTACGCGAGGAGCTGAGCCTGCGAATTCTCCTCATTCCTTTGATATTTTTCAAAAGGGGCACCATGTACAACATGGGACGCTGCCTCTGCTGCAGGAGACTCCTACCCGTTTTCTCGGATTTCCATCTTCAATTTAATGTTCTTCTTCTTTATCGATCTCAGAGAAGCGTGATGGACCAATACTGCCTGGTACGAGAGCAAGACGTATCTATAGATACCAAAAAGTATCAGAAGATGAAGTCTCATTTTCTCTTCGTCATCTGTTTGCCCTAACAATAACAATAAGCCACTTCTGCGTGATAGTTGAGAACAGGTTGAAGAGTCATACGAAACTACACATCAAAAAGATGGCTTCAATCGAATGGCGCGATGTGGTATTCTCTGCTCGCGATCCAGAGACTCGGGAAGCAACCGACATACTGTGTGGTCTGTCAGGAGGTGTGGCGGCTGGGGGAACTCTGGCGATTCTGGGGCCCTCCGGATCGGGGAAGAGTTCGCTGCTAAAGGTGTTGGCAGGGCAGATCCGAGTAGGCAGCGCGGCGTCGGGGACGATGGGCGGAAGTGCCCCTGGCGAGCGCGCCGCCACGGGGAGTTCACCCGAGACCCTGAAAGGGAGCGTCGTAATAAATGGAGAGCGGCCTGCGATACCGCTGGCCACGTATGCCTACTCTAGCGCCGTGAAGCTCGTGTCTTTGATCGAGCAGCAAGATTTGTTCATAGGGGAAGTAACAGTTCAGGAGCACCTGAATTTTTACGCGAACTTGAGACTCAGTCATATGACCCGTGAAAGACGGAAACTGCGTATTGCCGCGATCTTGCGTCGTCTGCGTCTTGACCATTGTGCCGATCGACCGACGTCGGCCCTCTCCGGAGGCGAGCAGAAGCGACTCTCTGTAGCAGAAGAACTTCTCAACGAGCAGACCACCGTCCTGCTCTTGGATGAACCTGTATGACTGAGAAGGCATAAGGAGGATCATTAGACAGAAACTTGAAGTTGAAGCCGTCGTGCAAAATATCAAAGCCAAAAACACTTTCTTCCACTAGAAAATGTCGATCATTCTGAACTTGATATCTCCTTCTTATAGAAGTAACTGAGCGATTCTACACTTTCCTGAAGAACACGAAACCCATGTTTTGTAATTTTATTCCCTCGTCCATTTCAACGAAGACCAGCGGTCTGGACAGCGTGTCTGCAAAAGAGATGGTCGACATCTTGTGCTACGGCGAAAAGGCGGAATTGGTGCCAGATAGTAGAAATTCGTCACGCATGCCGTTGCCGAGTAAGGAGGCCACCGCTGCACATGGAGGAAGTGCTATCAGGATTGGGAATGGTAATCAGGAACAAACTACTTCGCCCACACACTCGGTAAGTGATCTGCGGGTCTCCATCGCTTCCGAAAGAACCACCACCAGAGGCATAGAGCAGCGAGCCGAGGAAGGTCGTGGTGATGATGTCGTGGACAAAAAAGGAGCTACAGGTCAGCTTCTGGCCTCAAACAACGTTTCTCGACGAAAGACGGATACTACAATTTTATTCACGATTCATCAGCCATCGAGCTTGTTGTACTCGTGTTTTCAAGACGTATACTTCCTGGGACGCGGCCAGTGTGCCTATTTCGGGCCGGCGAACCAGCTCGGTGTATGGCTGAGCGGAGCGGGCTACGCCGCCCCCGCATTTTACAACTCGGCTGAATTTGCGCTCGATTTGATTCAGGACAAGGCCCACCTCGAAGATTTGGTCGAGAGACAAGCAAAGGTGGAGCAAGCTCGACGGCTCGCGATTTTGAGGGCGACGCCTGGTGCGACTCGGGACGAAAGCACCAGAACGGCTGGCGATCTCGACGAGCGAACGCCAGAGGAAAATGTTGAAGAAATGAGAGACTACACCGATTATACAGGGTCAACAGGTACAAAAGGGAGTTGCAATACCAAAGTGACAGCCTCAGTAGAAGCGCTCCTGGCTGGGCAGCGTCGTGCCTCTTGGTGGACAGAGTTCATGGAAATTTGGAAGCGAACACTTATCGCTCGATTGCGCCAACGCTTTGCCACCCGACTGACAATAATTCAAAATGTCTTCATCATGGTTCTTGTTGGAATCTTTTTCTTCGATGTCGGACGCCATCCGGCTAAGATCGATACGCGTAACGGGGCGATCTTCTTCCTACTGACCCACCCTCTTTTCTCCGCCACGTTCGAGGCAATGCTTCCGTTGGTCTCTTCTGCGGCCGTCTTGCATCGTGAGTTTCAGACAAAGCGCCTCTACCGGCTTTCATCGTTCTTCCTCGCTCGCACTACAGGCGAACTACCTGTCGTTTTAGTGTTTCCGCTCATCCACACCGCAGGCGCCTGGGGTCTCATGCAATTTCATACTGACGGCGTGGAGCAGATCGGAAAAAATCTGGATTTTTTCGGAATGGCCGTCGTTTCTCTTCTTGCAGGGCAGAGTTTTGGTTATTTTCTAGGTTCGCTTACCCAGGACGTAGAATTACGAGTGTAGGAAATGTATCCCTAAAGTCATCTGGACAAAGAAAATAAGAAGGAAAAGGGACCCAGATGATCTGTGGCATGCATTCCCGATATATCTAATCGAAGTTGCCATTAGTCTTGCGATTGTTACGCTGGTCCCGCTGTTCTTGTTGAATCCGTTCATTCTTGACGCCTCTTTGATTCCGGGTGGCATAGCCTGGGTGCGGTATTTGAGCCAGTTTTTCTACGGCTTTCGCGCATACGTCACGTGGTGCTGGCAGGATATGGAGCTAGACGCATGTTCGGCGCATGAAGCGGCAGTAGAATTTCCTAAAGAGTGCGCCCTATACCACACGGGCGCAGACGTACTGCGACATCGATTCGGGATAAGTGACACCGAGGAAATTCGCGGCTCAGCCTTTGCGTGTCTCTTCGCGCTCACGCTGGGATTCAGATTGCTTGCTTTCTTACGCTTTTACCTGCGATATGAATACTCGGACAACTGGCGACTAGCACTCGGACTTCTACAAACGGACGACAATTCTAGTGGAATTTTCAGAACGAGGAGTACTAGCACAAATGCTGTGCTGGCAGCTGATAGTAGTGCAGACACTCCGCATCCGCGCCCGCGGCGTTCGTCCATTAGTAATCTCGTTCGAGGATTCATGTTCAAACCTCTTGCGTGAACCATGGTTGTCAGCGTCGCATTGCTGTAAGTCATTGTTGTGAGATGTGTCTAGAAAAGTGAAACCAAAAAGCAAAACATTCGATTCATGCGTCCCTCTCCCTCATTCGGTAACAATGCCTTGTCCAGCTCGCAAGTGCAACTGCATGAAGACAGTGATCAAGAGAAAGGCCACGAAAAGATTGAGAAACATCAAGAAATGCGACGGGATGACTCGGGTGCAAGCCGTGAAAGCTCAAAAGAGCAAGGAAGAAAAGTCCCCTCATGTATCTTCAATACATTCGGGGCACAGACCGGTGCGAATCTGTTGCATGGTTGGTGCGCTGGTGCGGTAAGTAAGTATCTTAACGTGCATGATCATTGGGGTTCAACCTCGGACGGTGGTAAGGGTAAAGATGAAGGAGACGCCGCTAGTACAGCAAGTAGAAAGAAGTTCGAGTTTTCTATTTCCGCCCCGAATAATGTAATAAATGGCTCACGTACTTCGGAAGGGGCTTCGAGAAGTCAAGGAGGATGAAGCAGCTGAGGAGACCTTCATGTTTTCAGGAGGTCCGTAAAGAAAGAGTACCCTTGGTACTACACGTGGTTGCGTCCCGAAGACTCAGTGGATATAGACATCAAACTCGAAGCTTAAGCTTTATGCTGGTTCGGAATGAAAAAAAAAACTAAATTAACGCCCCTATATACCTGTGGCAGTCTGCGCCGATCTTGCGCGACACTCATCGCATTGCATTGAAAAAGTGCACTAGTGTACACTGTGCTACTAGTGGAGACCGAATAGAAGACGGATGTGTCTAGACGGATGTGTCTTGTTCCAATGTTTTGCAAAGGCGGTGACTCGATTAACCAGGACGCTCTCTCAACACTGTGTGAGCGTGTGGCTTGAGCAGTTCGCTGTTCGTGCATCATCGCCGTCAACCACATACTTTTTCAACGCCTACTGCTGAAGACAAAAACACGGCGCGCGTCTGACTCTGACCGCAATAAAGTTTGTTCTTGAAATATTTCTTCAGATGCGTGCACCAGCTAGAGTCCTCCAATGTATCTGAATCTGTACTATAGATGATATTATGTGCGGAGAGTCACTACCACCACCTGCTCAAAGAATATTCCTTTCGCACTAGCAGGGAAGATCATCATAAAGACAAATCTATCATTCAAGTTCTTTGGCCTCAGTTTCATCGTGTGGCCTGCACTAAAGATCAACAGCGATCAACTAGACGAGTGAGAGTACGCACGCCTCAATATTGACGTACTAACAAACAGGTTCTTGTTGAGTCTTCAATTTCTCTGTAGTTCTATCCTTTTTGAACATTTGGACTTTTCTTACTTCTTTTGTTTTCTGTTATGTCACCAACTAACAGCAAATTATCCCCTTTCTTGCTCTAGTATTTCACATACACTTACACATTCCCATGCATGCGACATAATATTGAGGTGAATGACATGCAATACTCGAGCTGAACATCGTCGTTAAAGTCCAACTAAGTCCCTTTTCGCTGCATAATTTCAATTTATTGGTATCACCTTCTTGAAAGGTCGCTAGCGCTACACAATGGTAAATTCTTCACAGAATCTACAGGCGCCAGCCTCCAGCGGTGCCCGTCCAAAGCGGTCTCCGGGGCGGGGGGGCAACACAGCAGCCACGTCTTCTAAATCCGTCCCCACTACCGTGAACCAGATTCCTGCAGAGCTCTCAAGCGACCCATCGTCGAAGTTGTGCGTGATCAAGATTGGCACGTCTTCGCTAATGACCGAGGACAGCCGGATCAAGCTGCCTTCTATCGGCCGATTGATCGAGACAATTATGAAACTGCGAAAAGAGGGCCATCGCGTGGTGTTGGTAAGTTCCGGCGCGCAGGGCTGCGGGCGCATAAAGCTCGGACTAGCGTTTCGTCCTACCAGTGTGAGCGGGAAGCAAGCCGTCGCGGCGGCGGGACAGGCCTACTTGATGCGAATCTACGAGGACCTCTTCGAAATTGCTTCAGGAGGCAAGCAGAAAGTGGCGCAGTTGTTGATCACAAGGCGCGATTTTAGTAGTTTTGTGTCGTTCTCCAACATCAAGAGCACCGTAGAGGAGCTCTTACGATGGAACGTAATTCCTATCATCAACGAGAACGATGCCGTTCACCCAACGACGGGTCTGCACGAGAAATTCGGCGATAATGACCAGCTTGCAGCGTTGACTGCAATCAATTTAGAGGCCGACTGGCTCTTCTTGCTCACGGACGTCGACTACGTTTACACGAGCAATCCCACGACAGATCCCAACGCGCGACCCATCTTTGAGGTCACTGACCTGAAAGAGCTACAAAAAGTGGTCGAGACCTCGCCGGCACCTGCACAGCCAAGCATTGCGGCAACGCCCCACATGCCAGCAGCAGCTGAAGGAGCGGATGCGGATAAAGCTTCCGTGACGGAGGTGGCAAGCGTGGAGCAGAGATCGGGATCTGCTGAATCGTGTGCGGCTTCGGCTAACACTGCAGCGAACTCAGCGGCGCAGCAGCAAGCAGGCGGCGGCAGTACCTGGGGTACGGGTGGCATGCAAACGAAGCTAGTTGCTGCGAAATTAGCCTCGGTCGCTGGCATTGAGTGCGTGCTAGTTAACGGTGCTGTCCCAGAACGCATTCTAGCGTTCCTCCAAGCAGCACGTGCGCAGAGCGCGGAGCCCCAGCAAGACGCATCCAGCACAACTGGTCCAGCAACCTCTAGCTCTTCTGCATCCTCCAGTAGTGCTCCAAAATTGGCATCCTCCCGTTCTCGAAGCAACTCCCTTGTCTATCTTCAACAGCAACAGCAAGCTTCTTCGGTCGGCGGAGCACAGTCAACGGGCTTGGTAGGCACATTTTTCCATGCGAACCCTTCGGTATCGACGCTACGATACCAAAGGCGTTGGATATTGGCTTTACCCCCGAAGGGGAAAATATTTGTGAATCACGGCGCGGCACAAGCTTTGCTGAAGAAGAAGTCGCTCTTTGCCGTGGGCGTGGTAGCTGTGGAAGGCGATTTCCTGGTAGACGACTGTGTCGAGATTTACCAGGTCTCTTCGAGCTCCACGTCCCCCGTTGTTAAAGTGACTGCAACTCCAAAAATTGTGGACCTCAGGCAGACAGGTTCAACAGTTGGAATAGCAGCCTCGATAGCGGACTCTCCAGCCTCAGAGTCGGAGACGGAACAGCACGAAGTAGTGAGCCCCAAAACTGGTGTAATGATGAACAATTACACGGCGGTATCAAATGACCATAATGACAAGGGCACGCACCAAACGCAAACAGACGGAAATAATAGTAAAGGCGGTACTTCTACTAGTTCTTCTCACAAGGGTGACGCCAAGTCCTCGAGGTCGCGTCGCGGAGGCCGTCGACGAGGCGACTCAGAGGAAAGCGCCCGAAGCGCAAGGAGCGCCAAGTGCGGGGCCGCACAAAATTTGTCTGCAGAAGCTGGCTCCCCCGTTGTCGAACCGTCTGAGCAATTTGCGCAGGCAATCGTTGAATTCACAAGTCAGGAAATCCGGAAGATCATGGGTCTCCGCTCCGCCGCATTTGAAGCACGAATAGGTTACGCGGCGAACCCTGAAGTCTGTCATCGGGAAAACATTTTCCTCTTACATTAGATTCTGGAAGACAGCAATTTGCTGATGTGAACAAAGTTCATCCTGAGGCAGAAAATGAAATAACAGCCCTTATCCTATACATAGCTGTAACCCTTCAGCCTCAAAAACTTTGGTCGTCCTGAAGAAGTATGTCCTATTTTCGGCGAAATGCGTCATCATCAGTGGTGTTCTAGTAATATCGCAAATTGAACACCAACATCGAGCATGTTGAAGACATGGAACTGAGCTTGAAGATCCATGGGCAAGGAGTATTTTTGAGAAAGCAGGTATATGAATATGTCACTTGAGGGTGAGACTCCACATATTAAGGGCAAGAAAATCCGATCTATCGAATCAGATCGGTTCTATTGAATTCTTGTTGAGATATGCTGGGCACTCCACGTCCACAAGAAATTGCACCAGAGAAGGAAGAGGGCCGGTTAACTCAAAGAAAAGGGAACGTGGCCGTCATGCCCTCGTAAGTAGTACGTCACAAGAAAAAGCGGATCGTTCTCAGTATTGGTCGATTTTATTTTGATATAAAATTGTTTTTCAAGAAAGAAGAAGAACCAACAACATGATAAAAAACTTGCGACCACTGCACCAGCGGCCTCTGTACCGCGTCTTCGCGATTACAGTTTTCTCGGCGTTTTCGTCGTTGACTGATCAGAGTCTGGTGTTGTCGAAAATGGCAGCATCTTCCAGCGCCGCATGCCCTGGTTTTCCGTGCGTTGTCTTTAAGGGCCGACGCAACGCGCCGCACAGCGATAGCTACGAGGTGGATTTTTTCGACCATGAGAAAGTGCAACGCACATGGAAGAATGGGCATGGGGCACCGCACGTGCGCACACCGCAGAAAATCAAGAGCGGGACCGCAAGGAAATGCGAGGCCGTTCCTAATGGCTTCGATAATGTGCAGAGCATGCGATTCGCGTCGAAAAACCGCGAAATGGCGTCGTCAAAAAAGAAGCTGTACATGTGGGCTGTAAATGGATGTTCGTCGCCTCAAGACACGAAGGACACGACCAGCTGCCACATCACCATACCGCTGGAGTACGCACCAGAAGCCTATCGGGATTTGATCGAAACGATGGCAGAAAGGAAGGAGAAGAGGCAAAAAGGAAAGGAGAAGGATGGAAGCGAAGACACAATCGACGACGAAGAGAAGAACAGCGACATAGACCTGTAATCGAATGATGAAAAAAAGAAGACAGATCGATTGCGGTCGGCGCATAAGAGAAAGTTGAGATTTTTTAATTGTTGTATATTTGAAAGAAACCAGGACAAGCACTAACACGATTGTGTGTGTGCAGAAACAGAATCAAGTTCTCGTTGTCCGATCCCGAAGCATGCATGGGTATGAACAGCCACAACGAAGACATGAAGATGATGAAAAATGTTGAAAAAAATGAAGACGTTCACCACGACCACTCGTAGAAGAAAGCACTTAAGCAAATAGACGAATATCCTGACATAAATCGAGTTTCTCGTTGGATGGGACGGCAACGGTTGAGATGAAAATCTTCGAATCACAAGTATCCAACAGCACTTTTCCGCTCTGTACGATTCCATTCAGAACTGCTCTGCCCATGTCGCGCAATACTATTTCTCGTAAAGGAAGCTGACGGCTCGTAAAAGAAGCTGTTCTTGTAGAAATGATGCTTCGGTTACTCATGTTCAGCTCTGCCTTTATGTGTATTTGTCGCGCAGCTATAACCTCTCCGCGAGCGCGCACTAGATCATTGTGACTTGCTCAAGCAAGAGCAGTAGACTGTCACTGTCATTGTTGACAATTATAGCATTGCAAGTCTGTCCTTGCATGGCGCACCATGAATCCAAATCTTGTAAAAATAGAACTTCTTCGATTTTTCTAGTTTGTCCCCTTTGGCGATTCTGTTTTTGACAAAACAAACCAGGGCTATTCTAAATGCACCCAGGAGCTTGCGTTTCCCTTCAAAAATTGTCGATTGAAAAATAATGGCAGTGGCAAAAATTATTTTCATACTTAAATAATTCAGAGAACAAGAAAACGATGTTCTTGCTGCCTGCTCCCGGTATTTGGTAACCTGAATTTGATCATATGGGAAAACAAGAAGAGAACACTCGTGATCCAATTCAGGTTACCAAATGCCGGAGCCATTCAGTTGCTTGCTTGGCCGAGACCTCCGTGTCGATTGACATTCCTTTTTTCAGTGCCGTCGGTCCAACTTCATTAGCTGTGCTAACTTAAAGCGAAAAGAACGGGTAATGCGCTGTAGAATTTCTAGAAGTCGCATGTTTTGGTTTTCCGTGAACTGAATATTATATATGTTTTTATCAATTTATTAAGACGTCGTCGATTGGAACTTCTATTTGGACTTGCGATGATCTTCAACATCGTTGAGTATGTGAATTTGTATTACTAGTAGTCATAAAGAACTAGAAGTACTAGAACTACAGCAGCTCCTAGTCCTACTCCTAGTCCTAGCTACTGCTGAATATTGATATTGACGAAAGAAACGAAAAAAATGGCATTTCGGTTTTTATTTCTGCTGCGCATGGCAGAAGTCGTGTACGGTGTTGTTTTGGGTGGCTTTACTGAAGGAATACGTGCTACTAGTGAAGGTAGAGTCGTTGGCTTTCGTGGCATCTTTCAAGAGCCTCCACCAACCAGCGATTGCCTCCTGCATGGGTCTGATCACGGTTTTCGACCTGTTGCCCCAGAGATCCGCGTCGATGAACAAAGTGGTAGGGTGGCCCCACCAAACCGAAGGAGTGCTGGTTGGCCATCAACGACGGAAGACATTCCAAGACATGGCAGCTTTCGCGGTATTTTCCAGGAGCCTCCTCCAACAAGCGATTGCCTGCGTGGGTCCTCTGGCCATGATTTTCGATCTGTCCCTTCAAAGACCGGCGCCGAGGGGAAACGAGAACAACTAATGGCGATCGATCCTCCCCGAGAAGAGCACCGGTCTGAGGCCCGGAGCGACATGCAGGGAGGCCCGGCATTGCCGTTGCCAAACAGTGCGGAGGAGCCATCAGCGACGGAAGAAATTCCAGATATTGACACAGACAGAGCCCAGGAGTGGTCGTCAGAGGCATTGCCGGAAGACCATATTCCAGCAGGTCGAGTCGGAGCCAATCAAATGGGAATGAATATCAGTGATGTCGTCAGCGTATCGCACTGTGACATGAAGAACGATTGCCCTTCTTCTGCATTAGTCAAGGACGAAAAATGGAGAACGGGGAGAGACCTCGGCAACACGACAGTTGAGCCATCGAATAATCAAAGACCGCCACCGCCTGATACAATAATAGGAAAATTTGAATTTGATGGTGTCATGGATGCGGATGCTGACTGTAAAAACCCAAAGGAAGTTACAAGTCCTCGATCCATTGGCGCTCGTCAACAAGGGAGATCTATCGACTTCGACCCACCCGAGTTTGCTCGCTGTTTCCGTGATGCCCTGAACGACTGCCTTGCGATTCGAGCAGAGACAAGATTCGATCTTGAAAAAATTTTTCAGGAGGACGCCGAAGATGATAGTGAACTACACATGAAGGCTGAGTCCCCTACTAGGACTGCTGGTTTGAATGCGCGCCAAGACCAGATTGAAGAAGAACGAGATATTGATGCACAGACGGGTCCTCGAGGTGAAGAAAGCTCGGTCGATGGTGATGCAGCACTCCAATCTGATTCTGAAATGGCTGCAAGTAGCTTGGAAAGACGTTTGCTCCGCAAGTTAATGAACGAGACGGGCGGTGAAGACGATGTATCAGCGACTACAACCGCAACAGAACCCAGAATAGGCGATAATAACAAAGTGCAAGCAAAAGAGAAAATAGATGACCAGACGCTACAAAGCTCGAGTAGTGCCCCCTTGAGGGCTCGTGGTAAAGCAATCAGAAGAGTCCGGATTCTGTCTCTCATGCGCCGAAAGATACGGGATGCGTTAGTTCGTTTTGCCTCTACGCTTGTACCGACCGTACCAGGGCAAACACCAGCTGATGTTTTTCTAAACCGACAGTCCGTGCTACAGCGTTTTCTTGTTTCATTGGTTTCCCAGTTCTGCGCCCCGTCTACGAAAGCTCGTATTGCAAGCCAATTGCCTCCAGGGCATCCGTTTCGGACTCTCGTTGCACCTTGCGAACACGCAGATAAGGAGAAAAATAGTGGATTTAATCTTAATACACAAGATGAACAGCCGAAAGCAAGCGATGTCACCGAGGTGTTCGAAGATTTTTTCTGTGATGACCTAGGGCTAGGAGAAGCAAAAGATCACGTTGAAAGGCAAGAAGAAGTGTTGGATGATCGCGTTCGCCATGGTTTTCTTATCGAAGATTCGCCACTTCTTACACGCTGTCTCTCACCTACCCCCTCCTCTATTTCCGCAGACAGCAGCGGGTTCTCGATGAGTGGTGCCTACTGCAAAAGCGGTCGCTTGTTTTTGAATTCAAGTCCCTGCCCCTCTGCGGAACAAGAGCATGTACCCGAAAACGCTGCTAGAGGCCGAACGAGGGTGGACGAACAAGTCTCACCGTGTCCGTCGTCTGTTGAGCATAAACGATCGGTAGAGAAGCAAGTTGGTTCTATACGTGGGAATCGACGCTTTTTAGAGGACTTTGCCTCACTGTACAACCATATCAACATTCGGCAGCCGGCCTGCGGAGTGTCGACAAATAGCACGGCAGGAGAGGGTTGCACTCATGGGCGTCCAGTTTCGAAAGCGGAGACATCAGAGAAAGATGAAGGTCTCAGCTTAGTGTGCTGGCTTGTTACAACGGTGGAGCACCTAGGTGTCGGTGCCGCTATCCTACCGGCACGAGATTTGACGGACCACATGGTTGAGACAGCTTTCTTGGGCCTCGGTCAAGCGCCCTCGCATAGTACGCGGAGAGAAGTTATCGAAGAAAAGTCGAGTTCTAAGGATACTAGCGTTGGGAAAGATGCTGTTGGTACTAGATCTGATGAAGCAGAAATGGGAGGCAGAGGCAGTGTAGCGAGCAGCGGGGAGCAACAACCGGAACACTGGCAAAAGCACAGTCTAGCCAATGGAGCTTTTTCCTTTGAAGAGGAACTAGCTCGGATCCACGAGGAGGAAAGTCGGCATTGGGAAGAGCTGCAACTAGTCCTGCGGGGAGCGGACTGCTTCTATGTGGAAGCACAAGCACAATCCTCCGAAACACTTGCACAAGGAACGTCTCCGGATGAGCCGCAGTGGTGCGAGTAACTTCTGCTGCTCCATGATCTTCTTAAGCCCGCAGAAGAACATCAATTTAGCACGACATCAGGACGACCACGGCCCCAGCAAGTAGATGAAGCGGACTGTGTATCACAGCTGTCCCTGGAAGATGCCGTTTCAAAGTATGGTATCCCAGGAGGGTTCCTCCGAATAGATCCGTGGCGTCGCGCGGAGGTCAATTTTGATTTTCTCAACACAGGTAGCCAGCCGCAACTGGAAAAATCGCGCTTAAAAGGTGCCTCTGGGGCAAGAACGACCGACTCTGAAGATCATCGACAAGTAGCGGAAAACGACTTGAGATGCACCGGTGATGATCATGATCATCAATATCCGCAAGAATATCCTCCATACGCTGCGCCGCGAGGTGGGACTTCGATAGCCATGGAAATGGATGCCAATATGCATCGGTATAGTAGCAGCATGCACGCCAACGACATGCAGGTCCGTACGGGACCCTGGCCTGGCATGCAGAGCGCTTTTCTGCATGAGAATGATGCGAAACAGCAGGAGCAGAAACTTGCAACGAGTAGTTCTGGAGGGCAGACTTCACCATTATTAAGGCGTGGCCCACCAGGCACATGGATTTGGCACGATCACGACGATAAGACGAAGACAGCTCTTTCCGGTCCCGTTACAGGACAACATCACAAACACCCAAGACGCTGCTCCAAGACGCAGAGCAGGTCTTCATCGTCTGCGAGAATAATGCATCCTGTCTCGAAAAGGACCGGCCATGCAACTACAACTTCGAACTCAATATGTAGTAGTCAGAAGAAGTGGCAATGGCCACTTAATTTGGTTGCTCAAGATCTGGATACCTGGAAGGATGGGCGAGACCGTAGAGCAGCTTCTTACTGGACCCCTGGATTGCTACGTTCCCGTTTCGCATCTGCGAGGAAGAAGCCCTCGCATTGCTTGAGCATGGACGATTTTGATGCCACTCGTATCCTTGCTCCGCGTCACCATCTTCATGAGGGGATGAACATGAAGGGCCACGACGATGAAAAACAATGTTCTCCTACTTCTAGCTCATACGTAATTGCGAGAACGGGGACGGCGTCGGCCAAAATACTTCACCTGAAACAAGATGAAGATTGTACAATTCCTGGAAATTATCCAAGCAAAACTAGTACGACTTCTACTTCTATAGAACGAATAGACAAACAAGAGCTGTACCAGAAAAGCTCGGCTCGTGGGTCAACAGATGATCTATCTTTCTGCGATCCAGCTAATCCGGTAGTTGGGGATGCGCAAAAATGTGAAGGAGAAGAGAGCAGCGCCAGCGAACGAGCGATGCCGCCACTGGAGCTTTTGAGTTTCTTTCACCCACTTGAATTTGTGCGGTTCGAGCGAGTTTCATTATGAACTCGAATTCCTTTGGACTCGGAATGGAATTTACGGAAGTGCTCACATCATTTCTGAACCTGACAGACCAACATATCCTCTCCACGAATAAAGAGAGAGAGGAACTACAGTTGGTTCCCTTCATACCTACGGAGCTAGACTTGGAACAAAGCACAAGCATGGCGCCGAGAAAGCTGTGGGACTAGCATGATCGTCGATTAAGAGTTGAAGTTCTAGTGAAAATAAAATGCTTATGTCTACTCATGAATATGACGAAAGAACGCGCAGCTCGAGCTCGCACTCGACCTTGACTGCGCGACGTAGATGAAGTGAAAAAGAATGTGTACTTTGCACCGACTAAACGCATCGTGTTAGTAGTATGATGAAGATATACAATTTGCTTCGTAAGATTTCATTTATGGCGTGCCAGCCCTGAGAAGCCGGAACGTCACCAACTCGCCACAAGCACAACGAACCAACTAGTAATCGTTTTCCTCCAGACGTAAGATTGTTATTGTCCGTTGCTTCGTGGGTAAATGACCTAGCACCGCATCAGATTCAGAACACGGACGAGATCGAGATGTTGTTTCTTTTATAATTTTCTGTTTGTATATTGTAATTGTATTTTTTCCAAATTTGTTTCTGTCAATCATGATTTGAATCTGTCTGATCATTATACGTGTACTTACAAAATTCGTGCTTCTCGGCCAATCTGTTCGTTTTGCTGACTAATGATCATTAAGATGGATCGTGCGCCGTCATCGACACTGAAAAACTTGAGATAAAAACAAAATGGAGGACGCCGCAAGGAAGAAGTGATGCATTACAACAATAATTGGGTATTGATCTTTCGTGATTTCTTGAAATGTTAAATGCCTGATTTTCTCTCTGAATCAAATCGTAGGGCAAGGAGTACTTAGCTCATCTCGTGTTGCTAAAGCAACTCACGACAGGACTGTGCGAACGGGTTAACGGCCGTCCCATCCCCGTATAATCAAGAAAACCCCGCATAAAGTGGCAACAAAAAGGAAAAGCGCACGCACACGGTACACACATACACTATTTGTTGCACTGAACCTCGACCGAAATGCAAGCGAGTGAGACGAATCATTAGAGGACGTCGCTTCTGTATTGTGCCTGGCATTCGCGAAATTTAAAATTATTGAGTCTCAAAAAGTGTGTATGAAAAACCTTGAAGATTGCTGCTTCTACTTCTACAAGAATATCGTATTTATTAACAAAGACCGCTGTGTAACTTCTTGGAGAGGTTTCTGCTCCAACAATCTATCCATGTGTGACAATAACCGATGATCCATTATCTTCATCCTCAGTGTCTAAGTGGTTTTCGGTAATATACACGGCACCTATAAATCGGTTGACAGGAGTGGATTTAGAAAACACAGCGATAGCAATGCTACTTTTCACCGAGTAATATAGCTGAGAAGCGATTGTGGATCTCGCGTTCGAGTTCATAGTAAGACCCTCAGCCCGATTCTTGCACTTGCCAGAAGAAAAAAAAATGTCTCCCGCACCCTCCCGAAAAATCTTTGACTTTAAAAGATGAAGATTTCTTGTTAGAATACTCTTCGTTCCCACATAGTGATAGTGCACTGATTCCAGAGACCTCAAAGATGCGCAAGGTTAAACGGAAATGGATAGTGGTCTTGGTGCTTTGCTGAGGTGATATTGCATCCTTTTCCGCAGTGCCGGGGTTGCAATTCCGAAGAAGGGCGTCTATCATTACAGGTGCAGATGACAGCTACCACGATGTGGGCGCAGCCGTCGAAGCTAAGGGTGCCAGAAGTGTGGTCACGTTTCCGATCGTCAACATGGTCGACACTTTTCGTGCTATTTTGGAGCATACTGCACCGCAATGTTCATGGGGCTGGCACAGAGATCGAGCTCTCGGAGTACCTGGTCGTGTCGCAGCCTCGTGATCGTTCCATTTCGTACCTGCACCTGAGCAAAGCGGCCGCCGGTGTTGGGACTGAAGACGGAACGTCGAATTATGAGCTGAAGCCGCTAGTTCGAACTGGACTCGTCACTCCAACCAGCGTCGCAATCGATCCTAGCAGCAAGCGCCTTTTCGTCGTGGACCAAGGAAAAGCACAGGTTTTATACTACATCCTCTCTGAGCTGGACGAAGGTACGTTGATCACCGATGGACATCAGCACGTCTGCGTAGATCAAATCGAAGTGGACGGCATGACGGTTTCCCCCGAGGGTGATCTTTTTCTTTCGGCAAAGTTGCTCTTGCCCGCCACAGAACCAGCGATGCAGCACTTCTCGATTTTCAAGCATCCCCGGGCAAAGATCGATGCCGGCGCGAAGTTTGATCCTGTTCTACTGTGGGATCGCGCTTTCTCGGCGAATTTGGCCTGGCAACCGGGTCCGCTAGCGATCGACTCCAGGGACCTCTATTGGGGCGACCGTGTGGTGGAGCCGGCGTCTCTAGCCGCCGTAGTGCGCGCTCCACGGGCACCTGCACACCTCGCGCCGCCTGCGCCGACAGAAGTCGACGAGTCAAACCTGCCGTCTGGTCCCACGTCGGGGAATGATGCAACGTATGGCTTCTTTGCCGATCCAGGGGAGAAGGTCACCGCAAAAGACTTTCTTTCAGCTACAGGCCAGTCGTTGGGTCCCGACGCTCCAGCGCCAAAGTATAAATCGCCTACATAAAAAGTGAAGGTCTCAGTCACAGTCTGAAAATAGAATATATAATACTAATTACGTAGATTTGACCTCGACAATATTAGGTGGATTATGCCGTGCAACTATATTTATAATACTAATTACGTAGAAGCCTATACTCCATAGTTCATCTGTGACCATCCACTGGATCATCCTTGCAGTTGTAAAGCTGCATCTGATTCTGCAAACATAAAACCCATAAAAGGTCCGCTCCCGTTGTAAGTGCCGTTGAGCTTAGTTCGACAGTCCACACGACGCCACTGCCGCTTGTTGGTGTCTCGGAGGCCATGTTTCAAGTAGCAAATGGTACATCAGGTGTTCGCGCGGTCTGTGTTTCGTCGAAGTCAGTCTTTTATTCTATGGGATCCAAGGTCTACGCAGCATCGAAAGCACGACAGCTTCCAAACTGCGTCCTCACCTCGGACTGCACGCCAATTACCTCGGAAGCAGTCGAGCCAGCAGGCCTCGTGTGGGATGGAGACGGGTACTCATTGACATTTTTCGGTCATTTTTGAGGTTACTTTGACCTGTTTTTCTCATCATCGTAGAGGGCTCCTGTAACTCGTAAGTACAAGGATTAAGTAGGTAATGGTAAAGCTATTGGGACATGATAATGATTCAGCGTCACTATCAGTCAAGCTTGTCTAATGTCTAATGATCATTCAGGTCCGTCTATGTCGCCGACCCGCAGAAAACAACGGACGACGGAACTGGTGGTGTCTTTCGTATCCCCGCAGGCAGCGAAGTACCGCACGCGATGGAGTTGATTCACTACGTTCCAAACATTCAAGGACTGACGTATATGAAATTCGAGATAGAAAAGAAGGGAGCTGTCGCTACTTTTCTCGAAAGTTTCTGGGGTGCGTGAAGAAGAGTATGTTAGCTTGTTTTTATTTCCGACTTGTCAGAGATATCTATGTCCATGACGCGAATTTCTTGTTTTTTCCAAGACCAACTTCTCGCTCTGCGAAGCATCAATGCATGAGGACCTTCGTGGATTAGTACGCGTACGAGCGAGTTTTCATTCAGTAGACGGGTGTTGTTGTTGAGGATTGTTCTGGGCTCCCAGATGCAATCGGCTAAATGGTCCTTCGAGGACGAGCGAAACGCAAAACCAAAAGAAGAGCGTGACTCATTTGGTGGCTTTCACAAACACATTAGAAGCTTCTTAGTGGCATATTTACTCTTGAGTGTAGCATGTGATGGCTCTAAAAAAGTAATCACTGTATTATCATGGCAAGCCTATCATTCCGGAATTTGCGTTTAACTGCGCGGTCGGACCTTGTACTCTCTGGCGGCTTGTCGAGCGTGATAGCGGACAGCTCAGGTGTTGCGTCTGCAGCGGGAGGCGGCTTGGAACAAGACGCGAAGAACATCGGCACGCTCCTAAAACAGGACGAGAGTCCTGAAAGTTTTGACGTCAAGCACGAGAAGCAGCATCTTGAGAGTGAGAGAGACGCTGCCGCAGGGAGAACGCACCACGCATCTGATCATGATCGAGTGCGAATATTGAAGGGTGTCAGTGGCTACGTAGCTGCTGGAGGCACGCTTGCCATTTTAGGTCCGTCTGGATCTGGGAAAACATCCTTGTTGCGCATGCTTGCTGCACAAATCCTTCCTGGCAGCGAATCTTTCTCAGAAGCCTCTGGTGGAATTGCTGTGGGCGGTAGTGGGGATTCATCTTTTGTACCGTATGGGCGTTATCCATTTTCGGAGAAAGTGCGTGTGGTCTCTCTGGTCGAACAGCAGGATTTCTTTGAAAACAATGTGACAGTACAAGAGCACCTCATGTTTCACGCGCGATTGAGATTGTGGAATCACATGCGCTCGTCCAATGAACCTGAAACTACAGTACCACTAGCGGCATTGCAGTCACAACGCGTGAAAGAGGTGCTAGAACGTTTACGTTTGGAACACTGTGCTGAGCGCCGAGTAGGCTACCTCAGCGGTGGAGAGCGGAAGAGACTATTATGGGTACCGTCAACCCATCGTTGCGCCATCTTTTTTTTAGCCAATTTCAACTTGAAAAGTGCTAAAAGATGTTCCAAAAGATGGCTTGTCCTTGTCGGTACCTCTAAGACTGTCGATTGCGGAGGAGCTTCTCAACGAAAGTGTTAAAATACTTCTGGTCGACGAGCCCTGTACTGGTCTCGATTCGACCGTAGCTCGTGAGGTCGTGGAAATTCTCTTTGGCATGCAAGAAAAAGATTCATCGGAAAATCAGTCTAAGAACAACAGCACGAACAAGACCCAGAGAAGTACGACAATTTTGTTTACGATCCACCAGCCTTCGTCCCTGATCTACAGGCGATTCCGCAATGTCTACTTCATGGGCAAAGGCGACTGTTGCTACTTCGGAGCAGCTGACGCGATGGCTGGCTGCCTCTCTGCGAAAGGCTTCAGCTTTCCGGATGGCTACAATGCGGCTGAATTTGCGCTCGAATTAATCCAGGATGATGAAAAGCGAGAACGCCTCTTAAAGGGGTGCGTATCCTCCCATGAGAGAATAAGTGAGGAAAAGCTTGGGACTGATAATATGTCAGCTGATGGGACAAAAACGACTGGCACAGGCACACGCAGCCCGCCATGGTTTGTCCAGGTGCGCGAGATCCACTGGCGCACGCATCGTGCGCGCTTACGCCGTCGTTTTGAAACGTGGTTGACTCTCTACTGTAACAGCGCACTGCTTCTCTTGACGGGATGGATTTTCTTCCGCGTGCCAGCACATCCCCGACTGAAAAACACAAGAAATGGTGCGGCATTCTTCTTTTTCGTCCATCCTCAGTTCTCAGCCGCTTTTGAGGCAATGATAAATTTGGTGCACGGTTCCCGGCTTTTACGCAGAGAATTACTGACGAAACGCTTGTACTCCCTATCTGCCTACATGGTCGGTCGTGCGACTGGCGAGTTGCCAATTTCTAGCCTCTTCCCGCTGCTTTTCACGACAGCAGCGTGCTTCCTAGTTCAGTTCCATGGTATACCTTTGATCGACGATGAAGTAACGGCTGCTTTCTTCTTCGAGAAGTTTTTTACCTTGCTGATCGTTTCGTGGAGCGTCATGCTGGCTGCGAATGGTATGGGAGCGCTTGTTGCTGCTATCTCCGAAGATCACGACGTTGCGGTCTCTTTGCTCATCATGATACTTTATGCTGCAGTTTTTGTTGTTGTTGTTGTGCTTAGCGTTAGCACGCTCACGCGATAAGAGTACATGTTATTAAAGATTGATTCTAATTCATCCACACCAAAAAAAAATACCCCAGCGACGTGCATCGGTGCTTCTTTGGTTGATGCGATGGGTCATTAACTTGAACTCTGACAATTCATAGTGAGCAATTTTGATCCTTTCGTTCTTGTCCTCTTCTGGTTCTCTTTTCATTCCATCGTGCCGATGCTTCTGCTTAATGGCTACATGTTGGATCTGGCACTGCTACCTGTGTGGCTACGTCCAGTCCGTCTCGTTTCTCTGGCGTATTGGGGATTCAATGGAATCGCAGTATGGGCATGGCAGGACGTCCGCCTCGAAAGCTGTTCCGCTGCGGACGCTCTCGAGTTTCCTGCGGACTGCAGCTTTAGGACCGGCGAAGAAATCTTACGTCAGAACTTCGGCATTGATCTAGCCGAGGACGAACTTGGCCCGGACTATGTTTGGACCTGCGTTTTTGCGCTATTGCTCTTCGCTGCTATCACTCGCAGCTGTGCCTTTTGTAGGGCCTACCTGCGCTACATGTGCAACGACTCACTCCCCGTATTTGCCGAAAAGGTTGGCCTTGAATGTCATGATATGTGCAGGTGCTGGAACTGGAACAAGACGGATTGCATGACGCAACAAGTGTTGCGGTACTCCAGGCGCAAAACGATCAACGAGTAGCAGAAGAGAGTACTCGGCACCTAGCAACATCCCGAGAAACAACACGAAGCGCTTTATGTCCTTAAGATGGATGTAAAGCCCTTGCCGGTAACGAAGTGCGTTCGAGTCAAACCAAACCACAGCTTTGCTCTGTAGGTAATATTATAGAGGTAAGTTATATAATTTCAACAATTTCCCCACAAACCTCCAAACCAATACCAAAAGTACCTGAACCAAATACACCTGAACCAAATACACCTGAACCAAAAAACACCTGAACCAGAAACACTGGAGCCAAAAACACTGGAACCAAAAACGCGGGAACGAAAACGCGCCAAACTAAAAAAATCCTGAACCAAAAACAACACGCGACACCCGGAGCAAATTCCCAAACGTCCGCACCCCAAGGCCCCCATACCCCAAGGCCCCAGTACCCCCAAGGCCCCCTTACCCGAAGGCCCCCGCACCCAAAGGCCCCCCCGCCATACCCCAAGGCGCCGATACCCCAAGACCCCCCTGCCCCCCCACTCCTATGCCCCAAGACCCCTACACCCCAATGCCGCAAGGCCCCGATACCAGAAGACCCCCATACCCCAAGGCACCCATGCCCCAAGGCCCCCATACCCCAAGGCCCCCATACCCAAAGGCCCAAATACCCCAAGAAGACCCCAAGGCCCCCATGCTCCAAGGCCCCCATGCCTTGATACCCCAAGGCCCCCATGCCGCAAGGCTCCCATGTCCCAATACCCCAAGACCCCCTGTCGGCCATGCCCTTAATCCCCAAGACCCCAAAGAAAAGCTTCAAGCACCCGCACCTCGCTCCAAACCTCCAAGCCCCGAACCCCCAGGTCCCGAACACCTAGGCCTTGGACCTCCGAGCCCTGAACACCGCAAGAGCCTCCAAACCTCAAAGCCCCCAGACCTCTAAGCCCCAGAGAGGCCTCCGAACCTCCCAACCTCGAAACCTCCGAACTTCCGAACCTAAAAACTTTGGATTTCAAGCCAAAGGCAAAGCCTTTGCCTTTAAATAACACAAAGACTGCAGCTGAAAGCTACGCCTCAAGCTTCAAGGGTAAAGCTTTCACGTCGAGCTCAAGACTTCGGGCGCGAAGCTTCAAGTCTGCTACTCGAAGCTCCAAACTCGAGGCTTCAAGTTTGAAATTTCATGTACGAAATCCCAAACACTCACGGGATGCCAAACACGAAAATTCTTATTTTATTCCAGAACAAAGAAAAAAACTTAAAAAGTTTGCCGCCAAGAGCTTGACTGTGCGCTTTGGTCTTTTAAATGCCGCGGCGCCTCTGCTCCGACTCCCCTCCCGCGGATCAACTCCGCCAGGTGAGCTGGAGAGGAGTGGAGGATGCGCGCACTGGAGGAGGAAGTGCTTGAAGGAGGTGGAGGATTTTAGTAAAGGAAGAGCTGTCGGGCGCTTAAGTCTAGCAGCAATGCGTCAGGATGTAGGGCAACGAGATGAGAGACGAGAAGTTCCGGAATGTAGGTTCCAACTTTGGAGTACCGCCTTCGGTGACTGTTCCTGATAAATTTTCTTGAGAGTGAGGCTCCTTGAATGCCCTGATTAATTTGAGTTTGATTGGCTTTCTTGGCAGTGAGCATAGAAATCAGTCTAATTCTATGAATGTCTAGTGCGGCTCGGTTACGGTTTCGGCTATTTGAATTGAAAAATCTCATATTCGGTCCTCGTTATGGCGATGGACACTCTTCTACCACCAATTAGGGTCTTCCCCTATGAGATGCGTGTCTTGCACTTGCTTTACTAAAACTAGTAGGCAGAAGATTTTCATTCACCCTGACCCATCCCCAATAACTTGTCTAGTAAGTTTTCCCAATCCACTTAAGTTCTAGTTTTCTGAAATATCCTTCCATGCTTTGCTTCTGATTCTGTTTTATCCTCGTCTGCACTCTGCAGTTTTAATTATTTGTTTGTTTATGATACAAGTGAATACAACTTATATTATACTAGCTGTGTACGACTTCATGTCATGATCATGTACACCTATTGTTCTCAACACAAGAGGTAAAAGGTTAAGAACTCATTTTCATATTTTCTTGCATCAAGTATTGCGGGGACGAGAGAATCCGAGTCCCTCTCAGTTGCTCTTGCGGTTGCGACCACTCGGGTAGTCGTCGTATTCGTAATGTCATCAAAGCACGTTAGCAGCTGTTCACCCACAACTGGTCATCACTCGGTGTCTCGTCGGGAACTAGAAACCGATTTTCTTGGACAGTGCGACGCCTGTTGGATCAGCCAGTACGGAATCGTCTACCGCTTTTCGAGGTCTTTTGCCGAGGAACATCGTGGAGGTGCAGCGATTTTGTTGAAATACGCAGGCACGGACGGGATCAAGGTGTTCGAGTCGCTGCACAGCAAGGATATTATCGATCCCTATCAGCTGCCGGCTGAGGTCAGGCGTGTAGATCCCGAGGCGCACGAGGGTAGCAAGAAAAAGGCTAGTCGGGGACCAGGAACCTCAGACGAAACTGAGTCTTCCGTTGTGCCTGCTTCTTCAGCGACGGCGCCTGAATAAAACTGGTGACGACGGGAAGACGCAGCAAGTGGTCGCTGCTGCTCCCAAAGATATGGCGAGGATTGATGACAACGGACGACAAATCCCTTATCAAGGGCGGCCGCCAAGCGAGACTGCTTTCAACGTGTACGACATGGAAAGCGCTGGCCTTTCTGGTTTCCGCCGGAGATGACGAGGTGTATTACCGTGAGAACAGTAAGTCATTTCAACGTGTGTTTCTGCGACCACGAATTTTGGGCAATGTAAAGACAATCGACCTGTCGGTCAAGTCTTGTCTAGGCGTAGATCACAAGCTGCCGTTCAACGTAAGCGCAACGGCTTTGGGAAAGTTGTACGGACCCGGCTGGAGAAGTTGCGATTAGGCGGGCAGCCGGATCGAGAGGTATGAACGAAATGGCACCGACATTGGCTTCATGCTCGATGAAAGAGATGGCCGGAGCAAAACAAGGTCAACAGGAGTTTTCTCAAGTAGCTGAAGGTCGTGCACTTCCAGCACTGAACGATGGACTTCTGCAGATGACACAGTGGTGGCAGTTGTACGTGAATCCAGACCGATCGACGACAGAATGAGTGGACCGCGGTGCAGAAGCGCTTGGCTTCACTGCAATTGTAGTAACAGTTGATGCTCCGAAACTGGGCCGACGAGAACGAGACATGCGCCACAAAGCTAAGCTCACATCCAACGCGCAAGCAGAAAATTCGAAAACACAGGGTGACACATCGCAAGGTACGTATTTGTTTTTGAGCCTAGCACGAACATTTTGATTTGGCTCCTCCCAACTGATTTTGTAAATGCAAATTTCAAAAGACCAAGACACAGACGTAATTTAATTATTTCGAATCAGTATCAGCCCTCTCCAAGGCATTAGAATGCTACGTCTCTCTCCCTGACTTCTTCACCAGGCACAGGCAAAGCCTTGCCTGCGTCGATCGATCCTTCGTTTGATTGGGAAGCTCTGAAGTGGCTGCAAGGTTTGACGAAGCTGCCAATTGTCCTAAAGGGAATTCAGACAGGTGAAGACGCGGCGTTAGCGTATGAAAGCGGCGTTGCCGGGATTTTCGTATCCAACCACGGCGGGCGCCAACTCGACTGCTGCCGCAGTAGACTCGAATGTCTCAGGGAGTGATGATTGACGGCTCTGCACAGAAGCGGCTACACCACCGCATCCGGTGCGCGATTCGTGGGCGAGGGATTACACGCGGGTCCGAACGGGTCGACCGGAAAACACGAAGCAAGGAAGCCCCCTGGCCATTTTTTTGCCGGGGTCAGACAAGCAAGGACAGAAGACGGGCCGCCCCTTCGACGTTCTGATGGATGGGAGCGTGCGGCGGGGCGGGGACATTTTCAAGGCACTAGCGATGGGAGCGAAAATCATGGTTGGTCTCGGACGACCCTTCTCTACGGCCTCGCAGCATACGGCGAAGACGGGGTACTACTTTTCTTTTGTTTCATCTGGATCTGTTCCTGTTCTTCTTCTTGTAGTAGAATCTTTATAATGTTCATGGAGTGGCAGTGGCACTTCTATTCGAAGTGGAAGTGAAATCCGTTAGGGGCTCATCTCGAAGCACTTCTTGTCGTACAATAACTATCACAGATGCAATATTCATCAGGTAAAGCGCGTTATTGACCTGCTGTGTGAAGAGTTGACGATGATCATGCGCTTAATGGGTTGCGCGAGCCTGGCGGATATTAAGCCGGAGATGGTGATTACCAGAGATTTGAGCTTTTACGGCATGACGCTTCCGAATCAGCTGGATACGAATTACGATCCGATGTCAAAACTCTGAAGAACTGAAAGAAGTCTCAGTCTGTTGAGGATTTCATGAAAGGATGAGCGCATTTAGTTGTGCACAGATTTTTTACATGAGCATACTTCTTACTGAAGAACATGACGAGTATTAGAACTACAACTCCTGCGAAACTCTTTATTAGAAGTTTCGACTTGGCATAACCATAATCTGTTTCTTCCCATAGGAGTTCAATCTCTTTTTTCTCATGTACAGCTTTGGCTTTCTATGGTAATAGTAAGTAGCTACTTGTATGATGGTAATTCGGTTTCTACGACTAGGTTTGAAAAATTTACCAAGAACTTCTGACTGGGATCTTAATATTTGCGTCGAAAAAAGAGCAGCTGCACAAAGTCCGTGTATCTGTAGTTCTTCTATTCTTTTCATCAGAGAAAAATTTTGACATGCTGTTGTTCATGTTGCATAGTTTCCAGGATCGGTGTCAAACTCCACCACTAATCGGCGCCCAACTTCACGACAGCTAGATGTAATTTGTACCTTCATCTCAATGTTTTCGAGAACGTATTTATCCTGAATTGTTTAGGAAAAGCACTAACCCTTTCATACCTACTCTCAGTAGGCAGAGCCACCTCCTGCGTTAGATCCATACGGTGTTCGCCGTTACAAGCGTGGGTACTTAGCAAGCCTGCGTGTGGCCCACCCGCATGAAAGTCGTACTAAAGATTGAATTCTTGGAAACTACGCCAGCAATATGGCAAAATCATGAGAAAATGTGCAAAACGAGAAAACTGGAGAAGACACTGAAAACGCCTCGACGAATCACTGAGAGAACTACAAAATCAGAAATACCTTAGAGAACTCGTTTATCTTCAACTGTGACACGTAACTTTTCTGCAGTTGTTCGTTGTGATTTTTTTCACGCACTACATCAAATACTAACTTGTCGATTGTTATTCAGCACAAGCAAGAACTTATTCCCGAAAAAGTGACATGGTCTCAGACGGTGCGCGTATTGCCAGCCGGCACAGGCAAGGCAGCTCAGTGGCTGCATTGCTCAGTCATGAGCCTCCGAAGCCATTGCGGGACCACCAGCGCGCTAACATCACCCATCTGAGAGCGAAGCAAAGGCAGATGCACGAGAATAGAATACGGAAGGTAACAATGTTCAGTAGGCAGCTCACGAAAGGGGACCGTGTTCAAAAGTAATCGTTTGTATTTCTCAGTGTTTCTGTTGGAGGTCTAGTGCTACTGAATCTTATTAAGAGAAATCGTTGTAGTAATTTTCCTTCCTTTTTTTTCTAGGAGCTCGACGACGAGAAAGATATGAACTGGAAGAGCCAGCAGTGGCAGGGAGTTCGGTCTCGACTCCATGAAAACAAAGAAAACGCATCGCAGGGAAAGCATCTCGCTGAGAAGCAAGACGTTCAACTACTACATTTTTGAATCCGGCCAAAATATGATTTATTGAATCAGTCGCAAAAGCAAGAGCTGATGTGTGATCATGAATTCACGATCGGCTTCGGCACTTGTGCAACGGGACACGCATCGGTCTTTCTCTGTTCCTATAATTACAGACGATTTATATACTGCTTTGTTCCTTAACTTCAATCAGGTAGAGAAACGCGTGAACTATTTGAAGAGGCAGACTGGCAACTCGATGGCCCACCAGGCCGAAAGAGGAGCCCTAGCAGAGAAACCAGTGATCGAGAGCGATCAATACTATGCCGACCTCCCTGAGACAAGAGAAGCCGTGCCAAGACGTGGAGAAATCAGGAAACGAATCGCAGATGATGCGCTAAGCAATGCACTGCAGAGTACTCCTTTCATTACTACATCGAACTCATTGCACCTCAGGAGAAGTCTCACCTTCTACTTGGGCAAGATCCCAAATCAATGTCAAGGTCAACTACAAAAACCTTCATCAAGAACACGAATTTTCAAGTTTATTTTCTTTATCAATACTTATTCAAAATACAGGGAATTTCATCAAGGAGAATCGAAATGGCGTTTTTTCTGCAGACATGGATGCACAGACTTTCATAAAGGAAGCTGAGAGGCTAAAGAAATTGCATGGCGCGAAAGAGGTGAGAAAAGACTCGGTCACAAATGTGCCCGAGTACCTTACAAAAATCAAGACCGAACTAGCACAGAAGAAGCGGGATCAGCTAGCACAGTTAGCTGCACTGCAAGACACCGTGCCCGAAGGATACAAGGTAAGAAAATATTTCGAAATTGATACCTGCTTGTCCTTGAAACAGCACATAATCATAACCTTGCAAGGATATGTTACAGATCGAGAAAGATGATACTGCTGTGCTGCAGACCGTGGAATACAAATGCAACATGTTGCCTTTCTTACCCCTATACGCACCAGGTCTTATCCGAGCAAGAGCGCACAGAAACCCTTACAGCGTTACGAGCGAAGCAATCAGAGCTTGAAACTGCCTTTCAGAAACTCCCACTGCACATAGAAAGTGAGAACCAGAAAGCGCGGCAAAGGGAGATTCAAACGAAAATGCATGAGATCGAGGATGCGGTCAAAATGTTTCAGCGGCCTCGAGTTCTTGTGAAGATCGATTGCTGAACTTCAAAATTCAGGTTACCCTTTTTCGCAGAGTGATCGTTTTTTACAGTAGTTGGAAGGCAGAAAGAGAAAGGTTTTTTTCTGAATATATAAGTAATTGGCTGCACTGAAGTGAAAGCAGAACCTATGATCGATGACGATGCGTTTGATGTCAGGCTAAGAGGCAAAGAAAAACAGAGAAAACTGGAGAACTATTGCTAGGTAGGCAATACTGGATGAACCACAACAAATTTATTCGTCGTGGTTATGCTATGATTCAAAGTTTTTTCTTGAAAAGTTATCGCACCACCATAGCAGAGCTTGCTTAATCCGAGATTTCGGGGAAAAACAATACAAATTCATTGAACGAATCCTGCCAGGCAAGCAAAATTCTCGTTTGCGAAATTGACGAGCGATATTATCGAGCAATCATCTAATTTAGCTGGGTGCAGAACTGGCCGTTGCCGGGTTAAATTCTCGGGTGAGTCAGAGTCTGAGTCAAACGTGATTCTCATAATATAGTCACCAGCGAGAAACGCCAGGAAAGAAACTGATGTGAAGACACGCGCTCGGAATTTTAGAATCCTCAATTGAACAGTGTTCTAAGTAACATAGCAGATCAGCAAGAAGAAGTACAAATATATTCGATTCCCTGCTTTTTGGTAGGTGATCCATCAGTTTCCTTTCCTGTTGTGTGTTCGTATCTCAACAGAGAAGCATGATCGAAGGACCGCCCTCCCGCTGGTGGACGCAACTATATTCTCTATTTTGTGATGAAAGTGAATGCCATTTTTTTGACGACAACTTCTACATAAGAAGTGGCTAGTCTCAGACGTGAATGAAATTGAGGTCACTCTACGCTTATAGGCCGACGACGAAGCGCAAACGAACCAAGGTCGCAGACCTTCAAGAAACCAGTAGGAGCAAGCTGGCCCTAGTATAGAGTAGCTCCACCAATATGATCATATACCCGAAGATACCTTAGTGATTACTCGCGGGCCGTCTCACTTTAAAAAAGTTCGATCTCAGTAGTGGCGCCGCCCTCTGTGCCGAGTGTCCACAGCTTGCAGCTTCAGATCCTAGCTAGCAAGTGGCCACGTCAAAGCTCTAGCCCTTTCCGTGTTCGATCCTCTAGGGTTTAGCTCTTGTCTCTCGGGGTTCATCCGATGAGGTCCATCATTGTTCTACTTATGAGCCGTCGACTAATATACCCGCGGGGTTTTGGCTCTAGCTTTTCTGCGGCGATGGCCGTCGTGCTTCATCGTCTAGTATTTTTAGGTGCCTGGCCGTTGTGCTTCAGGATTCTCGCAGGGTAATTAAGTGTTCGTATTGCGAGGAATATAGACCCAGGTCCCAAAAAAAAAAAACCGCCGCGCTGACCAGGATGAAGGAATGAATCTGGAAGTAGTGCAAAATCCGTGAACCTGAACGATTTTGAAAAGATGACTGTCAGTGTCACTGGAAGTAATCGCGATCGATTTGAAGTAACAGAAACAGCAGACTAATCATTCTAGTTCTTGATGTTCTTTTGGATCAATTTGGGCAGCACGACCACCGGTTTCACACAATTTATTTGAGGTATTGGGTCAACAGCAATTTCTGCACTCATTAGGCTGTTTTCGAGGGAGAGTCTCATTTGTTCTTGTGGTGGATGTGTGATAGCGCTTCTTGGTATTGCTCCTTATCTCCACAGTGTGCTTTACATTGCGAGACAGAATTCCTAATATTTTTCTTGTTTGGACGCTAACACATCTGTATTTTGCAAGAAAAAGATATATTCAGTCTAATACGTAGTGGTCGAAACAAAATGCATTCTAGTCGTGTGCAGCTTTTTCATAGGGCGAGCAGCTTTGGCTCCGCCAGAAGAGCGCTCCATCATGGATTAACGAGTAGTGCATCTCCGGCGGCATCCGGACGAGCCGTGGCGTCATCATGCGGTTTCTCCAGCAGTCGCACTTACGCTTCAAAAAACGAGGCATGCTCCACAAGGTTTTCAGGTCTTAGTACTCCATCAATGGGCCAATGGTCTATGGCGTCTACAGCACCAAGTCCAAGTCATAGCAGTGTTACAACAACATCGCTACACAGTAGAAGTTTTACTTCCAGTGCAATTATTAGCCCAACGACAAAGTCAACATCATCTTCCCTATCACAAATACCTGGAATTACAAATTATCGACTGACAACCTCTAGTAGCCGTAGCCTAGATCATACATCAAGAAGGCATCGAGGGAGCCATCTTCGGTATCAGGTGAGATGGCACGGGCATGGACCGGAAGACCCAAACGCGGAAAAGATTCCGCTAGTTTTCCTACAACCAGATGGGTCAGAAAGACATGTGAAGGCAACGGTAGGAAAGTCACTGCTTGAGGTAGCACACGCAAACGACATTCCCATAGAGGGAGCATGCGAGGGGTCTCTAGCGTGCTCGACTTGCCACGTAATTCTCTCCGACAAGCTCTACAAGAAACTGGACTGTATGGCAGCAAGGAAGTAAATCTATTTTTGGTCAGTTGTCACTCAAGACTTTTACTAACGTAGCTACTTGAATATACATGAATGTGATGGTATTGAATCACCTTCACCATTCACCAAACAAGCAGAAGAATTCACTTTCTAATTACATTCCAAACCTATCGCTACCCGAATTCGAATAGACTTTATTTGAAGACCCGGCTGCAACGTACCACCCCCGCGTGTGTTTCCTGGTCCCAATTTTCCTTTCCTTTCTTTTTTCTTCATACCTGTTCCGACCGAAGACGAAGAAGACATGCTAGATTTGGCGCCGGAACTAACAGAAACGTCGCGGCTGGGTTGCCAATGCATCGTCTCGAAAAAGTTGTATGAGAATGAGGTAGTAACGTTGCCAAGCCATACCTTGAACTTCTACGTGGATGGTCATAAGCCGGTGGGACACTGATAGCGTAAATGAATGCGAAAAACTGCATGATCATGTAACTCATCACAATGCGATGTTGCTGGTAAGCCACTTTGTTGATAACATACAACTGTTGACCCCTTGCCATTGTTCGACAATCATCGTCGTTGCTAGCACAGCCTTTTCCTTCTTAGATAGGCTGAGTTTCCACCTCTTGTCATCTTTATCCATTGGATTCGCTCCTGTACCCCTTCTGGATTTTTTTGATCTTCCCAAATCCTATGGATGCCCGCATATCACGCTGCTCTACCTGCCTAAAAAGAACCTTGCGACGCTGCAGGTGCCGTACCTAAGGCGACAATCGTCTCCACGTGATGAAGTTACGTAATTAGCACCATGAAGCCTTGGCGGCCCGCGGCCGCAGGTGTCCTGATGACGCGCAGTTTTAGACAATGTTTTGCGGGAGATGAAACACCGACTTCCAGAGCCAGAGCGTGAGCGACACACGCATATTAGAAAGAAAGAGTCGCACAGGCATATTTTAGCTTTAGGATACCACCACTCACAAGAGCAGTTTTGTAATGAGATACAACTCAGATCATTTTTCGGAGTGATAAGTGCCCTCTCTGCCAAAATCTCACCCGTGTTGAACTCCCCGTGAAGAACGCCCGACGGCAAGATTATCGTAGTCGCACCCATGAAGAATCATGTTTTCGGTTAGTGGTATTCGAAATTTCAACAAGAGTTGTGGCATCATCGGTCGTTGTCATGCGGGTAAGAGCACTCTATTGGAAGCATTTGAGTTGGGAACTAGGTATCTGAGTATTTGCAGCACCGACAAGCCTTCACAAGGCCCTGACGTGGCGGTCGGTCTCGCTACTGACCTCGGCAAGAATGCTGCGACTCCAGGAACAGCATTGCGGCTGCAAATGCCGTTATTTGGTGATGACAGACTTGTCACAATCGCAGACATTTTTCGCACCGTCGCCGTGCCAGCTTCGATCGCTGTTGAGGAGATCGACATAGAGAGCATCGAGGACGAAGATGCTCTCGCGGACGGTGCAGGAGCTGACGAAGTGGCATCGGAACTTGTAGCATTACCAGAACATGCAAAATGGCTCTCGGACGCGCGGTCGCAAGTGGGTCTGTGCCATGTCATAGATGCCTTCTCGACGTCCTCCTCACCAGACGAACTTGCAGCCCAAATTGCACGAGAGAACCAACGAATCAGGCGCATTTTTCGTGCGGCAGACCGGGAATTTCTAGATCGGCGTGGTCCCCCTATGCGTAGGAAGAACCCGGCCCTTTTTGATAACGAGCTGGGCCCTGCGCTAGCGGCGATACTGGCTGAACTAGCCAAAGATACTCAGCCGTTTGGGAAGAGTGACCAAGAGCAGAGCAGGCTTCGCAAACTAGTACACGGCGATGCTGCGTCAACTACATCCGAAGCCGTGGTACCAGCCGTTATTAGCAACCAACTTCTCAGCACAAAAGGCATCGTGACACTTGTAAATGTCCAAGCAGAACATCTGGCGGATTGTCTTGACAAGTTCAAATGTTTGAAGAATGTTGTAGCGGAAGCGAGCGATGCCGCGAAGAAAAGTGGTGAACCAGCTAGTAGCGGCGATTCAAGTAACCTTTCGAAGATGTGCCAGCAAATAGAAAAAGGTAAAATTCACGTGATTTCAGCACAGCTTGAGTCGGACTTAGCTCAAATGAGATTAGACGAGGCAGAGATGCAGGACGATAGCACTCCCGAGGTAGCAGAACAACGGGACAATCAGACTACCACGAAAGCGCCAACGGCCGTTCCCTTCTCTCCACTCCGGTTACCGTCCTCGCGGTCACCATTTGCAGTTGAGTATCTCGCGTCTTATGGTCTAAAGCCGCAGCAGCAGGAACAGTTGTTGTCGAGCCTTCTCCACACTGGTTTGCGACAAACAGCACTGAGCTTAAAAGCTTATTATACTGCAGGTGAGATGGAGGCGCGAGCATGGCTTTATCCATCGGATTGGCGAATCGATCAGGCAGCTGGTGTTATACATTTATGAGACAGAATAATTGTTGTACAAGTACAAGTCTGGAAAGAAACTGTTATATTGAAGACATGTTGATATTCAAGCTACAGCTGCAACAGACATGCGGCAAGGTTACTAATAGGTACTAAGTAGTAGCATTTCATTCTTTCCCGTCTTTCAAGTCATCAATGTGAATTATATATATAAAATATGTATTTAAACCCACAATTTTATTTTCATAGTTTCGAGACTTCGCATCGACGTTCAACGCTGCCCTGGTGTGGCCCTATGAAGCCATCGTTCGGGACCGTAGAAAGGACAGCACTGCCAAGTTGAAATGCGGGAAAGATCACACAATGTCCGATGGTGACATCGTGGAGTTTCAACTAAACCAAAATTCTTCTGCAGTTAGAAAAACCTCAAAACAGCAAAGTTCGCAGCGAAGCGCGCGTGCGTGACCGCCGTTGTTGTAGTACGCATGACGATCACATATGATGTGCATAGAAACGAGCCAAGGCTCAATCATTTTCGTAACTTTACTTCTCTAACAGTGCATTGCATTCAATGATTGAAGACTTATTGGTTTTGGGTTCATGTTTTGCTATTCGTCGTGGAACGAAGGAGTCTCCACTACGACTATACCATGCTAGCACAATTACTGCAGGTGACGCAGACGCAGCACAAATAGGAAGCACAAGGGTTCGCGTTAAAAATAATTCTGTTCGAGGACGTGGTCGATGAAGTCATTTGAGACGAGATGGTAATCGGTTTCTTGACACTGACGCACGAAGATGAGAGAAGGTGAATGATCACATCGATGTTCTTGACTGGTAGGTTCTTTTACTCCGTTAAGTACGTACTTACGTAGGTACGCACACGACTGCAGCAGTTTCGATTTTCGTCTGTCGCAACAGTGAGATTCAGTGCTGAGTAGCTCTGTATCACCTTTATCAATCTCGACGTTCATCAAGGATATTTTTCACAATCAAGCAGACTTTGAGTGAAGAACATGACGACACAGTATCCCCATGAACATTTCGGAATCCTGCATGACAGCTACAAAAAGCACATAATTTGTTTTATGTCACGATTCTATTCAATTTTCGAAAGTATTTCCGACGTGAAAAAGAAGACAAGACCAACCGTTCTCAAGTGAATCTTGAGCTTCATAATCAACATAGCTCATAGGAAAATCGTTCTTTTAGGAGGTAAGGTTCAGGTAGAGCGCAGCGTGCTCACGAGCAACTAGAAGTATGTTCCCTATGTCGACGTATCCGACAGCCCAAGCAGTTTCGGAGGAGTCTCCCGCTCCTCCGGCTGCTGCGCAAGTCGATATGAGTACTCAGATCCTGGAATACATGGTTTCTTCCACGCGGAAGCTAGCAGCAGATGCTCACACTGTCTTGGAGGATTTCAACCCGACGTTGGCCACCAGCGTTGACCTGCTAACACAGCACCGACTCGTAGAACTGGTTGCTCGAGGACTCGATACGCTGATCCAGGTGCTCGTCCTCGCCAACAAACAACCAGCTTATACACGCAGGACGAGCAGCACGACACAGGTAAGTATTGCGAATGCAGTTGCTGAAGACGGACCGAGGAATAGCGAAAGAACTAGTACTCATCAAGAAGAGTCAGCGACGATATCGGCATCGGGAGCAGAGACGTCGGACGCTAGCCCGGAGAAGCAGTCTCCCGAGGGCGGCAAATCCAAAGAGGATATTAAGAAAGAAGGGGATAGAACCACTAGGAGAAGTAAAAGAAAGACCTCTACTTCTGTGCAAGGAGTTAATGAAGGACAAGATGTAGTAGCAACCGCGGCATCACCTGGAGGTCCCACCCAGGATCTCCAGGAATTCGTCGAAGGTATCACATCAGCGATGAACGCTTTGCACGTTGACATCTTTGGCGGAGAGGGCGATGCCGGCAGAGCGTCCCAGTCGCCTCCACGGCCGTCTCAGTCATCAAGGAAAAGCAAAACGAAAATTGAAACTTCATCCTCGACCAGAGCTGACGGAGTAGCAGGCGGCCCACTCGCGCGCGTCCCTGACGATGGTGAAGAAGAGAAGAGCGGCGAGCAGGAGCAGGATGAAGAAGATGTTGCAGGTGACGGTGGTGTCGAACTAACCGACGCGGATGCCGTAGATTTGTGTCGCGTCTTTGTTGATCTCGGCGGCGTCTTTCCGAAGTTTTCGCAGGTCTTGTCGCTAAGGACGGACATCGTGCGAAATCCTAAGATACTGGCAGCCATGCGCATGGCTCATGAACAGTGCAAATCTCGAGCTGTCACTGAAATCGCTAAGCACTTGAGCAAAGAAGGCATTGGAAACTCGTTTTTCCGCGAATTTCGGCTGTCAAAGCGCGGCGTCAAAGCGGGGAGCATTTGCCAGGTGACGCGTTTTTTTGAGCAACCTGGCCGCAATTACCGATCGTCACCAGGGAAGAAAAATAAGACTTCTAGATCTACAAGAACTTCTCCAGACATCAAGCGAATTTCTAGAATGTCCGAAAAATCGCCTTCGCCTAATACAAAGTCTGAGCAGGGGACCTTCGACAGTGACGCCTTCTCTCCGGCTGCTCGATCCACGCGGGGAAGCCAAAGGCCAGTAAACCCAGCAGCTTTGGCGGAGTTTGACTCCGAGAACAAAATGACGGACCCGATGCCCTCGGCAACTTCGTCGGCCGCGGAAGACGATGGCCTCATTGCGGCGATTTCCTCTCCCTCCGCGTCTCCAACGTCGCCAAAAACAAGAGAGTTAATCTTGTCTTCGCCTTCACCTGATCAGAAAGAGGGCAGTCCTTCGAGATCCAAGAATAAGCGCCGTTTTACAACTAGCGATACCCACGGAGAAAATATACAGAAAGACAGGACACCCTTTGGAGTAGTGAAAACATCTTTCAGCGATGACGAGCGGCTGTTCGCGATTGATTTCCGCCTTTTGCGTGAAGAGACGCAATTTGTTAAGCTGGCAGAGCGGATGTACATCGTGCGTGGCGCTGATGTCGCCAAAGTGCAGGAATCGGTCCACCTGCTGCTTTCTATGGAGAAGCAGTTTCTCGCCGAGTTTAACATGGACTGGGAGCGCCGCAATTTGCACTTAGGACGCCGTACTGTCGCCAAAGTGATGCCAGATTTGACCCAGGATTGGTACATCCGCTGGGCCGACAAAGTGCTCCCGCATCTGCTGGAGTATCACCACGTGCGGTTCTTCGGTGCGATTGACGGCGCTACTGACGCTATCCAAGCGCGCAGCCCCGGCTCTGCTGACGAAGAGGCCTCTACCGTAATGCCTGGAATGATGTCTGGATTAGGCGGGGCAGCCGAGGGTATGGCGAGCGGCGACTCGGCTGCACGCGCGCAGTCGGCAACTATGGCACATGGCACGTTTGGCGGCGTACGTGGTCTCGATGTCATGGCGTCTATCATGCTCATGAACGTTATGGCCTTCCACTAAAGTTTCGTTATAATTGAAATGGATCTCACTCAAAGCCCCAGGGGCGCTCTGAGTGAATATGCGATTGTATCGCTCGGGATCACGACCAGGAAGAAATGGCATCGCATTGGTAATCGTGGACCCTTGTAATTCATTACTTGTCCACCCCCAGCTCTCCCTCCTGAAGCAAGATCTTTCTTTAGAGAGAAGCATCGCTAAGATAGAGACAAGCAGGGGCAGCAAGCAGCAATACGAACGGGTGAAGCGATCGCTTGAAAAGATGAAAATCAAAGTGCCACGAGTTTTGGATGAATTCTTATGCTGGAGGTTGTGACAAAAAGAATATTATATATGTTGTACCTCTGGTATCATAGGAATGAGTATCACAAGCACGATATTAAGACGAGCTATGATATAATCGTGTTTGTGTATGTAGGTGGATGCTCTTCGTAGACATATGATATTGCCAGCGACGCTCATTCGATTTCGAATTATAGTTCAAAAAAGAAGCTTTCATAATATTGCACCAAGCGAGTTTTGTGTATGGAGTGGGCGCCAGGCACGAGTTTCAAGGAGCTTCTCGACCGCAGTTTGGAGGACCTAAAATGGCGCGAGTCTGGAAGAGACTCCTCCGTCGATAATGCTAGCCTCACCAGAAACGCGTCAACAGGTGTGGCTTCGCCAGGTCAGCAGGAGGAAGCTACCGAAGTGGAGAACGACGAAGATCACTTGGGCTCCGAGCTAGCGAACCCTTCTAACGCCGGACTCATTCTCGCAGTAATTAAGACCTCGTCGTACTAGAACTATCTTCAGGTGTATCTTCAGAATGATCGACTTCTTGTTCCTCGCTGACCTTCTTCGAAAGGTTAGGGTTTTTTTACTCGATGCCAAGAATGAAATAGAAGAGAGACAACATCATGAGATAAGTTAGTAGAGATGTATTGTTCTGGTATGGTAGCCTGATTTTGATCATAAGAGAAAACCAGAAGAGACTCCTTGTGATCAAATTCAGGCTACCAAATACCGGAGCCACTCAATGAGAGCAACTGGACTCCAGCACAAGAAGAAGAACAAGCGCCCACTCTCTAAGCTAACCTTTTTCTCGATTTTGGTGCCGCTTTTTGGGCGAATGTTAATGCACGAGGGTATCTGCCATGCAGATCCGCATCCAGGAAATTTCAATTACGGCCTCCCCTAATACATCTCTATAGGGATCCCTCAACCGTATGCGCACCAATACAAGTCTTCTATAGGGAGAATCCCTGCAGAACAGTATGCACCCCAATAGATACAACCTCAACCGTATGGTGCGCACCAATACAAGGGGAATGGTGACGTTTACGCTTGAGGGATTTCGTTTCCATAGGGATGAATTGCGGAGAGATCTAACTCAAGTTGTCCGGTCGAAACCTGTGGATTCTCGACTGGGGCACCATCCTGGAGGTGCCCGTGAGAAAACGGCGACTCTTTTCAAGGCTCGTGCTCAACAATTTTCGACGCCAGAAGTTTATTCTGCAGGGAGCAATAAACGAACATAAGGACGACAACACTGCAGACGGAGGGGAACAAACCAGTGGCGCGAGTGCTTCTGCAGCACCGGATAAGCAACAGTTTCCCTCGAGCGGCCCTACGGGCGCAGGCTGCAAAGAAAATGTTAAAGCAATGCTCGCTGAGCTAAGGAAATCGATGGCCAACGACATGCGGTCCTTAATGCCTAACCCAGAACGGGCAGCTGAATTGTCGGATGAATACTTGGAACAAGCAGCTTGCGCCTTATTCGACCCCAACATCCAGGAAGCCGACCGAAAGATGGGTGTGATGCGAAACCGGGACCCGAATGCAACACTTTATGTGCTTAGCTTATCAATAAACCTTGTGACAGTGCCGAAGCTTGCTAGGCAGTATAACTATAACAGCAACTACACGATGCATGTTTGTTTTTCTGTTAGCCTTCTTGTAGTAAGTCTTGTAGCTAAAAAGAATCAATGAATAAGTAAGACTCAACCCCTCTACATTCATGCATCGCAGGGTGAAGACTTGTCCGAACTGTTGGCTCCTCCGCTGTCGCAGGTCGTTCGCATGGTTGCCATTCTAGTCGGCATTTTGTCTCAGTTGGAAGAGATGTTTGCGAAAGAGCTCGAAAAGTCAAACGCTAAACGTGGCACAGATGGCGGAAGTGCAGCCGAGCCTCGAGCGACAAAAAGTGGAGAATCTTCAGCTACAACCACGGATAGCAGTCCACCTTCTTCCGCGCCTCGACAGCTTTGGCTTCCAGAATTGTGGGCTCCTTTGGCAGAAGAAGCAATCCGCAAGATGGACGAGGACGCCGCAGCCAAGGAAGCTGAGGAATATAGGTAGAAAAAAATGCAAAAATACGTAAGCCATATTGTATTTAGTGATCAGATCATGGATCATCCAGAATAAGAATGGGGATCCATGATCATGCAGAAACTACGAATCGATCAAAAGAGATGCGACCCTGAATTTAATACTAGATAAGAATTGAATTTGAAACTACATCCAGTACGATATTAAGGGAATGATGTTAATGTTGATCTTGATTTTCATGTACAGACAGAAGGCCGAACGAAGCCGACTTCTTTGTTTTTAGTGGATGAATTCCAAGAATGATGAAGGGAATAATACATTACCTGGATGACTGAATTATAGAACTAAGTAATAAATCGGAAAAACAAGTTTTTGTCTAGCACATGAATTTAGCCTCGCAGAAGAAGAGACTCACAAGTTTTTAGATCATCGTTGCATTACTTTTACTAGTACTCGTGAAAAATTAATAGTCGTAGATGAAATTTGAGTAAGCACGATGGACGACAGTGTACGAAATCGAAATAGATTCCGCGAACGAGATTCATCAAAGTGTACAAGAGGAATGAATTTGATACGGGCAGTACATCCCGCCTACGTGAATTCTCCATACAACTCGAAGCCACCTGAAAACCGATGGCGATCCATGTGGTCACTTGTTGCCCTGTGCAGCGTCCTCCTAAAAGTCGAAAAGAACAAAAAACACAACACCCGCACACTGGAAAGGAAACTTGTTTTTTGCCTGACTTTGTGGAGCGATACCCATACGTTCTGGTTCCTCTCAGTCTCATCAATCAGTGGAGTGGATACGAAAAGAAATCGTATGTTGTTGCCTTGCATACGATCAATGATCTAACTGCGATAGAATTTTCGCAATGTGCAATCGAAGTCGACTGATCAAAGATGATGAAGCACAAATTTCTCACACGATCCTTAGTGACATCCGATGGATCACCTAATTCTTTGGCACTTCAAATTTAATGATTCTATTTATTGGATGTCACTGAATGTTTTTGCTGCCATAATGAATAAGGGCTGTGGATCACATGAAGGTGATGATTGATCGTTCCAGCTAAACAATCTGCTCATGTAATCGGTTGCCAGAAAATCCAAATGTTGGCCCCCCTGGTGCCTAGAGCTTCACGTTCATGAATAATCCTGCTCTAAGTACTTACATTTACATATACATTTCATTTCATCTTGTGACTTTTAGATGACTGCACTAATACCCATAGCAATTTCGTTAGTTTTACCACAGCTACGTATCTACGACGAAAATCGATGATGTTATCAATGTGAATCGTTTTTGTAGATCTGAGTAATGATTCTGGTACTGCAAGACCGATATTGCGTAATCGCTTATCATTATCATTTTAATTGTCATATACATATCTTTATCTAGAAGTTCTTGGAAGGAACTAATATATTTTCTTCAAATTTTTGAAGCATAAAAAATGGAGATTCGGATTGCACCTTCTGTTGAGTTGAGCTCCGTGCTTGTTGCCTTGGAGACGTTGGGTCTTGGCGCTACCGTAAGACGCGAGGATCCAGCGGGGGGCGACGCTGGGCAGAAAAGCGAGTTGCTCATCGACTCCGCTGATACTCCACAAACCCTCAGATTCGTTGACGTCATCCTCCGAAAGTTGGGAGAGTCAGTGCCAGACAGTGACCTCTATGCCGATCTATCTGTGAGCGACAAAGCACAGGTATTCTAAGGCTACGGCTCCGTTCTCACTAGTAAGCGTGATTCATTGATTTTTCACATTATGCATTGAGACATCTTGTTCATTTTTGAATGCACAGTATTAGTATTTGATTATTTGTTACAACTATTACAACAGGTGGATTCGTGGCTCGCCTGGTGCACCAACGAGCTTGGTGGTGAGGCTTGCACTTCTGACGGAGTCGCATCAGCGATTCGGCAGCTGCAAGGTCACTTGACCTCACGACAGTGCATGGTTGGCTCCAAGGCCACCCTTGCCGATATTCATACTATTTGTGAGCTGGTCACCGCTGTGGTGAACGCGAACGAGCAGAAGGTAGAGGAGATGCCGCTGAAAGCCGAGTGGGTTTTGGGTCAGTGGATCAGCAGGGTAAAATCATCGGTACCAGCATTGGATGTCGCTTTGAATTCTTATTTGGACACCTTGCGAAACCGAGTCACAGAACTGAAGAAAGCAAAGCAGCCCTTTCAAACTGACCTGCTTCGCATGCAGAAGATGAAAGCAATTGTGGGCGCCGATGCTGCTCCCGCTGCGTCTACCTCGAGCAAGAAGCAATCGGTCTCGGCTCCAAGTACAGAATATTAGATTGTGATTGCTGTTGTTAAAGCTCAGCATTCATTGGCCACTGACCCCCTTCAAAGCTCTCCCCTTTCCCTTCGTTTATTTCCCCTGTTGGTTCTCTCAAGAAGGGGTCGCCTCTTCGATCTCAGTGACCAACCCCAATGGCCATCTAAAGTTGAGCCTTAAAAATGTTGCTCACCAAGTTTTTACTTGTAAGTAGATGCTTTCCCTACGTACTCGTCATGGATAATTCAAATTCTTCATTCGAATATGATGACAAAATTAATAGGCGGCCACGGCCTCCCACCAGTCGAGGAGCAGCCAGCGGAAGAAGCGAAAGAGGTCGATGAGGAGAAGGAGGCCCGCAAGGCAGCTAAAAAGGCTGCTAAAGAAGCAGAGAAAGCAGCGAAAGCAGCCAGAAAAGCTGCTGAGGAAGAGCGAAAGAAGGGTAAAAGGGGCGAACCTGTCCCAGAGTATCGTTTATCCCCTGACTTCGAGACCGCAGCGGGCCCGTACGGAAACATTTTCATCCAGTCAGACTGCCGGACTGGACGATCTTGGAGGCAATTGGGCAACCTCTCTTCTGAAGTCGGCAAGGATGTTTGGTACAGCTACCCTATGAAGTGGCTCGTGATCTGATGTCCAAACAAATTTCATTAGCAGGAACACCTTCTTCATATCTTCGTTCGATTTGAATGAATCGCTGACTTATTCATTTTAGTATTCTCATGACCATGACGTCCGCGTGGTCGACGACGCACCTGTTATAACATAAACAGGATCCGTTGCCGAGTCCATAGCAGTCGTATCCAGGGTAAAAGGGCGTTCGTAATTCTTCGACAAGGCCTCCACCTTATGCAGGCAATGGTTGATCCAGAAACCATTGACGCAGCCTTTCCAGGAGCTGACAATGGAAAGAAGGTATTTTGTCTACTTATGTGCAATTTGTGGTTCCCAATCTTAACCTTGTCCCTCAAGTGCTGAAGCTGATCTTCAAATCTTTCTACTATCCATGACTAAGAAACCTGGAACTGCAACTTTTTGTATTAATTTCGATAGTGACTGTGACAAGAACGGTACCCATCGCATTACAGGTCGTAGCATTCGCGAAGGATGTTACGAATGAGAGCGTGGTGGATATCTGCGCAGAAGTGACCGTACCACCAGCACCCATCCAGAGTGAGTTGCTGACAGTTAAAGAGCACGAGCTTCTGGTGAAGCGCGTCTATGCCATCTCGCGCGCGAAGGCTGAGCTTCCCTTCACGCTGGCTGACGCCAGCAAAAAGCTCGAGAAGAACGGAGCTGGAGGCGTGCATCTGGAGACCAGGCTAAACTGCCGTGTTTTGGACCTTCGTACGCGTGCCAACCAGGCTATCTTTCGCATCCAGAGTGGCGTGTGCCGGTTTTTTCGTGACTTTTTACTCAATGAGAGCTTCACTGAGATCCACACGCCGAAGATTCTTGCAGGCGGCTCTGAGGGCGGCGCCGAAGTGTTCCGACTCGACTATTTCCCAAAGTACAACATCCCGAATGCGTACCTGGCCCAATCTCCCCAGTTGTACAAGCAGATGGCATTGATGTCCGACCACCGTGGCGTCTTCGAGATCGGCCCCGTGTTCCGGTCTGAGGACTCCTTCACGCACCGCCACATGACCGAGTTCGTCGGTCTGGATATGGAAATGCACTTTGTCGAAGACTACCATGAGGTCCTGGACGTGCTGGACCGCTGCTTTCGCTACATCTTCAACAACTTGAACGAAAAGTGTGCCGAAGAAATCGAATCTGTTCGAGAACAGTTCCCCTTCGCAAACATGCTTTACAACAAGGACAGCCCGTGTAAAATCTTCACATTTAAGGAAGCCATCGATTTGCTGCGCGCAGAGGGACCGGCGATCGCGACTGAGCAAATTAACGCGGCAGAAAGAGACGCCAAAGAAGCACTCGAGCGCGGAGACGAGGAAATGCACGCTAGGTAAAGATGATAATCCTATTAGTTGTGGTTGCAGTACTTCAGAGTTGAGTAAATATATCTTGCTGAGGACTTTAATAAGTAAGAGATAGAGATTGAGTTGTTTTTTTCTACTATTTTCCAACACGTTATTGATTCAATCAGGCATTGGGACAAAGCTGAGAAAGCCATGGAGCATCGCGCGGGCATTCCTGAGCACCCGTATCTTGATGATATTTCCACGAAGGATGAAAAGATTTTGGGTGAAGTCATCAAGCGAAAGTACGGAACAGAATTTTACATTATCGATAAATTCCCGGCTGTCGTCCGACCCTTCTACACCATGCCCGATCCGGTTAACCCGGACTGGTCGAACAGTTACGACATCTTTATGAGAGGAGAAGAGATCATGAGTGGTACGACCTCCGACACTACTGACTTTGAAACTCTACAATACCACTCGTAGACGATTTTGTTGATGAAAGCTGTATTTTTATGACCAGTAGACTGACCCAAGTTTGGCACAATCATATTTTTTATTTATTACCTTACCATTTTTACACCAACGCCAACGCCATAATTTTCCACATTCATTGCATTTTGTACTTTGATTGATCTTATTAGGACAACACCAGCTCCTCCTTCACATTTACCCCCAGGTGCTCAGCGAATCCACGATCCGGAATTGCTAGTTGATCTCGCTAGACAGAAAGACATGGTACCGGACGAGTATTATACTGAATCGTTTTCAATGGGCGCCTTTCCTCATGCAGGTGGCGGCGTGGGCTTGGAGCGAGTAGTCATGCTCTTCCTCGGATTAGACAACATCCGACGCACTAGTATGTTCCCCCGTGACCCTAAGCGTGTGGCCCCCTAGAAAATTGATTCACCTCCTCTTGGAAGTCATGTTGATGATGCTACGCATAATATCTGAGGATAATTACTTTCATCGTGGGAGGTCTTGTCGTTGTGACTGAGTAGGAAATGCTCTTAATATGGTACATGCGCGGTGACGTTAGACCGATATTGAAGAGGAACTACAAAAACTCTCATAAACCAACACGACGCTGTCATGATAGATGCGCATTCCTGACGAATTGTGACGTTTTCAACAGACCGCTACATCAGGAAAAAACATGACCGCTACATTGGCAACGTAAATACACATCACGAAAAACGAACATGAAACTTTGATTCACTTATTTCATTCATTAGGCAGTCATAAGGCAGCGCCCATGCTACTATTATAATAATAATAACGTCAACATCGCTCTCACAAGAAGTCGTTGTGAGTTTATAGAACACAAGGCCTCTTCTATCTCCCCAGGAAACCAACATTACTTTCTTGAAAAAATGAGTGTTCTTGGGCGAACGAAAACTGTGACGCACGCGTGTTGACTCGAGCCACAAGTGATCCAGCGGAACGCTTTTTTGAGCTACAACTTTCGACTTTCACTTGGTCATCATGTACCGGATAGTAGCGTCAAATCAATGATAGATGGTGGCCCGCCCTCAAAGAATTGGGATTGGCCTCTATTGCAAGGCGAGGCACACGGACGCGCATCATTCCTCGCCGTGCCGCACACTCTGATCAAGTTTTGCTAGCGACCACTGTCCAAATCCCACAAATGCACCACCCGGGCTTTGTCGACGATCAACATTTCTCAAACACGAATGCGTAATTGTAATATACAGCAACCGAAATATATACTTGGGTAAGGGGGTTCATGCATCCTCCAAATACAAAACAGCACATCTTTTGCAAGAATATAGCAAGACGGGAGTAGACCAGTCGTTGTTGGAAGTTTAGCAGAATTGTCTTCCTTGTGAATAATCTTAAATCTTATGTAACGTACCACAGTGAGAGTGACATCGAAGAAGATTATTATGATTTAGATCTTGAATTGAGTAAGCCTGAGCGTTGATTATTTTGATATCCTCTTTCAGATTTAGGGGGTAGGTTTTTACATAGTACACACGTTCCTCTCATAAGCGCTGTTGTTGTTGAAACATAAATTCGGTCTTCTGTAGAAGTTCTAGTTCCTTCTTATTTTATAATCATGATTGAGTATATTGCGACCGCCTCGTCTCTCTCAAAGTCTACTTTTTACATATCTCATCTGTTATCTTGTGCTCGCCTGGATGCACTTCTTGTCAAAAATCGACTTTGATTTACACTTTGTCCGTCTCTTCGTTTCCTGATTTTGTTGAATCAGTTAGAGATTTCGTTCTTGTAATATTTTTAGTTCCACCGTTAGTAATTGAAGTAACAACATTATCTATATCGTAAATAGTTGAAAAATTTTTCTGTCTACGTCCTTGTTTTCTTTGTGCTGAAGAACTAGAACAAAGCCCGCGTTAGAATAAAGTCCGAAAAAACAAAGTCATCCATGATTAAACGTGAAATGTCTCAGTTGAATTTGAAGTAGAGCAGCTGTGAAAACGAATCGAATTTCTTTTTGTACGTAATTGAGACAGAAAGTGATGCTTGCTTATCCACCATCACATTGACAAAGAGGATCCAAATTTTGAACTACAGAAATGATTGATAGAATGGCTAGCACAAGTCCGTAGAGCAAGCATCGGCAAGATCATCAAGATTTGGTTGATATATAACACATAGCTAGGTTTCTGTCAAAAGAAGTCCCTAATAGCCGTGTGCTCTTGTACTCCTGAGTGGTCGACGGCTCCGCGGCACTCCCGGTGTGAGCAGTAAGTATGAGCAGTGGCACCAGTGGGAACAGTGGCGACTCTGCGTCTGCCATGGAAAAAGAGTACAACGAGTTGAACACGATCATCCTCGAGAATCTACTCCCGGGAAGCTACTTCGGCGCCAACAATCTCGGTTGCTCCAAGGGATCTAGTGTCCATTGGATTCACACAGAGGAATTTCTGGACCCTGGACCGCCTAGTTGTAAGACTCGAGCGCCGTCTTCCTCGACCAGCAATTATTGGGGATCTCCTGTGTCATCCGCGGTGACCCCCACCGCTGAGCCTCTGTGGCATGAAGAAGCTCCTGGTGATCCTTTCCAGTACAGTGATACCCCTTGTACACCGATCGCATCTATTACTCCGCCTGTCGTAGCAACAACGTCGTGCTTTGCTGGCGCTACAAAGAATCCGATGTCGTCCTTTGCTGGTCAAACTAAGACTACCAGGGAGAGGGACTCTTTTTTTGCTACCACTCCGACTACTAAGGGACATCTCCAGCTACGTGAAGAAGCCGACACCATCTTCAAGCCGTTCGGCAACGGCGTTGATAATAGCGCGACAGCCACTGGTACAACAGATGAAGGCGAATCTAGGTCGCCTCCAGTTATCCACACCCCTGGAAGACCGGGGATTGATCGCCGCCGAAGCAGCCCGCGCCGTTCCGATTCGGAAAATGCACAGGGCTTGTCTTTTTATCTGGGCAATCAAACGTCGGCCATCGATGTTGAGTTTTTACGCAAAAGGAACATTGTCGGAGTCATCAACTGCTGTGCCATTACCAAGCAGCTCGTTTCCGCTTCCGGTGAATTGAAAAACTTATGCTGAGTACTTTGCTGAAACTTGTTACTTAATACATACTTGACTTCACTTTTTCATCAGAAATCCCATGTTGTCGTGATTACCATTACCAAAACAATCATCACAAACGTCCTTCTTCTTTATCCCCAGAGGTGAGCACATAGCCCCGTCCTTCTTCAAGCGAACCAGCAGCGGCGCGGCGTTTGGGTATGCTCTACGGAAAAGCGATCGAACGTGAGGTCGAACGTCAAGATCAAGGCTCAAATGTCGGAACTTTTTTTGTTAAGAGTTACCATATTGCGTTTTTTGCTATCATTCTTGACTTTTTCGGCAGTAGGAAAGGAGTCAGGGATGATCTGAAGAATGCAATGCCGCAACCTCTAACTTTCGCAATGGCGTCAGTGCTGCCGGAGCGCGTCCACGCGCGCCGTCGTTTAGTACTGAGCGAGCTACGGGCTTGATTTCGTCCCGTTGGAGATCGGGGAGCATTTGCTCCACCGGTCGCGAGATAAACGACGGGCAGGAGAACGCGAATTTTTCAGTGTCAACAACGACTATGGTTTCCCCTGGAAGGCCAGTCGATTCCATAAGTGCAGAAAATGCTAGTGGATCGCCCACCATTACAAAAAGAGCGATAACTGCGGGTACAACGTCAAGCATTGGAGGTAGCGCGGTGAAAACGAAAAAACCATCCGTGGCGCCGCCCTCTTACTACTTGCCCGCCAGCATTCGAGATGTGTATAATGAGGAGCCCAACGTGCATCTGGAGGTTGCGCGGACGGCCAGACTCAACTCGCGCCTTGACAGTATGGCTGAGGACGATTTGATGGCTCTGTTTCGAATTGGTGAATACAAGGAGGACACTGCGCAGTTCTACGCCAAATTGCTGGATACTCAGAAGTTCCACTATTTAGAGGTACTCGCAGAAGACATGGAGAACTACGAGATTTCTTCCCACTTTGGCGATGCACTTACCTTTCTCCATAAGGTTGTGGCGCACTACACTCCGCCAGGCCGTACTTTTGGATCGCTGACCTCTGATGTGACAACGCCGCCTGCCTCAACGGCCTTTCCTTCGTCTTCTCCAGGCCCCTCCTCGATGCTCTCATCAACTCTGTCGTCGACAACCTGGCCAGAATCATCCATGTCTTTTATCGATTTTCCCGCAACAGACGAAATACAAGAGCCTTCGCCTTGCGGTCTAGAGGATAAATCTTCCAGTGACCACACTGGCTGCGCAATCGACATACCCGCAGCAGAAAAGAACACGACAAAGACACCTCAAGACTCTCGCGTACCGGCATCAAGAAAGGACAAGGATTATGATCAGTCAACGGTTTTTTCTGAGCAGATGAAGGTCGCGACAACGTCTCATGAACAAGTGAATACGTTCCTCACGACCGAAGCAGAAGCAGTTGCCGTCCCACGCAAAAAACTGAAGAACCGACCGAAGACGAGAGATCAGAATGTTGAAAAGGTGTGGCGTTCATGGTGTATCGGTGGCTCGTTTCAGCCGTGCCCACGAAGGGAGCAGGCTCGAGCGAAGACGCGAAAAGCAGACTCCATTCCACCTCAAGGAGCGATGAAACAAAAATTTTTAGTAGCTAACGCTCGCCAGACGGCTCTACGTCCTGACCTCTTTGTGACCAAGCGGGAAGCAGACCACACCACCATCCCGAGTTCGTCGCATCAGCTACAAGAACCTAACCGAGTACCTACCCCAGTTGAAGAACCAAAGCAACAACTACAGACGAGTTCTTTTACTCGCGATAACTACAGTCCTGCAAATACAAAAGTAGATGAGCAAGCAGCCTTCGTACCGAACACAACGAGCCCGCCTCTTGACGCACCGGAAGCTTCATCACCTACCATAGATCGACAGAGGATGGAAGACGCGGCCAAGTATCCGGGTATTCTCGTGCATTGCTATATGGGAATCAACCGGTCCACAGCGATCCTAAGTGCGCTACTCATTCGCCTCTTGCGCTCGAACGCTATGACGATTGTCGAAAAGATTGCGCGTCGTCGCCCGGTCGGCATCTTGAGTAATCTTGCTTTTTTACGTGCAGTGCAGGACTTTTCTGAGGCAGAACAGCAAGCAGCACAAGAAAAGCCGCATAGACCCTACCTGCCTACAGAATACTTCGATGAGCGCGAGCGGAAATTTGTGCATAGACGCGACACCTACGTCGAGATTTCACCGGTAAGAATGTCGAACAGTGATGTCAGTCCTTCACCCGGAAGGATCATCAATACTCCTGTCAGCGAACGCGCTTCTGAAAAGGGTTCATCCTCTTGCCGTGTGAAAAGAAATAAGAGCCGAGCTAGCTCTTTTCATTATGAATTTCCCTAGCTCGTAGAAATTGAAGTGGTAATACCTACCTGAAGTTGTAGTTTGAGTTTCGGCCTCGCCTCCCCGTAATAAAATATACTAACTCATCCTAGCGCGTTGTGACTGTGCGTGCCCCTGCTCACATCCACGATGATGTGTAGGCGATGAACCAAGAAGCTTGAGGTTAGAGTATGCAGACGAGTGAACAAAGAAGAAGCTCCCCGCATCATACTCATGGTGTCGATACCACCTAACCGACGCTGACCAATGAGATTAGTCTCAAAAATAGTATCGCTATCAGTATCTTCCATAAGCAAATGAAACATCTCTTGCGTTGCAACAAATGGCAATAAGGTCCGAAGAAGGGCAGAGTCTTAATCGCGGTGAGGCTAGCGCTAGGAGAAACGAAACATTAGAAATCCATTATGTGTTTGGAATTGCTAAAGCAAGAGCATCCTCAGGAGCTTCGTTTTATCCGTGATAGATTTCCGAGCGATTGCCTGGAAGCATCGATCTGTAAAGTCAGATAATGAGAACTCATAACTTGGTATGAAATGACAGGAGCTCAAGCTTAAGCTTTTGCCTTTGTTTTTGTAGTCTAACTATGACGAAATTTACTGAGCCCCACGAAGTGGATGTCGTTCGTCGTCTACTCCTTCATCTTCGGCTTCTCTAAAAATAGTAATGAAAAATCCAAATCGTACTCGCATGTTTGCTTTTTCAATTCATCGCTTCTCCAAAAGAAACGACGACATGTGGAAAATATTGACTGAAAAAAGCTCGATGCGCAATCATAATTTGTTTGAAGGGCTAAGCCTATAGAGGTAAAAACTAACTGGCTGTTTTATTTTAGTTCTCTGAGCGCCGCTGGACCTAAGCCCCAACCTTATGCGGTGCGCCGCCATAGTTTGCATTTTTTGAATTATGATGGTCATACTCGAGTAGCATTCTTGTAAAAAACCTAATGAATAATTTTGCTAAAAAGAAGCCAACATCAAGCACTTACACATAAAGACGTCTTCTGGATGTATGGACCAATCCAATCTCAATTAGCATGGAGAAAATTATAGCTATTGATGTCTACATTGCCGTGTCGTTAGCTGATGAAACAAGACAGCAGCTGTGATTTGTAGCGTCGAAAGTCAATTCTCTAAGGACACACCATCACCACTTACGCATTTGGTCAGGATGATTTGAAAGAATTTTCAAGAATGACCGCTAGAAGATGTTGTCAAGAACGACCTCTATCATAGAAGATGGTAATGAGTTTATATATTAGCCCTTGCCGTAAGCCGGGCGGCACCCCTGCAGTGCTGCCACTTTTTTGTCATAGTACAATGCGAACACTGGACGGCTCTCGTTCCTTTCTCTCAACTACGAGAAATAAGACTGCGTGCTGTTAAGTTAGAGATGTAAAAAGCAGGTAGTAAAAGAAGAAAGTAGGACGTAGAGCTCAGTAAATTATCTGCCGGTGAGTGTAGTGACCCGGGGTAGTTGATTCTCCACCAAATCCGGCAAGCTAGGCGTCGCGCGAGGTCAACAAAATGAAGGTCATCGCGTAGCGGACGTCAGAGCAGATCGAGTATCTCAGTCGGTGCCGCCAGAGCGTGCTGCAAATCTCTCGTCGTCGGTCAACAAATACATGCCGCGTTTGATCACCGGAAGGAGGAAGGACAAGGACAAATTGTACTGCATGTAGGGGGAGCTACCGGCCAGCGAGTTCAAAGGGACTCAAGTTTAATTTCTGCTGATCCGGTGCTCAATGCGCAGGGCTGAGGCAGGAGCCCATCTGAATCTGAGTCTAACCTTCTTCGTTCTGCCTTGCGACTGAAGAAGGACCTCAGGGGCTGTAGCAGTCTCTGATATGCGCATATTAGTAGAATAGTTTCATAGCCATAGGCTAACTCAATCAATAACCTTTACCTCTACCAAATCAACACTTTTAGGAGAGCCCACTAACAACCACCTTAGGGAAAATCTCGAAAAAATGTCTTCGCGTCTCTTGTAGTCTCTGATACCTAACGCGAGGTTGCTGCAGTAGATTGGAGCTCTGGCTCTAATTGTCATACTCTTTTGTTTGGGAAAGTGTCTTCTTCGGTTTCCAACACTATTGACTTGACGCGCAAAGCAATGGTCTTCTCTGCGTAAATACTAGGTTTAAAATCAGAAAATGGAGCTCATGATTAATTTTTTTTAATGTATATGTGTACGTGTAGGAGCGAAGCAAGTTATTGGGGCACCTATTTAGATACTAGCAGTGTCCTCGTGTCAATCATGTAAATACCCAATGGCAATGCGGAGGTCTTAACTTTTCTCTCTGTTCGGTGTAGTGGTAAGAAAAAAATGTCGTGTTCGTAGTCATACTTGTAAAAGGATCCACAAAATCTGACTTCAGTTGCACGAATAGAAGTTTCATTTTCGTGCATACAGAAGCGTAAATTCAGCGAGGATCGATTCAGTCGATCCGCAAATTTTAGGAAAATTTTTAGCCAGAGAAGTGCCTGTCAATGTCGAAGAAGCATACCATAAAGATCCACGCTGTGCTGGTCCGCTGGCTCTTAATACGAAGACATTGAAAATATTTGTAATTGTCATGAGTTGGAATCTTGCATCCTCCAGAGGCCTAGCAATAGGTTGCTTTCGAGTCGGCATTGTGTGAAAATAATGTGAATTTTATCTATTCTGAAGGCATTTCCATTTTAGACGGGCACAAACGCTGTAACTCCTGTTTTTTGTGGAAAATTTCTTTGCGACCCATCGTTGAAAACAAAATCAAAGACTATGTCGCCTACAACAGGTGGTTGTATGTTTGTCTTCGCTTTCCCGCTGAGGAGAGAGCGTCCTTGTTTAGCGCGTGCAGCCCGTTAGATGGTGTGTTGAGATCGTGATTGTCGGAGAGGAATATAGACGAGGTCACAAAACAGAATGACATGACACGACATGAAGGAATGTCAACAACCTTGAGGCACGAGTCTGGAAACAAATGCGAGAAAAGCTAACAAGACTTAGTATATTCGTTGCGACTCGAAGCATCGGTTTACTTGGCGTGAAGACGCCGCTTAGGTTTAGTGGAGCGAGGTGGAACCCACTCGGTCGCGATGACTACCGTTCGATGTGTGATCTAAGTGGCGCTTGTTGTATTTGTAGAGCGTAGCGTGGTCAAAAGATAGAGAGCGGAGTATTCCTCGCCCTCCAAATCAAACCTAACTCATTAGAGAGGGTCGGTCGAAAAACTTTGTCGTACAATCAGAACTGTGTGTCTGTGCTCGTGGTGAATATGTATTCTTGATTTCCACAGTCCCTGCAGAAAGTAGCCCTACTTTAGATCTTCTTGTTTCTTCACAGCATAAAGTCAAAGTAGTACGACTTGTAGTTCTTCCTGATCCTGGCTCATCTCCAGTAATTTTTCGACTCAGTTGTAGTTGTTACTGCTATAAGAAATCTGAATCATGCCGGAAAATTACGCGATGCCGGCTCAGCCTTTCGGCAAGAATCAGAGCCCAGAAATGAGACTCATGAAGAAGCTTCAGCACTGTGCCGATGCTCGATTATGGCTAGTTTATCACTATTCCTATCCCATGACCCATGTGGAGTATGGTGCTGAGTGATGTCCCGCTTGATTCAAAGGCGGAAAAAGGGGAACTCACTCAACCAGGTATGATAGGGAAAAACTCCCTTTAACTCGATCGGAGTCCACAGCAATCATCGCTTCTCGATTTGCTGAACGAGAGCAGACCAAATTGTCGATACAAAAAAACGAGGACGTACACACACACACACACAGTCAGATGACAATTTCTATTTCTCTACTTTCATCTGTTTCACAATGACAATTCAAGTCAAGAAAGAATAATGAACTAGCACGAAAAAGAACAATGAAAACATCACGATCTTCGATGATTCTCATTTATGGACTAAAATGCAGGTTTTCCGTGAGGCCCTCGGGTACAGTCGAAGGCACAACGAAGACAGATGGCGAGTGAAACTGAGCAACAGTCCTTATCTGGATGACCTCGCAATGGGCTATCTGGTGAACAAAGAGGATGTAACAATCCGATCAAGACTCGAAGATCGAAAGCGCGAGGGTCTCAAGGCAAGGCGTGATGACGCTGACGCACAGATCTTCAAGCGCGTGTACGCGCACGATTTAGATTTATGCTCAGACAACGTCGTGATGTTTGTTAGCCATTATATATAAGTAAATGGTGTCTGTTGAGTCACAGTGATACCAGTTTGCCACCCTTGTTGTTCCTGAGCAAATTGATCACTTTTCTTTGTGTTTGTATCTTGTGATCACAAGGAAAACGGAAAAGTTCAGAGTACGTATTAAGGGTAGGTTAAAGGTGTTCCTGTTACCGTTTGTTGTGGCTCTCCTAAGGCCGACAGGTATAACAAACGGGATACAGAAACACCAAAACACTACCTCTAAGTACTTAGTACAGCATCCATAAGCCTTTTCCCAAACTTGCCTCACTATTCCCATCGTCATCTTTCATTCCCCGAGGAGATGAAGGCCCTGCGTGCCGAGAAGCGAGAACTAGTGTGGAAAGAACGCGAGTTGCAATCGTGTCGGGATGCTGAGAAATCTGACGCAAAGATTGCGAGAATTCGCATGAACAAACGCAGGCAAGACTTCGAACGACAGACCGCAATCGCGCTACGAAATGAAACAACTTCCTTCGGTCCACCCGCGGCCACTTCTAGAGGGATGAGTTATGATTCAAAGCACTTGATGATTTTTTTCGAAGCGGTTTACATGATAATTTTGTAGCGCTAGAAGTTTTGTTTCCATTTGCGTCAAATCGTGTGTCTGCGTGGTCGACGGTGAGCTCCGTGGATGTGACGCTCATGGTCACGACGTAGAATCTTCTTTGGCTTTCCTAGTTCTAGGTGATACTTAGTTCTTCTAAGAATCAACGTTCGGATCGGCTTCGCAGTTGCTTGAACTGAGTGGAAGTGGTGGACTGGGAAAAAATAGGCAGAAGGCGGTAGCGAGAGAGCTGATAGAGCGAAATAGCGTGCGAATCCGCAAAATGCTAAATGCCCGACTTGAAGAAGAGGCAGCTGCTCTCGACCTGGAGAAAGACCGAGCGGGGTCGGCGGGAGGTAGCGGTGATGGCAGTGTGGAATAATTTGCATAGAAGATCATAAAAGCGACTGTCGGCTAGTAACACAGGAAAAAATAGCTACTCAACCTCACAAATGAACCAACTTGTACCCACTCAATGCGAAAAACCTGACTATGCTGAAACAAAACTCTGCATGATACGAACTCTTACCTGCGCTTGTTGATTTGTCCTAAGTATCCAAGCTGAACTCAAAAAATGAAAGTCGATGCATGAAATCGGTAGGCGCAGTGGTTTTTGACAGTTTTTCTAATCTGCGAACGAGTATAGGTACGCTCGTCAAACCAAGGCTATCGACATTCAAAACAATAAACGTCAAAGAGGTAAATGCTTTACCTATCTTGATACTGGAATTAATCATTATTCAACCAGCAACATATACCAAAATCTATTTTTTCGAATTATCATTCAGACCTATCAGTGTTATTTTTTATGATCATTGACATATTTTTGGTTAAGAATTGATTATTCTTGTTCAGAAAATGGTAATGGTCAACATCAGATACAGACTCGGAAAAGAACGACATCCTTCACCTGTAGATGACGTACCGTTGATTCCAGCTTCGTGCCATCAAAGTTTTGGGTCTCGTTGAAGAGACATCAGCTAAAGCAGAAGATAGAGGCGCGCGCCACCAGCGCCGGCGCGAACGCTACTGAATAGAGACTGCGGTCGAATATATTGGTGATGGCCGCGTTTCTTCGGGAGTGAAATGAGTGGCAATGCGCGCCTAGTAAGAATGAGATAAAGATAATTTCAGGGCTATTTTCAGTAAGCGCCTCCTTCGCTCATTCTCCAGTTGTTAACGAATCCTAAGTTATTCTTGCGAGAGAAACGAAAATTTCTTATCCACAGAGTGTCAAAAACACGAGAAACATTTCGGCAAGGACCAATTTATACACGATGAGCAGTACAGGGTTCGAGAGAGACCTGAAATGCGCGTGCTAAGAAGAACGTGCAAAAATACCTTTATTCGTTTGTCCTTAGCCGTACCTGCATCGTTCTATCGAAAATTATAGTCCATCGTTGCAGATTAGGTGTTATAAACACGATTATGCATAGCGGCAAATCTCTGCTTTGGCATCTTCCTGTTCCTCTATGAAGAAAAATAAATTGGCATGATTTATCCACCCTTTTATCCATCAAGCCACGTAGCCTCTATCTGCGTTCGTAATCCGAAACCTAACGTTATATTTTGTAAGAAGCAGCAGGAGTTGCAGTAACAGCAACATGTCATCTGTGAAGGAAGACTCAGGAGGGCGGCGCAAGAAGGAGGTTACCGCGCAGCTCACCTCTTATCTGAGCCATGTGCAGTACTACATCGATTTCTGCCGACAACTGCCGAACTCAAACAAGAAGTTCCACACACTTGCGGCATTGGTACTCAAAATACGACTCTTCCTTGTGACAACTCTTGATCAATAGATGCACCCTTCTGGTGACGCACACTCGCGGCATTGGTACTTGAATAAATACAAGGACTCTTGTGATAACTCTATTTGATTATACGTTTACTTCTTCAGAATCAGAAACATCAACTAAGGAGCCTGAATAGAGCAGGAGCACAAGGTGGAAAGAGGAAACCGCAATAAAATCAGAACTATTTTCATCTTTGTAGAGGCATCTTCCCCTTCCGCTTCCAAGTTGTATACTTTCTTACACACAAAAATCCCGAAATAATAGTCCCATCATGTTTCATTACACAGGTCCTCCTCAAGGAAATGACGACAAAGGCCCAGGAAGTCGAATCAGCAGTATGCCACCATCTTTTTGAAACCGACCGCATTGAGCTCGAGCGTTTTGTTCAAAAAATGAATGGCGACGAGGTACTTCTATTAAGTTTGTTACCTTTCTGAACTTTTTGTATCGATAGATTTCGGTGAAGCAGAGGAATCTGCACTACCGTAATCAACAAGAACTGTATTCTAACAAAGATCATCTACTAAGTACAACACTGACATCTTCCTTCTATAAGCAATATAGACACTGCACCCTCTTCTTGTTGTCCAAGATCCTCTTGTTCACTCCAACAGGAGTGGGAGCGAAACGTGGTCCATCTTCAGAAGCTTGTGCTGGAGACGGTACGCGAAAAACTAGATCTTGCAGCCCGCGACGCAGAGCCAAGCTGCTATCCTTCCTCGACCGACGATCTATCGAAACTGCAGCAAGGAGAGGGCGCGTTGCTTCCCGACGTTGCGCAGAATGCGGCACAGAGCAGCGTCGAGGCAGATACTGCGGCACCAGTGGCGCCAGCCATGGCCACGATCTTGCAGAGAGGCGTCGACGCAGACAGTTCTATGAAATTGCAGCCAAATACCAGCGGGGTTGCTGCCATGCAAACGCGGTTGAATTTGGGGGGCCAACAGAATCTTCTCAATGGTGAGATCAATTTGGCTGCAGCTTTGCAGCAGCCTGGCGCACTGCCAGCGCAAAACAAAGACTTCAGTAGTGCAGCAGTGGGCGAGAATGGCAGTTTTTTAGCCGGTTTGCTTCCTGCATGGTTGGGTGGCGGTGGTCAGAACGAAAAGGAAAATGCTGCATCCGAGTTGTCCTCAGTGGCTCCCAACGCTGGGCTGAGTCAACAGATTCTCCAACGTATGCAGCAAGAAGCTGCCGCATCACAGCCACCGCTGGTGAACACTGGAATGCCAGCACCGCCGGGTCATTTGCAACCTCCGAACCTCTTCATGTCGATGGTGGCAGCACAGCAGCAGCAGATGAAAATACAACAGGTACTTGAGTTTTTTTTTTTGAAGCTTGTGATCATTTACTTAGCAGGGAGCAACATACATTTGAATTCGCATTGGTAAGCTAAAAAAGCGTCTCGGCGTGTTCCTTTAGAATTAGAAAGAGCTAAGGCTAACATCATACTCATAGATTGTGAGAACAGCATCATCTTTATTCCACGTGGTGTCCTTTTTTTTTGAATGATTTTCCTAGGGATCGTCTGCCGCGTCTGAAGTTGCGAGTGCTGTCGGCGGAGCGGCTTCAGCTGTGTCCGCTATGACAGCGACTAGTTTCGTCCGGGGCCCTGCGCCAGACCGGTTTCCAAAGGTCGTGCCCGATGGAGATTTTACGGAGGAGCAGCAGGGAGAGCAAGATCAAAACGCCGCTGGTCAAGAACAGTTTGAAGTTCCACCAACAGTGCCAGTCATGAATGCTGGAATCCTCCAGAATGGGGTAGCAGCAACAGAAGACGCTAGTGGCGTTGTGCCTCCGACTGCTTTCCTGAATCAATCCCCGCAAAAGCACCAGACCGCAGGTGACCAAACTTTCTTAAGCGGCACTGCAAGCAAGCAGCCACTTCTGCCGCCACTAGATCCGAATGCCTTTAGCTTCTTGCAAGAGCCGAAACAAGAATCAGCACAATCGATGGAGGTATTAACACTGGTGATTTTTTGCAGATTTCGCTTTGACGATATCGATAACAATATTCATGAAAAATTTAGTATTGATGTTGAACTTAAGAGTAAGCCAAAGCCTGGTCTGGAGATATGAAACAACAACCATTTTTTAGATTATCTATCATCAATTCCCTGGTATCCCAGACCGCGACTCGGCCATTTTCCAATTATCAGGACATGATGGCCTCGGTAATGACGAAGATGTCCCAGCCGTTCGAGTTCAAAGCACGGTCTGAGTTGACAGTGAAGCCCCTGAACCCGGTGGAGCCCATGAAAATCAAGGCAAAGCCCATGGTCAAATCGGATGGATTGCAACAAAAAATGTTGGAAAGTATCAAGCGCTTCAATTCCGTAGCTAGTCAGCTTCCCCCTCGACAGTACGTAACCATGGACGCGCAGCCTCTCAAATTCCTCAACGTGGATCCTCTGCAAAAGAACTTTGCCCCGCTCTTAAGGCTAGTATATCACTATTTGGTGTGAGGTATCTATCCTGAGTGGCGGCTCCCTTGATTCAAAAGGAAAATCAACGGGAAAGAAAGCCACTCAGTCAACCACGGATAGCGATTGACTAGCGTTAACGCTCTCTGTTGGCCAAGTCGGCGTTGCGTTTGGCGGAACTGGCGCCGCCAGTGGGAGCAGCCAGGTAGTTTGCACTTTTATCCCATAGGCTTGAGACGCTCGTGTTTATATGAAAGCTGCCTGATAATTTTTTTTATGAAGTACTTTGAACACGACAGCTCTGACATCATACAGCAAATCCCAAAACAGGTAAGCCGGATGGGAACGAACGCTATGCCGGGCCCTCTCGGCGGTCGCTCGACCGAAGTACCAGTATGGCAAAATGGACAGCCAGTACCTGTGGCCCAGGTACCTGCCAGCAATGACCTCCTGGAAAAAGTCGCAAGGGTGGAACCCAATGTGGAGTACTACAGTACCACACATGGCCGATGGATTCCGGCGGTGTGCCTCGGTGAGAATACAGATGGAACGCTCCGACTCGATGTCAAAATGTGTGCTCCACCAGAGAGAGTTCGACTGAGGGGACAAGAAAATAGCGGAAAGGAAGACGTATTCCCTGTGTTCCATCTACTTTTGTCTGAGACTTTCATTAAAGATACCTTCTGCCTTACACTTGTAGAGCTAGGGTCTGCGTCTGAGTCTCCATCGCAGCAGCTGCCTACCAGACTTTCTGTCTTAACATTCTTCGAACTCGGGCCACCTCCTTTTTACAACAATCTGATCGTGCTCAGGACTGCGCTGTTCCTACTGGGCCTTCCTTCGCCGCTGTGCCACAGCTCAATCAGCCTGCGCGAGGGCAGACTCATGGGTCGACGAGTGCCCCAGGAACCCAACCGGTATTGACGCAGCCACACCTTGCTGCCTACTCTGCCAGCATTCTCAATTGCGGCCACGCTGGAGGACTCGGTGGTCAGCCTTCTAGCGTTGTCGATGAGCACCAGATGAACATGCGAACCGGACCAGCGTACATCCCGCTGATGGCCCCCCCATCGCAGGAGGCTGCGCCGGGACATGACTCGAGGCGGTCGCATATCGGGCAAGGGATTCCCGACATCGGTGCGCCGCTTCTTGGCGGCGGCGAGGGCTGCGACAGGGCAGAAGAACCGGCGCCTCGCGGCGTGCGGTTCAATCAGAAGACTAGCGTGTATTCAGCTGGCGTGCGGGATTCCTGCGTGAGCTTACCAGCGGAAATGTCTGCAAGAGAAGAAGCACAAGGCATCAACATGGAAAATTTTCCGGAGGGAGACCCAGAACACGAACTGTTGGACACAGAAACAAAGCAGATCCTCGAAATGCACAAGCTCGGAGAACGCTATCGCGCTTTCTCGGAACGAATCTCGATGACCCTCAACAACAGCACACTGTCGGCCGAGGACCAGCAACGAGGATCATCCCGAAAAAGCATGGATCCCTCGCAGAATGAGTACGCATGATCTAGCTCTGAGTTGTAGATTGTTGCTTTGTGACTAGTTGATGCCGAAGAACAACTCGTACCCATTGAGAATTCCTGTAATGTGCCAAAGTTGAGGATGGAGGATCAGGATGAGCAGTATACCTTCATAAAAGAATGGATCAAAAATGCAATCAGGGCATCTTCACATCAACCATGTCACAGGTCTACAGGCGGCAATGTGCGCCCTGTGAACTGTCCGAAATTCATGGAGACAATTGACGAACTTCACGGCATGCTTGTGCGCTTGCTCGAAGACCCTACACTATCGGATCAAAAGGAAGCAGCTAGAATTTCCGAGAAGATCGAGCAGCAGAAGCGACTAATCTCCGAGCGGACAAGTCGCGCAAACGTCGAGCGAGAACTGAGTGCGGCATCGAGTTCAAGGTATGCCGGATCTGCCGCGGGACAGTACTCAAGAAACATGGAAGAACGCGCAACGCCGGCGGGAGGTCCCTCTGGTGCTTCGGGCGGAAGCGGGAGTCCCTTGCCGGTTCGAAGTGCGCCGCCTCGTGGACGGCCAGGCGCAGATACAAGCATGCTATCCGAGCGCGAGGACGAGGGCCACAGTCAGTACTACTCTGAGCAGGAGGAGCCTCCTTTAGCGGCAGCAGGACATCAGAGCAGCTATGAGGACAGCAATCACCCCATCAACTATTCCGATGGCGGCGCTTCTTCCGTACTTTCGAACAACCAGAACTACTACCAATACAACCGAAAGAACGAGGAGGACGGGACGAGCAGCCGAAGCGCGAGAAGCCCTCCGCGAGTAGGAAGAGGACGGAACGACGAGTCTGACAGCAATATCAACCTTGAAGGAGACGATCAGATACTGCATCATCAAAATCATGGAAGCTACGATGATGAGCCCTATGTCAGTCCCGAAAAGCCGCCAGTGTCGAAGAATTTCTACCGAAACGGGCGCATGTACAAATCAACGTACACATCGTCCAGTAGCGGCGCAGCAAATTACGCAGGTGGAGGTGCGGCGGCAGCCAGCAGCAATTATCCAGGTGATGGCGGCACGTCGTCCGGTGCAGAGCAGCTGCCGCCCGCAGGCTCGGGTGGAGGTGCACGCGCGATGTCGACGCGCCCGGGGCAGCCGCGCCGCATCTTCTCAGGCCGTGTAGCCGACAACGCGTGGATGCGTCGGCGACGAGACGATGAATAAGGCTGTACACAGCATCAGAATCTTCGATAGCGGTGGAGATGTGGGCAGAAATTTGATGACTAAAAGTGCCGAGTGCAAATATGCAAGTCGTTCGTTCCTTCGTAAAAAGATGTCTAGAGGAGAGAAATATGCTAACTAAGTAGTGGACGTAAATGGAAAAAGAATGACAACATCTCAGATCATTCTGGTACTGTGATTTACTCTCAAGCCTAACTATCGAATCCCTCCTTTGCCGAAATTCATATTTTTGATTTCACCTGTTGTTTGAGTAGTCGTACAACGTCTTTGATCCTAGCCGCTCAGAAACTAACTAAAAACTAACCCCAAAAAGCAGGATGGTGCTCTCAAACTTTTCTGTTGTTCATCTGAATGTATGTGCTATATTCTCAAACTACACGGAGGAAGAGTATAAAACACACTGGGATGGTTGTTGGCGGACGACTTCGCGTAGTTCCAGTTCAAGTATGTTTTTCGCCAGACGCTGTTGTCTTTGGCTAATAAATTGATTCATGGCATTCACAAAGTAAGAATGATTAAAGATAGGTTGTTCTGACTCATCTATTACGTAGCGCAACGAATGTGAAAGTGAAAGTGAACTTGTCAGTCACCGTGATGATATATTTATAGAAATTGCCGGTGGTTTTCTTTGTGAGTGAATATTTGTTGCGGCATAGAAGGTGGCAATCGGTATTCAGGATCAGGGGTACGTGAAGGGAACAACAGTTATGTATTTCGAAAGTTGTACAGAAACAATCTAATTCGAAAGTCGTGTACAAAGAGGTAAATGACAATGATCACAACAACATGAATATGCCGTGGAGTAAACACAAGACAGTGCTGTGAAGAGCACGAACGGAATGAACGCGGCACACGCAACAATAAGATGAAAATCACCGCCACATGAGTATTTCGACGTAGAAGTGCATATAAGCGGATGTAGCGGCTAAGGGGAGAATCCGTCGTCGAGTACAATAATTCATACGATTTGCGCAAATAGCTGTGACTAGATGAAGAAGACAGGAGGTACAAGGACAACTACAACTACTTATCGCTCATCTACAGGAGCTATGAGATGGAAATTCAAATCACTCGGAGAGTCAATGTGTTGTAGTTTCGCATTAGCCGTCGAAGTGCCGCCTGATGATATGAAAACTACGACAATTATGGGTCAACATTTTATTTCGATAGAAAAAGAAAATATTTCTATTTGAATTTGTGTATGAATTGTTTTTCAAGGCTCTGGCTCTAAATTTGAAAAATCTGATCTCGTCATATTCGCGCAGGAAAGTAGTTAATACAAATCTTTGTTCTACTATTTCAATTCAGATGAATGTTGAAAAGTTCAGGTTTCACTACAGTCATCGTTCTATCTCATAAGTAGATGAACGATCTGATGAATCTTCAATTTCAAGAACATTTTTTTTCGGGACAATAAACCTAAGGGTCTGCATCGCTTACGACAAGCTTCGTTCTTTATCATCACAGACAGCGTGCTTCTGCTTTCTGTGATCAATGATCATGACATTTGTCACTTTGCTCTTGAGTTAGTCTACTTTGGTTTGCCATCTGTTATATCATTGAGAGAGCCTCTCTCATTTTGAGAAAAACTATTCGAGCGATTCAAGCACCATGAATGTTAATAGATGTTCCAGGGCTCAGGGCTGAAGGCCTCCCCGATCTAACTTTTTGAGGGGGGGGGCCTCCAGCCCCGGGCCCCTTTTTCGAGGGGGTGCCGGGCGGGAAGGCCACGAAGCGCCCACCTCTGACCCCTTCCCGCTTCTTGCCTGGACCCTACAGCGCCACCATGCCGGAGGCCGTTGAAGCACTGAGTGGCGGACTTGGAAGGCTTCCGAATGTGGCAAAGGTGGCAAGGCGTGACCCCCTTGGCGTGTTGCATGTACCCGACCGACCTGCTTAAGGTCGCAAAGCTGGCCCCCCTTGGCGTGTTGCGTGTACCCTACAGACCTGGCGAAGGTGCGAAGAAAGGTGGCAAGGCTGGAGCCCCTTGGCGTGTTGCAATTACCCTAAAGACCTGGCGAAGGTGCAAAGGTGGCAAGGCTGGACCCCCTTGGCCTGTTGCGTGTGCCCTCCAGACCTTGGGGCGCCTCCCTTTTTTCGGCTCTTTTTGCCGTTCTCTTCCCCCACTGTGATACGCCAACGGCCGCCACGCCACGGGTGGGCGCTTCTCGTCGCTCGTTCTGCTCTCGTCCCTCGTTCTGTTCTCGTTCTTCTCTCGTTCCTCGTTCTGCTCTTGTTCTTCTCTCGTCCCTCGTTGCTCGTTCTTCTCTCGTTGCTCGTTCTTCTCTCGTCGCTCGTTCCTCTCTCGTCGCTCTTCCACCACTGTGCTGCGCCCCAGATCCATCCACAGGGGGGGGCTCCCTCCCTGGTACGTATATGAGTATTGCTCTCTCCATATTTTTCTACATAGTTGGTCCGTCGAGCTCTCGTTTTAGCCGTAGCGGAGGTCGTGAGTGGATTGTCATTTTTGCTTGTGAATCCCTTTGTTGTCCGCATTCTCTTTTTTGGGGATTCTTTTTACTTCAAATTCCTCGTTTATTTGAAGACAAAACCATGCTGCATGGTAACGATTATTCATTGTAGCGACAGGACTAGGACTAGAGGGAGACGATCCCCAGGCCCAGGGAAAAGAAACACTGCTAGCGCAGGAGGAGGTGGGAGCATGTGGTCGACGAACGACCTCCACACCCAGAGCGAAGCCAGATAGTGTTGATGTCGGGATGGGATCTCAACAATCTTGTCCAGATGAAAAGAGTCGGAGAGAGCAGGAAGGCGTTGAGGACGATGCTATGCCTACTATTCTTTAAGATGGACATGCAGACGAAATGTCATTTTTACTTGGTGGAACAAGATCTTCAACGAGCAGCAAAAGCAGCAACTATAACATTGGAGAAAAAACAAAAATGCCAACAACAAGAGACAGCACGGTGTCGGTTGGTGGTCGGCAGTCAAGGAGTATCTCAATTAGTAGAATGTTGACGACAAGTGTGCCTTTTCCAGCTGCCTCTCGTACAGGAAACACTCGAGCCGCAGAATTCCGCCGCCGATTTTTTCACTACCACGCACTCTTTATCTCTTGTCCTGTCATCTTTTGCGCGATCTACACCCTTGTGCGTGGTCTCGGACCTACCTGTATCTTCGACGCACAAGATATCCAGCGGCTTTATTCGAATCTACCGCGGTCGTCGGATGTTGACAACAATTCTCCTGGAGGTGTCGCGGCATCATACGATCGTAAATTTGGTATCCCGCTCTCTCCCTTTCGGACGACCATGATCGAGTTCTCTATTGGACTCCTTTGTCTCAAGTTGGGCTGTGGCTAGCTTCTCCAAGGCATCTCTGGCTCTCTATTCGTTGTCACGAAGAATCCACAGCAAGCAGAAGTGAACAACATTTTTTCATCTCCTACATTTGTCTTTTACGGAATAGCGGCTTGTGTGGTCACCTTAGTTATGATTCCCGTTGGTGTACTATCTTCCACCTAGTCGACAAAATCCAGACGAAATTCCAACAAGGCGTCTCCTAGCTCCATATCTTCCTTCGGTCTCTGGCTGGGCGATCTTTGCGCAGATGTGGAACAGCTATCATGCCTGGCGTGATCCTCAACGCCCAAAGGACTATCCCACTTTACTTCGAATCATAAGGCAACTCTGTCTTCAAAAAATCTATACATCAGCGGTCTGTGTGGGACTTAATATTTTCTTGGCCGTACGGGTAGCTAGTCTCCTACATGCTGCACGCGATGGAGACGTGGTCACCAGAAAAGAGAATGCTTGGACAACTCTGCATCTCATCGTTTTACTTCGGACTGTTTTTGCCAGGAGCAGGACGTGAGAAACTAAATAGCCGTGTCGTGATACCAAATCAAATCGTGTCACTACAAGACTTTGACCAACTACCTGACGAGATGACGAACGCAAACGCAAACAGAACAACTACTGCGAGGGCATTAGGTGGCGCTACAGCATCTACGTCAACTACTAGTACAAATTCTTGTAGTGCAAAAACAGGAAATGGAGTAGAGGCACAAATCAAGTCTGCAGCTGTTGTTCGTACGTCAACTACAACAACAAAGTGGCCGTGTTCAACATCGTCCGATGAACAGTAGAAGACGAACTCTGTTAGTATACAGTCGTCCATAGTACGCGGTCGACGAATTCTGAAGCACTATTGGACCTTAGCCTTCGAGTTGCTGCGATTCTTCTTGGGACGTGGCATTTTGCTTTCTCTCTCCTCCTTGGCGCTGGTACTGATTATCGTCGAAGACGTTTCGCATCATTTGTGGCATTTCGCGTTGCGACAGCACGAAAGCATGCTACTCTTCACAGTGAAAATGTTTCATCCGAAACTCGGTCACGAAACCATACCAGTTAAGTGGAAATGGATAAGCCGGATCTGCCACAAAACGGAGCGCTTTCTGAGTCCGTTTCGTTGCCTCGGACTCAATATCGCTTACGAAGAAGCGTTCGACTTTCGTGACTGCATGTTCACGACAGCGCAAAAAGATGCCTCCGGAAGCAGCGACTCAGCTACTGCGAACAAAAGTGGAAGCGACGATATACTTAGAAGAGCAGCAAGCACAGGCGTCAGCGCTGTTTAGCTACCAGTCCGCAGATTTTTATCCCGAAGAGTGCGACACTATGAGGCTTTCTTTCTCCAATGTCCGCATCATTCTTGCCCTTGCGAATATTCCACGGCGGTTGCTTCGATCGGTGTATTCGCGTCAGACTAGTGACGCTATAGCGACTACAGGTTTTCGCGTAATTCACAATAAGAGTCAAGAAACAGATGCTGCGTACGACAGCGATGTCGACGACAACGAATTTGATAACGAGAGCGAAGTCCGTTGCAACGCAAAAACAGAATAAGCCTTGACACGTTTTACACTCGCAACGACCTAAACGAAATTCTGCATGGGAATGATGTAGACGACGAAGAAGCTGCTACTCCTCCTCAAGCTAAAGGAAGAAGTTTGTCCATCTTTAGCAGGAGAAGTTGTAGTCTGATTACTGCTAGCTTGAGTATGGCGAGTGATAGAGTGAGTATGCGGAGCCGACGTCATCTGTTAACCACATTATTATCCGAAATGGTGCAACGAACTTCGCACGTCCCAGTGACGGAGACGGAACTGAAATTCTTCCGCGATTTTATCCTCTTTTACAGGCGCGAAAATTTCATCAAGTAATACTCATTCTTGCTTCTATAAATGGTTAAGGTTGTTGTCTAGAAGTTGAAGGTGTAGATTTGATCAGCGTGCTCGCCTACGTCTTCCGCTTCCAAACGTCCTCCTCCCTAGATACCGGCTTCGCGCCCTGGTCCGCATTATGGTTTCCGTTGTGCTTCTTATGCTTATGATATTGTGCCCTTTATATCTGGCGCGACGAATGTGTTTTACTACGCTGGTTTTCCGCAGGACGTACTCGACTCAACAGGGTCAGCGCTTATTACCTTCCCCGCGCTCCTATTGGCGAAAGGTGTGATTGAGTGGTACCTGATCACGTATAAACTCATGCTTTACAACGAGGAGCAAGTGTGTTAGCTCGCGCCGGGGCTCTTCCGCCAGGTTTGCGATTTCAAGTGCACTTGGAGGTGGTTTTACCGTAATGAAATGGGACAGTATATTGCTCTTGGCTGTCTTGGTGCGATGTGTTTTTTTACGATCTTTTTATACAGCATTCGGTGGAATCCCTTGAACCTGAAAGCTATTCAGGACGGATCCCGGTATGGAGAGGAGCTTACATGGGATCACATCTACAACATCTGTGGCAGTTTTTGAGCATGAAAGCAGGAGCCCTTTGAGTTACGTTCTACTTGTAGAAGATGCTACTATTTCTATTTTGATGCGCATGAGTATGGGAAAATTAGGAACCTTCGTCTAGGACTAAGAGGGACTTCTGAAAATCCTTGAGCACGAGAGCAGGACGTTGATGAGCCTTCGACCACTACTACAGCTTGATACAGCACGATCGACTGCTTGATGCTAGTATTTTCATTTTTGGCAATTTCACATTAAAAGATAATAAAAGGGCTTTATCCTTATAGACACATAGATTATAGATACATTGTCCTTCCAAATGCAAATAAGCTTCTCGAATGCATACTTCATCGAGATTGTCTTTGCTTTCTTGTTCTCCTAGGTTCCAATCTCTCATCATCTTTCAAATTTTGACTTGGTTTTCGATTCATTACTTAGGTAGAAGCTTGCTTATCTATCATTCCTATGCACTATGTTTCTGTCTTTGCATCAGATGGATGAATGGTGCAAGTTATTCTCTAAATGCATCTATGTAGTTTATCTGACTAGATACGTGCAAAGAGAAATGGAAAAGGCGGCTTTCCTCACGCCATAGTATGGCGCTCACCGACAACTATCTATGAGATGTTTGAGGTATAGCAACAATCTTGGTAAAAGACAATTGAAAATGCAAATGTACCATGAACATGATCCACGTATTGTATGATCAGCCAGCGTATGAGGAAAATTTAATAGTAAGAACCCTTAGCCTTACAGCATTCAAGTAGAATCTTTCCCTTTCCTTGAAGAAAGCAGATCATGTTGACGCATTACGCGTGCCTGTTCGTGTGACATAGAGGTGGACCATGAGTCAAGTTTTATGGTCATCTTCTTTTGAAACATTACATGACAGAGAGAAGCATTGTCCAAATGTCATTTCAGACGCTGTCCGTCGTCGTCTGTTATTGCTTTTTACAACAGAAAGAGATGGCCGAGCAGAAAGCTGATCGAGAAATTCGCGCAGCTCTAGCTGCTCTACCCTTTCTTTATTTATATCAGATGGTGTTGGTGGTCGTGGTCGATAATGAGAAAGCTCGGCTGTGGAGGTGGTCGGTTGTTGAGAGAAGATCTCGGCCACATTCTCTGATAGTTACGGTGGTGCACCTGCGCTTTGGTAATGCCTGCACTTCACCCCCGGCAGATCGGTACCTCCCTCCCTTGCCTGTCACGTGCCGAGCCTGAGTGTCCCTATGCATGCTGCACCTCACACCCAAGAAAAGCCGGCCCCGTACCTAGCCGTTGAACGAGAGAGTTGCTGTGGCCTTCTCTCAACCACCAGCGCTTCTGTAGAAACCAAAAAGGATCAGCAAAAAATCCGAGCAATGGCAACAGGTAAAAAATGAAGGAATGTGACAGCATAGAGGACGCCTCATTTTTAATTTGAATATTTGCCTTATTTACGTGTACTCCCTTTCCTTTTACGTAGAAGAATTTAAAACGACTAAGTTAGTCGCCCAGAGAAGCACGCATAGCAAAGAATTTCTTCTAGAACCCTGTAACGCGTATTCAAAACACGTACTTGTCCGTCTGGTACTAATACCCACACGAAAACCAAGAAGATGGCCCCTGCTTCAACAGCTACAAGTATGAATATCAAGATCGTGTTTGCAGGGAGTGCAAACGTTGGAAAAACAGCACTATTTCAGAAGTGGAAGACAAACGAGACCCTTGATGAAACAGAGGCGACGATCGGAATCGACTTTGAGAGACGAAAAATCCAAATACCGGCAGCCGGGGAAGGGTCAGATGTATTTAATTACATTTAAGAGGTTTGATTTTCATAGAAACAGAAGCAACGGTGTTCTGTTTGCAAGAATGCTAAAAATGCTCCTCTTTGACGATCGATGATATTCCTAAATCGACACTGCACAGCAAGGCATCGTGGGCCTCACTGTCTGGGACACCGCGGGTCAGGAAAAGTTTCGAAGTGTGAGCTCGCACCACTACCGCGGAACGCATGGTGCGCTTTTGGTGTACGACGTCAGTTTAGGCGAAAGCCTCGATGACCTACGACAAAAGTGGCAACGTGAGGTCGCCGATCATGCTGTGCCGAATGCCGCGATTGCGGTAGTGGCAAACAAGGCAGACCTGTTGGAAGATGAAATCTCCATTGGGAAATCCAATCTGCAGGAAGGTCTTAAGGCTGGCAGGGAATTTGCTGCACAGCAGAAATGCCTGTTCTTCGAGACAAGCAGCAAGTGGGATCGAGTTTACTTTGTTATGCCAGCCTGCCATTGTTGTAGCACTAATTTTTTTGGTTCCATACAAAAAAAATATACTCAGGCTCACGGGATCTGTTTCTTTACATCTATGTATTTTTTCAAGTTTGCTGCGTCTCTCTCTAATCCGCACCACACTTTCGCGAAGACGCTCGACTACGGCGAAGAGCGACTCTATCGATGCGGCATTGAGGTCGTTCTGCGCATCTTAGCGGAAGAGGTTTTAGCCGCGGAAAGAGCGGGAACTCTCATAACTAGCAGTCGCGGGCGTGGCAACATCGAATTGCTTCCGTTAACAAGCGTGGTCGGATGTAACGACGAGTTATTGAAAGCTTGCGCGTGCTGAAAAGATGTATTTTTCATGGGTCTTGAGGAAACAACATAGCTCACATCATTAGACGAGGTAGAAGAGGTCATCATACGTAGGTTGGCGTTTGGCGGGTATAATTTTTGTTTCGCTGCGCGCGCAATATATTTTATGGAGAGATGCATAGACAGAACTGGTGCTTGTGCATAGAGCAAAACACGCACACTCTCGAGTCATTTTGTTATGTTTCAGATTCTCCGGTGGGTCTAATACAAAAGATGATCCCCGGAAAAAGAAGATGATCCCCCAAACTGGACATAAGTCGATCTGTTCTCATGTGTTACGAAGACAGGATCAGAGAAAGAAAAAAAGCTGTTTGCCCCCTTTTCAGAAGATATGAAATTAATTTTTCCTATATATAAGATTGGGGCTGACGCACGCGCTTCTCGAGGCTGGAATACTGTCACTCCTGAAGTGCCGTCGATGTCGGACTCTTCCACGGCCCAAAAAAAAGAAGCTGAGCACTGTAAAATGACCAAGATAGCCAAAAAAAAATAAGAAAAAGCTACGGTCCAAAACACCTCTGAGCTTCAGTTATATCGACCAACCAAGGACAACAGTGGCATCTTTTGTCGAAGAGTGGCGAATCTCCTGTGGACGTATACCAACTGAAGCGTGAAGGGATCTGTTTTTCTTCCTTGGATGTCATCGCCCTTACAAGTGACGACCCCATCAAATTCTCTAGACGGCTAGATGACAGAAGAAAGTCGATCAAGCTAAGAGAAAGGCGACAGCAGACAAGAACTGTGGTTGGTTGGTTTTCCATCGGAGGCACTTTCCAACTGGTCGGCCTCACGAGTAGACACTAATAGCTACATAAGAGGCCCCATGACATGACATACTGTACAAAGTAAAAGCGGTCCCACATGCATCTGATAAGTGAACAGGCCAACGCCTAAACCACTAAGCCAACTACCCCCTTCTTGGGTGGGACCGGTCAAGTTTGCCGATGTCGGGTTCGTCGGTGGCTGCGTCTTGCAGACTTGGCTCATTCTGTGGCGGGTGTGTTCACTGGAGCGCGCTCAATCAGACGCCTCCCACCCTTTGGCCTCGATGCGTATTTTTGGACTCTGTCACTTTTTTTAGATATTACTGGGATTCGAACCCTAGGGAGTTTGATTGATATGCAGTTGGCTTAGTGGTTTAGGCGTTGGCCTGTTCACTTATCACTGTCGTCAGAGTAGAACTATAAATTGATAATGAAGATCGCCCGGAACACCTTACCTCATGCGTAGAAAAGGAGCAAGGTGCAGCTTGGATGTTGTCTGTTGTCGTGTTGCGCATGCACGAGTTGTTTTCTGCATGAGGGAGGACGTTTATTTCATGCACTGAATGAAAATGTAGATGAAAAGCAACAGCAATACGCCGGTGAGAGTTTGTTCAGCAACATCTTTCCGCATTGGGAAGAAATAGGGTAGTTTCTGACTGATTTTTTGACGGTCTTCAGAATAGAATAGTGTGATCTTCAGGGCGTCTTCCATGAGAAACAAACATCAACAAATCTATCATCAACTGCATCTATTTTGATTTCGCAGTTATCGCTCGCCTAGACGCTACCACTAATCCCGCACACGAATCCTGCACCTGCGCAGTATCGGCTCTAGTACCCCTGCACGACGAAAATGAACTGCTTTCTCGATGCTCGGAGCAAGATCTTCTATCTGGAAGGTCTAATTCTCGCTGAACAGCAGCATTTGGCAGTGACCACAGGAGACCGAGATCCTGATATTGCATTACAGAACGAGACGTGGCATAATGAGGAGCTGCGACAGCAATTGCTGATCGCAGAGACAGCGTTAGCGCGACTCGCGACAAAGGTAGCGGACGCAGAAGCCATGCGGGAGCAAAATCTTGCACATGTCGCACGTACGAGAGATCAAACAGCAATATTGGCTGATTATAAAGCATGGAGAAAGCAGAGGGGTGCTGGAGCCGGCGGAGGAGGTTTGGGTGGTAAAATGCAAGGTCTAGGACGTAGTGAAAAAGGCGTTGGAGGTGGTCGAGGAACGAAAGACAACACACCTTCACGCAACTCTCGGAACCATCAGAGTCGTGACCGAATCGGGGTTGGGCGAGGGAAGCAAGAAGATACCATATCGAAGCAACAGAAAAGAACGGCATCAACAGATGATCCTTCATACCATTGGATAATGCGCACAGGGAAGCCAGCTACGAATGCTGAAGAACCCGATTCCGCTGCAAAAAAGCGCTTTGCCCTACTTGGAAAACACTATCGATGAAACAAAACAACGGAAAGATATTTTGCCCGTCCTTTTTTCCTCCTCTCAGATCGCTTCTTCATCTGATTTATTCAGAATTTGTAGTCGAGAAAGCTTCTTCACCAGCTTGCATTCGAATGACTTTGAATCCACGGATGATGAACAAGGATGTACACAAACACCGCGCTGTGTGAAACGCTGCCACTGAAGCGATATGATAATCGATCCGCGATCAATCTTCTTTCAACTGTCTTCAGATCGTCCTTTGCTTGGTGCAACAAGGCTAGAAGATCCTTTGATGTCATGGTGCTCTTGGAAGCTTGACCTTGTTTTTAAGTTCAACAGATCATGATGAGCACGGGTGGATTGTTGGGTGATTATGGTCTCATAAAAACAGCTTCGAAGATCTGGGAACAAACGAAATATTTGACAATCCAGTATCAGACGCCTACTTGATAAAAAAGGTTCACTGTGGCAGGGGAGGCTTGGATGAATAAGTAGCATTTCAACATCGGGAAGATCTTCACGAATTCTAGATTGTTGAGGATGAGGAAGTGATCGTAGTTTCTTGATGAGATAAGTTCCAACGAAGTTATTCCTCATCATCTGAGTAAAAACAAGTCCTCCAAGTCAGAGTCAAAAGATGGACTCACAACCACAGAGCAAAAACGGTTCCTCGGCGCCCCTTTCCGACATAGGCGAGGAGACGCGAAAGGAGCGAAAAGAGCGACTGGACAAGCTGCATTTCGACAGATTCCGAGGATTTGTAGAGGACTTCGTTGCCCGTCTCAGGGCCCTCGAGTATGAGCTGACGCCTGTGCATTATGTCGAGGCGCGCTCGACACAAGTCCTTCTGGAACTAGAGAGCCTCCTTGCTGAATCACAGCAGAAGACATGGCAGCACGACAAACGTGGGAAGCACGGATTGCAAATCGAAAGCATTGCTGGTACTGTGCTCACAATGTTGGGACATAAAAGCGAGCAACCAAGAGGTTGTAAAAGTGGTGAAAGCGCTAAAGAGGTTAGGACGCAGCAAACGCCAAGACCTAGAACTAGAAGATCCGATGATATCGTGGTCGAGCTCGGAGCAGGTAAAGGCCTGCTTGGACAGGTTGTGTCAACATTAGGTGGAATGCCGCTCACTGTGGTCGAGAGGCGCGAAGTGAGAGGCGGCTTTGAGGGGGCCTCACACTTCGCTACTGCTCAGGATCAGGTTCCTGACTATTGTCCGCCTGTACTTGAAGCGGGTGTCAGCCAAGATGGCAACGTTGAAAAAGGAAAACTATTACTACTACAGAAGCGCGTTGAAAATATCAGTACACCTACTCGCCTATCCTCACCAGCGCTGAGCACATCAACGACAGCGTCCACGCAACCGGACGATCATGCGGAAGGTAAAAAACGAGGTGCACTAGAAGACGCAGATGTTGATACGCTTATTTCGGAAGATGAACGACAAGCACAGATGAAGGACATCATCCACGGCCTCAAAAATAGCACTCCTGGGTATGCTTCTACAACTCCACCTTCGCGGATAACAGCGGACATAGCGGATGTGGATTTAGACGCTGAAATACCAGGTGACAGGAAATTCGTAGTTCTCGCGAAACATTTCTGTGCCAACGCTTCGGATCTCGCGACGCGCCTAGCGGTTCGTCTTGTGCGCGACAATCGGTTGCGTATTTTTGCGTGCGCACCTTGTTGTCACCACCAGGGCTTGCTGTACAAGGATTTTAGGAGACACAAACAACAGGACAAGGAAAACTACGCCGGTAGTTCAGAAGAGCTTGATCGAGATCGTGCAGGAGAAGCAGATGTTGAACAAGTTGGAGATTACGATCTTGTGGATGTTGATCCAGAAGACGACACGGAGTTACCGCCAGAGGAGGAGGAGGAAACTCCAACACTAGAATCTGCTGCAAATAATGGACCTTCCAATACTGCTAGGACTACAGCCTCGAATGCTTTTTATTGTGGTCGATCTTTTTGGGAGGATGTCTGCGGATTCGGAGCGAAGCACTTCTCCTTAGCGAAGCAGCTGATCTATCTCAGCAAAATCCCGACTCTCCGAAGCAACACATGTAAGAGATGGAAATTGCGTGACATCTATCCCGATGTACGAGAGCTAAAAGCCCTGGGTCTGTTGGCACGACGCTTTCTGGAGGAGGGCAGGCTGAGACACCTTCGCGAAAGTATTCAGCAGATGAACAAGCAAAATCGCGACCACGACAACCACAATGCTGAAGATGAGGAACTCGATATTGGCGTGGTCCAATATTGTATGGAGTCTGTCACTCCGGACAACCTCTTGCTAGTTTGCGCCCCTCTCCGCAGTCTGAATGCTCTAGGGAAACTTCAACAGAGCGGAGACGAAGCCCAAGCGGATTCCTCGTCAACAACTACACTGGCTCAAAAGAGTGGAACAGCCGCAGAGGTAGCAACCCTCGGCGGCCACGGACTGCTGTGCACGCTTGTTGCAGAGGCCACTGTCGCGTGTCAACCTCAAAAAGTATGCGAATTCCTTCTCGAAAACAGGGCGCGGTTTTTCCCGTCAATTCTTGGCTGTCATATCTGCGATGCGCCACTACTATCCGACTTCGAAACTGTGAGGACAGAAGCCCAGAATCCGGACGATGAACGTAGTACTAACATCACCAAGGTACCGCAGACAAATCTGAAGAAAAAAAGTAAGGGACCATTGGGCACTGAGACGCGACAAGTGATCATATCTTCGAGAAGCATGCTCGAAACTGCGAAGGAACTCGCAGACTGCACTGTTCTTGCACCTCTAGTGGACAGGATTTTCCCACATAACAGCCAGTTTTCTGTGCACGCGTTAGAGGATACTGGCTCGGTGGCCGAACACGTGGGACTCCAAATGTGGCTGAAGCAAGCGGTACTAAGTGCGGCAGTAAATGGACATCGATCAAGAAATTCCGATGATAGTACAATACCCGTTTCGAGCAAAGCGACTAGCAACGCCAACGTTGAAGGAGAAAATTTCGTTGCAATCAAGTGTCTGGTGCAACCACGACGTTATCTGAAGGAAGTCTTGGACCTCGTCCTGGCTGCTATCGATGAAGCGAAAGACGAGTCAGAAGCTGAGGTTGTACTTGTGCCAGGTAGCAACTTCACACACACGCTGAGCTTCGCCGCTTGGCGAGGAGTAGATAGCGCTACGGAGATAGGTGTTTCGCTTCTTCCTCGAGATGCATACAACCCAAGTGCATTCTCACCTGACGGGCGAACGAAGAAAAAGGAGCAGAAGACCTGGTTCTTCAGAATGAAGGAACTGCAGATGCGTGCCGCTTCAACGACTGGGCATCCATTAGCGAAGCTCTTGTTAGAAGACAGCGTCAGCGACGTAACTACACTAGCAAGTAGCAACGAAGACAAACAGAAACAGTGCCGTCTACTCTACATCGGCGATGAGGGTGAGTGCTGCCAAATGAGAAATTCGCTGACAAATGAAACTACCCAGACTATGAAGCACGTTGAAGTGGAACACCGGACACACGCTGACTTCATTTCCGACTCAGGTCCATTTTCTGTCAATCTCCCTGACATGATTCTAGTCGACCTTGGCAAGCGCACGCAATGGCAGAAGCAGGGAGAAGCGATTGCATCTGTCAAAGCGCGATTGGAAGAATTCACAAAGAACTCAAAACAACTTTCCAGTTGTGGATCCACAGAGACAAGAGCAGATACTGTGTTCGGATTGAGTGCAATCCCGATTGTCGCTCGGGTCTTTGCCAATGATGTTTCCAAATTCGAGATTCGAAGGCACCTGAAACAGTGGTGCACAAATCTTGCTGCACTTGTCAAAGGAGCCTCCACAGTATCGCGCTTTGAAATTCTGCATTTATTGTCTGATGCCAAACTGGAGAGATCTCTTATTATGATTTGATTGCAGCACGAGATGGAGAACGCAACCCCATTTCCAAGAAAAGGTATATGACCTCCTCACGCAGTCGAATTGAGACAGAAAAGAATTTGATGATTTCATATCTGGGGTACTTCGGAGAAGGAGTGCAGTGACTCGTGATGATCAGTTTCGTCGGCGTGCGCGTGTTCCTACTACATAGTAGTTTCCGATCTCTGGTGTTGCGTCGCTCCTGTACTTTTCCAAGCGATGATGCTCATCAAGAAGCAAGCATTCCTGTAAACGTTTGCAACAGTCTGGAAGCACAACAAGTGAGATGGTTTCCGTTTCTCGACCGAATGAAATAGCGTGAAAGTAGTATTTTTGCGACGTCTGTCTACCCACTCTTCATTTCAAGCCAATTCTGGTACTGGCACATCAGGTCGACGAATTCAAATTTTTCGCACACTTGTTTTTTTTTTAGACGATCCTTCCTCTTCCATCTGAACTAACATGGGATTACTTGGATTAAGCGATCAACCAAACGAAACGTTTCTGATGATTTCGTAACGCACTCTGTTACTTTGTTGGATGTTGGCTTTTCCTTCTGCTCTTGATTGGAGCGGCGAAGGACCAGAAGACTAAATCTTTTCAGAAGTAACTATGAGAGATCCAGTGATTTGTGGCAGACGCAGAATACAACATTCTCTCTGGCATCAGGTGGAAGAGCGTTGGTGTGCACTAAAAAACTTAATGTGATGAATCAATTTTAGGCTTGGACAACGAATCAAGGCCAGCCAGGCAATTCTGAAAACATATTCATATTTTCTACAACACATAGCAAAAATGTTGTCGGACACGCGTTTTGCCTCAGCCACAGAAGTGGCTTCCGCAACCTCTAGCGACACTGTTTTTACCCAAGCAGCCACAGCCGAGGGCAAAGACTGGTCATGTCAACAACAGCCTCGTCATCGCAGGTCATTGAGGAGAAATCTATTAGTTACCGCAATGGCCTCCACTTGCTTGTTCGCGTCTACTCTTGTCACAGCACAGCAAGCATCGCAGGAAGAACTCGGCGCCAATGCTGAGCTTTACAACGAGTTTGAGGATGTTCTGGATGTTTCTTCAAAGAACGGTAATAAAACTAGTGAGGAAGTAGAGACAGAAACCGATTGGTCTCTGGCGGATAAGATGTCGTTGCAGCATTGCTTTTTGACGACTTCAGGGGGAGAAGACAACAAGGTAGACTCCAGCTGTTTCGAACGTGGGACTTTGCTTTTGTTGCCGACAGCAGCCAGGATCGAGGACGATCCGAACTTCGAGAAAATGCGAGACACCGAAAAACTTCGAACCTTGGTCGAAAGTTGTCAGTATTACTCTATTGAGCTCACACCCGCCCAAGAAGATGGAGCTGCGTCAACGTCGTCCAGTGTTAAAATGTCGTTGAAAACAAGCATCCCATGTTCGCTGCTTAACGTAGAAGATCAGCACGATAGCTTGGAGGTCAGTCTGACTTCGCGCGGAAAGGTCCTCGGCATCAACTACAGAACGCAACCGGCATGGGGCTTGAACCTTTTCGAGCACACGGCGGTACCTAGAAGTCCTTTTGACTTGCATAGAATTTCTCTTGAATGGCTTATAGATAGTAGATCCAGCAAGAATTTACAACGAAAAACTTGACTTCTGTGTAGTGTCCTTTTCTAATTCGCCAAACTCCACTCATTTGAAACAGGTACGTCTCAACAAAGGCTTGGCCGCGCCCGCACCCGTTATCCCACCGAGACCAGTAATTAAGGAAGGAGAACAAGAGCAACTACAAGACAACAGTATTTTTGGCATGTTGCGCCGATACTGGTGGGTTATTCTCATCGTTTTCGTCATAATGAATGTGATGGGTGGAATGGAGGACCCTGGTAAGTGATGGAAATATGCGTCGCTGTGAAGGGAGGTGGCCACGATCTTCAGAAGAACAATATTATGTCTTGTGCTAGGGCCTGGCGTGCGTAGCGACATAGTCTGCTCACATGTAAACTCCCGACCTGTTGCACTAACGTTGTTTGCTCCCCTGCATGACAACCAAACTGGATTTACCCATCATCACCCAGTCAGGAATTCTTATGATTCCACTCTAGATGAGTTTAATGAATATCCCCCTCTGCTCCGCTTGACTCAAAGAGCCAACTCTTCACATTTTGCAGTTACTCCGCTTGATGTACAACTTGGGAACGCATTCCTTTTCGCTTGAAATTGGGTTCAATTCAAAGTTTGTGTTCACCCAAGCCGAATTCAGAAAAACTAATCGTAAAGAATCAATGAGTATCCAGATGTTTTCCTATGTATCGCTCAAAAGAAACTTCGGAGTCATCAAAGGAGAAAGACGAAGGAGTTTCAAGGAGCTAATCTGATCGAATACGAGTGCAAAAGAAGAAGTTGAAGCCTCAGAAACACTAGACAAGAACAAAGAGCTGGTATTGAATTTGCAGAATATAAGATGATAAAAAAAGCTGGAGGCAGTTGGATTGTGATTGACTTGTTCTAGCGTTTACGCGTGAAAAGACAAAATTGAAATGATGCTTCTAGTTGAGATGACTAAAGCAAGGAATGACATCAAGTGGTATAAACTACAAACTACAGTAAGCATAGTCGCTAACTGAGTGGACAACTACGATGAGATTGCTCACTATCATGATTCTCGATCTTGATTGATAGAAGTAGTTGTTCCTCTAGTACAGTGAACTTAGAGACATTTTGAGGTTTTCGTTCTAATTGATATTGACCGATTTGCCACTAGCACGCCTCCTCGTCCACGTCCATTTGGTGACTCTCAGTGAAAAGAATCGAAGGACTTCCGTCAAAGAAAAACTACTTATATATAAATATGAGGCGCATTTTTATCGCATCAACTGAGTTCGCGTGTATGCGCATAGTTGCTGCCTACCATTGCCATGATTGGTGAAGAAACGGTATTCGAGCTTGATATAGACAGGAGATACGGTTGCAACCTCTGCAGCTGACTGCCATTGCCATAATTGCTGACGAGACGATATTCGATCTTGATACAGACAGATACGGTTGCAACCTCCGCGGCCGCGCACCAAGATGCCGGAGCAGGAGGGCGTAAGCAGCGTGTACAAGGTCCGTATGGACACCACGATCCCCAAGCTGCTCGTCAAGGTGAGCCCTCAAGACGCGCAAGCCTTCGGCATCAAAAATCTTGGCGAAGTGTCGCTGCGAAAGCTGGGGGGGGCGGCTTTTTCAAGTATTAAGGCAGCAAACACAAAGACATCAACAAAAAGTATGTACAATCAAATCGAGATCAAAGAACTGGAGCAGCTGCAGCTGTTGTTCTGACATAATAATACTTAGTTAAGTGAGTTAATGAGCTTGGGCTCAGCATTTGTTCGGTCTTCTACAATTTGGACTCGTGATAGTTGTCGATCTCTATCTCGTTTTTAGTCATGTTAGTTTCTAAGAGCTGCGCAAATGGCGGTGCGAGTTCCGGTGTCTCACTTCTTAGTTCGGCTCTGCGAGACCGCGTCGCAGTCGTGAACATTTCCAATACCGTCGCTGGAGGCGAGATCCTCATGTCTGTCAAACTGGCAGAAATGCTTGAGGTCGACGAAGAGCAGTCGGTGGATATGGTTCCTATGCTGCGCAGCAGTACTTCCACCGGCAACGCAGTCAGCGCCCTTGCTGGCGGATCTTCCGCATCGACTTCTAGCCTCAATAACTACAGCGACCGCGAGAGAGATAGGGCTACATGTACTTCAATAAATAAGTCTTTAAAATCAAGAATAGGAGGCAGTAGCTCGTCCTTTCGGACGGGTCGTTTGGACTCCGCCCAGGACTATGATTTTCTCGGCGCAGGAGGGTCATCGAGTCGAGGGAGTGGAGCCGCGGCCAGCAGGCGTGAGAGCGCGGATTTGATGGAGCATGCGACGAAGCTCAGGTCAATGCTGAACGAAGCGCTCTCCTCTTCCTCAGCAAAGATTGAACAGAAAACCTCTGGAGGCGCAAGCGCGAGAGGGTACACGCTTACTAGTCATGTAAGTAGTGATGATGAGGTGTCCCAGCTTTATTTGAGTGTGCGTGGGAGATTAAATTTAAATGAATGCGATAAAATAAAGTGAGTGGCCCAGGTGCGGTTGAAAGATCATCTTCAGATAGCTTCGAGCTTGATGTTGGATCGTTGTCTATTAGGAGACCAAGACCGTAGACAGTTACATTAATATTCATACTCACAGATCCGCTGGTGCCTCCACATTCTCAAAACGAGTTAGCCTGTCCGACGGATCGTCAGAAGGTGCCGGATCAGATGATGGCCTTCTCGGATTCTTGCATTCCGGTTACCACAAAGCAAAACGGCTCTACACGCCCAAAGAAGACGTGCGTGATGCTGCTTCTCATATTCTGGATGAGAGTGGTGACTTTCCTGGTTTCATGCAGTACACAAATAGTGCCTTTGCTTCGTCAAGAGCAAATGGTGGCGGACAAGGCGGCACCAGTTCTGCTCGTCCGTACCTATTTCCGATGAAGAATCACGGGCCAAAAACATCCTCTAGTACAACAGCTGCGACTAGTGCGTCGTCGTCCTCATCCTCAATGTACAGCTCCGGCACTAGCGCTGGTGGTCAGGGGAGCAGCCACGCGGCGCCGGATTTTTCGTCTTCACCTGGCGGTAGTTCTTCGCTGCCATATAGTGGGACTTCAACAGCTTCGCACTTCAGCAGTCGAAATCGAAAAGCTGGTGTGGACCTCTTACGCATGAACAGCATCTCGTCTGCAGGCAGTAGAGCGAGAGAGCACATTATGATGAAGAGCGCGTCGTCTCTGAAAGACCCGCCGGCGTCATCTCAGTCCGATGAAGATGACGAGGAGATGCTCATGGCCAATCGCAAGCTTTTAGAAGCTTTGCGCGAGGGCTGTACTAGTTCGCCACCGACACAATCCCGTGGTGGGCTCGCTGGAGGCAGACTGCAGGAGCGCGCTTCCCCGATCAAACGAGTGCTCAGCAGTCTCAACAAGGCCTCGGATTTTCTCGAGGAGCGAGACGACGCATCAGAAATAGGAGCTGAGGCCCGCTCTTCTGCGACAACAAAGATGCCGCGCATTAGTCTGGACTTCGATGCTGGTCGCAGAGGTTCATCATCTTCGAACAAGCCGTCGCCGGATGACGATAGTAGTGCTGCTCGCGACGGCGACAGAGCTACGATCTTTCCTTGGCATCGCTCATCGTTTTCAGCTGGTAGCAGCAGTGCTAGAGGGGGAGGCCAACAGGACAGTGAGCCGCCGCTGTCGTCCCGCAACGCGTTTTCGAAACTCAGTACTCCTGACGAGGATGTCGGCAATTCGGTTCGAAGACCACCTCTCGTAAACCCCTTTGAGCGCTACTCAGCTACGCAGTTCGGGAGTAGTCCAGTTGACATCGATCGCGCGACGGCGAGGCTTGAAACCGATTCGGCGCGGCGCAAGCTGAATTCGTTCCGCACGACAACCCACTACGATTCCGATACACATCCTGCAGTACAGCGCTACAAAACAAGCTTCTCAGGAGGAAGGTCGACTTCTTCATCTTCATCAGCGAATCCTTTCAGTTCCGATTTTTTGCACTCATCTCGAAGCGGTCCTTCGTCGGCGCTGCAGCGAGAGCGTGAGATCTTCTTCGAGGCAATTTCAGCTTCTGGTAACTCAGAAACAGGAGAACGGGAGAACGGAAAGAGCTCTTCCAAGACTAGCGTCTTTGACATGAAAACCTCCGATGAACACGAAGAGGACGCCACTGCAACGAGAAGGCATGAAGATACCGATGTGGATGCACTTCTGCGTGAAAGTGCGGAGCGACAACGCGAGTCACTCCGGCGTCTGCAGGAGACAAACGACCGAATTATGCGGGCACGCCGTGAAATGGATGGCTGGCTCAATCGAGAGGAGTGCCGGAGCTCAGGCTCGTCTGAAACCAAGGATGGTCTAGTAAGCGACCCGCCTGCGAAGACAACCAAGGAACAAGATCGCGACGTCGAAAAGACGAGCAAGTACAAATCTGCCCAAAGTTTTTTGCTTTTTGGTGGACTCCGAAGTTCACTCCCGGGCTCCTCCTCGTCCGACGACGATGTGGGAGATGGCGCAGATGACTCGGAATATGACGACGAAGACGACACTGAGGGCGACGAGGACGGACTCGAGGACATCCTGACTCGGCACGGCATATCTTCCAAGGACTTGCTTAAGTTGCGGAAGAGCAAGAGTAGTCGGTTCGGGAGCAAGTCAAAGTCGACTTCATCCAAAGCGTCGACTAGTGGCCGGAACAGACTGGAAAGCGATGTGAAGCTGACCGATTCGTCGTTTGGTAGAAGTGAGAGCAAGGTTGACCACAGAAACCAAGAAGAAAAACCTAGTACCACAACGAGCAGTTATCTATCGGCATCTTATAGTCGTGCGATGAGGGATGCAGGTCTTTCATCATCAGGATCCCCTCTTTACAACGATGGCCCCTCTGCTGGAAGCGCTTCATCTCAGCCGCGAACTTTACTTCAGGGAACTCCACCGGAATTGGAGGAAGACTTTGATGTAGGATCTGCGACGTCATGGAGGACACGAGCTAGCGTGCCGGATTACGAGGAGAAAGAGCCGACAATAACCGATCGTAGTCGCTACATCTTCACCGATCAGCGGAGCGCTCGAGGCGAAAATGCAGAGAAGGTTAACCGTGGAACTCCAGAGGAGCGCTCTTTCTCACGATCAGGTAGCAAGAACAGTGAGAAGAATGCTGCCTCCTCGAGAATGGAACGCGAACGGAGCAAAGAAAGCCTGAAGAGTGAAAATCAAAGTGACGATCCCCTGTTAGATACGGTACGACTGCCTACTGCTACTTCCTCCAAATCGAAAACGGCTCGCTCTCCTGATGCGACCGAGGACGAAGAGGATGTGACGCAAACAGAGGAATGGTTGCTAAAATTCCTACGTGGAGCGAGTCGTCGTGATGGATCCACCGCACAACAGGACGAGAAGAAAGGGGACGAGGCAGACCTTGAGGACCTTCCCTCCAAGAGGTATGCGCGCGAAGCAGACGCACGGAAACGAGAGTTCGCTTCGATGTTGTTGGATCCAGGTGGGGCACGTGGGACGAACACCACCGGACAGGAAAACCCCAGCGCTGGAAAAAGCAGAGACGAGAGGAAGTACGTTAGTCCTGATGATTCTGCAGCAAACGCACGCGACTTTCTAGCCGCCTTCAAAGAGCGACTTAACGACTCCAACAACGACACTTCGTCTAGCGAAAGCTCCGAGCCTGAAAATGATGATCCGGACGAAGATGATGCCGAGTTTCTGAAAAGGAGGCTTGCGGAGACAGTGAACAGTGACTTGCTCTTCGGAACATCGTCATCTTCTAGGACCACATCAAAGAAGAACAGTAAAGGTTCCTTACGTGGTAGAACATGTCCTCCGGAGGGCTATGTTGATCGCACTAGAAGTCGTGACGGCTTGCGTTCTCCTACTGGTGCAAGCGGATCCGGTAAAATCAGTGATGACGAGGATTATAGACCTCTACCGGGATCGGGCTTTCGCCCATCAGCGAGGAAGATCTTTGGCAATAAAGGACCTGCAGGCGAGAGTCCTCGCCACGATTTATCGTCATCTTCTAGTGAGGATGATTTGGACCTGATGCTTGGTAGAGGTGATGCAAAAAGTCGTCTACGACGAGATGATGCGGATGGTAGCAGCAAAAAAAAGTCGAAAAGGCTGTCAAAAAGCTCCACTTCGTCGACCTCTTCCCGTGAGGATCTGCTAAACAAAATCGAGGAACATCTGCGCTCGTGCTCATCGAAGGAGCCCTCGCGACACAGTAGTAAGAAAGGCGGGACAACGACATGGCGTGCCGAGTACAGGCAGGGCTCACAGCAGTCCTCCACCTCGCCTCTTTCTGACGACAACGACGAAGACGTGACCCTGCGTCACAAATACAAGCGAAAGTTGCCGCTTGGTAAAGGCAGCGACTCCTCTCTTTCATCTGATGATGAGCAAGCACCCAGTGACTCCGACGACGAAAATAATCGGCAAGATTCCCCTACGCCGCGTTCCCCAGGAGGACAATCGGACGATGCAAGCCCCGCGAAGGAGATGACATTTGAGCAGTTCGTTTATGAAAAAAAGACTGCGCAAGCCGCGTCAGCAGCAAGCACCAATGTGCCGTCCGCCAGTGCGAGTGCGTCTGCCTCGTTTTCAGCATCGCCAGGGGATGACACCGAGAGCGCACCAGGCAGTGGAGGGAAAGCAACGGCAGGCATAGATCCGCGGGCATCGCCTGAACCGGCTGCAGCCAGGCTCCTCGGAAGTGACGCCAAGAAAGAGAATGGAGTCGGAGCCGAGACGGGGAAGAATGCTGCGCCGCCGGATAAAAGCGGAGGCCCGCGTGCGTCTGTCGCTAGTGCGCGCTTCAGCGTATCTTCGGAGCCAAGCAACATATCAAAGATGGGCCGTACATCATCCATGCGAACGTCAGTTCAACAACCGATTCCTTCGCATTTTGATTTGACTCGGTGTCAGATAGTCCCAGCTCGTCGGTCCTCCGTAGTTGACGCTGCAGCAGATAAAAATCCTATGAACAGGAACAAAATGGACACGCTGAGCCTGAACTTGAACCAGCACGAGAACGGAATGTTTTTGCAGTATGTTTCTGCAAAGATAGAGCGCTTTGCGTCTGTTTCGTCCGTGCTGGTAAGTGGTAGCTTTGCGACTTCGTCTTCATCCTCAAATGCCACTCCTGTTCCAGAGGCAGCTTCGTCTGCCTCGTCATCCGTTGGTGCTGCGGCAGGAGACTCAGGTTCAGGAGACACGTCGAAAACTGCCTTCGTCAACGGCTACGATGATCCGAATAAGGGCGACGCTGTAGCGGGGAACGACAAATTGAACGGCAACAATATCAAACTTCATCTGAACAAGCGAGCCTTGATTCCACGCTCGTGGCGTCCGATGCGCAAAGATTCGCGGCTGATGCTAGATACGAGTGAGCTAGGCCAGCAGGTGACTGCTGAAATTAGCAAGTGGTTCACCCAGGAAGTCAGTGGGCGACACGTTTCTTACTTCCTCTGCGACAAGGCCTCGCTGTTGTTCACACACCGTCTGACAGGAGAAGGCGGAAAAAAAGGCGTCACCGGCGGCCCACTCGGTGCGGTCTGCGGCGGCCACACTGATCAAGCGCAGATTTTGCATCGCGAGGTGTTTTCGAAAAGCCCCAAGGAAGCTGTACGCATGGCATTCGATTTTTTTGGCTTTCCAGATCGCAAACGCCGCGGTGACTGGTCTATTTACTCTGCATCTGAGGTCTCACTTGCCTATCGCAAAGCCTGCCTCAAAGCGCATCGAGAGGCCGGCGCAGACTCTCAAATCCGAATTCAAGCGATGCTCGAAATCATCCGCGCGTTTGCCTACAGGGATATACAGCCAAAGGGCCAGAAAAATGACCTCCTCTTCTCGGACAAACTGGTCTCGCACGAAATCGGACGATCAACTGGAGAGGTACGACATTTATCTGTATTGTGATTAAGCGATGATGGGCACAAGAAGTTGTATCAAGGGCGATCTACCTACATACATATAAGCAGATTTTCACGAAAGTGCTCGAATCTACTTGTTGCTCATTTCTGGCATTTTTACGTACTCTTATTTCTAGATTATCTACTTACCAAAAGCAAAATTCCATGAACAAACGCCAGGTGGAGAAGATTGCGAAAGAGATGGGTTTAGAGGACTTGGAAAAGTTGAATAAGCAGTTTGACGAGTACATCTTACGGCAAATGAGGTTTAAGTCTGAAGTGATCGATGAAATTGCGCGTCTACACGAAAATGCTGCTTATGCTATTTTGGGTGTGGACATGGATGCGACGGACGACGAAATAAAAAAAGCTTACCGTCAAACGGCCATGTACTGTCACCCGGACAAGGGTGGTGATAAAGCAGATTTCCAGGAGCTCAATAACGCCTACGAGAAAATCATTAGCCAGCGTGAAGGCAAGAAGAAGGAAGACGAAGAACAAAGACGCGCTAGTCAGCAAGAAGACTCCGGTAATGACGGCGGTGGATTATTCGGTTCGGAGAAGAAGAACTCTGGCCCCGGCGAAGGGTCGGCAAAAGGCGAGAAGGACGGCGAGAAAAGCGCACACTCGGACGAAAAGAAGGGTGACAAAGAGGAGACTGGAGCAGACGAGGACAAGAAAGAAGAGGGAGGCGGTGACAACAAAAAAGAGGTTGGCGGAACTGCAGACTTGTTGGCGAAAGTTGGTATTCAAATTTTTTGTTGTAGCAGAGTTTTTTTGAATGAGTAGATGTAGAAGTTTTTGTTGCTGCACCAGCTGTCTTGCGAATCGTATGTCTGAAAGTGAAACTGTGTGCTCGAGTAGAAGCTCTGACATCACTCTTCAGCCATATCCCAAAATTCGCTCCCGACATAACTCACAGCCAAAGCAGCCGACGAGGGTAGTCGTTTCGCAAACACGGCAGCAGAATTCGCGCAGCAAGTTGCGGAGGCAGCTAAAACTGCAAAAAAGAGCAGTGAAGACCCGACGCAGGACTCCTTGACGAAATCTATTGCGCACTCAGCTATAGTGCTAACCCTTACAGTTGTCAAGGCCGTACGAGTAGTGGGGTATGCAAGCTTGGACGCTGCTAGCCACGCATTGCAGGCAAGCAAAAACGCGACAGAACAAGACGGCCCTGGACAGCCTGGATGTGCGGCTGCGGCGGCAGGAGCAATGTCAGCAGGATTCGAAGCTTTGAATGCTGCGTCATCTTGTGCGCAGGCAACAGAGGAAGCTGCGGGAGAACTGCAGACGGCCGTTGCTGCGGAAGTGTGCGACGCAGCGAGTCTTTCCGCGGCCGCCGAAAAAGCAGCGCAGGCGGCTTCTATTGCAGCCAATGCGGCCATTCAGGCAGCTATCGCCGCTGCTGAAGCCGCTAAGCAAACAGGAAAGGTCGCCGAAGCAGAATTAGAAGCAAAAAAAGGCGCAGCCGACGGAAAGAAGGGCAGGACAGAAGGTGGCGACGGTGAAGAGGGTAATTGTGGAGATGGCGAAAAAGACGGTGCAAAAGATGAAGAGGGTGAAGATGGCAAAAAGAAAAGCAGCAAAGGTATCTTCTCGTTTTGTGAACGAGGTTGAAGCATTATAAATATATTGAAATCAGACTCATTGTCATGTTGTAGCACGCGGCGAAGATATCACGATCACTCTCGTCACTCTCTCTCTCTCTCTCTCTCTCTCTCTCAGATGCATCTGCCGCCGATGATGGTGACGAAGACAATAGAAGTAAAGCTGATGATCTGTTTGGTAAAAACGCTGCCGCGACCGAGGCGGAGGATCCTCGAGACCGGCGCGTCTTGCAGCGTGTGAACAACCACAAGCTTCTCCAGAGACTTAATGCAGAGATTCTGACGTATCAGTCAAATATCAAGCAGTTTCTCGCCTCCAACCGGAAGCTGATTCCGCCAGTCCGAGGTGAGCACAAAGTACATACATTCGAGCTCGTTACCGACTACCTGGTCACCGCGCGCAAGAAAATAGCGAAGTTCGCGGAACAGCTGTCGTATACGGAGATTCTCAATCGCATGGCAGACATTCCGCTTTTGGCACCGATGTTCATGCCGCAGAACCTGGCAATCAGTGTCAACTCGGAAACGCGAGTTTTACGGATGGCAGCAATTCTGGATACGGAACTGTTGAAACGCATGCTCGACGAACATTTATTCTGCTTTCTTACCGCCTTGTTCTCAAATGCCGACTCGTACTTCGTCGAACGCGTAGAAAAGGTCCGCAAAAAAGTCTTCGACGAAATTGGGAACATCGTGGCTTTGGACTGAGAAGCCCGTCTCGTCCTGAAACACAAAGATGTTTAAGGAGTTTTGGATTCATTTGTTCTTTATGACGAAGTGCAGAAAAAAGTAGTTTATCGCGAGGACGTCGAGGTGGGAAGTATGATCGGAATGTGCCACTTCGCGCGAAGCAAGTGAATATGGATACAAGTGCTGGTATGCTACTGCATGACAGTGGCAGTGGGTTGAATTTCGGAGCGATTTTCACGAATTCATTTTCTGTAGATTTTTGCATGTCATCTTCAGGACACAACACGATAGCACTTGCCCCTTGTGTCTGTGAAACATACTGGCAAAGCATCAAGCGTGACTCAATTATTGTGTTTGGCTCACCCTGTCTTGGGTATCCTCCGTATTCTGCTGAATCTTTTTGTTGATCTTGTTCCGGTTTCAGTTTTTGAAGATTGGCTTGTGAATACAGTAACGACGAACCGAACCCGTTGACTGCCGATTTTGGGACAGGCGGACTTGTCGCGCGTCTCTCTCTTTATTTTTGAGTCCCATGATCTAGCGTTGCTCTTGTTTGTGCGAGGGAAGAGAGAAATGTCAAGTTTTCCACCCAGTGTGTGCACACTGTCCGAAGAGTAACGCTCAGTGCTAACAGAAACACAGAGACAGAGAGAATACCAAAACCAATCACGAGAGAGTATTTGGTAGGCTTCAGAGAAGGTGAAGTCGAGCTGCTTTCTTTCCCACGAACTATTGACTTTCAACACAGATTCCTTCTTCAACAGGACAGATCCTTCTAACACTTGTTGTTTCCCCCTCCGACCCTCGACTCCACGCCTGCCCTCTATCGCTCCAGTCATGAAAATAGAGTTCCACGAGACGAAATGGAATTGGATCGGCATTCAATGGAAAAGGGGCGGGCTTTTGCTTTTCTTAGTTCCCCTTTGTAAACCGCCACTCGTGTATAGGCCAAGCAAGACCCAATCAATATGGCCGGCGGTGAGCCCCAAGCGTCCTCTTCTATGGAGGACGTACTGACTTTGCGCTTCAAAGTCAATCGCTTCGGAACAGAGGCGACCACGACCTTCCACATTCCAAGGTACCTCACGATTGCTTATGGCTCAACTTTCATTGGTCACCATTTCGATTGGGGTCACTGACACCAAAGAGGAGGCACCCTGAGAGAACATGAACAGGGGAAAGCAAAGGGAAAACAAGAACGTAGAGAGGTACTTATGGGGCCCTTCCCGTTCAGAATCAGTTACCAATGACTGCTTCCCTTTAAATTGCTGAGATCCGTGCTTATGGTGAGGCTTTTTCTATCTCCTGTCTCGGCATCTTGGTCCCCTTTTCCCTTGTATTTCATGGGAAAGGGGTCCAGATGATGGGACCGAGAGGAATAAAAGCCCACTCTAACGCGCAAACTTCTTTTCCGCGGAACTCGAGGAAAACTTGAAAGTGCGACTGTTCTACTCGGGAAAGTACCTTTCCGATGACAACTGCACCCTCCAACACTACGAGGTTCCTGATGGAAGCTGCGTCCACTGCTTCATAACAAAATCCTTGCAGCCGCAGAACGAAACTGGCACCGCGTCTGCCAGCGCACCTGGGGTTGGTGACACAGAGACTGCAGCAACAGCTGGTAAGACCCAAGGGGCCTGTTCGATGATATTTAGATTTTTTTCGATAGACATCAGGAGATTATGAATTATATACATAGTACTATTCCTATTGATATCGACGTGCACGTGTGCGTGTCGGTGTCAGTCGTAGGTGTCAATGTCAGTCGTGTACTTGTTGTAGAAGATACGTCCTCAAGTAAGTGCCTCGTTGTGGTAGTCGTGTAGTTGTAGTAGAAGATACGTCCTCGACTAAGTGCGTCGACGCTGTGCTGTGAGTTTTTCGAAGTAGTAAAGTTTCTTCTTTTTAAACGAATTCACAGTGGGTTCGAATGGAGGAAACGTGCGCACGACTGTACAAATTGGCGGTCGCGTTTTTCACATCGGAGGCTTTGCTGGCGAAAGAGAAGCGCCTGCAGGCGAAGGGCAGCAGCAACAGCCAACACGGCACTGGCTGCTCGAACGGTTCCCGTTGGCAGCATTCCTTCAAAATAACCCTGCAGCGGATTCGCTGTCTCAAGGCGGTGCGAATCCGACGGACCCGTCCGATGCTACAGACGGAAGTGCGGCAGCAACGCCCGCTGCGACACGAGCGGGCACATTCACATCGTCTTCGAGTAGTGGTCCTCGGTACGTTATAGTCGGTGGAACTTCGTCCTCTGCGGCTGGCGGCGCAGGCAATGTCGTCGTGGGCAGGCCAGTTAGCGGTCAACCTGGTCTAGGCACAAGTAATGGCACCAGACCATCGGAAGGTGCTGGCGAGGATGGTACGACCCAGGATCACGTTGTTCTGGATATGTCTTCGGCGAATAGTACAAGACCAGGTTCGCGCTCACCAACCCGATCGGGACGTCCTACGATATCACGAGCCGAACTGATATCCACTACAGAAGCTCCCTTGCCAGCGGGCGCGAATTCGCTCAGGCCCCCAGCGGGACAAGTGATGGGACTCCCGAGGAGAGCTTTTAGCTCCTTCATAGAACAAATGAACCAGGAGCAGGACTTCTCGAATGCACCAGAAGAATGTACTACTTTTTACAAGTATATGTATAGTATACTTATACCTCCTACTTCTTATACTTATACCTCCTACTTCTTCTTGTTCAGTAGAAGTAAATTGTTTGTTTTCCCTGCTCGCTAGACAGTTTCAGTTGCACAGTTGGAAGTAGATGACCATTTATTTTTCTTTATTGTATAGATACATGCCCAGAAAGCGGGCCCATCAAGGGCCCGCTGCGCTGGGCATAGGTTAGGAACTACCTAGACAGATAAGCCAAAGAAGCGGAGGAGAAAGTCGCTACGTCACCAAGCTAGCGACGCGCGCGACTTTGTTAGTTTCGACGGACAGCGTGCATCCGCGTTCGAGTAAATCTGTGCGGCTACTATCTGTCGCTTCCTTGTGTATTTTTTCCAGGAATGCCGTGGAGGTCACGCAAATTCATAAGAATTCGCGTGGCCTCCACGAGAATCCAGCAAAAAAGCGGGGACAAGGTGGCTCCGAATGAGCCAGCCTACAACTAGCCATGGCTAAGCTAGGAAGCTGGCAGTCGCTGTGGCTAGGCGAGCAAGCTGGCTACCGTTATGGCTAAGCTAGGTAGCAGGCTGGCGCGGCCATGGCTAAGCTAGCAAGCTGGCGATGGCCAACCAAGCTAGCAAGCTGGTGATGACTAAGCTAGCAGGCTGGCCTTTAAGGAGGCGCCTAGTATTAGCCTAGGTCTATTACAAGTGCCCCTCAAGGGGCTCCCTTAGGGAGCATCTTTGGTCCTGAAGCTTGCCCTTGCGGAATATCATTTTATAATAGTAATAGTAATATAAATATATTTCTTAAGGAATGCCATTCCCTGAAGGAAACCTCTTAAGGGAGGCGTCTAAAAAGAGTTTCAGGAAACTTGCGCATGCTATGTATAAATACTAATAAATATGAGTACACCTAAAACTTTTTCCTACTTAGGACAGCTCCACCACGAATTTAATGTTGTATGTGAATACAACGAAAACTACATTTTGCCGTCTTCCTTTTGCTGGTTGCCTAAGCATATCTTGACTTCTCTTGTCCTCGCCCAAATTTTTCAGGTCGCATGGGAATTCATAGAGACATGATGACGATTTGGCCGACGCTTCCCGGACTGCTTTGCGCCTTCTGTTTCTACCCCTATGGGCTGTGCTGCTGTTTCCTGCATAAAGTTCGAAGATGTCCGCGGTGCGGATACACGGTTCATTCATGCTAATAACATCTTGGAGTGGCTTATTCATGTGCCCTTATTCCACATATTGTAAACTATGTACTACATATTTGAGTGGTAGCTGCCTAAACGCATGATTTTCTCGCATAGTCTAGCGCCCTTCCACGGGAAAACGAAAATGGACAGTCAATTGTGCTGTTCTTTGACGAAACTATGACAGTACAAAATGTTATTCTCTCTCGGTCGTGCAGTTTTGAGAGAGAAGCCATCATTTACCAAGCCGCTTCGGTTGAGGCCTGTATAGCAAAAGAATCCTAGAGATGCGCCTGTATGAGCGGTCGCTGTCGGTGGGATCGGAGGGATTTCAAAGAAAGTCTCCGAAGATTAATAGCGTCGGAATAACAAATATTTACTTGCATGCAAATCTGTTAGTCTTGCCTCTTTCTCCCCGCACATGGCTTCGGTGTACGACCGGGGCTGAGTCAGATGGAGTATTGCCGAGAAACCTTCGTATTGTTGTCGTGTCCTCTGTCATGACGGATAGCAGAGAGTATAGTAGAATGCCCGAAAAAACTCGCTCGCAATGCGTAAGAAGACTCATTGGTTTCTGCTCTGAATAACGTAGCATCTCTTCATCGCTCGTCTTAAGAGTTCGAGTAATTGCTACCTTCCGCTTTAACCACCTTATTGCGACATTCATATCGTGACCGAAATTCCTACTACGAAACTCATTGCTCAAAAAGAAGTAACGAAAATCGGCTACTGCCCTCGTCGACAGGGATACTTACAAGTAAGTGGCTACATACAGCTGAAGCCCCCCCTTCCACATCCACTTAAACATAGATCATAAAACTGAAGTCTAGAAGGCATCAAGAATATCATGGTGTCGTTTTTCAATGACTTAGTAGCCGGTCTTTCGGCTGACTATTCCTTGAAGCCCTCGGATTTCGAGAAAGTGGAGACCACAGGTAAGCCACTGCGAGGACCAGCCTCGAGGCGAGCAAGTCCTCAGAGCGGCTCGCGCGTGAGTGCTCTGGTGCGTGAAATCGAAACACGGACCGCTGCATCGACTATCTCTACGACCTCTGGACCCAAGAATGGCGCCAAACCGCCGATCAATGCTAAAGTGTCTATGCAGCATTTGGATATCGGCTTCGGTCAGGGGCCTCCAGCCCTTTCGTCGTCGCCTGGTGGACCCGATGCACAATTATTGGAATTCCGTGTGCAACAAGGGCTCGGGATAGCCGTAGACAGCGGATCGAGTCCACCGTCCTCGAGTGGATCTCCAGACAACCTCGCTGGTACGAAAAGATGCCACGACGGAAGAAGTAAGGCTTCAGATGAAGCTTTCAATTTTCGCGGCACTGACTGCAGCAGAGGAGGAAGAGACATCATGACAAGTCGCACTTCAACGGAAGATGGGCAGATGAACAACAGCAGCCCAGAGCAATCACCGCCACGTATCATGAAGGAACTGAGTCTCGGAAGCACGATATCTGCCGCCAGTGTGCCAGATCCAATGGGAGCTGATAGTGTCGTTGTGGGACGAGGAGATGCTGCTCCAGAGCCTAAGTGTTCATCTCCTAGTAACAATCTTGATGAGGGACTCTCGATATGGGATCACCTAGCGAGCGAGGCAACCGGTCTATTTTTTAGCCTTGTAGACGAAGTCACCAAAGTCCACGATTCGACAAGCACACTGCCTTTGACATCCACGCCTGCTCTTTCACAAGCACAGCCACCAAATGTCCAAGAAGCGAAAAGCCAGTGCTTTCAGATGCCGCAGCAGACAACATCTTCATCTTCCCCAGCTGGCACAACAGTGCCTGCTTCTGCATCTTCGTCGATGATTGCCGATGAGCAATCGTTCTCCTCATCAGCCTCACAGCCTGGAACTGGAAGTGGTGGCAAGAATATGATTAGTCATCAGGACGACCTCAGCGATGCCGCTGTAAATAGAAAGCCAAGAAGTGGTCCCAGCGTACTGGAAAACGAGGTAGCTTCGTCAACAACGGGAGCACCGCCACGACCCTCCGCTCTTCCTACTGGTAGCACCTCATCAACCACGAAACGACCTGTACGTAGGACGCGGGACCTTGCTCTTGCTGGGTCGCAAGTGGAGGCTGTACTGCGAGTCCAGCAAACCTGCTACAAACGGGAAGCTGCCAAAATTGATCATTATGTGGAAACAGCGAGCACCTCTGCGACGAGCTCCTGCGCAGGCGATGATAAACCAGACACAGGGAGCGGTGCCGAAAGCATTGGTGATGGTATCAATTTACTTTCTGAATCATCCACTCCAGGACAGCCTGGTGCCTTGTTACCTTGTGATGGCAATGAGTTTTCGAGTTCATCTGTCTGACTTTCTTACAACGATAAATATGATCATTGTCTAGAAGAGGGAAGCACACAATTCCACATGTACTTGACCTCGTAAAATGAAAAATGACAGAAACGACCACATCCTCTGGCTCCACTGCTCTGGGCTATTCCGGAGGGGTTTTCTCTGCGTCTGCGCCTACATCCAAGGTTGATCAGTATCTATCCCAGTTTCTGTCTCGGCATCCGGAGTACGGACTGGAAATCGAAAAGTCCTCCAATCCACCATCCAATTTTTCTTCAACCATGGCGCAATCGAATTCTAGTACCTCATCATGGTTTCGCATCCGTGGTCGTGTCGTCCAGCTCGTATACAGAGAAGGCTACCTGAGCTCTCACGGGTCTATAGATGTCGTGGACGGACCACTCGCACAGGACTTGGAGGACTACCTTGATGGCAGGCAAGAGACGGCACGCTATAGCGGTCTGACGGATCAGCAAGGTAAAGACAAAACACGCCTGGTGTCTTTCGCAGACAATGAACAGGTACTTCGAGTTACTTCCTACCCTTGCCCTTCGTACTCTGAATGCTTAAGAAAGGTAAGCGACATGCTAGACATTATGACGTTGATCGCGCATATCCATATGTACTCCATAAAAAGAAACTACCACGAAAACTAGAACTACTGCGAAGAGTCCTTACTTCGTCAATAACTAATGGCTTTCAAGAACCGGCAGGTCTACAACCGCATTGAAGCCATGCGCGTAGCGAAAGAGCAGGCCAAGATTCGGGAACGCGAGCTGGGGTATGGTTCTTACGATCGATACCGGAACTGGCACGAAATCGCTTTGAGAAAGAGCGCGCCAATTGACGCGTACGGTAATAGCCGTGCACCTGCCCACGTTTCTCTCATGTCCTACGAAGGTTCTACAGGCACTTACTCGAGCAACATTAGCCACGCGTCATCAACGAATCAAATAGGCGGCTTCGACCAACAACAACAGCCGATAAGCCAAGGTGGAAGCGGTGGCACAATGTACCAGCCTGCATCGAATGTGTACCAACAACTTGCGGGCGAGGTGCAAGGCGACATTCAACGGCAAGGCACCGAGGTTCTCACGGAGCCTGTCGCGCTACCTGCACACCTCTACGGTGGGTCAACAGTTTAGGGAGCTACGCTGCAATGTAAATAGAGTATGTAGCTTCGAAACGACGGGACGCGCGCAACTCATATCATAAAAATGCACTGCAGAAGCCATAACTTCACTACGACCAAAGGATGCATCCTGAATCTACCACATACCTACGTAGAAAACAAATAACTCTTATCTGCTTTATGGAAGGAGCCCTTACATGAACATTGATTATTTAATAATAAATTAGAAAAGATTTACAAAGGGAGAACAGGAGAACAACCAGTACAGAGAGAAACCGGTAACTTATCCTCCCAAGTTGCATCTCTCAAATGAAAGATGATTTACGTGATAACAGAGAGAGCCCTGCAAAATTGAAAGATGCACCAATGATAGACATACAGTCGAAATCAGCGCCACGCAGGAGCATGAAATAATGACATATAAATTTGATTGAAACAAGAATATCCTGACGGGCACCGTCCGTAAACATAAAGCGAATGAGTTTACTCATAACAAAACTCGTATTCGAATTCGATTTCAAAACTCCTAGTCGTAGTCGTAGTCCTAGCCTCGTGTCCAAAGCGTAAAAACTTGCAGAAAAAGAGGCCTATTTTTAACTTATTTGGCTACGGCTTCGGCTAGATCTGTACCTTTTACAGCTAACAAGACCAGGAAAAGCAGGTTTGGTTTGTATTTCTCCAGAAACATTAAGCAAGAACAACAACAAGGTCAAGGACGTAATCTGATTAAGTATCGTCATTAAATAGTATTCTTGTTTTCCTTCTCTCTTGTTTCTTGAGCGTGATTGATTCGGCGTGGTCAAATGTAGATCCAGATGTGCTCTTGAAAATGAAAAAGTTCTTCAGTCCGTCACGTCCATTCTTAAATCTGTCATTTTTTATGTTAGATTTGAGTAGTTCTTAAAAAAGTTATTGTACCTAGAAGTACACCGAAGAACCGAAGCACATGGAGCAAAACCGTATACCTCTTGCCCTTTCGCTCTTTGAACTCGTCTCTCGACCGCTGCAACGATTCGTTGCGTTTGGACTGATAGCTCTGACTTATATTCTGTTGTGCGCTAGTGGTCCTGCAGTCGCAGGGCGGTCGAGTGATGTTGGAGCTGTAAAGAGTGTGGAAACCGAAGAGCCAGATAAAGCGGACCCAACGGTGACGACGGCACTCACTCGAAGCGATAGTGACTCGGCTGAAGAAGGCGGTGGATCTGTTGTAAAAAGTGGTGAATCGAATAAAGACGGTTATCGTGATTTTCCAGCGGATGCTGCTACTACAACGCACACGCAGTCCATAGGGTCAACGATTTCTCTGGACAATGTAATCTACGCAGTACAAAGATTCGCGCCTGTGGCGTATCACACGGGTCAGTTTTTGGCCGCTGGCGACCTTCACGCTTCTCTTGTGAATCTCACTTCGGCGCTCGTCCTCGCCGGGCCGGCCACTCTCGGGGTCTTTCCTGAAAGCTTCTATCAGAACCCGCCTGACGTGTCGGAATCTTTCGCATCCTTCGTGTCCTCACTCAAAAAGACTGCAAGCCTCACAGCAGAGACTTGCGGAGATAGACTTGAAATGATGTCGGAGCTTGCGGAAAGTTTTCTCGCGGGACAATCACAGGCCGAGCTAATTGCTACCAGCGTCTTGATGATTTTCTTCGCTTACACATTTTATGCTCCCGATCATAAAAAAGAAAAAAGCTACATCTACATAAACGAAAGCTCTCGATAAAAGAGGATCAGAACAGAGACTATTTTTAGAGTTGTTGTGGAAAAAAGTCCCAGGTGGAGCACTAGCGCTACCCTCCTTCATATTTCCTTGACAAAGACGCTGCAGCAGTGGTTTGTTTTTGGGGGGTGTTTTCTCCTTGGTGCTGTCGGATGCATGAGTGGTCTGAGGGCATTGGAGAAGGCTGCGCTCGACGGCGGGCTTCACACTGTATGAGAAGAATGGTTTATTTTGTCGACATCACTAACGCATCAAATGCAAATACAACGAACAAACTTGATAGAATGTACTAGATGTGCTGCAACCAAGAAACTCTTTACCTTTCTTTGTGTGCTTATCGAATTCGCACTCTACGTAAGTACTCTCGGGTCCTCTTTCATTTAAGTTTCTGGGCGCCATCAGCGGTTCATCAGACACGAGTGTTGTCGAGAACGTGGCGAACAGGCTTGTCGCTGATGGAACGACGAAACTCATAGCATCTGGAATAGCCGGGTGTCTATTCGCGATACTGTGTTACCAGCTGTTGCGTGTCGCTATGTTCACAGTGGGTGCAAGTATCGGGTGGTACATGGCAGGTACAACTAGTGATCCGCCCTCGCAATTAAATACTCTTGAGAGCTACTCTCCTGCAGAAAGTTAATTAGATGAACGAATGATGAAGAAACAAACTAGTAAATAATTTTCTTCGTGGGATAGTGTCTATCGAACCTCTTCATATACCTACGTAGGTAGATAATCCTAGTATGTAGAATTGTTGTTCTTCTTGTATCCCCTCGAAGAATTCATCATACATACAACAACATCAAACACCAGCTCATGTATACGCGACTCTTCGGCAAGCACCGTGGTTTCAAGATCTAGCTGGCGACGGGTGGCAAGGGCAGTTGGCCGTGTATGTTATTCTCACAGTCGGTTGTGGCCGCTTCTTTTCAAGGGGAGGCGGACTGAGTGATTAGCAGTGACCAACACGTTGTGTGCACCACGACTTGTTAAGGACTTGCTCTTTTAAGGAGCTTTTTAAGGGCCACTTTTCCGTTTCAATGAAAAGACAGCTATGCAGGCAGATAAGACAGGATACCAGAAGCATTAGCGCGCGAAGCGTACTCGGTTTAAAAACTCCCTTGGGACTCTGTGCGAGATGATTTTCATCTAAGATCCAAAGTACCTTGTTTGCCGAAAGATAATATAAATCGAGACCCTTGGTCTAAAACTGATGATATTTGTTTACCACTCTTTAATACGCTCCTTGCATTTTTTCCGTATCCGTACTAGCTGTCGTGAAATTTGCTTCAAAAATTGCTAAGAAAGGAAAGCCGCTTCAAAAAGTCAAAGCGCTCGTTGCGCAATCAACGCGGTCTTGGTGGCGTTGTTCGACGTATCCGCCATAGAGGGTGTTCTGTCTTATTTAAGAAACATACCCGCAAGGAGAGAAGTTTGAAGTTTCAGATGAACTTGAAACGTGTGTATGCCTGATCGTCGAGCAAAGATGAGGCAAAAAAAGATGAAAGGAATATAAATACAAACCGATAAAAGTAGAATAAAGAGATGCTTGTTGCTTCGTGTCTTGTATGCCTATGCAATAAGTAAAGACCCGTCAGCAGCTAGTAGGGTTTTTGTTTCGCTTTCGAGTTCGACGTGAGTTCTCACAATTTTCACCGACCGATTATTTATCTCTCTGGCCTCTGAGGCTTTCAAGATCCAAAAAATGTCGTCCTCGAGCACGTTTTTCCGAACCAATACCACAATGCGAGGCTTAGCTCTCGCGGCGACGCTTTTTTCAACCGCACCTGTGGTCGACGCTCGTAGTAGGAAAGTCATCAACGGCATTCCAGATACAATTCGACCCTCGTGCCCAAGAGGCCCGCCCACAGAAGAACAGACTCACAGTCGTGTTGAGTTTGGTGATAAGGTGTTTATCAAACTGTCCGCCTACCACGAAAACCCCGAAAGCGCAGAGGGCATGGAATACAGTACTTTCTCCTTGTGCTCCTTGAGAACTTAATGTAATATTTGATTTTATGTTGATGCTGATTCCTGTAGGTGGACTTTTGGAGATATCCATCCGTCCCGTGATAGATAAGTGTAAGGACTACAACGTCAGCGGCACATCTCCTTCGTCAAGTTAAGATGTTGAACGATATTTCACACATCAGGTCCCGACCTCGCCGAACAGGAAGTTATGGTCGGACGCGCCCGTTTGCCGATCCTGAACGAGTTTCTTACTGGCATGTGCCCCAACGAAGTACGCCGCATCTTTACTTGGGTTCAACCGAAGGTATACAGCAGATCCTACTCGTATGATCTTTTCTTCTGTGGGTTATGAACGACTTATCCTCCATCGTTTGTATTCCCAGCAAAGCTTTCCAAATACAGTAAGGTGAAATTCAAGATCAAGGTTGGTGTTGTAGTTCTTTCAATCAGCACTACCGCTAAAGCTAACGGATCAATTAGGACTCAATATTTATTAGCCTTGATCTATGTAGTGTGCAACCCCAACCTCATGAATTTACCAAACCAGATCAAAGCTGGCCCACTTGCTTACATTGTAGAGCTCAAGGAAATTATTGCAAAAGGAGCGCTTTTTTCCGCGGACGGCACCGAGAAAGCAGAGGTGGAGGAGAGTGTCTACCCGAAGGAAAAAGTAGACGAGCAAGCAGCGGAGGCCGAAGCAAAGACGCGAGGCTTCGGACATGATGAACTCTGAACCGAAATAGGTTTGATAATGTATGAATTTTGCTCGATGTTGATGAACACAAACTATTGACCTTTTTTGAAACTCCAAGAACTGATGATATCAGACTAACTAAGTACATCTACATGCTTTTTTGCTACTTTAGCTTGACAGATCTGCAGCTGAAAATGTAACGCACAGAATCATGAAATCCGTCCGTCTCAGTGGGCACATAAACTAAAAAATAAGTACTGCAGTGAGCACAACTATTTCTCATCATGTGGTTCTGCATAACGACCATCGGGGTGAAGTCATCGCTTATGTGTTGACCAAGATGATTATGAGTCAGTAAATGTAACAAAGTTGTTTTTGAGTACGTGAATTTACAGAGAAACAATTCATGCGGCTTTTTATGGAGATTATTATCATCATTTATCATCATATTCAAGTCTAAAAATGAGGACACTGAGATGTTTCGATATTTGATTTTTCAACTTGCATGTCACTGTGCAAGAAGACGAAGTCTGGCATCATGATGGAAAACTTAGAAGAATTTTATTTCAACGAGTAAGAGAACGAGGATGTACATAGAAAGATAGTCAGTGAGAAAGAGCAGAAAGCAAGAACGAAGTACTAGTACAGAGGGCAAGTTTACTCACTCTCGAGAAATATTATGACTCAGATGATTCCAAAAACGGCCGATTTTCAATTTGTGGTCTTTTGAATTTCAAATAGAATGAGGGACCAGAAGACTTCCCTGTGCGTGGAAGACGGCAAGACTGGTATAGCACTCTCTCTAGATATAGTGATTTTCCGTGTTCTATAAGTTGTGCATGAACGAGTCACACTGAGTTGATCGATGTAACAAAAAGGTGTGTGTGAAAGTCTGCCAAAGGGACCCTCAGGGCGGAAGGATTAGAAGAAATAAGATGTTAAAAGTGACAATGCATATGCATACTACTCAAAAACGAGTGTTCGTAGGTTGACAAAACACATGGAGCGCAAGTGAAACGGCGAGAACTTTGCAACGAGAGACGATTTGGTGGACTCCCCGACATGTATGGCATAAGGATAGTAGTCATGTACAACGAAGAACAAGAACACAAGTTGTGTTAGTATTATCAGGTGATTTGTAAAGTCAAGCTCAAGCTGTAGTGGCGGCCTCTACACTCATTCATAAACAGGCATCGGGCTGGCATTTCAGTGCTATGTAGAAGATCTACCCCAAACTACCCGTGTTGAAAGCGCTATCAAGATCACCTGACAGAGAAACCCACAAAAACGATTCCTGTCTGTGTGAAATTGAATACTGTGGTATTTCTATTTGATTCCTTCCTCGAACGATTTTCATATTTCAGAGGTCATATTAGATTTAACGATAACGTGGTTTATTTTTTTAGATATCTTCTGAGCTCTTCCCACATATTTGGCTTTCTTTACTGTTTGCTTCAATCTATACTTGTAATTAAAGTGCTCATGTCCTCGATTCAAATTTGATAAAGAACCTAGAGCTAGGTTCGCCAGTCACGCAAGCCGCAAGAGTTTGCGTTTTTGACCCATGCTCTCGTCCTGTGCATCAACTACAACAAGGGTAGACATTGACATAACAAGCACTTATTTCTCAGATTCAAATTCATGCTGATTCCTTCTTGCGTATGCATGACCATGACCTCCTTGAGTTGTTCATCACCTGATTGTTGTAAGTACTTTGAGATTGTTCATTCAATTTTAGGTTTCTCGCATCAATGTGCAAGCATAGGGATGCAAGATTTGGTATATTTGAAGTTGTTGATGTTGAAACAACACAAGTGACCATTTACTCGGTCTATGTGTTGCCAGCATGAGCGAGAATAACCCTAGCTGTGCTCAAAAAATATTGTGGTCGTGAATTCGTTATTGTTGTGTGTATGATGCATCGATGTTTCTTTCCAGCCTTGATAAAGATTTCTTGTACAGCCTTAGTAGTTCAAGTACTAGTTGGATTCAATCAATGAAAGATGGTTGGACGCATGTTCAGCCCTCACACTACGAGCACGAGTGGCCGATACATTCTTTTCGTTTTCCCACCTTCATGATAGTGAATGTTTGATTGTTTTTGCTAATGTCAAAAAGTCGTACCTAGACCTCGACCTAGTCCACCATCGTAGAATTGAATTCGATGTTGGATTTGGATTTCTTGTTTATCTTTCATCTTCGTAGATGCAAGTTCTTCAATGCATAGTGATGCATTTTCTTTTTTTATTGGCAATAAAATAGGACGAGTGCTTGTGTAAAAAAGAACAAACTCAATCTGAATTTTTATTCTTTTTTGTGAGTCTGAACAGCACTAGGACTGCGACTGCTGGCTCTAGCTTTAGCGCGGCTTGACTCCATTATCCTTGCTTTTTTTGATTTTGGGTCAGACAGCTACAACTTGTGCTCTGTCCTTTTTTGAAATTAGAAGTGCTATACATAGAGATACACTAGGTAATATATATTGATTACCAGAAGTTTAGTGGTGCCCGTGTTCTTTGATCGTTTTCATTTCCGACATCTTTATAGAACCTTTTGTCTAAAATCTGGTCATTATCAATGCGAAAATGACGATCAGTCACCTGCAAACAGTGAAATTTGTGGTGGCGGGGCACCCCAAAATCACCGACCACCACCGCACAATAGCCGTCGACTTTCAGACGACAACAGGAAAAGAGCTTGTCGATGCGGTACTACTCTACGATGATTTATTGCGCGTTTCTATTCCGATTCCCTCCTCGAGTCGTACTTCAGTTCGAAAGATAGATATTTGACAAGTTTACTTAATGTTATTGAAGATCCATCGTTTAGGATAAACTTTCCCGTGTTTCACGTTGTTCGTGACACTACCTCTACCAACAGGTGTTTCCCGAGGAGCTCGCGGAAGGATGGAGAATACGGCTATTTGCAAGTGGGCGGGCAGTTGGTGAAAAGCAGACTCTGACAGAAGCAAGAATGGAGCCTGAGTCATTCTTGCATGCATTCTTTTCATTCCCGCCACCAGAAAAGGATGAAGATGAGAAGAAGGTATGTTGTCCTTTTCTTTACGTGATTCTAATTTACTAGTAGGTGTAGGCACGGCTGCTTTTTTTCATTTTGATTCTTGATTCTGATACGTTGAAGATGATAGACTATGGCATAGTGCAGAAATGTACTGTTGTCGTCGATTTGACAGATGATCCAACTCCTTCTCGACGCTCTTACTCATCAGGTTTCCCAAGACAAGAAGACCCTGAAGCCACCAGCTGACGAACAGGGAAGATCGCAGCAACAGACAAATGCGTCCGCAGCGGCCACACCAACAGCCGCAGCCGCAGGAGTATCTGTGGCGACAGCAGGGCGACAAACGGGTCTGAGCAGACTGTGCTGCTGTGGCATCTTCTTTTCCTCAACAGGCGGAGCTACATAGTTGTGATCGTGACATGGATTGGATAGTGTGGGCGCTGTCCGTCTTTGATATCAGTAGCAGCACCAGGCCGAAGAGCAAGAAGATAGTGACCGTGACCGAGTGTGCTGGTCGATAAACACCTTTCCTTGTCCTCATTGTCCTGTGCAGAGCAATGAAGTGGTTTAACTTTGGGACAAACAAACGCTTTGCGTCTGGTACTATCGACGAAGCATGAACTTTGCAAAGCTTCGTATAGACCGCTAGATGAAGTGGAAAACCCCATCACACTTTAATCCCAGTGCGATCACACGGCCTCGAAAATGTGAGAGTTTTAGTGCCTCCTCCTGCTCTCCTACCCCGAGCGGTACAGTGGTCGGCCAGTGGGCATTTCTTTCGTTGCGGTCATCATGCATTGCGAGAGGTGAATGCGAATAAACAGGTCTGTGGTACACCACCCGTCTAGGCAGGAACGTCAGTGCGGCTACCTGTGCTTCGAGTATTCAATATTTCTTTATTGTCGAAACATATTTACAAAGTTAGGCGGGTTGTTGATAGGTATGTGCTAGTTGTGCCAGTTGTTGTTCCGTCGCTCTGCATCCAGTAGTGACCCAACAACATGTATGAGACCGATTCCATCCATAGTTTTGTTTGAGACACTTACCGATGCAAATCACATGTTTAGTCATCTTCACGAAGATATCATATCGTGCCTTTGTCAATCATTGAAGTTGCATCTATTGGATGAAATAAGTAGCTGATAATAAATTTTCGGGGGAATCGGAGGTGTGGCGCGCATCCCAAACCGACCATCTACCCGCCGTACACGAATCATACCTATTAATTCTATTTTGGTTAAATCTTCCACTTCATTCAAAACTTGATCTAGTACCATCCGGTCTCCTACTTATATGAAATTCATCGCAAAGAGAGGTCTTCATAAACATAATGATGTTTGTAAGTCCCTTTGGTTTTGCTTCAACCGCTAGTAGAAGTTAAAGACTTCAGAATTTAGGAGAATAACCACAGCATTGTCGGAGGTCCAAAAGGGCTTTAGTTTTGATTGATACAGAGATTCATGTGGTCCTTGTGCCTTAATCCGAATTTTCCGGTGTCTACATGTAAGTAATATCGTCCATGAGCATGAGTGGGATCTGCTCGAACCCGCCTGATCTACCACATTTCGGCGGCCGGGACATTGTATGATGGCCGTCTTTGAACTTTGAACGTTGCATATCTCAAGAAAGCATCTTCTCATACATTTGTTTTTGTACTGCGTGCGACTTCCGACTCGAAGATCATACTCGCGCTTTGCCATGGTTTTTGCTGTGCTAAAACACGAAAATATGACATCATGAAGTCGAAAAAGCTGTGAAATATGAACGAGTTGTTATCATGAGAGTAAAAGTAATGCGTGCCTTCTTAGGCAGTATTGAGAGAAGATGAAGAAGAAAAATGATGTTGCAATAACAATATCGAAAGGTGCACGGCTTCGAAAAAATGGAAAATATAGATCACACAAGTTTGCATATTATCTTGCATTGTGGTTGTCGTGCGAGGCAGAGACGAAAAAAGGCAAGAGATTGATTCAGAGTTGAAGAAACTGGTAGGAGAGTATATTTGAAGCCATTGCAAGACTGACAATCCGCGAAAAATTATACACAAAACAAATCGCATCATCTTCATCATCATGTTCTCGAAAAGAAACCTTATAGATGTTCCAGGAGTGGAGGCCCCCCTGTGGATGGAGCGGCGGTGGCATCCGCGCGCCCTTTTTTCCGCGGTGGTGGCATGTAAGAACTCCCGGGAACGATGGCCTCAAAAGGCGGACCCGGAGGCTCCTGGCGGCTCTCCGCGTGTGCCCCACAGGCGTCCCGGCTCTTGGGCCCTTTCAGGAGGACTGCCCCTGAGGGACGAAGGCGGCCACGGTCGCGAGGCCTGGCCCCTTTGGCGCTCATCCCCCCGATTGGTGGCACCGTCGGCTACCCCCAAACGCCCGGGGGGTCGAGGACCAAAGGCGAAGAGGAGTGCGGGCAAGGCGTGCCCGCCTGGGTTCTGTCGCATACATGCAGCACGGCGAAAGGGGCCCAGCCTTGCCACCTTTGCCACCTTCGGAAGCCTCTCCCCCAGCCTTCGGTGCTTCAATGGCCTCAGGGATGGGGGTCCTGTAGGGTCCAGGCAAGAAGCGGGAACGGGTCGGAGTTGGGCGCTTGAAGGCCTTCCCGCCTGACCGTCCCTCTGGGAAAAGGGTCCGGGGCGGGAGGCCCCCACCTCAAAAATTTAGATGGGGGGCCCTTGCCCCTGACCATGGGACGTATATGAATATATTGAAAAAAGATGGCATCTAAATAGAGCACATCACTTTTTGTCGAACTTCTCGTCTATTTTGATAATTTATTCCTCAAGCTCAAGCTCAAGCAAGCTTATATTAACAGAAGTATTTACATTCCCAAGAGAAAACTGCATCATGCAGCCAGGAGCGACATTGATGAAGGCTTAAGACCGCACTTTTGAAAGTCAAATCGAGCTTCCCAATGGCGCGTCAGCGCCGTCTTTTTTGCGCCGCGGCGTTCGCCGTGAACGCGCGTGAGGCATACAGGATTCAAAATTCTGGTCCCAGGGGTGCAGGTAGAGGTAGGGATCTCCATTTCGGGCCTTCACCTCTGCGCAAATCAGCGGCGTCTGAGGAAGACCACGAGCACGGAGGCCATGCCCACAAGGAGGAGAACGGGGACGCGCATTACGATGATAGGCTGTCTCGTCATAAACGAGTAGTGCTACATCAAGAAGAAGACCAAGATGCAGATGATATCGTAGCAAAGTCCTCTTCTAGAATGAGGAACGGTAGCAAAACGCCTTCGCGCCGGCAGCAGAGGGATGTCCACGAGGAAGAACAAGATTTAAGGCTATTATGTATTTGCATCATCATTCCATCGATCTCTCTGCATCTGCAACATCTAAGTACTTTATGTTGTTGATTTTTTTCTTCCGATTGCGATATACCTATGCCGTCATTGTAATTGTATCAAATTGGTGATACCCTTTTGCACAATATTAGTATTTATTTGACCAAGACTTCTCCTTAAGGAGGCCTCCTAAGGAGCTGGAGCTTCCTCAAGGAAATTGCATTCCTTAAAGGACTTGTATAATAGAAATCTACTATAGGGCTCCCTTAAGGGCCCCTAAGGGAGCTCCTTAAGTGGCCCTTGTAATAAAATTGGGCTAATATTAGACCCTTCCTGAAGGGCCACCTCTTAAGGGCCTCGACTTCCTTGCTAGCTTAGCCATGGCGAGCTAGCTCGCTGCTTAGCCATAGCTAGCTCGCTTGCTAGCCTAGCCCCGGTAGCTTAGGTTAGCCGTAGCTAGCTTGCTAGCTGCTTAGCCATGGCGAGCCTGCTCGCTGCTTAGCCATAGCTAGGAAGCTTGCTAGCGGCTTAGCCATAGCTAGCCTGCTAGCTGCTTGGCCCTGGCCAGCTTGCTAGCTGCTTGGCCATAGCTTTAGCTAGCTATAGCTTGCTACTGGCTGCTTAACCATGGCTGGAGCGCTAGCTGCTTGGCCATAGCTAGCTTGCTAGCTGCTTAGCCTTGTCTAGCTTTCTTTCTAGCTGTTTAGCCATACCCAGCGTGCTAGCTGCATAGCCATTGCAAGCTTGCTAGGCTTGGCGCTAGCTTAGTCATTGCCAGCTTCCTAGCCTAGCCATGGCCACCTTGCTAGCTGAGCCCGGCATAGCTAGCCTGCTAGCCTGGTCATGACCAGCACCAGCTTGCTACCTAGCAGCCTCGCCAGGGCTAGCCTGCTAGCTTAGCCATAACCACTCCAGCTTGTTAGCTTAGCAATAGCGAGCCAGCTGGTGCTGGCTCAGCAATGGCCAGCGTCCACGCCGGTTCATTCTAAGCCAGCCGCGCGTCGTTGGCTTGATGACTTAGCGGCTTGCTTCGTTTGTCTTATCTGTCTAGTTGCTAAGTGCTTACCTATGCGCAGCGCGGCCCTCGATGGGCCCGCTTTCTGGGCATGTGTGAACATTGTAAGGACTCTATGCCTACGACGGCCATAGCTATAGCACCGTCCCAAGAGAAAACTGAACACACTTCACGTCCACTTTCTTATTACAGGCATTAAATATGGCACGACCATGATGAGGACTTAGTAAAGACAGCGGTGAGCGCTAATTGCGTACGACACACAAGCGTTAGCACAGGATGCAGCTTCAAAAGAGGGGTTGGCGTTGGACGAAGATGCCGACGAAGATGCAGACGAGAACCAGAGTCAGGAGTCGCAGTCTCCCAATCGAAGCCGCACGGGCACGTCTTTGGCGACGTCGCTGCACGAAAGCAGCGCGCATACTGATAGAACATCAAAGAACCGTCATGTTGCGCTTGCGTCTTCTTCGTCATCCTCGAAGGCGGGATCCCGATCTTCATCGAAGAGCAGCCTTACAAGAACTTCTGGATCTTCTAGGACACGAAGAACAAGGCGCGGTAGTAAGTCTGAAGACAAACCAGCCGCGCCCGCGCAGAAGCAGAGGGTTTTGTCAGCTGATGAAGCCAAGCGTCTGCTTGCCGGACTCGATAGCTCCGCGGAAGGAGTAGAAGCCGAAAAGTCAAAAGGAGACAGCCAATCGAACGAGGAGCAATCATCTCAACCCAAACAAGCTGAACAGGAAACGCAGCAACAGGAACAGGTTAATCCTAATCAGGCACAGCAACAACGTAAATCAGAAACCAAGCAAGGGGAAGCGCCCAGACACTCTCGTGATGAACCCGCTTCTAAAAACGCCGTGAAGCAAGAACTTCCCGAGCCGTCGGAAACCAAGAAGTACACAAGCCGTACGACAGACGGCGATCACGAACTGCCGCTGGACGTCGATGTCGAGGATTAAGGTTTTCGATAACTCAAGTGAAGCCTCGCAACGTGAGACACCTAGTAACTGAATGACTTGTATTCCTCTCTCAAGTCCCTAAATAAGGACGCTTAACAATAATATTTGTGCACTTGTTTATTTTGGGTTATTAAGGTGTCACTTCGGGAGACCATATCCATAAGATCATCTTTCTTGTTTTCGCTTCTTAGACAGGGTAGTTTCGTAAGGCATTGTTAACATCCGGCAACGATGAAGAGCGCTATTCCGTCTCTAAGGCGGGTATAATGCAACAGGAAATGGAACGAACGCCACAACGCTACAAGGCGAAAGCGAAGAAAACACAAATACAGGGATCCTGGGTATTGAAACAATTGTAGCAAACTTCGTTCCTGGTGCTGTTCGTTGTGACACAGACACTGACATCGCAATTAGAATTATTTCTTACTACAATCTTCTTCTTCACAGAACATGAACACACAGGCACAAAATTAATATGCCAACACTCCAGACGAGCTCCACGCATCATGCCAACACTTGTCATTAGAGGCAAAAATGACAAGTGTACTCGTTACGCATAACTGAATGGTTCTGGTATTTGGTAACCTGAATTTGATCACAAGGGTTCTCTTTTTGTTTTCCCTTATGATCCAACTCAGGTTACCAAATAGTGGGAGCATACAATAGCGCACTCTTATGCTCAATACAGGTAGCGCTTTAGGATCAGTATACAACGCTTTGTCAGCACTGGAAGAGCTCCTCGTAGGTGAGGAATATGCCGGCGATTTGCGCGAGGCGATGGGCGAATTAACTTAAGGCTTTTTCCACAAGTCCATCGATGCATGATAGATCTTCTAATACTTTCGGAAGCATGATCAATCTCGAGAATAGTACTTTTTGATAGACCACTACGAACAGATGGATAAACTTGTAGACTTCAGAGGGCACTGCATTGTAAGATGGCGGGTGGATAAATGATGCTCTTCTAATCGAAGGACGAGGCTGCTGACCAAGGAGATGACGCAGTTCACGCAGTCAAGAACGCCAAGGAAGCCCCAAAAGATTTCAAGGAGTCCCTGAAGCAAACTTTTCTAGCCGCGTTCGGATTATGACATGGGAAGGAAAACAGCGCTCCAACTCCATTTACTTAGTCAATATTATCGATGACGGGTAGTCTTCTGCGAATACCACGGCCTTACCCAGTGCTCCTTCCCCTTGCACAATATTTATATTACCGACTGACTGACTATCGTCTTGTCCTCTAGTGCTCCTCGGACAAGATCGGGGAACAGTTTTCATGTTAGGCACAAGGTCGCTCGCCTAAACAAGTAGAGGATGAAGGATAACTACACTTCATTGGACTATAGCCTCCTTCTTGGTCGTCATGCTGATTTTCTCACTTAATAAATATAGGCAAAGTAGGGGGGGTCTCTTTAACTTTATAATCTTCATCTTGCTTAACTTATTTTCTCCAACACTTATGTTGTTTGGCGAGAGGAAGGGACCTAAGGTAGCCGCAGCGAGTACGCTTAAGTTGCCGAAGCTGGACGAACGAAAATTTGGCTTTCTCACACTAGATAATGGGCTCCGTGTTTTAGTGGTCCAGGATAAGCTAGCAGCCAAGTCGGCCATGGGAATGGCGGTGAAGACTGGATCCGTAAATGACCCAGTCGACGTTGCCGGACTTGCCCACTTCACCGAGCACATGATAAGGCTTCGACTCTCGTGCATTAGTATTTGCTTAATGTATTACATCTACATCTTCTCTTTCTTCAAGGGCGCCTAGAGATTGACATTGACAAATATTCAATCATGGTTCGATTTGTGAGGTGGTTCTCGCAGCTTTCTTCTTCATCTTCTAAGCAAGCTATTTCTTGGAAGTGAGAAGTACCCCGATCCCGAAGAGTTTGGCCGTGTGATCTCCGAGTGTGACGGAAGCGACAACGCCTATACAGACCAAGACCGCACTGTCTACTTCAACGACTTTTCTCCGCAGTGTTTAGAAACAGTTGCCCCGGTCTTCGCTGGATTTTTCGAGAAGGCAACGCTAAACGCAACAATGACAGAGAAAGAGGTCAATGCAGTGGACCAGGAACACGCGAAAAATAAGAATAACATGATGTTAAGGCTAATTTTGATAAGGAACTCGCAACAAACAAGTAGGGTAACATGGATGATGTTAAGTCTACTTCTCGACTCTCTACTCTCTCCGCGTGAGCGTGAGGTATCCTTCCACTGCGCTGAGTGGGACTGCTGCTCGTCCCATTCTTGTTTTCACCGGGAAGTCATCATGGAGGGTCGTCTTCGGTACATCAGCAAGGTTCGTATCGTAGGCAACAGGCTACAACTCAACTACGGAGAGTGAACAAGACCTCTAATAATGCGTCGCCTATTCGAGCTTATGCGTGGAAGATCTGCGTCTGTCGGACACCCCTACGCAAAATTCTTTACAGGTCCTTGAAGTTGAAATTATTTAGGATCAGCTTTGGACCAGAATCAATTTCAACATCATCGACTTTCTAATTTCAGAGGTCATGAGACCGATTCATCAGTTGAACATGATTATAGATCAAGATCTACATCACGATCACATCCTTTCGCAGGTAACAAGGAAACGCTGTATGACGTTCCAATGAAGAAGGGAATCCCGATTGCAGACCGGTTGAGGTCATTTTATGACCAGTACTACTGCCCTACGAATCAAGCGCTGGTGATCTTAGGCTCTGAACCAATCACGAAACTCTCCGAGGTTGCAAAAGCCTACTTCAGTTTCGAACGCGAATGTGTTGAACCAACGCTCACTGCTGAAGAGCTTGCTGCGCAGGAGGAACTAGCTAGGCAAATAGCAGAAGCAGAAGCAAAAGCACTGGCAGAGGCCGAAGGAAACCAAGTGAACGGCTTGCTGCTTCAGCAGGGTCATTCTCTTTCATCTCCGGTTAGTTCTAAACGTATTAGAGCAGGACAAGAATACGACCATCACGACCAAGGGGACAAAAAGATCAAGAAACATCAAGATCATAAGAAAAACGATGTAGAAATGCAAACGGAAAACGAGAAGGAAATGCTGGCTTTGTTTCAGACGGCTGAGGAGGTCATAGAGAAAAGTCAATATGAACAAAGCAGCCTGCACAAGAGCTCGATATCGTCTGAAACAACTAAGCAGTCCAGTAACGCCGCTCAAGGGCAAGGTTCGCAAACAAAGACAAAAAGATCGATGAAGGCAGGCGATGACGTGCTGGCCTGTCCTGAGGCTAGTCCTCAGGAAGCGTCCGACTTCCCGTATTCGGAAGCCTATCCACTCCAATCTATGCGCCGTCTCTTCACCACAAAGACACTCTCAAAACCAGAAATGTGGATCATGTTTCCGATCCGAATTGGGGTACTCCTAGTCTATTTACTTGGCTCTATCAGCCCTCTACTTTTTGTAAACGAACTGCGGCATGCATTTGATTTTCATTTTCTCGCTTTTATCAATGATCTTGATCACGTCAAAGTCCCAAGATGGGCAGCATCAATCTTGAAGATACTAGAAGTAGTAGGACCAATGGATGCTTCATGTCGATGTCATCATGCGTGTTCTTTTTCATTGTTATGAATTGTCGCCTTCATGTTTACCAACGAACTTTGCCAGGACTTGATGCATAAGTACCAGTACGGAATCGATTCCTACCTGTCCTACTTAAGTGGCGACGCTGGTCCGAACTCGTTTCGCACCGTGATGAAGAAAAGAGGATTGCTGACAGACCTTTCGATGTGGTACACGCCAGGAGTGGCAGGCTCGCAGGTTTTTTTCATCTTGCATCTCACGGACAAGGGGGACAAGCAGATTCACACTGTTTTTTATGGTCGATGAAAATATATCTTGAATTTGATGTATCAATTCATTAAGAAGCTCGAGTCCGTGTACGAAAAACTATGGACGAGCGCGTCTATGAAATGTCTTCTAATTTGGAATGTTTTTCTTCGGTTACATGGCTGCGGTGCGTATGCAGGGCGTTGATGAGGACTATTACAAGAGTATCCAGAAAAACGCGGAAGTCCAATTTGCATGGTCCATGCGCTCATCTGATCAAATGGAAGCCGCGGCGTCACTGGCAAACGCCATGACTCTGTACGCAGACGATGACGTGGTCTCTGGAGCTTCCCTGACCAACGTGATGAAGCCCTGTTTGATAGGAAAAGTCCTGACCTTTCTGCAGTCATCGAACGCAAATTTTGGTACTGATCTGTGAAAGTGATCATGCTCGTGCTCGTGCTCCTGAGTCTTTCAATAATATTTAATATACCGACTGCAAAAATTGCACGTGTTGAAGATGTCATGTTCTTTGCAGTGTAGTTTTCACTTTCCAAATATTTTCAATTGATCGACAACCGGAGGACCCACCGCCCGGCCGAATGATGCTATTACTTGTAGGTGTAGTCATGATTACTTACACTGATAGTTGTTTGTTTGTATTGATGCGCTCCGGGCAACGCGTACGATCTCGCCGGATCGTTTCTTTGTGCTTCGTGTGTTTTGTGCTAAGGTCGCCGTTGCTACTACGCTGATAGTCGTTTCGTCGTTGTAATTTCGATTTTATGGTTTATAGATTTTTCGAACGACTCAAGGTTATGCAACGAAGCGCCAAGAGCTGCTTCATAATTTGCCGAAGACCGTTCCATACTATGACATGAAGTATCGTGAGGAAAAGCTCACCGAGGGTTTATTGACAGAGTTTCAGAGCGCGGAATTTCCGGTCGAGATGATGCTCCCTGGCGCATTGCAGTACATTCCGCGGCTCGAGCAAGACCTCCGCCCAGTGAGAGACCAGAAGGACGTGCCAGACTGGCACCCGGAACTCGGATTGTACACCATGGACCCACAACCCGACACCATCACGCCCAAGACCATCATTGGGTTCAAAGTCGAAGAGGTGCACCACAAGTCGGAAGTTGAGATCGAGTCCACCGGCAACCTCGTATCACGCAGACGTGAAGGTCCGGTAGTACAGCAGAAACCAGAAATCGGCAACGGACCTGTAGGGGCGAACAAGAAGACTACGGCAGCAAGCAGTGCCGCAACAGCACAGCGAGTAGCGGCACCGACAGGGCCAAAGACTGCAGCTTCTGTGCTGTCTCGAAAGAAAACTGACGAGGCACGGGTACCAACGTCGCCAAAAATGGCTTCTACTGCTGACGCAAAGTCATCGGGTATCGTAGACTTCCCAGCACCAGCGCCGTTGAACGCGCCAACTGCAGCACAGGACGAGCAACCAAGCGTTCCAGGTCGCAAGCGCGTTGTCGGTCAAAACAAACATCACAAGAACCATCCACTTCCGTCCGATGTCTTCAAGAGCGCCGTGCCACCCGCGTCAGCAAACCACCCCGCGCAGCGACCGGTCGCGAACCAGGTTGAGACCGCTCCGGCAACAGGGAAAGCGCAGTCTTCACTTGTGGACCCAGCTCAGACCTCGGTCGAAGATTATGACTTCCGGAAATCCATATTGAGTAGCATCTTGGAGCTCCCGTGTAGGGGGAAAACGGATCCGAGATGACGCTCAAGATGGATTCCCGGAAGGTCTAAGAAGACACGAAGAAACTCATGGCAGCAGCGGGGGAGATCAAGGCTCGGTCAAAGGATGCTTTTGGGCGAACGCTAGATCTTGCAGAAAATAGGCATGCTGCGCACGCATCTTTCGGCGAGAAGCAGAGGAAGATCGAGAAGGACGCTGCGCGACCAGGGTTGGACTCATCACTGGTCCATTTGCGACAGAGGACATATGCTGGACGACGGCAGCAACCAGGGCACGGACCCGGTATGTTCGAGCTGCGTCGAAGACAGGAGGATTTTCCGTCATCTCACACTGATGCAGATGCGCACGACGATGCTGCAGAAGACGGCAGCGACGTAGAAGAAGCTGGCTTCGAAACACATGACGTGGGTAATGAGCGTTACGACCACGAACAGGATCAGGTGCTGAGTGCCGACTTCGGTGAAGAAGATATTCGCGAAGACGAGGCAGCTTCGAGATCGAGCGACGCGCTTCAGTTCCTGCAGCAGGGTACTTGCTTTCTTTCATTAAGACTACTACTAGACCTACGCCTATCGTCTGTCGTCCAGGAATTTTTCTAAGTGAGTAGCAAGCTGTGGAGCCACCAGTTATGCCAGATCAAATGTTTACAGTCCGTAACTTTAACTTTTTTCTGCAAGGATCAAGAATAGGCAAGTGTGAAAAACTAGACGGACGGAGGAGAGAAAAGCCAAAACGATCTTCTCCAGATACGAGCAGAACCGCAGACGAGCGCAAACGCCATGCAAAAAGGGATGATGAGAAGAGCCCGCCAAAAAAGCATGAAACGAAAGTAACGTTGTCTTCTAAAGTCGGCACGGATAGTAGCCGCGAGAAAGCCTCTAGGTCTAGTACCGATAAAGGTGGTGCGGTTATCAGCGAGACCTCCAGCATTAAGGGCGATACTTTCGCTGGCATGCAAACTGTCGGACATAGAACACTAGTCGTGTCCACCGTCTTCAAATATACATCGTCGACTACATCAACCACGACTTTATGGAGACACTTGCCTGTTCTTGACAATAAATTTCTTTTCCTTGTTGATCTTATTCTCTGTTACCGTTATCGCCGCTAAAGATAGCTCGTGGTCGTGTACTTCCCCGATCTTGCTTCCCTCCTCTTGGTAGTAGTTAGTACCACTAAACAACAAGAACAAGAACTAGCAGGTTCTAAACTTTACTACACCGACTCCGCCAACTGATTCCAATAGCAATACAGCAAGCACATCGACTGCCACTACGACAATCATGACAGAACTGCGGACGGAGTCGCAGCGTGCGGAGGCATACGCGCAAGAAGCAACGACAGGGGCTGCGCAGGAGGCAACGACAGGAGCCGCGCAGGAAGCGACGACTGGAGCTTCGCAGGAGAAGACCACGACGGAGGCTAGTATCACAGAGGAGGCAATCGCTGGTGCTGCTGCACACGCCGCTAACGAAGCTGCGAACGCAAAAACAGCTGAGGCAACGGCAGCCGAGCAAGCCGCGGCCGCTGCAACAGTCGCGCGCATCGCGGCGGAAGAGGCGGCGCAAGCGGCGGCACGACAGGCCGCGGCGGCGGCCCTGGCAGCAATGCAAGCGGATTCAGACTCTGCGTCGCAAGCCGCGGCTGCGAAGGCCGCAGCGGATGCAGCCGCAGAACAAGCCGCGGAGGAGGCAGCCGCGGTAAGAGCTGCAGAGGAAGCAGCACTGGCGAAAGCTGCCCAAGAAGCAAAAGTTACGGCTAATGCAGCACTATCCTGCGTGACCGTGAGCAGGTATTCCATGATTAAGTTTTAGTTTACTCCCCTCGTGTGCCTGAAAAGAAGAAGCATAATTTACTTATCATGAGGCGAATGCTATTTTCATCACTCAAATGCGGGTCACAGCATAATCTTCCTTTTGAATCATAGCTAAATCCACTAACTATGTAGTAGCGCTAAAAAAGACGCGAGAGCCGCTCATGAGGTCGCAGATTTGAAGGAGGCGGAAGCGGTTGAGGAAGAACAACAGGCGGATGAGGAAGAGGAGAACAGACGTGCTGAAAGTCAAAGCACTACCGAGATGCCTCCGCTGTCGGAAGAACATGAGGCGGCCACGGGAACAACAAACCAGCGATCCTTAAGGGTAGTTTTTCATTATCCCGCTTTCAGTGGAGAATGTACTTCTACTTCGGGTCTGTATCCTGGTTTAAAGCAGGACTGACTCCGGGAAATTTCGAGAAAGATGGAGTCCTTCCCTCCACCAGCACGGGCAATGAGACACTACCTCACCTCTAAAAACGGGTCCAGGCACCAACAGCCAAGAACAGGTAGCACAAATACTCAAGAATGTGCCGGATTTGAAAAAGCAAATTCTGCAAGCAATCCACCACAATATCGCAGGCTACCAGTTAGAGGCGGAATTAGATAAGTTCGCGAACGTGGGAAACAGGTAATACCAAGCCCATGTTCTTTTTCAAACAACGTTCCTATGTAAACTCAGATTTATTATTCCCTGGGACAATATCAAAATCAATAATGAAGAACCTTCTTCTAGGTAAAGCCCTTTCAACAACTACTGAGATGAAAATTTTAGCTAACTAACCCTAACGCAGACGCTAGTACGTGTGAAATCATATAACTAAGTAACCTAGAACACACCAAAAGGCTTAAAATAATCGTTTCTTTATCTAACTCCAGTTACTCTTTCGGTGTGAGCAGTACCGGAATGTCGTTTTCGTTTCAGGGCTTTCCCGATCATTTGGAAGAGATGATGAAGCTTGTTGTTCCGCGTGCGGTGAATCCGATAGCGCGAAGCGTGGATAGTGAATTGGAACTCCGCAAACAGTTCCGTTTTGTTGTGCAAAACATGCGCGCGAACCTCATGGACGTCTCCAACATTCTAGCAGTCCAGCATTCGAGCTCGTAATAATGCCCTCAACAAGCATCACATACTCATACTGTAATCCATCAGTTTATTTAGCTGCAATTATCTTTGGAGATGAAGTTCAGAGTTCTCTCTGATCTTCAATTGACGAGAACTACTAGGGACGCGCACTTGTACCAATCACATAGTTTTTTACTGAAGATCCTACGTGGCAACACTCTTCGTCACTCAGAATGAAAATCAGGTATCAAGGCCTAGTCTTGTCAGCGGAAGCTTTCTCTCGAGAGGAGAAACTAGCGTTCGTTTCGAAGTACTACAATCCGCCAGCCGGATCGCCGGACGCCGAAGCGGCTTCAACTAAAGAGAGCAGTAGTAACACCGACGAAGATGGTGGTGTGCAAGGTGGCATTTCCAGTAGAGGACAAGAAACTCAAGGAGGTAAAGAATCTGTTCCGACGACATCGCTGGCCTTGCAGAGCATGCGCGACAAGGGCGCTACGAAGAAAGGTGGAGATCGCCGGACACACTCCTCGACGAAGGAGATTAAGCGCTCTGCGTTGGCTGCGCGCGCACTGAAGGAATTAAAGAAGGCCGAAAATATTGCAGCCGACCTGCGCAAGCGCCGAGCTAGCCGTGGCTCTATGGACGAGAGCGTTACAGAGGCAGAGAAACGACTCGTGCGCGTCGAAGAAATAATGACCTCTCTCCAAAACTACGCGGAAAAGCATGGTTCAAAATCGGGTAAGACGAGCAATAGCGAAGAAGCGGACTCAAACGAGGACGATAGGGAGTCCAACGTCGATAAGGACGCTGAAGAAGAAGAAGAAGAAGATGATGATGCGCTGAAGGCACAAAACCAAAACGTAGGAAAAATTGAGGAAGACGATGAAAGCGAATCCTTCGAATCCAGTGCAATCTCGTTTTTACAATCCTTGCAGGACTCAGAACTCAGCTTCCAGGACGAAGATGAAGCAGAGGACGTACCGAATGTTTCACTTGTTGTAATACTGTACTGGTAATGTAATACTAATCAATGGGCAAGACATGATATGAAATTCCTACTTGTTGTGCGAATTTTTCCAATATCGCCATTTGCACAGCCGTTTGAAGGGACGAATCTTGCTTCCCTGTACGACGATTTCCAGACATATTTGAAGCGTCCGGATATGAAGGTGAAACTGAAGGTCACCTTAAGGCTTCCCCAAATTCATCTTAAGAAGCATCTTTGAAACGGTTTCAATGGGAGAAGAGGGCAAAGATGCGCTTCGAGATGAATAAAGAAAAGTTCTAATCGCCGCGTTTTCTGTGGGCAATATGCGTTATGAGCAAGCAGTGTCCATGACCAGCCTGATGCGCGATCTCATCAGTCGCGCAGACGCTCGCGAGGTTCTTCGCGCCGATAGGAACGCGACCTACAATCTGCACGACAGTGCGCCCAACAGCTTAGCGGAGGCCCACTCTGCCGCCAACGACAAATACCGCCACCTGCGACATGAACACGCAGTTCGGAACGTACTAAGTAGTAGACACTCGGCGGCCCACAGCAACACGGCGTTGTATGAAGGCGATAACAAACCGCTGAGTATGACCACTGATGCTGCAATGAGCGCAGGCATTGCGCACATGCAAGCCGTCGCGGCAGCAAGGCGCTCAGCGGCCAGACCAGGGTTGCCTTTTGGGTCCCTCTTCTCCACCAACAGTGCTTGTGGAAACAGGACTGAGGACGAAGAGCGCAAGGAAGGAGAAGAAATCAAGAAGATGTTTGTACCAGTTTACGAGCCCGTAGTGCTGAATCCGGGAGAGCGCATTGAAATGCGTCTTCAGAATCCAATTCCGACGGACGACAATGATGCTATCCGGGTCACCTATCAATTCGGTATTCCCGATGTGAAGGAGAAAGCGTTATTGAATATTTTGGCACCATTGGTGCAAAAGGAAACATTTTCCTTCCTGCGAACGGAGAAGCAGTTGGGCTACATCGTCTTTGGACATATCGCACCAACGGGAAATGTCGTCGAACTTAGCATTGGCGTACAGGGAACGAAAATGACTCCGGATCAAGTAGAGTCCTTTATTCTTGACCTCTAAGTATATTATGTACCTCTAAAAGTACCTTCTAGGACTACCCTAGGCCCAGGAGGCTTGAGGGCTCTTATTGTCGACCACAACAGAATGGTCTGTTATTTAAAGACTACGGAACGGACCGAACATATGACATCTGTCATTTTCGAGAACTCCATAAAAAATCATAACATTAAATAACTCAGATCGAGGCGCTGGTTACTGAGAACAATAAACGTATCCGGAATTTGTTGATGAACATGCCGCTGTTAGAGATCGAGAAGCGTCGCGATGCGCTAATAAGCTCACTGGAAACACCGCATGCAAACTTGGCGGAGCAATACGACGCTGTTTGGACTCAGATAGCCGGCGATCATTTGTGCTTCCAACTGAAGCAGTGGATGCTCGAATACTTAAGGCCGCTAGATTGTCATATTATTGATATGCAAGAATAGCGAAGGTGTTCGACATAGCTAGTTGGGGCGCGTACTATATTCGCAGACTATCGGCATCCCTCTTCCTCTCTCTTCAGTATTCCGCATTCTGCACGTATTCGTGGGGGCTGCGCATCCTACACGCAGCGTATGCGATTGGCCATCACACACGGCATTCATATTCTACTCGTGCTCGTATTCACTCTATTCCTACTCAAGTATTTAGTACTCACCCTATGTAGTCTGCACCTTCAAGTATGCACCTCAACTACTCAAGCTCATACTGCAGATAAGTAAGAGCAACCACATTAGCACTCACTTCGTTACGCCTACACCGAGGTTGTCGTGTGGAGTAAGTTGTCTGGTCAGGCCTAAGATTCATGACGCACAAAAAACGCGATCATAACTCCTCGACCCTTAGACCAGTGTAACTAGAGAAGGGGACGACACATTATCCTTTTTCATTTGAGTGAGTAGAGGTTGCGCCTCTTGAAGCAAGTTGAAAGCAAATTTAATTCAATTTAATTTGCTACAAGTGTTTCTTCTAAAGTATTTGAAGGGGTATATGCTGCCAGCGGCCGCTTTGGAAGAGGCACACGACATCGACGACCTTACCGATGATGCTAAAGAGGCACAACAAATTGCCGAAGAAGCCTCGCAGGAGGAGGAAGGAGCCGCTGCTTAAGACGAACACCATGTGTAGTGTACGTTAGTTAAAATAAAAATTCAAAGATAAGAGCATCCCAAACTTCGTTCAGCACATGCCAACCCTTCAACCCGTTCCGACTTACGTGGGTGGAAGTATACCAACGACGACGAAGAGATGCACGCTGTGGCTGAGTACTTAGCTCTAATCTACGCAGGTTGTACCCCAGTCGTCATCGGATAAAAGGGCGGGCGAGGAAACTGCGACCGCTGAGGAGCAAGTCTTCAGCCCTGAAAGCCAACAGGAGGCGGAGTCTTATAGCACCACACCAGCGCCTGACTCTTCTATCGCTGACATCGATGACCAGAACCAGGAGAAAGACACGTTATGAAAAATAATCACGATATTACGTATGTTAACCGCAAAAATTCTACTATCTTTGTTCTCTCTATTTCTGGATGTGCATCATCTCCTGTACGGGGATCAAAATAATCAACGTTTGATCTGTGGTCATCTTATTTTTACATTTGATTTTCAGTTTCACCTACTTCTTGCTTCATTTCCCCTGGCAGACAAGATGTATGAAAAGGACGAGAACGAACTGGACCAAGAAGTTGTGGAGCAGGATCAGGAACGAGAGCAGGAGCAGGAGGTAACCTCCAATAGCACAACATCAAGTGAAACGACTGAAGGTGGCCCTTCACTGACAGAAAAGGGAGACAATGAGGGTCTGGAGGTTGACTTACTAGAAGGTCACGACAACTTCGGATACGACAACGAAGAAGCATCCTCTTCTTTTCTACAAGTCGAGGAGACTCCGAAGAGCAAGAAGCAGGGCCATCCCCTGCAACAAAGGTTCACTTCACACTCAACCTCAGCGAGTCTAGCGAGAGTCACTTCTGCAAAGAAGAGAACACTGGTGGCTCTGCACAACGCCGAAGGCGGTAGAGCAGAGCAGTACCGCCGGGCGAGAAAGAGGGAGCGGAAACTAGAAGAAATGATAGTCAGAGAAGCCATGATGCTGTCAGAAGTCCGAAAAGAAATTCGGAACGGATTCGGCGGTTGGCAAAGCACCTCACCGCTTCAAATAGTCGAAGTCGGAAGAAGGTTCTTCTTTTTTGTAAGTACTCATAACCGGGGGACGGGAGAACAGCCTGCAGGAGGTGCTCAGTGGCTGTTCCCTGACCTCTCCTACCCCTTTGGGTACTCTCCTTTCTTCCTGTAAACAACTTGTCGGCTGTGCTCTCTACTTCTCTTTCATCCTTTCCTCTTCTTCCATGTCGTCACGCTGAAACTACTATTAGCTTCATCATATAAAAGTAGCTCTTCTTCTGTTTTCGTTCCTTTTCCAAAACACCACTTAGGAACAGCTGAGAGCTGAAAGCTTCACAACATCCCCAACAAGATCGTTAAATCAATGCCTTACACTCTTTGGCTTTAAAGTTATTTTTTATTCTGTTTTGAAAAAGAAATTATCTCTATGTTGTCGCCGAACTAGAAGCATGTAAAACTAAATGTAAATTGCTTATCATGATTCACGATCATCGTCCACCCAGGTCCATGGCGGAGGAGAAATTCATGCGCAAACGCGGCTCAGCGGCCGGTCAACCAGACGAAAGGTCTATGCTTGCACAAGGGCACAAGTACGTGCGAAAAATCCATGGCAAGGCAAACGCTGCTTTTCGAGGGAAGCAAGAGAGACTACAACAAGGAAGAGCCTCTTCATCATCGAAGGACAAGGCCACCATGTCGAAGGCACAATACACTTCCTCTAGTTCTACCAGGACTGAGCTGGAGAAGGCAAAGGCACAGGCGCTCCACACTGTGCAGAACGATCTTGTTGCAGTGTGGGACAAATTTTTTAAGGAGGATCCAATAGTAGTGAAATTATACGGGACCGACTCGGCGAAGAAGATGAAATCAGCTTTGCAGGAGGCCGCCACCGGAGTGGGCGAGGGCGGCATTTGCAAGGCATTACCTAGTAAAACTACGAACAAATCTTCCTTCGCAGAAATGCATAGGAGAGCTACGCAGAGCATCGCAACATCAGCATCCAGTAGATCACCCGCAACGCCTTTACACGATACGTGTCTCCTAACCGAAGTTCCGGACTCACACGATAAGCAAGAGATCTTCCGAACGCAGCACTTCACGTCCTATAGCAGGGACATCGTGTGCAGTTAAGGTTTGCAGTAATTCATCTTGTGGAGGAGCACGAGCATGCTGTTTGGTCTCCTTTTTCTTGAGGAGAGGAAAGCACCAAAAAGATGACTTGTCTATTCTTCTTCTTCAGGATGAATATTTATAAGCAAGCTCTAATGTACGCCCTATAAGCCGCCAGGAGAGGGGCAACAGCAACTATTCCTCTGAATAAACGATGGGAGGTGGGAGGTTGATACTGTTGTACTCACTGTGAGAGTATGAATGTTTTTGTTAGTTTTTTCTTCAACTTGATGCAGTTACAGATATTAGATAAAAATTCCTCAAGTGTGTAAAACTTTGAAGAACAAATACAATCAGGAAATGCCATACCTATTTGAGTTCGAATAGCAGAACGTGGCTACTACATCGACGTTATCTTTGTTTCCATTTGAGCATCACGTTAGTTACCCCAGTACTAGTACTTACTTGTAAGAGTAAGAGCAAGAAGATTAACGTTGCAGTACTCCAACCCTAACAGATGATTTGAATTTCAATTTTCTTGAGCTTAACGCGATTCTGAGTTTTGACGAAGGTCTGTTGTGTAAAGCTGAATAGTACTAAGTCTTTTTCACGAGGAATAGTATTAATAAATGTTATCGGCAATCCCAAGCGCAACTAAAGCGAGATTTAAGAGTCCCTTTCTTTATCATGTTCACTTTCTATCTCTTTCAGAATCATCCTGCAGCAAGAGACTATCTCCATGAATGTGGTAGCTGATGTTGACTATGTAGTATTGTTTAAAACTATTTGTACAGAATCAATTGGCTCTTTTCAGTTAGATGACGCACCTTTTTGGATAGAGAGACATTGCGTAGTTTTTAAAAAGTACGACTGAAATAAATTGCTGCAGTCAGCCTGATTTTTTCGAGGTTCGGTTGCCGTGTATATCATACTATCATTTAGGATCATTATGGAGTAACAAGATGTGCATTCTCACCAGGTGAACCTGCAGTCCTTTTCTTTTGCCTTTTTTTTGTACGTACTGAGCATGAACAAGAAAAAAACTCGTTCAATTTTGAAGAGATGACGAACCCTACAGATTTATGTTTCTCGTCCGCCCATGCTGATCAAAAGTTCTGCTTTTTATGTCCCCGCCACCGGACGATAGATAATGTAAACGTGCTACAGCTTCCTCGGCAAAACTGCAGCAAAGACCCGCACAAGATGTATCACAACTGCTGCGTGCATGCTCATGCACCATGATGAAGATTCTGACTATTGGACGATAGAAGAGGCAGGAGGCAGAACTAGTACGGGACCGCAGCCCTCAGCGAGTGCGAGTCCTCGCAGTACACTTTTTGTCGATGAAGATGCGGAACTAGCTACTCACAATTCTATAGATAATTGAGCTCATCAAATGAGACTCCCCTCCAATATTGTTCTTGGACAGCTAGTTAAAGATCTATAGTATTTTTTTTCTCGGTGGATGTCTGTGAATCTGGATACTAGATTATCAGCATGAAGATTGGCGTCATGTGTATAAGAAGCTACGCACATAGAGACATAAGCATGATTGAGTGATAACGATCTCACGAAAAAGGCGAAGCTCAACAGTGGCTGGGTACTCGAACATTTTCACAAGGTGGCCCTTTCCAGCGAAATAATTCAATGCGCTAATTAGCGTTTTAATTCAGTCAGTCTTTGTTCGTGATCATGTAATCTCAGTGTGTCATAAAGAATTATACTAGGTAATTTTGCACAGATTTATCACCTAGTACAACAGCTCGTCATGCACATTACCAATTATTACGGACTGATTCTATTTCAGAAAAACTCCTCGATCATTCCTATGTATAAGTATAAATATGAATCTCAGTCAAAAATATCATCAATATTCATCTGATGATGGGCCGAGCTTTGGGTACAGACGCGCGCACCACAGAACTTGTTTTGGCCATGGCCCGCCAGTATTCCATTTTATAGCAGTGGCATTAGCATCCATGATGAAAATAAGTAAGATCGAATAGAATATTTAACTCCACTGATGTATACAAGTTTTGAGGGGAAAAATACGGTTCAAGATGGAGTTGAAAAGTAAATGTCACACCAGTCAGGCAAAAAGCCAGCAAACTGGAGGCGTATTTTACAGGATTCGAAGGAAAGAGTGAAGTATCAGAAAAAGAAGTGGAACAAGATGCATGGGCATGGGAGAGTTTCGGGACTGCAGTGCCAGCTGTCCACATATGGACCTAGCTTCTTGGCCACATCGTCATCCAGCTTTTTAACTGTCCGCGCACAAGCATGAGTAGGGCTGAGGCGGGAACCCCCCTAATCCTAATCCTAGGATGCTGTGCTCTGCTGTGTCTGCACGATCATGAGCATGTCGGCACGCAGCAACTTAGAGTACTACACCAGAGTAAACCTAGAGAGTCCTAGCGTTAGCGCTTTGTTCACAATCAGTATCACAGCTCCGTGGACAGGCTCAGATAAACTCGTTCTGCAGCGAGTTCTGAGTGAAAAGGCACGTGAGTGTGCGAGCAGTAGTTGTATTTGTAGCAGTGATTACTAGTTTTAGCTGCAGCAGTGTTCTTGCGCTTGCGGTTTTATAGTTAATCTGCATAACTAGAACCACAAGGAAGACAAAAGTAGATGCGTGCTGGTGGTGTGCCGGTTGTACCGGAGCCTGTAATTGGAAGCTCGGACGTCACTGTGGATGATCCCCAAGAGAATCCATCACGAGGAGGAGCATTAACACGTAAGCAAGAACAGGAAAACCGATTAATCCGACGATTCCTGCGGTCCCGACTCGACGAATTGAGCATCCGAAATGGAATACCTTTTTCCTCCGTGCAGGAAACCTACGGAACGCCCTTCCTATTCCTGGCCGTCGAGGAGTTGCGAGCTCGAGGTCACGATTCAGCATGGATGCCAGCACGAGTGCTTGAAACATGCGCCGACTCTGCGCCAGCGGCTGAGGTTGCTGAAGTAGAGACAGGGACAGGAGCTATCGTGTTCCCACAATCAACAGTCTCATCATCTTCTTCCCTATTTTCCACATGTACCAGGCGTCGTCAAACAAACAAAACTGCCAAAGCCGAAAACTACGCGCTGGCCCAACAGGCACTTCTGTGGATGGAAGACTATCCAGCCGCCAGCATCTTGCAGCTCCAATCCGTCCGGTTCTTGAACTCTCGATGCGCCTCTTGCGGGCAAGACCGGAATTTTCGGGAACTCCTGTTCAAACGTGGAGTGCTGAAACATCTGCACCAAGCCTGGCGTACCGCTGCTGCCTCAATCGTTGCGTACTGTTCACCATCGTTTCTATCCAAGACAACCGAAACGCTCGACCCAGTGAGGACTGCAAAGAAAGACGGAAAGGCCGAAAAGGAGGAGCGCAACGAAGAAAACTTGGAATTATCCGAAACGGAGACGAACAACCGAGAAGCGACATTACTGGAATCAATAGCTAGTGCCTCGCATAGGGAGGAAAAACCCGCGACAAGTAGTCCCAGCACAGATCAACAGAACCTGCAACATGCAGCTTCGTGCGTAAAAGTCGCAAAGAAAATAATAGCAAGAAAACGATCCGCAGGCGCTTCTCAACGCTGCGCCGGTGAGATTCTAAAGCTACTGCTATACCTTGCGCAGGAGGACCATCTTGCGTACCTGATCCTTAGAACAAGACAGTCGGACGACTCGGATCAACAACAACAGCAAAATTTCAGCCAGCTTGGGAATCGCGCTACGACCAGGGTTTTAGATTTCGCCGCACTTGATCACGATGGCCAGAACTATGATAGAAACATCGTCAATAACGTAAACTCGCATAGCACCAATCAGAATCGAGTTCCATCCACTTCTCAACTTTCTCGTCTAGGACTCACCACCGATTCATTCCGCAGTAGAGTGGGGTCGCGTGTCGCGAGACATCCAGCAGCCTGGCTTGCTGACATTATTGCCGTAGTCTTGTCTCCTCCTGAGCCTCGCTTGACAGGACGCTTATCATCCCCTGAACAGAATCCCGATGAAGACTCACCACTCTCAGCGGTAGTATCTTCAGCACAGAAGCTTTTGGGTGCGTCCTCGACTGCCGAAACCAGCAGTACTGCAGTGCAGTACAAAGCCGCAGCGATCGCCCTCTTTTGCAAACTTGCTTCAATAGAACGGTTGATGACAAAATCGACTTCATGGCAGCAACACTCAGTTACTTTGTTACCAACATGATAGATCACGCATTTCGCGCCCCACTTAGTCTCAGAGTATGCGAAAAGGACACCCAAATTTCGATTCTATTTACATGCATTGCGAGAGTATGAATGAGCATGAGAAAATGATATCACGCACCAGCTAGAGCTAGTTGATTGCAGCATTTAGCTATAATTCGTTTCATGTTTTTATGCAAGCAATTTGAAAATGGAAGCAGCTTGATTCATGATTGAGGGAGCAGTGCTCCTGTATTGGAAACTTCTAGTAGAAGTAGAATTGCGAAAAGTAGCTCATGCTCTAACTTGCAATAATATATAAGATTTATGATGTGTCACCATGTTGCGCCATTAGTTTTGCTCGAGCAGACGGACCTTTACAAATGTTGAGTTGTGATATTTGAACATCTAGTGAGGGAAATGAGAGCGAACATCAGTACCTACCTAGTTCAAAGAGGACGTCGTTGAACTTGTACTTGCATGGACTGCGAGAATTGCGTATGCTCTGAGTGTTGAAGATAGCAAAAAGCAAGTGAAAGTTAACATACTTAGTAGAAAACTCGAGTTCGCCGGAAAATGAGATTTAGAATAGATGTTGGCAAAGCGGTCCTCTTCGAAAAAAGGAAACTTATGCACGACCACCCCACACGAAAACTTTTATGTTTTATATATAATTATAAATATAATTCCTTTACCTTTTTTTGTGTGTTTTTTTTATAACAAACAACATTTTATGTTTTATAACAAAAGCACACTACAATACAGTCAGGCTCACTTAGCACACAGGAGGAGAAGGGAGTGACCACTTTTTTTAGTTCTTATAAGTAATCTTGTATTCGTCGGTTCTTGCTCTTTGTCCTTTTGAATTTATATTTGAGCGCTTCTGCCTGTCTATGCATCCATGCACTCTGCGGCGAAAGGGAATTAAGTATAAGTTCCAATTTGGATATAACAATTTTTAGAAGTAAAACCAAAAAATATTAAGAGACATGTTCTTCATAAAGTACCGCGACAAGAAGAGGCTTGCGGAGGCTGCAAGATCCGGGCAGCACCGCCGCGGTCGACCACTTCATATGAAGCGCGATGCAGAGCAATCGAAGGGACCCCTCAGCCGCGTTACATCGCTGATAATAGCAGCGATGCTGCTGCAGCGCCGAATCAGTTCGCCGCAGAATGTCGTCTCTCCCGATGCCACTTGCGACGCATCGATGAAGATTGAATACTGTTACGATAGCGCGAAAACGAACAAGGGTGCGCCAGAAGGAGGAACAGATTGGGTGCTGCTAGGGTCATCCCCCTTCAGGCGCTGCTGGACTGATGATGTACACGCGTCTCTGAGTGCCTTTTTTGGAGCAGCAGGCAGCGCCATTAGCTTCAGCCTCGAGGTTCCTGTTGTGGCTGCACAACTGAATATTACCGTCCTTAGCAACACCGGCACCGCGGAGACACAGGCGCCCACTAAGTCTACGGAGACGACAGTGCAGACAACAACAGGTCCCGTAGTCGGATACCTCGACAAGCCTTCGCTGCCAGGGCATGAAATGCATCTTTGTTGCAAGTACTTACCTATGTGTTCAGTAGCCAACAAAATGCATCTTTGTTGCAAGTACTTACCTTGTTCAAAGCAAGAACTAGAACTAATAGATGCCTTATAATGCATCTTTGTTGCAAGTACTTAGTAAGTAGGACTTTGTTGTAAGTACCACTTACCTTGGGCAAACCAGGGCACAAAATGCATCTTTGTGGCAAGTACTTACCTATGTGTTCAGTAGCCAACAAAATGCATCTTTGTTGAAAGTAATTTATTACCTATACCTTGTTCAAACCAAAAATATTTATGACATAAAAGCATTGAATTCAAATTGCTTGTTTGAATTGAGAGTGTAAATATGATTTTGGTCTCCTTCGGTTTGTTGTATCATCATCGTTATTCCGTCTCGGCCGTGCTTTCGCGTCGTAATTTCACCTCCACGTCGTTTACTGAGAATGCATAGGAAATTTGTTTTTGCGATTTTCATCAAAAATTCATCGTGATCCAGCTACAACGACCTGTCACCCCGCTCCCGCGACCCTGAAAGCCAGTTTGGCTATAACGGGTTCAAAGTCACCGTCCCAGTTGCACGAAATGCATCTGCTCTAGTTGATGCCGGTTGCTCTAGCCCAAGCGAAGATGAGCCCCTGAACTTTCCACGAGAGTTCACTAAAGAATTTGCTGCCTGCGATTTTTGCGCGTGCCTGTGGTACTACGGCGCGCCAGCGAGACAACGCTGCTGTTCCGTAAAGGAGTTTGGCATGGCGGGAGTGGATCCCGACACCGGATGGGAATACTGCACAGAGCTATATCACGTGTACATTTGTTGGATGTCTGTATAAGCGAAAAAATGTTCTTAAGTTCTTGATTCACCTAGTTTTTTGCTGTGACTGTGAGGGCAAGAAGAATGACATGATTATGATAAGGATGAGAAGCATTTTTTGGGATGGCACACCTGCAACTCGGAAGGTGTCATCGAGATCGATTTTCATTTTCTCACCCTTTTCAATGATTATACCTCACTCTAACATCGCCCTCCTCGCGCTTCGCCGAGCTTCAATTTCCATCTTTCCTTTTCTTTCTCTCTCTTCTCATAACAGAATCACCGACTTCAGGCTTGAATCGGCATCCGGCGACAACAGTATCCACATTTGCGAACTATTCTATGACATTTACCCGTTTCAAGCGCTTTCCAATAGCCGACGACTGCATTCGGCCAACCCAGCGCTCTCGTTGTCTCTTGTCATTTTGTACCTTGCGTGGCTCCTGTGCACTACTAGTGGGCCGCCGCTTCGCCATGCTTCAGATTCATCGAGAACGAATTCGAACTCTTCGCTGCGAGTAAAAAAAGACACTGACACATGGACAACGAGAAGTTATGTCTGCAAACCAGTTTAGAAAAGACTCCTGGACACCGGACCGCGCATCGACGACGCCGACAAAGCGGAAACGTTTCAGATGGAGTGCCAGCGCTTGCAGTTGCCGAGGGTCAGGCGTCACCGCGAGTATCAGTGGCCAAGCTCGTGAGGCGATCCCCGACGTCGAGTCGTAGGCTCTTTGCCGGCGAAAATGCTCATGATAGGCACAAAAATGAGCCTTGCTCACATCCTAGAGGCAGGAAAGCTTCTTGTCAAGATAAATCTTCGTCAAATTTCCTTCATAACTACACACCCGTTCTATTCCGGATTCTTCTCCACAACAAAAGACCCACCTCTCCTTGACGTACGACTACACTAGACCGTGGAATCTGAAATGTATGATTGGAGAAGCTGCCTATTCTTTGTGAGGCCTTGCTCGTTCTGACGTGTTTTCTCCTCGCCGTACTCGTTTGCGAAAGCGGTAAAACGTCTATGTGGAGCGAAACTTCTGTAGTGCTTGAACTGCAAGACGACCATGCAGTAGCGAGCAAGGTAACCAAAACTGTATATTCGTATTAAATCTTGTAGTACTAGCTTTTTGTGCCTCTCGACTGTGAATCAAAAAAGAAGTTTCAACCTAAATTGAGAGGGTGGTACAACGGCATTGGTGCAGGAAACTCTGCTACAGGTAGTTAGTTCTTTTCTCAACAATAGTGAATTAAATCACATATACTTGTACGATGCGGATGCCAGTACCAAAAGAAGTCGAGTAGGGGGGGCGTGCCACACGTCCTGCAGTTATGCGTCTTCCAGAGACCGGAACTAGGGTCTGTGATCTCTCAGAGAAGCACTAGAGGTTGAATAGACATCGTCAAAATCCTGCAAACCGTCACCGGCCGCCGCAGGGCAGATGGGGGTAGGGTCGCATCACTCCCCTCCCGTGGTGCGACGGCCGCAGTCTCAGGGTAAACGAAGTCTGCTATCCATCCGTAGTCGACGAAAAACTGCAACATCTTTTTTGATATCGTTCGGCGGCGCAGCACACACTGCCAACAGCTTCTTGGTGTCGGCGAATAAGAGACACCGACAACCAGCGACATCGATACCCTCGTCGGGTGGGAATGCAACCGATAACTATAGTACAACGAGCTCTACAACTACGCCGAAGTATCCACTGCAGCAAAACGCCGCGCAATGGGTTGAGCCGTTTACCTGGAATCTAGCCACCGGTTTGACAGACTACGATACGGACAAGTGGGTCGTGGGTATCTTCATCTATCCTCTTCTACTCTCGTAGAGGTAGTGGGAGAGCAGTTCGAGTGTTCAACATCTATTCTAATTCTGGCTTCGTAAATCGCCCATTTTGTCCACTATCAGGCTAATGAATATTCTGTGAAGATGTTCTTCTTGTTACAAATTCTCAGCTCGGGGCATTCCAGCCGGCTACGTACTGTATCGAAAGTCTGGTTGTTATCTAGAAGGCGGAAGTAATGTGCAGAGCATCGAGGATGTGCCAAGCATCGGGGTAGAAGACGACCTGAGGGCGCCGCCGCTTCCCAGCAATCCGCTGGTCACAAGATCATTCGACTTCAACCGGCGAGGCGATACGACAATAGTACATTATGCCCTGTAAGGGTTAAAACTCAACATCTCCTCCTCACCCTTAAACTCATCGTGCACGCTACTTGTTGTTATGTGGCTCATCATGATGTATGTAGTAATCAATTGCTGTGCAGCGTCGAAATGACATGAGTCGCCACTTCATCTTAACTAAATGTTGGAAGGATCGATGAAACAGGGCCTGCTTGCCCTACTATACTAGTACCAGTAGAAGTAGTCTGGTTGTATATAACCTGCAAGTGCATCTCAGTTTCTATGATCTTCCATGCGAGGACGAGCAGGACGACTTCTAATATTTGCTGGCAGAGTGGTGCTCAGCCCGTGACGGAAAGTCAAATTCGACGCATTGGAGTGATGTTTGGACTGACCAGATGGAAAATTGTACTGCTATTGTCCTCCGACGCTTCGATAACGACAACGCATTTGGAAAAAACGCCAGTGTTGTGTATGAGGAAGATTTTTTTCTCATGGAAAAGTAACAGTCGTAGGTAAACACCAGAGTAGTATGAGTTTTTGACAGTGGTCGAATAGAAGGAGGGGTCGCTTCCCCTCAATTGCTCTCATTTCTTCAATCAAGCAGAGCAAGGCCACGCGCAGACGGAAACAGTCTAGAAAATATGACGTCTCTTTGTTTGCATGATACTTAGTTAAGCAGACTAAACCACATGGAATTCCGAGTTTCCTCTCCTGCCCTTGCACGTTCCCCAATTATCGCCCGAATGCCATCATTCATGATCTAAGGTTGCTTGGTGACGACCCAAAATTTACGCACGTAGCGCTTCGCCTCCTGCAAAATCACACAATCGGGTTTGTTAAGCAAGATGGGACCTGTGCGCAAGTCGAAAACGTGGCGACCTATGTGAAGCTTGCACCGTGTATTTTCTCCTTGATTTTTGTTCTCTTTCTGTGACTTTATGATCTGTGTCATAATTTGGGTGTGAACGTCTGAATTATTGAAAAAGTGTTTTATTAGCTGCCATCATTATTTTCGATTTTGCTGACTCCTGAGACTGAGACGACATGAACGAAATCAAAAATCGACCGATGCTATCGGAGTAGACTGCGCTTGTTTTCTACTTCTAGTACTCCTACGTTCTTGTACTACCAGATGGCATGCGTGGGATCTACGGCAACTTCGTCACTGGTTTGGGTACGTTGCGATCTCCACCGCAACTTGAAGAAGACCTACAAACCAGCATTGGCAATCCAACCACGTTTTCGAATCTTCCAGAAAAGTACGCGCAAACAGACCCGGCAGTTTGCACTGCGAAATGCGCCGCCAGCACAACATGTGTAGCCTTCGTCCATGCCGACGAAAAGTTCTGCTTATGACGCGAAGTACTTTTTAATTGTTGATAGGTCCATGAAAAAATGTCTTGAACGTGAGAGATATTTCTTGTGTAAATCTAAAAAATCTCTGATGTGGATGTGAAGCATTGTAGCAGGAGCAGAGGCGCACAGCGCGCCGTCTTCTGTTGGATGACAAGCACAACCCAATATACTTCTCGTCCTCCGCGTCCTGGTTCTATTTTCATTCCCTCTGTTCGGCACCGGTCTGCGCAGTAGGACGGAAATAGAAGCCGATGACGATAGTGGATCCTATTCGTGCAGCGGCAACGGGCTTACTGACGCAACGCACTGCGTCACCTACGTTCCTGATCCTAAAGTTGTGGCTGCTCCATCGACACTGCCGAGGTGAAGCACCACAACTAGGCTAAAGTTGCAGACTTCACATTGTAAATCATTTTAGATTTTTGCATGCCAGCTACAGACATTCAGTCCTTTTATTCCTTTCGACTGATTCCAGACTCGCCGTTCCGCAGAATCCATGGGAATTCCAGGTTTCATCTTCAAGACCATTCCGAGAATACTATGTTATACGAAACCGAAGAGTAAGAGTAAAAGTTAGTTTGTATTTGTAAGTGTATCCAGGCGACATCACCGAGGATGAGGCTTTTCCTTGCCCATTTGTGTTCCTTCTATAGTACAAGGAGACGAATTTCTTCCATCGATGTACAAGTCTGCAAATAGTTGTACACAGCACGAATGATGAAACCAGACAGTGACAGTTGTATTACAGCAACGCACGACACATCAGGCTTCCTACACGAGTTTCCATCCAACCCCTCCCTTGCGACATTTTTGTCGTCAAAGATCGTGTTGATTTTACTTTTCCCAGTAGATGCGCATTTATTACAATTAAATGCTGACGTGGTATGCGTTAGCAGTGACTTTTTTCCTGCTGCAGTAGCAGGTGCTCCTGAAGCATCGATAAGTCATCATGGTCACTTCGTCTGTCCCGCCTGCCGATCCGAGCACCACTGAAGCTGGTTCGTCGAGGTTGCCTCCGGACGGGCCTGCTCCAAGGGAGAAGAAGTATGTTAGACTCTACTATGCACCGACTCCGAATGGTTGGAAAGTTTCGATTTTGCTTGAAGAGGTGGGCATCCCCTACGAGATTATTCCGATGAATCTTGCCGCGAGAAACCAGTACAAGGAGAGCTCGCGATAAGTCCCAATGGCAAGATGCCTGCCGTGGAAATATTGGAAAGGATCGTCGATGGCAAAAATGCATATGAGGTCGTGGACACGTGCTTCGAATCAGGCGCCAGAATGTGGTGGCTGGCGACTCGGCACTTTCGTGCGCAGCTACGGCCATTCATCCCAAGAAAAGACGAGCGGGACGCTCTGGAGTGGCTTTTTTGGTTGAACGCGAATCGGGAACCTGTTGCCGGTACCGTGAGCCATTTTCTCTACTACGCCCCGCCGAAAATCATCGCTGCCTCCTCACAAGATAAAAAAGTATCAACTTCCTATAACGAGGACACTGAAAAAGAAAAACGTCCAGGAGATCCAGCACTCCTTGTGAAATACAGTCTCACGCGTGCTCGCACCGAGTATTCTCGTTTATTGCATGTTTTGGTCCGCCGCGTCGCAAACGGTCGATTCCTTGCCGGCGAGAAGTATACACTTGCAGATATGGCTGCTTGGCCGTGGGCAGAGCCGTGGAAACGATGGATGGGAAAAAGCTTAGCTGAAGCCGGCTTACCGAATGCTGACGAGTGGTTCGAGAAACTGCGGAACAGGCCAGCATTGCAACATGGGATCGCAGTAATGCGAAAAATAAGGCAAAAAAATTAGCGAAGAGTCCACTTGCAATTACAATAGTAGATGCAATTTGATATTGATTTTGAAAATCAAGCAACCACTTGCGTTTAAATGTATACATGGGCCTATTCTGCCTCTGCCCGTTCTTGAGCCCTGGTTCTTACCGATCAATAACATCATAACTGATCATGCAGTTGCAGAGTCAAACTGTGTACAGTATAATCTTTTTGAGAAAGCAGTCGGTCTCATGTAGCTGCAGTGTCTCTACTCGAGTCACAACGGAACGAGGCAGCTACCTGTAGTTGCTACGTGGTTCGAATGAATGAATGAATGAGAACAAACGTAATACCAGCCCCGCGTAATATCGTAAAAGATTACAAAAAAAACAAAGTGCTCTCTTTCATTTTCTGAGGCACAGCAGCAGCAGCAGCAGCAGCAGGAGAGATTGCGAGAATGCAAGTCAACCGCAAGCATTGACGATGCAAAATAAATGCGTCGAAGAAGCAAAATAAATCCTCTTTGGAAAATCAAAAATGTGATGGTGGCACGACAAAGACGAAAATAATGAAATGATGTTCCTACTTCACGCTGATGGAGGTGGTTCTTGTGCTACTACAAGTACAAAAGACCACCACTAATCATACTGGATATCAACAATGGCAAAATCAACGCAGTTGTAGAGTTTGGGTTCGTTGTGATGATCATGGTGTAAGGTGTAATTTCTTGAGAACCACAGAGACAGAGAAGATCCGATGAAATGAACAGCGCCTTCCGTTCCTCTCATGGAATGCGAAGATCACTAATGTTTATTATTTGTGGATCCGACTTCAAGTTTATGGATCAGAAAATGCTATCATCATCTTTATCCATCAATCAGATCTTCTTGGAAAAATATCAACACCAATTCTTGATGGTCAATCGACTAATTCTTGTCCCCATGAGCTTCTCTTACAGGTTTTCGGGATCCTGGTTTCTTGGGGTGTAGTAGGTCATGATTTTTATAGGCTTGGTTTCAGGAGAAGACGGAGCTAGAAGAAAAACGTTTTGGTTAGTTGTTCACTCCAAAATTGATTGACTTTGACGTCTCTCGCATGAATCTTTACCAAGAATTCCACTTTTCAAAATCTTGTGGGGATGCAAAGAAATATAGTGAAGATTTGGGCCAGGGGTGATCCATAGTTTGACCGACAGCTTCAGTAGGTCGTGCCAGCCTGTGCTTATATTTTCAAGTAGTCGATCCGGTTAGTATTCTCATCAAGTCACCACTTACTATGTATACAGTGATCTCGGAACTTCCGACTGTAGTCTCCTCTCCTAAAAATTTCTTGACACAATCGTTGATTCTTTGAATAAATGTCTTGGCTATGAACTAACGCATCAGAAAGTTATCTCGCAAAAAAGTTTTTCACACTTGTCTCTGGGCCACGCACAAGACCTTTTTGCGCGCATGCTGCCTGTACGAGACGTGACCACATCAGAAACTGTCCTCGTCTAGAGCCACTCATTTGCTAGTTGAGGTCTCACATCTGGTATCTCTTTTCAAACTTCCCACCCCGTGTGGAGTCAACGCAGACATTTGCGCGGATACTGATTGACTGGCAAAATTTTCGACGTATCCACCGATTCTCCTGTACTGCGACAATGTCAGAGCCAGTGGAGGTCCGTATCAACGAAAAGCCCGTCTTTGAGGAGGTGGACGCGGAAATTGTGGTTATCGCAGGATGTGCGTTGGGTTTTGTTTCAACGACGTCGCCACCACACGTCTTGCACATCGAGAGCGGGAGCATCCTTGATAAACATGGAATCGGCATGGACGACATTCTTCTTAGGGTACAACAGACTTCATTTAATGTTGTTTTTCTTATTTATCACGACGTAGTTCCATTTCCATAGATGTGGTTTTAGCAGGTATGCTTTCTAGTTTTTGGAGCACTGGTCCCTGCCTGGCATGACCGATCTGAAAAAACGAAAATGATCTACATGGTGCGGAGTTAATTTAGATCGTAGTTTTGTTCTCATCAGTGTTTGTCATGTGGTTTCAAAAACAAATCTGTGTATCTCAACTCGCATTTTCAAAAAAACAGGTAAATGGGACGAATGTCGGCAACCCATTCCTAGGAAAGGAGCACATTATGAAGCTCTTAACCGAGAAGCTGCCTCTCACGCTTTCATTTGTATTACTACTTACTTAGCTGATGATCAATATGATTAGGCTTCACGTTCACACTTTTGCTTACTTTGTGTCGGTAGGTAAGTTAACTTTTCGTTGTCAAAAAAACGCACCGATTTCCTTTCCTGGAAGGATGAACGCGTACGCGAATTCAATTGTTACGGGATTTATTTGTTGTGATTTTGAACAGGTAAAGCCGCAGGACGCTGCGCAGTATCTTCCAAACTACAAAGGGGGCGACGAAGAAGAGGAGGCACCGGAACCACCAGTAGTGAAGAAAGAAAAAAAGCGACGAAAGAAAAGCAACCAGACTGTAGAGTCAGAGTCTCCAGCCCCGCCACAAAGAGAGTATACTTTCTTTTTAAATATACTCCTGGCTGACGATAATTTTCTGAATAAATAGTTCGGCAATCGAAATCGCAGATGAAGTTGAAAAATGGATAATCTGTTACCGGCGGATTTAGTTGTTAAAGCCTTCACGTTCACCTGAACCCTCGTCTAATCAGGGATTCAATCTCTCTTATGAATATATATTTCCTGCATCAACAATCTCAGACCCCGCGGTCCGTTCGAGGACAGCGACGACGAGGCGAACAGGGAAGGCATTCGCGACAGTTGGACAATTAAGCACAGCGATCACAAGAATACCGGTGGCGTTGTGCTGGTAATTATTTCCTCCGATAACTGAGATCATATAGATATGTAGATGGTTTTTATAGTTCGCACTCACGTATCGCACAATGATGTTTGTTTCAGAAGCACAGAAAAGCGTGTAACTAATCGATGCATATTCAATCTCAATCTCTATTATTTTTCGTGACTTGCAGCCATAGTAGTTCTAGTCGTGGCCATGCATTATATCACTTTCGTCCCCTCAGGTCGAGCGAAAGAATGTGGCAGCTGCTAACCAGGGTATGCAAGTAGGCGGTGTGTGGATGCCCCCAGGAAGGGTACCCACATACTTGCAGCAGCCTGGTAAAGGTGGGATCAATTTGCAGCCAGCTCCTCACCACCAGCAGCAGCATATTATCCTTACACCAGCCGCGAACGTCAATAAGGGTGGAGCCTCCTCATCATCCGCACCGGCTGCGCCAGGGGAAGCTACCGGTACGAAGAAACTTGATCGATTTTTTTGTTACCAATACCATTCGTTACCAATACCATACTTATGAAAATTATTATCGTCGGGGGGACCCCATAGCGAATAAACCGGCACCCTACAGCGAGTAAACCTGTGCACACAACCAGACAGCTGAGCACTCACCGGAGGCGTTGCGCAGGGCTCCGGCCTGCCGTCGAAGGTGAGACCTATGGGGCTGACGGGACTACGAAAGCGCCAGCCTCTTCTTTTTTTAACTTTTCTCGGTTTTTGTGTTTTCCTAGTTAGGTCTGGTCTGCTAGCTCCACCACGAAAATTATTATCGTCAGGGAGCGTTTCTCAGGTTCATAGATGTGAAATTCAAATTTATGAATTTTTTTCAACTGCTACGACCTCGTGGTCGTGCTGTTCCCCAACTTCAAATTTTTGCTTAGAAGCAATAATCGAAGGAACGAATGTAAAAACAACTACAGACACGATTTTGCTGCAGCAGCTGCCGCCGCATCTGCGTAGTTTAGTGGCATTGACGCCGCATCTCGCCCAAATGGGTTTCGCAGACGTGAAGAATATGCGAGCTATGAGCTCAAATACGGCTATGGCAGTTGCCTTTCCGACTGCGGCACGAGCGAGTGAGTGTCTAGCGGCCATTAACGCACTTGGCGGCTTCGCAGGTGACCCGAATATTAAGGCAAGACCCTATTTCAAGGGCCGACACAAAGGAGGCCGAGGGGGCAAGAATGATGGCGCCGGCGGCGGCCATAAAGGCGACGGCGGAAACTGGAACGCAGAAAAGGGCGGCGATGCCGCAGCAAACGGCGCGGCCGCAGACGCGGACCAGAAGCCCGCAACAGGCCAGAAAACAGATAAGTTCGAGAATCAAACGCTAGAATCAGCGGAACTAGCCGCTAAACGGGTCGAAAAGCAGACAGTCGACGAGAAGAAGAAAGTGCTCATAGGTATCATCTACAAATGTAAATGCCGATTCGAGGTCGTTTTCATAGATGCACGACTGCTACTTATGATCAGTGAGGTTAGTATAGGAGGATCGTCTGAGGCGTCACGGTGATGGTGATAAGTAAAAAACCTTGAATACACTTACTACGCTGCCAATTCTTCCCGTTCTAGTTACTAAATACTAGTAAATGCTGAATTCGACTTCGACATCTCTGACAGGTCATGTTACAGAGCGTATGCAGCAGGTGATGAAGAGACTTCAGGAGCCATCGTTGAAGCCAGACCATAAGGCGAAGTATGAGAATATCCTCACACAGTTGAAGAACAAGCTAACCTCACTCTCAGCTCTGCCGAAGCGAAAGACCTACTCGGAGCAGGTAGATCTGATATGATAAATCTTCTTATTCATGATCTTTTCTTCTTATTCTGATATGATAAATCTCTTTTCATCTTGTTTTACAGATGCACTGTGACAGATCATTCTGAGGACCATCTTCGTCGTAGATGCACCACAGATCATTCTTTTTCTTACGACCATCGTAGGAGCGACGACGAAGTTCGTTTCGAATAAACTCATTCAAGACTCCACGAAACTACACCAAAGAAAAGAAAAAGAGAACACATGTCTTTCGTAAATCACAGGTTGCAGAGATTCAAGCAGCTCGTAGCTTCACAGATATGAAGGGCAGCCCCGAGCCACCAGAGCCCAAGAGTGAGACAGTCGAGTTGAAAATTCATCTAAAGGAGGCTGCGAACGTTACGGCAGACACTCCTGCTGATGCGACTTTGTTGTCTCAACTGGGTATAGACTCAGCAAGCGTAGCCTCCTTCAGTTGGATGGAGGCCCCAGTTGCACCTACTGAGGCTACAAAAGGTACTAGACTTTGCTGATCATCTTGTTGTTCTTGATGTTGACAATTTATTAAAACATATTCAGTGTTGTCTTATTTTTCTTCTTACCTTCAAAATTTTGAAAGTTCTCCCACCCCCATGATGTCAGGTCGCGGCGATCTCCCTCTAGACCAGGCGCTCCCGACGCTGACACTGCGACTCCCCAATATGGCTGTTGCGTCAAAAGTAATGGCGCAGGTCGACGACTCATCGAGTTACGCAGTTACACCAATGCTGGAGTCACCGCAGCACACTGCAGTAGCGAATCCGGAGTACAACTATTCCGGGATGGACCAGTAGCAACAGTTTAGGAGTACGAGTCGCGGAGGAGCAGAAGCTTGTGGGCAACTTTAGCTTTATACGATGTTGCTTTTGGGAGCAGGAATAGTAGTCGCGTATCACTGGTGGATAATCTTCGACCTGCATTAGAACAAGGATGGCTGCTGCAGTGGGCGAAGAGGCTCACTAAGGGACACTCTGATGCGCAGATGTATCTGCTACAAATTTTTAGCACCATGCAAGGCGACAGCACGCAAAACCTTGATATTTGTCCTGCGATTCGGGACTTGAATATCTTTTTGCCTTCAGTGGCTTTTTGAGAATATCCGTTATATTTAAGTAAAGTTGCTACCTACTTCTATTACATATGGCGGGCAAGCAACGCACCAGTGGCATTGCCCGCGAAACCGCGCTCCCGTGACCCGATTTATGTTGTAATACACGGGCAAAATACAACACTCGACTTCACTTTTCGCGATAACACTATCTTCCTTCATTTATATCAAGCGTGTTTGTTTAAAAATCATTCGTACAACATGAAAAATATCATGATGCGTTCAAGTATACAAAAGGAAGCGGAGAAAAAAAAACGATGACACTTATAATTCTAGTTATCTTAAAATAGATTTTGAACATTTCTTGAGTTATTCCGGTATACTACTCATACTCTTGATCTTGAATCGATTTTTATCTACTTTTTGTGACAGAACTCGCTCCCGTAATGAATTGCTTGATGCCCCGTTGAATCCTTTTCCTCGATTTAAACTCGGAGTGTATTGATACCGTCTGTGACGAAGCAGCAGAAAAGAGAAATTTCAACTTCTTCCAACAGTAAATTTTTGCTGGGCCTGGGGATGGATGTTGCTGTAACATGATGATTTGTGTTCAATTGGTCGCGCTCGGGTCCTTGTTGCTCGTAATTGATCTTGCTGGTGAAGCTCAGTGGATGTCGATGTAGCCATGCTGCGCCTGGGTGATCATGACGATCATGTCCGAAACCATAGTAAAAACGAAGACTTGGTGACCACGTCATCTCATAGCCTAAATTGAATTCGTCATGAAATCGAATATGAAATAAATTGTTTGTCTTTCTTCGAAACATTTTTTAGCGTGCTGTGTAAGTTCTGATGACCTAACCCCTGAAGCTGTATTTGTTACCTACTATGTCGAAGCAATTATAACTAAAAGCCGTAGAGACCAGGACCAGCACTTGCTTCGCTGTCGTCTTTTCGTTCTCACCATTCTTGCGAAGAGCATACCTCCGAGCACGTCACTCCAGCTTCAGCACTACGAAGATCCTTGTGTGACAGCAAACGCAGATACCTCCTATCCCGGAGCGAGTATCAGTTATTTTCCTTTTTCTTTCATCCTTTTTCTCCTCTCTCGGTGTCACTGGAAGATGCGTGCAACGCGGCAGAACGCCATTCGTCCCGTGCGGTTGCTCGTGGCGGCTTTGGTGAGCTCGCAGTCTGGGGTTGTAGCAAAGATACAGCCGCAAGACATAAAAGCGGTTTCGTGTGCAGTTTGCGAGCTGGCTGTGGAAAAGGCCATCGGCGCTGGACTTGACGAAGACAACGTGGAAGACCTATGCGAACCAAAAAATAAGCTCGGGAGGTAGTCGGAGATCACGATAGGCATATTAGACTTTGTAGTTAATTTTTGGATACTACTCGAAGTCCAGTAATAAATGATGAATGTGAAGCGGTGAGGACTTGTTCACCAAATAGTATCACCATTTTGTTAGGTTACGGGAATAAGCAGTAAGAGTATCGGTGACGTTGTGAAAGAAAAAGGTCGTCTGAAAAGTTTATTAAATACAAACTTTTCCTTGTGTATTTAAAAAGCAAAATACGGTATCCGGAGGTCCATGGGAGTTCATTTACTTGCAGGTGGCTCGCCCAGTTGGATTTGGTTGACGAAAGCGACGGACGGATTACGGTTCAAGATATGGGGACAGCGGGACAGTGTAGGAAGGAGTGCAGTACAGCGAGCAGAGCGTGCCGAAATTGGGCATTGGAAGATACGGGTACAACAAACATTTTCTATTTGTGTCTACTGTACCTATCTCAACAAAGTCATCAATGCATGTGATTACGAAGGATCCCTAAGACAATCTAAGCAGCCAAATCTCACCAATTTCTCAAAAAACAGACGCGTTGCTTGCGATGTTGCGCAAGGGATCTTCAGCTGGTCGCATCAAGGGAAAGCTGTGCAAGAAGAGCTGCAAACAGTACCGCAACTTAGTGGCAAACCGCCCTCAAGACGAGGAATTTAAGGAAGTCGACGCTAAGATTGCCGAGATGGAGGACATGATGAAGGACATGAAGGAAAAGACTGGCATGGGCATGAAAATGTACTCTCGTGAAGATTTCGCCTCGATGTCAGATGGCGACATGGAAGCTATGGCGGCGAGGGAACAACTCGCGCAGGAACGCATGGAGTCGCGCTACATGAATGGAGATATGCCAGAGGTGCCGCCGAGTCCGGATCTTTAACTGCGCGCATCTAAGTAACAAGGCGATACGTGACTAAACACATCTGCTCTGCTTTGTCATCTCGAATCTACTTGGCAAGAACGACCAGCGGTTCTGAGGTTGTAGTGCAACGAATCATCCCGCTGAACGACCGCGAAGTTAGAAGTAAATGATTGCTGATGTGGGAAGATAAAAGCAACAATCGTGGATGAGGAATCGCCTGCACAACGGCTGCGTCATCGCATAAAAAGAAAAAAAGAACGAAACTCAACTTTCACTAAATTTCTAAGAAACTTAAAGAAATTTTCTATAGCAATAAATGGTGATGGTGAATAATATATACATTTTGTTTACTAACAGGGAAAACAGTGGAAATGTAACGAATGAACAAAATGCGATTGTGACACAGCGCAACTGATGTCCTCGGTGATCCCAGTTTTTATCTCATATCATAACGAAGGAGCACTAACACCAAAAGTGTTGCATCTCTGCGTTCCATCCTCCTGACTCGGGAAGCTTCCCTAAATTTGATGCATGTACTACTTGTTTCTTCAACACATGTGAGTTTGATCAAGCCGCTGCACCGCCTCGCCGATGATGCCCTTGGTTATGGTTCTCCTAGGCGGTCGATGAACAACGCTCTTTGTCTTAGCTCCTGGGCCTGTTCTTCTCATACTAAAGAAAAAGATCCATCTTTCACGAACATGCTCAACAAGATGGTACCCGAGACACAAATGCATGCAGATCGTTGATACACCACTGATTTAGATTTACTGCTATTTAGAAAGCGACCCATTGTCGTTTGGATTCAGAAGTGTGCTTTATTAGGATACGAATGCCTGTCAATGCCTCTGTGTGGCGATTCCTTGTGGTGAAACTTCCCCTGTGCTTGTGAGGAAGGTGAAAGTGCATTCTGTAGACCTTGTCAGCGACTATGCAAGAACGTAGCCGCATTCCCCTTTTCCTGCTGTTTGCCCTTTGCTGATAATGTTGATCCTGATGTCGTGTCACTGTTTTTCTTCACACAGCATTCCATGAACATCGTGCCTTGTAAGAGTTACTTCCTTTTAATAATTAAAAAACTTTTACGAGTAGTGTCTGCGTTTATGGTGTTATCAACATCTAATTTTTGATTAGAAAATTTTCCTGGCGAATCACAAACAGGGTTAGTCGTTTCTGTCCCATGTGCTTAGTTTTTTCTTGCAGCAATTGTACGATAAGTAGGCTAACTACCTTTTGAAGTATCGAGTTGTAGATAATTTCGTAAATAGTTTATTCCAATTTCTCCTTCTTGTTTACCACTCTTGTGAATGATTTGTTGTCAGAGACCGAGCCATCCGTATGTAATAGAAAGTCGCGATGATGATTTCTTTCATCTGGTGTTCGCGTGTTATCTTCCACTTCGGGTGGTTCTTCTTAGTCTTTTCAGAACCCGCGTGCAGGTTTGATTTCGATGGTCCAGTATTTGTCTTTGCTGCCCGCCCCATATAATCATCCAGGGACGAAAAAGGGATCAATGGCGACCAAGATAATGTATCCGATGGACGACGCATTGCGGACGATGCGCGGGCGCCTCAAAAAAGTCCTAGCAAAAGGATTTCCTCATCTATTCGAGACTTGGCCAGCCGTGCAAAAACTGGAACCAGAATTGGAAGAGAAGATGAAGACAAGGGCCTCGCCGCCACTGCCGCGGAAGCGCAAGCCAAAGATGAAGGTGATTCGGAGGATCAACTCTTTCAAGCAGACTTGGAAGCACAACAACAACAAAATCAAATACGATCGGGGAGAAAGAGTGACGAGTTTGTTGAACAATTTAACGATCGCATGCAGCAGTTACAGGCTTTGCTTCAATTGGAAAAAGTGTTAGATACCCAAGAGGTTGCCATGAAATGGGATATTGATCCACTCTTTTTTTCGTGGATATATCGGCCAACCCCGCCTTCGGATAATGATGACCAAAGTACGGCTGACGCAGAAGGTGTCTCAGAAGAGCCTGCCACGCAGTTTGGTCCGGAAGATGCAAGACGGACGCCTAATCCGTCTCCCTCTTCAAAGTCATCAAAGAAAAAAAGGAAAGGGCAGCACAATGAAGCAGCAGCAGTGTCCTCTAGTGCACAGCCAGCGGGGTCCAGGCCAAGCGAAAACGTAGCAGGGGCAAGCGCAGCGAGCGACAGAGATGGAACGGCTACGGTTGCAGACGAAGGCTCATCTGCTCGAGGTCAGCAACAGCACTGTGACGTTGCTGAGCGTGGAAGTGTCGAGGCTCCGTATGCGACGATATTTGGCCGCAAGTTACCGAAATGGGCAGAAACTGAGGAATTCCAGCGTATGGCAACGCATTGGCCCTTTGGCGAGGTGGACATCCATACGGTCGCAAATCTGCGACGGGGTCAGATGTGTCGGGCAGATGTGAATCGGAGCGATGGCGCCTTTCAGCAACGAACCGCAGCAAATGGTGATGTATTCCACGAACGCGGACCTCAAGGCCGCTCCTCGCCAGCTGGACGTGCCGCAGGCCGATCAAATATTAATGCAAAGTCATTGCGCAAGCGCGAAGCTGCAGCCATAACGCGGATTGCAAATGCGCAGGCAGAACAAAAGAACATAATAGTTAAGTTTTACACGATGTCAATCACGTTCTTGTCCACTAGCATTCTTGGCTTTTTCTTAGAAGAAACAGAAAGCATTCTCTTCAGAATCAGATACAGATATCAGAATGTTCTCCAAAAATTTTATGAAGTACTAAGTACAATGATCTCTAAAATATCGACGTCCAAGAAAGAACTAAACGACCTCTTGGAGCTTCCAGTAGACCAACGCAGAGAAGCCTTTGCACGAATACTGCACAAGGATATCGGACAAGGCATCGTCTCCGATCTGGGAGGCAATAAGGGGCTTGCCATGAGCACGGACTATTTATGCACAAATTCAAATCTAGTGCATGCTTACAGACATTTCTCTTTGACCCTAAGCCCAGGCCCTACGCCCTAAGCAAAAGAGAGCGCGAAGGTGTCGACATTCTTCAACACTACCACAACTTTTGATATTTAGATTTATCTGAGTTAACTGTCAGACATCCTTTTCATTGAGGACTCATTTTCCTCATTGATGATGGAACACGAACTCAAGTCCTGCAATGCGTATAATTATTCGCACATTCTTTCATAATCCGCGCTACGATGTGGTGTCTCACCTGAAAACAGTATGCGAGACCTGGTTCGAAGTGGGCTGCTTTGTTTGCGCCAGGAGCTGATCCTCATTCGCAAAAGTCTAGCGGCCATGCAACTTGTCTCAAATAATGATTCGTCTCCTGAGGACCATATTATGGGTAGCACGAAGTCAGATGAAATTAAGGAGATCGTAGAATTTGCTTAACTGTATAAGTATTAATATAAATACTTAACTCTGAATCTTTCTTCATCTACTTTTACCTTTTTCTGCTCATAATTAAAGTGGTCATTTTCTTTGGTTTGTCTTTGAACATGACGATTATGAGGCAAAATTTGAAGATTTTCTTGTTTTCATTATGCTGATCATAATGATAATCTCGTATTCAGTTTATGTAACCATGGGACCCCCTGCTCCCCACTTTCATGGCCCGGACGCTCAATCGGGTGCTGAGTTACACCGAATTACCGATGCAAAAGCAGCCTTGTACCAAGATCGAATGGACGGCGCAAGACTAGTTGCAATGCTGGAAAGTATCCGTCGTGGCGCAAAAACGCAAATTGCTGATCGCCTCCGAATTGAAGGACGCGCACAGAGTATTCTCCATCTCTACTTCTGCTAGTTGTATTTTATCCCAGTATATTAAGCCATTCCTGTTCCAGGTTAAAGGTCTGTAGACTTTTTAGACTCCCAAAGAAAAATAATTTCGGTGACCAACGACAAGACCTCCTAACCCTTGTTGTTTTCATTTCATTCTTTTTCTTTCTTTTCCTTCTTCCTGCATCTTCTTCTTCTACACTTAAAAATAGGTGCTTCCTCTCCATCCCCGTCGAGCGCAAAGTCTACTGCGGTTGTGGATACGAAGTAAAATTTGCAGCTCCTGCGCGAAAGGCTCGATCCCGCTACGGTCTCCGTTTTGCCTCGCAGTGTTGGGAACTTTCGTGAGTATCTGAGTTGGCGCAAGGACGATGAGAACGAGAGCGCCGCGAAGCGAACAAACCACGCGAAGACACAAAAGCTACTGTCACAGATGGAGTTTCTGTTGCCGGATCCGTTTCTGCTCTCAAGAATAGGCGACCGTGCCTTGTTGGAGGTGCAGCTATGAAGCAGCGTGCAAGGATGTAACTCGGAGTCCTGTCCTGACATCACGAAAGAGAAAGAGAAACTCTACTGCAGAAAAAATTTTTCAACAACGACTTCTATCATTGAAAGACACAGAAAAATAGATGGAAGTGAACGTGGCGCTTCAATCTTTTTATGCGTGAATTGGTGAAGTAAAGTGTGACAAAGATATCTTATCAGAGGAAAACTGTAATGAATCCATGTTGTCGTTCTATTTATATTTATTTTCTCAGAAATGCGGCCAATTATTTTTTAGAATTTCTTGCATTTCTATTTTAGACCCAAACTTATCGAACCAGAATCGATGAAACAAGAAAAAAACCAACGACAAGAAAACAATACTTACGCGTAATTCTTTTCTGCAACAACAAATATCGACTCTTCTACAGCTCTGAAGGTGGCATAAGTTACTTCTGTTCTAGCAAGCCCCGTCAAACGTTTAATTATACGCAATATTCCATGTTATGGATGGAATATATAAAAGGAGTCTGAAATTGACTTCACTGTTAATGTAAGACTTAAGACGTGCACCAGGATTTTCTTCTAATTAATTCCCTATAACGGTGCAGATGGATTCAATTTTTCTAAAGCTTAATGCTGCCCGCCTGCTCATGCAATTTATGGGTCAATTTTCACTTTTTCACAGTCTTATTTTGGTTCGTTGACGTACCGGCGGGTACGCTTGTCGCGTTTCCGGTGAGCTTCCTGGCTGAAGCCTAGCGGGGCTGCAGTGCTAAAATAAGATTGTCGAGAAGGACATCGAATGTGTGATTATTCTGGTCAATGTGAGGTGTTGAATTTTTTGACTCCACGTCCAGTCTTGCAGCATTCGCTGTAGCGGCGTGATAAAAACGACCTAATATGTGGGGCAATGAATTATGTGAAGAGCAGTATTGAATCGTCTATTGGCCAATTCTAATGATTACGCAAGAGCCTTATAATATATATAGATACTTATTTCTTTTTTTGAATCATATTTGGCCTGAAGAAAATGCAACACTGGTAGTGCAACAAGCAAAAAAGACTACGTGCTTTGTTGATGATGAATGCGGAAGGACGGAGACGGTTGTGCCGCTACATAAATCATGATCTGAGCATACAGAGAAGGCAACCCTAACCGACGAGGGGTCATCATAAGCCAAACAAGCTTTTTTCTGTGTTCTACGCTCACGACGCGCACAGAAGCCCAACAATCGGAAAAGCGGTACTGTCAATTGGTAAAGATCCTAAGCCCAACTAACCTCAAGATTTTACTACTATCAATTTTTTACACTTCGATTCCTGCAGAAAATCTATGTATACTACGTCGAAAACCCAAGCTCTTCCGCCCGTTGTGGATCCTGATTCATCTACCGCAGCATTTTGGCAACGGGTACTAGTTATAAAAACTAGTACGCACTTCACAGGAGCCGACGATATTTTCGTTCTGCTTAGTTGAAGATATCCGAATTGAGCAACAGCGTACAAAAGGCCGAAACATATGCTAGGTGCAATAACCTATTAACAATCGTCGCTTAGGGCTGCTCGTTCTTTCGAATGAGCAAGTGAGCATCACTTTCACATTGGATTCATTCTTGACGAGGGTATCCTTTTGAGTTCATGACTCTGATTCTGTTCTTGCGTCAGCCTTTAATTGCTCTTCTTTTTACCGTTGCATGGCATTTACTAATCAACATAGACAACAGTGGGATAACCACTTGTACTTTTTTTGCATTTACTATTCTTTCTTGACGTGGTGCGAGTACGTAGCACATTGAGAACTTCCTTGACATCGAATATGCTGGTCCATCCTCCGCCGTACTGCCTGTGGATCCTGAACAAAAACGGGACGTTGATTTTCCACCATGAATTTCAAAGTATGAAAGGATATCCGAAACTCAGATGTTGACAGGCCTTATCCCTGGTATTTACATTAGGCCACGAGATATCATGACGCGACATGACAAGTAAAGGAAGTACAAGTGCAGTTGGAAGGACAGTAATATTACTATCAAAATATTACAGAAGATCGTGGAGCAATATCCAAATCCAACCTCCTCCGTTTATATCTATCTTGTCTTGCTTTTTTTACGAGATGAGCCTCTTATTACTCACAGGGGCATGTTTATTTCTCAATGGTACTAGCTTTGCTCGACGACGAGTATGTTCCTCTCCACCTGCAACAAAGTAAGCTCATAGAAAGGTCAATGGAGTACTCTTTCATTACACGTGTTAGATAGATACTCATACTAGTTTCAACTCCCTTTCCCACCTGTCCCGTGAATCATACTACGCGGTTTACGGCCAATGATCGAATTCGGCTGGCAAGCACCCTACATGGCATTTCCGTGATCTCCGATAATCTGGGCTCGACCGTCGCCGCGAACCCGAAATGCGTTGCACCATTAAGCACAGTGGTCTTTTAATAGACTCCCATAGTACCTACGTGTGTTGTGAGGCGTCATGGACATGGATCCTAAAGGCATTTGCACTCTGGCTCTGCCCCACGACGTCTTTCTTCTAATTGGATTTCGTCTGCGCAGTCGTCTAAGCGAAGAATTCGAACTGCAAGGGCCACGAGGGGGCAGGCACTATCCTGACACTTACTCTTACTCGGATCAGAATAATGGCAAGAAAACGTAGCAGTTCCTCTAAACCCAGACCCCTCGCCGCCTTGTCGAAATGAGGAACATGTTGGCTGCTTACCGCTTACTCCAGCCACCAACAACGGATCGGGAGTACCCTCGCAGCTGCCTTCAGATGATGCAATATTATCTTGCCCATGGCAGCCAGCTTATGGAGGAAGAGATAGTGAGAAGGTTAGAGCTTAAGTAAATTTTTAGTTTTCCCGTACGTATAATTAATGGTTAGGTGGATCTTTATGACGGACATCAACACTTTTCAATTGACTTTTTATATATCTATATATTATAGGATAGCTATCTGTATCAAGGTGTTCATCATCATTATTGCGAAGAAAGGAGCCCCTCCTTACTGTCTGATCCACGTAGTTGGATGTTCTTTACTCTCGCTTCATAACACGACGCCGCAAGCGCACGCAACAGCCGGCCAAAAGCTCTACAGGATACCCCGAGGCCTGCACTCGTTCCTGCCAGGCAACTTGACTAACCTTGTTGGCGCGGAGCTTCCAGGCGCTGTGACGCTAGCCTCCTTATCAAGTGTATGCGAAGGCAGCACAATTTCTTCCTTGCACTAAGAGAGACTAATGATCCTCGCAATAGCCCATTTGTTCTCCGATAAAACTGGCTCTGCCTTTGACTACGTGCGTCCTTCATTAGTTTTTCAGAAATTCAAATTGTGGGCACGAAATAGCTAGCGTTTGGTTTTCAGTATATTATGGTAGAAAACACAAGTAATATCAACGCCAACCAACTATTGTTCATACTGATCATTTTTTCATAGTAGCTGCGAGAGATGCCAGGACGTGTGGCCGCGAACGCAGGAGTGAAGAGCAGAGGCCTAGAAATCTATGAATCGGCGAAACCGGTGGTCAGAGCACAGGAATCAGAAGGAATATCGACAGAGCTCGAAGAGGTTGGCGGAGGAAGCTCGTCTGCGTCCTGCGGATATTCTCAACATCAATTGCGACAAATTTCACAGTATGGCACAAAAAGCAAAAGTCTCCTCTTCCTCATAGTCATAAGATGAAGGAACATCAAATACAATACTAGACCTGCTCCTTCTCTAATCGCAAAAGCACCAAGAAGAAAATCTTGCTGCCCACCGCCGTCATTTATGGTCAAGAATTGGCACTCAATTCTCTCGTCATTTTCTCGAGGGCATCCTCTTCCCATATACAATACAAGGGAAGAGGTACCGAGACGTGGGGTCATCTAAGTAGATGAATTGAAGCACGCTCTAAGCCATTGCAAAGTGGGGAGTGAATCGACGAAACCAGAGGGACTGCGAGCGTGTCTTAGACCCCGTGGGTTACGCCGAATTCAAGGCGAGGACTTCCAGATCTATATGCGGCAAAGTCTTTCACACATCCGCTTCATACTCATTACTGGTACCTACTAAGTATTTAGTACTCTACTAGCAACGGCGACCCGCCTCGTTTATTGTACCAGGCCTTTTGAAGATTTTCATGGTACTTCAGACCACACCTATGTATAGATATTGTAGGTAGTTGTAAGTAGATCATCTACAACTTCATATTTCTAGACTGTCATACTTGTGTCGTCGTGGGTAATTGTCGAATTTCTCTGACTGGTCTAGTCCCTCTCGTCAAACATAGCCAATGATGACGGGAGATCCAACTTGTCTAGAACTCGAAGATTCCTTTCATATAGATGGTCTTCAAATCTGTTGCACCACCCATTCTAGATTCTACGCATGATTCCCGGCGAGCGCAGGAGTACCTCGACAAGTTCTATGCTGCTTTTTCCGCCTACGTCATGCAGGATCCCTTCCAGGTCTCCCTGGATCTTCCGGTGAACTCAGAGTTATTCGAGCACACGATAAGGAAAATAGTAATGCAAGCAAGTTCGGATGAATAAGCAAATCAATGGGTGATGCGCGCAGGTGCGGAAAATAGCGACGCAGACAAGTGTCAAAACCGCTCTCGAATGTTCTGTCACTAAGTGGTCGTGTCTAACATTAACTTCTTCCTTCAACATGAGAGGAGAGGATATACAAGATATTTTTGTGCTAATTTCATATGGTGGAATAGAGTCTCATGCGTTAATCGCGCGGAACATCTTCCTGGAAAGCAGGTACAAGAATTGGAAGCACCTTTTTTCCTGACTATCAATCGCACAGTATTGCCCGAAGAGATGCTCGGGCTGAAGAGTGTCGCATTTGTCTGCTCTCATTACTCACGACACTCGTAAACCCTCAACTAGAGAAAAGCGGGAAATAAACAACAGGACACAATGATTGTAAAAACGGAATGTTCTACTATAGAGAACAATTTGGAAGAGAGCGACTTCTTGGCCAAGTAAAGGAGAGGCATTTCTGTTTTCATTACCGCAACAAGTAAACTTTTAGCAGGTATGATGACCACTGCGAAGGTACCGTAAAATTTCGAGAACCCCTCTAACTATGGCGCAGAACATTCAAAAAAGCAAAAGGCCTCTTCTCCAAAGAGCGGACCTCGCCTTCCGCTACTCCCACTTCTCCAAAAAGTATGATAGACTGACAACAGAAGAACATTCATGCAATCATTTTCTTGTCAAAATTGTTGTTAGAAAAATGAACAGAAATATGAGCCACAACGGAACGGATGATCAACATCATTACATATAACAGACCAACTATATTTGAAGATCTTGAACCGCAAGAAATGTATGTTCTCGTTGATAGTTCGGGACGATCGTTAGAGACGCGAGCATGGAGGTGGTAAGCATGAAGTTGCGAGGTCTCAGCGTGTCTTCATCTAATTTATTGTTCCTACACTGAGTAGGTCGCACGTCCCATAAGATAAACAAGATGAAGGGATCACTGTTGGCGTCGTGTGTTATCCTCGTACTGCGGGAGGGCTCCGCAGTCGATGCACATGCATTCACAGCGCTTTTTGCGCACCATCAACCGCCTCCGAGTAGTTCGAAGAAGAAGTCGGCGCCTGCTTCCGCGACGGCGCCGACACTTCACAGTAGAATACGGCGGAGAAAGACGCCCATGTATCGACGGTTATTATCTTAAGGCTGTGGAGGCTGACACTTCTACTAGTTTCTCCATGTGGTGCGTGCGTGTCCTTATAAGCAGTATTGTAGATACTTTTGCAGTCCGAGGAGGCAATATTTTGATGAAGGTATGAGTTCTGATTCGTGCAGAAAATGAAAAATTTTTATAGTACTCCAGCAAAACAACTACGAACAGCTTCAGTGATACTTAATCTTCTTAATCTGTAGGTTGTAGTTCGCCTTTGTGATTATGGCTTTAAAAATGATCAACAAGGAAGGAGGCGGTGCCCGAATATGGGAGCTTACCCCGTTCGTCTTCCATCGCTACTCTTGATCATGATTTGGAGCTTGAGAACGAGCGCGATGGTGAAACGATTATTAAGGGTAAGTAGGTTAAAGGTGTTCTTCTTACCGTTCGTTTTGCCTTTCTGAACGGGGAGAGGCATAACGAATGGGGTGAACGAACACCAACAGCTTGCCCCTAAGATTACAACAACCGACAGCGACGAGGAAATGGACGACGAAAGCAGTGACGAAGACGAAAGCAGTGATGAGGATGACGACGAAGACAGTAATGCACACGGAGACAGCGATGAAGACGAACAACACGAACAGACGTCCGCATTATCTTCCAAGAAGAACAGGCGAAATACGATTTCTCGAAAAATATTGAACAAATTACCTAGTAGTTTAGCTTTAGCATCATCCTACTCGTCTGGTGACGAAACGCTGAGTTTCGCAGAAGTGGGTGTATTTCCTCTGGAGAGGCCACAACCAGTGAGAAATGGTAATGCGGCAGATTGGAAGGCGCTACTAACGAAGGAATTTTTACAAGAGCCGTTGAGTTATGCCTTGCGTTTCCATAAAATGGCGTCTTGCCTTCTCCTCGTAGAAATAAAATGATCATAGCATAAGAATGCTATATATAGACATTCTTCTTTTATGGCCTAGAAGACTTCTTTCTCTTCTTTTGCCTGCACATTTAGTTCTAGTACTGACGATTTTCTTAGACTAGTACCTTCCGTTGCTCCCATCTATCTCGTAGTGGTGTCTCTCGAGACGAGTGAAGTAAGTACTTACAATCCTCAGTATCCGTTGCTCTCGTTGCTTTCGAGCGCCCTTTTGTGCTGCTCTTGCTCTTGAAGTAGAACGGTTGGATATCTTTCGGGGCCATACCTCGACTCGAATATCTACGGCAACAGTATCCATCTTAACAACTACCTCTAATGCAGCTGGCGAAGCAGAGGGTGGCTTGGGCTGATGAACAAAAAGTGTCTCGATGCTACTCGCAGTCTTGTTAACAAAATATGATTGGGCTCTTACCCGTCCGTACCTCCTAAGTTCCTAGACGTCGGACTTTCAAGCTTCGTCCCTCCGTGCCTATAATGTAGTACTTACCTTGACTAGTTTTTATAATACTACTTATACTCATTTATCGGGGCTTGGTAGGTCTAAGTTGTCGCACATCATAACGAGAGAGATGCAGGCTAGTAGTTCGCTGGGACCTCATGTTTTCACCCTTTGCGTTGACCGTGAAGATTTTTCAACAATGTTGATTATCGACTATGTATTTTATTTAGCGTGAAACAAAAAGACAGACTACTTACTAATTCAAACTACCGCTCTAACTGAAACTACTACGACCAACTACGACGTGGCTGCTTACCGGCACTGGAATGACTGGGATGGGACAACACAGGCGGGGACAGGCTGGGCGCGTGAAAATTCGATGGATTTTCCGGAAAGTGCGAATCGTGGAATCTTTAAGGGTCATCAAGGGTAGTCAATAAAATCATCACCCGTCCTAAGTAACTGCTGGACTATGCTTAGTAGGAGTGGATTCCCAATTATGATTTTAAGGGTGAGGATTGACGGGCAAATAAGGAGAATTCACTCGTCAACCCCGGATGATAATCGCCTGCTCACCTTTAAATTCGCAAGCGAGAACGCTGCCAAGATGATTTGCGGCACTGTCACTGAGCCAGACAAGTCCTACTGTTTATGTTCTACTTGTTGTACCATCTCCTTGTTCATAAATGCATCTTGAATCCGTGCCATGTACTCATCGATTTGAGGTAAGCATGCATAGGTTCTTTTGCAAAAGAATAGGTTGCAGTCTCGGAGAAATGACCAGCCTCACCGTACCACACAGATGAATATCAGAAGGTCTCTTCAGAAGCTTGTGATCGTCTTCTGCCGTCTTCTGTAGAGATCTGGTCTACTTCTTTCGATTTCCTGATTCATACTGAGTAGCTTATCCACCTTTCGTAGTCTGAGAAGCTTGTCCACGTTTCGATTTCCTGATTCATACTTTTGGGGTATACAGTTTGGAAACCCGCAAGCCGATCCCGTCACTCTGGTATCGGACCACCGCATCAAGTACATGTATGAAGTTGAAACCTTATGTACATTAACACTGCATAAAGTACCCGTATCAAGTTGAAGCCTTATCTATGTACATTAACACCGCATAAAGTACATGTATGAAGCCTTATCTACAATATTACTGCATAAAGTACAACATGTATGAAGTTGGAGCGGGTACATTCATTCACTCATTCTCATTCATTGTATAAACTATAAAGTACATGTATGAATTTGAAGCCTTATGTACGTTAATATTCACAGTATGGGGCCGGGCGGCTCCGGTTCATTGTAAACGATCCATACCTGACCTATAAATAGCTACATGTACTTGCGTTAACAAATAAAGTGAGTCACCGAGACGGAGACAAGCTTCAGCATCATAAGTGACATTCTGTATAATAATTAGGACTCTGATAACGCACAATGCGTTACTAATTAGGAGAAGCACATCATGGAGAACTGTTGCATAGGAGGCACATCATGGATAGATAGTACTAATTGAGCTTTCGTCGCTATAATACTAAAAGTCCCAATATTCTTGTTGAGATTTTTTGATATACCACACAATTAGCAAGGGTTAGTTTTATTATTAAAAGTCTCAATATTCTTGTTGAGATTTTTTGATATACCACATGCTTAACAAGGGTTAGTTTTATATACGGATTTCTTTTTATCCGAAGTGAGATGAACTGACATCATCAATATTTCAAAGGGGCGCAGAAGAAGGAGCTGCATTTTTGTTCTTTAATTTAGGTTTAGTGAAGACTAGTCGTTTCCCGTGTGTTTAGCGGTCCGAGAGGATGGAAAGGTGAACGAGGGAGACGGAGCTGCTAGGAGCAGGAGACACCACGGCGCGTGGGGAATATAGCCCGCATGAGCTCTTTCTTCAGGACAATGCCCCCCGGCGCGTGCAGGTTTCCCCGCAGATTCTCGGAGAAAACAACCCCACGGAGCTCTTGGGCGGGCTCCAGCCTCCGGCTCACCGTACCGCGGGCGATCTCTTCCCGGTACGCGAGCCGATTCGGGCCCCTTTGCGGTCCTGACGTTAGACGGCCCAAACGCGGCTGGCGGCCGCGTTAGAGCCCGCTAACGTCTTCGCGACTCGGTGAAACAGTGTCACACGCCAAAACTGTGACCCGCCGAAACTCTGAGGCGGAAAACCCAGACATGCCGAAACTCTGAGGCGCGAAACTCTGAGGCGCGAAACTCTGAGGCGCGAAGCCCTGACATAGCGCAACTCTGAGGCGGGAAACCCTGACAGCCCGAAACTCTGAGGCGCGAAACTCTGAGGCGCTAGACCCTGACACTACGCAACTTTGAGGCGGGAAACCTTGAGACGGCAAAACTCTGAGGCGCAAAACTCTGAGGCGCTAAAACCTGACCTGGCGCAACTCTGAGGCGGGGAACTCTGAGGCGCAAAACCCTGACATGCCGAAACTCTGAGGCGCGAAGCCCTGACACTGCGCAACTCTGAGGCGGGAAGCCCCGACATTTCGAAACTCTGACCTTCGAAACTCTGAGGCGCTAAACCCTGACCTGGCGGAAGTCTAAGGCGGGAAGCCTTGACATCCTGAAACTCTGAGGCGCGAAACTCTGAGGCGCTAAACCCTGACGTGGCGCAACTTTGAGGCGGAAAGCCCTGACATGCCGAAACTCCGAGGCGCGAAACTCTGAGGCGCTAAACCCTGACCTGGCGCGATGAAGCGGGAAGCCTTGACATGCCGAAACTCTGAGGCGCTAAACCCTGACATTGCGCCACTCTGAGGCGGGAGCCAAGCCCTGAGATGCCAAACCCTGAGATGCCAAACCCTGAGATGCCAAACCCTGACGCCGTTTGTGCCTGCAAAACCCTGAGAACTGGATCCTGACTTTTGTGCCCCTTTTTGCAAACCCTGAGATGCCAAACCCTGACCCGACCGCGATTTAGCCCTCCCTGGGAGCCCTGGGATTCCCTGGCTTTCCCCTTAAAACTCTGAGAGTCCTGGTCCGTTGATTTCTGCCCCTTGTGGTTCTCCTTGCTCGCCCTTAAAACCCTGACGTCAGACCTCGATTTTTGCCGATCATTAGTAAAGATAGAGTTAGTTCTTCGTATAGCTCTTATGCTGCAAAGCTAGACGGCGACAACCCGACGGTGAATATGGCAGCAACCTTTCAGTGGAAGGCTCATTGCGCAGACGCAGCAAATACCACGGACGGCGGGAAAAGCTATACGCTGATTCGCATGCCAGCTACAGACTACTCTAAGACCCCAAGCCCTAACCGTCGAAGGGGTACCCTCGTCGTCTCAGAACGAGTGCTAGCTTCTTATTTAGTTGATTCTTTCACTCGTTTTTTTTTATTTCTAGTTGCTTGGGGCTCAACCGGAAACATTGAATAACAATATACTTCATCAAATTTAATTTCTGCCGATCCGGTGCTGAATGCGCAGGGCTGAGGCAGGAGCCCATCTGAGTCTGAGTCTGAATACTAGAAATAGGTAACTACGTTCTCTGAATCTTTTTTTTATAGTAGATGCAGTCCCATCATTCACATTCGGAGACTGCTCTCACGTACACACCACTCAACATTTGGGTCGAACTTGCATCTACCGATGCTCCTTTTTCTCCCTGGATTGTATTTTTCTAGCTGTACGTCCAGCAAAGTGACTGAAAATCGGCAACATCATATTAAGTACTACTTTGATTGGGTCGGTAAGAGATGAACGAAGAGCGACGTGCGTAAATCAAATATTTCTACTATTCTTCGTTTTCCCACGATGTTCGAAGTTGTTGCAGTGCTATCTAGGGTGCAACTTTCTTAGTGGGCTCCGCAAATAGAATTCCCCTAGCACGTTTTTTCTTTGTTTATCCTTATTATGTCTTTGTTTTCTCGTCAAAATACTTAGGAATTTATCCTGTTGGAGGCTGCTCTAAACGCGTTCTCTTTCTTTTTGATTTTCTCGTCAGCATAGGCAATTATCGTGTTGGAGGCTCTAAGTGAAACTGGAGAACTCACTGCTTCAACGCCACATCGAGACTTGTCAACGGACACCTCCACTTTCGCAGGCGAGTAGCTGCGAGTCATGGCTGGGGATGCAACAACTGGAAAAATTGGCGACGTTGTACAGCAATCTGTACCTATCGTGTATGGCCATCTTCTTCTTCACCTGCTTCTACTTCTTGTTTTTAAAAAAACGCATCTTCGTCTAGTTGTTTTTCTTGCTAGAGCTAGTACTTGGTGAATTTGAATTTGAAAGTAATGTAAGCATCTTCCGAAGTCTTATCGCTTAAGGTTCGTCGACTCTGGCCAGGTACAACCGTTGAACACCAAATTGCTTCTCTGACTGCAGATGACAAGACCACCCTGCCCAAAACCTTGTTTTATTGCTAGGTGTGAGTTGTGATTTTCACTTTTTTGATTCTCGACGATCGACTCCTTACCACGGGAGTGTGAACCAAAAATATCTCAACAACCACACTTACTTCATACCTTTGCCTCTTCGATTAAGGCTAGCGATAATTCAGCATCTTTCTGGAGTGCGCGACCTTTGATTCCTGATGACAAATGGAATACTCAGCAGTCTGTCTGAGACTACGTGTTATGATTAATTCTCAAGCACGACAGCAACGGGAAAACGACCCGCATGAAAGTATTCCACTTCTGAAAACTTACTTGAATTTGAAAGAACAGGAATCAATACAAGAATAGCAAAGATTAAGGTCACCGTAAATGCATCCGCAGCATCCCCTACTTGGCTGTTTTTTCAGGTGAAAAAAGATAAGAAATTTTCTCAAAGAAACGCCCAAGGAAGCTTAAAATTTCAAGGAAGATGCAAATGCGGAAAATCTAAGCTAAAGGATGATGAATATCGGATAGCTATTCATCTATGGCTGCAACGACCTACAATCCATCTCCAGAACTGCAACATTTTGTATTAAGGCTTTCCCTAATCCATCTCTTCTATGCAGAGATGATCCCTCAAGCGTAGGCATGCCTCCCAATACAAAGGAGACATTCTTGAAACATACTGTTGAGGGATCTACTCCACAGGGATGCATTGAAGAGACCTCTAACCAGAAGCATCTTGGAGCTGTGGCATAACGGGAAAGCAGGTCCAAGATAACACTAAGCTGTTGGTTCCACCGAGATGGATTGGCATTTGGGTGAGCTCCAACTTAATTCGAGCTACGTGACTGTGTCGGGTTTACGTGGCGACGATTCAGGCCTGTGCGGTACATTGAGGGGGTTCCCTTAAGAATAAAAATGAACTTGCCCTGTGTCACGTTAGAGTATTATCGCACAGTCAGTACTGCATAGCCACAGGCCACTTTGTGTCAACACGAGGCACTACTTCACTGAGTGGCCTCATACATAGATGCGGAAGGCTTCAGTAGTTGTAGAAGATTTGTGCCGGCGGCTTACCGGTTTCTCGTCCCATGATTAATTAGCTGAGTGGACATTTTGCGGCGTGTAGACAGTTGGACAAGAAAAAATGGCTATAATAAAGTAGGGCCAATATAACATGACACGACGTGCCGCCAGCAGTGTACTTCTTATCCATAACGGGACAAGCTTCTCTTTACTGAAGAAGAAACAGCTTTTCTTTATCTATAACGGGACAACCTTCTGAAGTAAGAGACAACCTTCTTATCTGTAATGAGGAGACAAGGTTCGTATCCATAACGGCAAGGTGTTCCATAAGACAGTCGTGCTGAGTAAGAGATACAAGTTGTTGAGGCCAGGAGCAGAGCATATATTTGTACTAGTCGTGACCAGATTGATAAGACGATTGCGAAGAATTTTCGTGGGAAGAAACAGAAAGAAAGACTGCGGAGAATCAGGGAGCCTTTTAGCAGGGGACGCAAAAACACGCCGTAGCAGGGCTCGCGCTAGCGCGGGGACCGACATCCTGCCGTGCGCAAGTTGTCCCCGTACCCGAAACCCTGCCCCGCGATACTCTGGCTCGCCCGAAACCGTGACCCCAAAGCCCTGACTTCCGAAGGCCTGACTTCCGAAGCCCTGACTTCCGAAACTCGGACTCCTGCCGCCCTGACTGCCAAGCCCTTCCCCTCAAAACCCTGGTCCCCGCAACCCTAACCCCCGCTAGCCCAAACCCCGCAATTCTGATCCCCAAAACTTTGACGCCCCCGAACCTGACCCCCGAAACCCTGACGCCCAGGACCCTGGCCCCCGAAACAGAAACACTGGCCTGGTGCTCGCCCGCAGAAACGTCGCGCTTATTGCTTTCATGTCGACCCTTAGTGCGTCAACGGTGACACGATTCAGCCTTTCGTTTTGCTTTCGTGTCAACTCTGGGTTCGTCAGCTTTGACACGACTAGTAAAGATTTTGCCAACTCTGAGGCGCCTACCCTATGGAAATTCGAAAAATTTTCCGAGTCTGGGACTTTCCACCCTGGCACTGGCATCAAAACCTTGAGACTTTTCAGGCGTGGGAAAACTCTGGCGAACTCGGTCTTTCTTCTCTCTACTCTGTAGCCCTTGCCTTGCGTTCTCCTGCCCCTTGTGATTCTCGCAGCCGCACGGGAAAACCTAGACAACAAGTCTCGGCTTTCGTCGACTGTTGTAATATATAAAGAGGAATTAAGGTCTCCTGAGAACGGTAGTGCGATGTTTGAGCAAGCCTCTATATTCTACTTTCACTCTTTGTTTATATATAACGGAAACCGGAAGTTCCGCGATCGACATCAATCATATATACTGCTTAGCTCTAAGTATGGACGAGATGGAGCTTGCCAAAAACCCAAACGAGATAATGGGTCAGTGCGACTTCTACACACAGTTCAGGTTATGTATATAAAGATATAATTGATTCCTTCTAGTTGGGCCTGCTCGACCAGAATATAAAAAGATATGATTGATTTTTTGGCGGGTAGTTTTTGTTCACCATGTTGCTTGTACCATGCTCGCGAACGCTCACATCCGGATCCGCCGCACAGAGAAGATATATTAACAGAAATAAACGACCGCCTTTAGTAACTTCGTCGTACATCAAGTACTAATACGTAAAAGTAGAAGATAGAAGATTAGCATACATAGAGCTAGAACTAGATGAAGATGCAGCTCAGGTGCATTAGAGACCCCCTGCTTCTACTCCCGACGTGCTCGGCCCTAAAACGAAACCCGAAATGCGAGGTCTGGACAGGTAGTGCCGCGAAGGCGCAGTTTCCGGGAGGCATTGCTCTTCCACACAACTGGAGTGCACAGTGGGCAGAAGAGAAATTCTCACATGGAAGCGTCGTAATGATTAAGGCTCCTCAAGTCTATATAATTCTGTGTTATTCCTGCTTCTTTTTGAAGAGATTTTTCCTAGGAGATTTCTCTAGTACTAAGTATTCTCAAGAAAGGATGAATAACAATAATTGTAATTCATCTCTGAGATGAAGACGACCTGAGTCGAAGATGAAGGATCGCGAGCGCTAAAATGAGGACGGATACTTCGGAAACTCAACTGAACCTGTATAATGGCACCCCGTGGACTTATGAAAATCGTATGAAATTCGAAAAAAAGACTACCCTACACTATTCTCACAAGTGTTGAAACTACATCCAGTAGATGTAAACCCAAACCTCCCCAAAGTTGTAAGCATTTTCACTCGATATAAATCAACATATTGTAAGTGTTATTATATTTGTAAGTAGTCGTGCTTGTAAATTGGAACAATGCAGTTTCACTTCGTTTTATGACGGTATATCTAATGGAGAAGCCGGCACATTGAATCGGCCGACGAGAGATGCGAAACACGCGCGGAGGGTAGCGAAGGATGCACAAGGGTTATGATAGATATGCTTAATTGTATCCCTGTTGACTGTACTTGTCACCTCATTACGCTACAGACTTTCTCGGCGAGTCTTTGACTGTCGCAGGATATGTTTCGTCTTGCGGTTCGGTCTGACCACTTGAGACGCAGTGAAGATGATGAATTTTCCAGGGGCCAGAACTACACTTTCTAATCAGGGGCCAGCGCCAGACGGTCCTGAGGACCACGTGGCAGGGGAATTCCGATGGTACGAATCTGATCCAGAATTCATCCACCCGCCTGCGCAGGAGGATGACGCACAAGACGATAGTTAGATCTAAATTTGGACTCGTACTTCTAGTTCTACTTCTGCACCACCAGGCATTACGCCGACGCTGGCGCAGAATTTCTTTTTATGTTTAGGATGTATTTTCGCCATATATTTTCAGGCGCTCCTGAGCTAATTACACTGGTATAAATTACTTGTACCATAAATATTCCAAGCAGAATTGCGTCAAAGCCAGTTTCTGCTAGCTCTTGCCCTACGACTATATCAAAGCCTCAAGAGTATTCTTTTTTCACAACTGAGTGAGTCTGACATAAACGTGCGCGCCCAGGAGCCAGATTGCAACATCGAAAACGCAATTGCTTATTGCGGAGTCTTTATCTTCTCTGTTGTAGCTCTAATTTAGGAGTGCGACCACATTTTTTTCGACAAGCAGCTCGAGGAGCACATTGTGGACAAAAAAGAAACTGTGCTTCGGAAGTAAGTGCGGAATGGGAATAGAAGCATTGCTGGAACAACAAGAACGGTAGATGTATTATTGTCAGTAGTGTTCACAGAAATCTATGCTTCCACGCATCTTCGTCGAGTGTTAGTGTTTAAAAGGAAATATTAGGAGACAGCGAAAATGCGCCTCAGAAAGGATTCCTGGTAGTTCCTCCAATTGCATCAGCTGCAGCATCAGCTCACCACCGGACAGCGGATCGATAGAATGCATGTGAATCTAAAAATATTCCTCTTTCTACGCGCCACCACTAGAAGTAGTACACCACGGTTGAGATGCTCGTTTAGACTTAACGAAATTCGTTTACTCTTTCAACAGATCGAGATGATCACGGCAGCTAATGCAACTAGTAGACAAGAACTTACAAAAGCGTGCTTTTTTACTCTCTCTTGCTTTGCGTCTTCAATGTCAAATAGAGCAGCAGCGGGCGCTGCTCTAGGTGAATCACACGTGAATACCGAAATATGATGAACAATCACAACAGCGAGCAACTGGAACAGATGAAATTTAACGATGCCACAGAAGAATGTTTGAAACGACAATGAACTCGGCCGCGAACAATGTTGTCGCCGTGTAAGGCGACCGCCGCAGGCGGATCGATGTCAGCTTCGGTGAGCATTCCTTCGAGGAGCAAGTCCAGACCATAATAAGGTCACTCGAGGATTAATTTGATAACATGGACACATCGGGTTTTAGGTTCCGATTGAATTTGTCGAGCGAAGCCCTTCCCATCTCTTCCTTGTAGTTGCTGGGCCACACTTTCTGCTCACTGTATTGCTCGACAGCTACAGTGACAAAAAAAGGACGACGGAGTGATGAGAACTGAGGCAGACGAGCTGAGAGAAGTGATGAATATAGGCATGAGAGGAGGAGTGAAGTTGATATTGACTTTCTTCTAGACAGAAAATATCTATATCAGAGATGATGAGCTGAAATGAAATGAGCATAGAAGAAAAAGTAATAAGATTCGAAACTCTACGAGTACTTTTTTGAATTCGAAAACAAATGAATTTTGATGTTCAAACTAGCACAATCTTAGTCCAAGAATTAAATGATTGGTTTTGACAGGCATGACTCCTATTAAGAGTTAAGTAGTCGTGCTTTTTTGTGGTTCCTCGAACGCTTCTACCAAAATTTTCAGCATTGATGAATTTCTACAACACATACACGGAAAGACTACTAGGATTACTGGTGCTGGTGCGCCATCGTATCCAGTGATGTCGTCACGTGTGATCGAAGTCTGACACCGTAACACAAGATACTCGCTCAGTTCGAAGTTGATGATACAACTCCTGTGTAGAGAAGGCATCGGCGAGGTGGCTTCGACCAGCCGAATAAACAATCGAATCAAGGAAGTGCTTGGGGGTGGTGACGATGTCAGCTTTAGCGTAGCTGTGTGTCCGGAGTTGATAACATGACTGGTTTTTCTTGATAACAACATCGAAACTGGCACTGGGATATACTGTGAACGAATATGGAGACCATCTGGAAGGCGCGTTGTAGTAGTCCTCGATGATGTGGAGATATAAAATTAAGGCTGTGCCTGGCGCTAAAGCATGCTCAACAGCAAGATTATTCAACCTACTTGAAGGCTCTTCTTCCCTTTGAAATATGTGTCTTAATTCTTTTTAGCCAACAGTCACAGTGGCGTAATCAATATAATATCAAGGACATCTTCTGGACGAGAAATAGCTCAACCATTTGTGATCTCTGAAAGAGAAGCCAAGGAAGAATCATGTAAGGGATGCGCTGACCATGGTAGTTCATCTAATGACGACGTTGGACACGAAGATGCTGTGGAGGTATAGCATCGCTGCGCTGCAGTCCAAGAAATGCTGGTGCGCGGTCCTCGGGTGCCTGGTTCTAGCGTCGTCGTATTTGGCGCCAGGGAGGAGCTCAGTTGCAGTCTTAGATAAGGGCTCTCCCAGAACGCGGGCGGAAGCATCGACCTCGTCCGACATCGCTGGTGTCTCCTTCGGCAGCACAAACAACAAGGAACTGCTCAGCAACGGTACTAGTAGAACTAGTCCAACTAGAAATGTGAAAGTAAAAAAGCATCAACAAGAGGATCACGTGGAGCAGCAATTAGCCGCGGCAAACATCAAACCTCTGGCATTATTACGGATTCAGAAAATCCATCTTCTCCCTCGCGAAAGATCGGACATCTTGTCGCCGCTTTGAAGTAAAAACGAGCAACAAGATACTCATCCATCCGAACAATGGATTTTACATTTATTCATGATTATCGTCTGTTCTATTATAACTCGCGTTTCCTATATGATCTTCTGTCGTCGCCTCAAGTTAGTACTTATTTATCTATCATCGCAGCACTTCATGCGTCGCCATTTCTCTGTCCTCCTTTGCTTTCAGTTTTCCATATGCTTTTCAGCTTTGGTTGCGCCTTAGTTGTTCTACAAGAAATAGTCGAGTGTACGGCTCTTTCGATAGTCGTAGACTTGGTGGCCGAATGTGCGGCCTTATGCTCCCCCAGTATGCACCTATTTATTTGTTTAGGAGAAGTGTGTACTTAATTGATTAAAAGGGAGGCAGCACATATTCCTTAGGAATTCCTAACGAAAAAAAAATAGAGTCAACGTGGTTTTTTCGCGAGTATTGAATGAATGAATGCATGAGCGATCTTATTGATATTGTAAGGTGTATCTAATATTTTTAGATCATGACCACGTGTGGGCAGACAAGCGCACGAGAACGGGCCGGGAAGCGAGGCGACGAAAGCGTAGCACAGGCGTCAAGCCCCAGGACCTTGTGCTCCCGTCTCCGCTGGCAGATGACCCAGGCCTACGCGACTATGACCACCACGCATCACCCATAACTTAGCGATTTCATTCATCCCCCCAGATTCTCCATCTTTCCTCTCATCTGTTTCGCTTATTTCTTATTCACGAAGAACGTGAGAAAAGCACTAGATAAATAGACAAGCAAACAGACGAGCAAAGAACGCATTGCAGAAAAACTTGTTTTGCTCCAAGCTCTAACTACTGTTTGAAAACGAGTCACCGTTTTCTGTGACGAACACGATCCACGAGGCAGAGGCTCTCTCTCTCAATGTTAAGATTGTCACCGAGAGAGCATCCTCAACACCAAAATAATTATCCCACCTGGCCCTTTTTCTACCTGAACAAGAAGCGTCCAAGGATATGACTCTCAGGGAAGATGCGAACGTGGCAGCTCTAACAATGAAGAGGCGCAGCATGAGGATGCGCACCACGAGAACACCTATAATAGCTATGAAAAAAACTAAATAAAACCCAACAGCGATATTATCACGACTTCTTCAGGTCTATTTTCATACACTTAAATTTATTTTCCATTAGAAGTTTATCGCCATCTGATAATTCAAGCGCAATTTATCAATGGGTTTTATACAAAGGGGCTCTTAATGGTAATTGAATTATCTGAATTTCTTATTATTTTGAGAAGTATCTAGATCAATGCTCATACTACTTCCTGGTGCACTGATGATCAACTGAGCTCGTCGCTATAACGACTACACAGAAGCCTACGAGGGTGCTAGCAGTGTGGACGAAAAACAAGGTGGATTGGCAGCGTCTTTCTTAGAGACCATGTCCCTGGAGACCCACACCCATGCCGAGAGAAGCTTTGCAACTCCAGGGGACATCGTGTATGAAACTGCCGTAACCACTCTCGCGGATGGGCAGGACTATGTTGTTATGGTTCAGCGCTTGTTCCAGTTCCCGCAGAAAATTTTGGTTCTGATGATATTGCTCGTTTCAGTAAGCAAAAGCAATACCTCTAGGATATTAGAACTTCATCGGTTATACATTTTACAGGAAAAGATCTAGGACAATGTGAGCGTGCTAACTACTATGACTTTCAGGAATTATTGTTTGCGCTGACTTAAGCTTAGGCTTAGCTAAGTCCTCCTCCTACCTTAAAGAAGTGCGTACTTAGCTAAGTCGAGTACACTGATGCTAGTAGACTCCTCCTCCTCCTTGATGTGTATGTGAGTAGTACTCCTATTTTGAAATAGGCTTAGAAGATTATTGTCCTTGTCGATTGATTGGTTCTTCTACCTCACTCTCTCTCCTGAACAAGTTTTTGACTTCTTCGTATGAACAACCTACTAAGCCTTTGACTACGACGTATGAACAAACTAAGTCTTTGACTACGACGTATGAAGATGAACAACCTAATCCTTTGCCTACGGCGTATGAACAACCTAAGTAAGTAGGTTAGAGTAGCCTCACCGATCTTAGAAAGTAGATTGTTTGTGGCTCATCAGTAGCCTCAATTGTCCCTCCACGTCTTAGGCGGGGCGCAACCTAACGGCCACCGGTTTGCTTGTGCTTTGTTGATTGTGTACCTAGAACCACTCGCGACGTTTCCTTGTTTTTACTGAAGAGCTACAAGTTAGAGCAGGAACCGGAACAAAGCCACTGTCATGCTTGTGGTCTGTTACGATGCACATGGCCGATCGGGTTTTTTGCGTGCCGACCCATATATGTGGTATGCCTACTCGGGTGATTATCATTAAGGCTGTCGACGTGACTTCTCTACCGCTACTAGTTCATCGGCTGTGAGTTCTCTACTGCTGGCTGTGGGCGTTACTTCATCGGATGTCGACGTTGCTTTTCTACTACTACTATTATTTTCAAGGCTCCTGTCGACTCGAGTTAATGAGTAAGAGTACACGACTGGCATTTCTTGAAAGTACTACTCCACTGGAAAAGTACTGAAAAGCTTCATATATTCGATAAACTGAAATAACTTCTGAGTAAAGTGATCTAAGAGAGCTACTAACTTAGAACAGTACTCTTGAACTTCCTTGCTTATTTTCAGTTTTCGAATAACTAAGGGTCTTTGATTTCAGTCTCAAGAGGGCGCCCAAACCGCGGAAATAAAGAAATACATAGAAATGAATAATTAACTTCACGAAGAGAGATGAGGATAACGAACTATGGTCATGGACAGCCCTAATCTACGGCGCTAGGCGTCATCAAGAGATTAATCCGGAGGTATAAGAAAAAGTGGTGGTACAGAAAAGTGAAGAGGCTGAAGCTGTACTGCGATTAGGGCTCCTCGTCCTCCTGTGGGAAATGTCGTCGTCTGGGTGGTGAAAGAAATCTTCAAGAAGAAAAAAGTGCTTCTTGAATGATAGTACTACTTCATCGTCTTCCTGAGAAGATGACGACACATAAGTACATATCTATCCGAAAGGTTCATCCTCAGATGAAGGTGCATTTTTTCCTTCGGTCGCTAATGTGATATCGAGAACACCCGGAAATCCTTCCAGCGCCTGAGCTCCGGCTATTTTCTCGCGAAAACCTACAATTACGAGAAAGACTTTCTCTTTTTTATCGGAAATTAAGATTCTTGATATTCTCAGTAGGCTTACCCTCGAGCTCGGGTCGCTACGGAACCCGAACCGGGCAGCTCTGAGCTGCTTAATCGTTTGCATGCAGTTTTAGGTGCCTGGCTGTCGTGCTTGTTCAGCATTCTCGCGGGGAAGGCCAGCAAGAACAGTAGACCCCGGCCCCAAAGGAAAAAAAGTCTCGACGTGGTTTCAATCAATGAGTGAGTGAATGCATAAATGAACGAGGCAACTTCTACAAAAAAAACATAAGTTTCATCTTGAAAAAGAGCGCCTATAATAATACTCAATTAAATGAGTCATACTGTGAAAGGTACCTCACTCTAATACCAGGTTCGGGCCGAGCAGGTGGCCGACAGTAGCGGTAGCATTTTCTACAATTATGGCTGCAAGTAGTTTCGACTTAGTTCCCTGGGGTCTGGTCTCAAAGCTGATTTGGTACGTCAGATTGGAGTCACTCCCATCATGTGAGTTTATTCCTTTTTGGTTGCATTTTCTCTGACCACCAGGAATACTGAAAAGATGCATTTCTTTGCTTCAATGTAAGCCGGAACTCCTTGCTTCTCGGAAACCCCTAATACAAATTGTCCCAGAAAGTGGAGTGGGATACCCCGACAGCTCCGAACGAAAGGCAATATTGTTAAGATTGATATCATTTCTCTGCTAGCCGAGTGAAGTAGTTTTAATATGCTTCACAAGAGAAGCGACGCTCCTTCTTCTGTGCTCCATTGCTGTTCTCTAAACCGACCCCCTAAGCAAGAAACTACCTTCAAGTAAATTTTGAGAATCACTTAGTTACAGAATCCTAGACCGAATCCCTCAGCTTTTAGAGGGATAGGTGAAAAAGTGCATCATGGCTTGGCTCTGTGCGCTTCTGCTTCTAGTACTTACGTTGATTGTAGATGGTACGGTTACAGACGCTTCCGCAGTAGGACCAAAGTCTTGGCAGACCACGTAGATGAGCTTTCGTTTGAGAGCATGCAGTGTCCTTGTTTGATCTTCCTCGATGCATTTCGCCGTCATTACTTGAAACCAAAAGATTGGTAGTGTTGAATTAATGCGTTCGTTGACTGGGTTTTAGTTGAACACAGCATTCATTGTAATTGGTAGATTTTAAAATGTAAAATGCTGTGTCTGTTCACGAACGAGAGCACTCCCTTCCGCTTTTAATCATGTTTTTTGGCTTCGCCACTGACGCCGGATCACACAGGAGCACTCATGGTAAGAATGAACAAACCGGAAGATCTCTCTATCAGTAATTGAACTCACTCGCTCCTAGAAACCGATCCGTATCCCTACTATAGTCCTGGGCCGCGAACTACCTATTCTTGTCCCACCTAGTCCTGAACCTGAGTGAATTTCCCAATCTTACAATGCTAGTCCCGAAAAATTCTTCTAACTGAAGATGTTTAACAACCACGGCAGAACTGTAGCCGAACCATTGCTTGACCCTGACGCAGCGACATTCCCAGACAATGATGAGCACTGTATAAGAATATACAAACCAAGTGCCGGGTTGCCAGCGCTTAAGAAGCCGAAAAGATGGTGGAGAAACCTCGGCAAAAATTGGATCAAATTATGTCCACGAAAAGACACAGGAGTCCTTGTTCGGCGGTACATCGACATTTTTATCATATCGCATTGTCAAAAGAATGACGAGAATCAATCATGATGACAAGATTTTGATTTCTCAAACTAATTCATGCGGGAACGAGATCGACAACGACTCTTCTCCTTATAGTTTTACAACTTTCTCATTCTGTTTGAACTTGTCTTTTTATGGCCGTTGCTTCTTGTCTAAAGAAAAACGCACAGGGGAATTGGGTAAAGTTCGACCGATACACTCACTATTGTAACACAGAGACCGGCGCGAGAAAAGGCGGCGTGCCGAGCTCCTGCAACAACAATTGCAATACTCGGTGGAAAAAGAGGTGCGCAAAGTGGCATTGGAGGCGAAAGCGGCATCATATATGGGCAACGCATTGCAGTGGCGTGAACGGTTGCTCCTGGCGTGACTATGAAGGCCTCACTGACGAGAATGGAACGGCGATTGAGCATTGTGACCAAGATTCCCCGGCGCTACCAAGACTCCGACAGATTGCTCACAGCGCTCTATGGATGATGAATTCGAATGCGCTCAAACTGAAGTCTGTTGACTCGAGGTGGGAAATGCATAATTGGGGGGGCGCTTCAGAAACACACGATTTTCGCAATAATGCCGAGGTCGCCATAGTCCCGGCACCCGCTGCGGATGCTGCGCAGGATGACAAGCATGTGCATGTGTACCTAAATCGCGCCCAACGAAAGTTGCCAAGAATCATGAAACGGCCGGAAATTTCGGGCGGAGATAGATATTATCTGGCCACGCATATCCAAAATCCGCGGAAGAGGGCGGAATTTAGGCAGTATTATACGTCGACAACCGAAAAGGTGGTGCACCAGTTTATGTTCATTCCGGTTCCGTTCAAGTGTGAACTATTTTCCACAATATGAATGATGTAGTTTTTTCCATCTGTCAGACCATCGTCGAGGCCCCGCTTTAAGTTTAACCTATACACATTGAAGAGGAAAACGGACAGCCTCGAGCATGTTGGTCTGCTATACATGGGAGAAAATCATCATCCATACACAAGTGTCAGCTGCATCGCAGAGGACCACGAAGGTGTCTTTGAGCCCAACAGCATCTGTGGCACCGAAAATGTCCTCGCCCCGTGTAACAAAGCGTGGTGCTGCAGCAACGTCACAGCGCCAACAGAGGAGGAGATTAACCCAGCTCAGCGGGAATACTATTGTTATGTTCAAGATTACCAACGTCCGACTTTACATACTCATCTTCTATCATCCATCATGTATTTGTTACGATTCTTCATCTACCCAAGAAGTAGGAGCACTACTAATACCTCCATTGTCATTGATTATCCAGAGCTTGAAGCATTATCACGGGCAACCTTCCTTCCGCCTCCGTAGGCATGCTCGTACTTAGATTTCCTCGATGTCTCTTCCCGATTACCATCGATTGGGGGAATCTATTTTTCGCGATTCTTCTAAGGCTCGCTCGCTCCACACAACGTGCAGGAAGCAGAGGGAGAACTGGTCTTCGACATATTTTTAAGGGTAAATCTTGACTTATCCCCTCTTTGAATTTCTTGCTGGTTTACTCCTGTGAGGGCTGGCACGATTCTCGCGCCTAAACTTTACTTGTTGAGTCGTTTCGTTTATTATTGCGAAGACTTTATAGACTATAAAGGCTTTTCTTGTTGCTCTATAATTAATCGAATTGACAAGCGTGCATCAACGAACATCGCAAAGCAAATAAAAACTGTGATGAAGAAAAAGAAATACAATTTTATTGATATTGAAACTCAACTATGTATTGCAATTTTTTTTTACTGATTAACTATTAGCATTTTTTTTTACTGATTAACTATTAGCAAGCTCTAATTTTCCTCATCCTCCATCATTACAACGAAGAAAAATTTGGCGACCCCTACGAGCTGATAGAGGGGACAGGATTCGGGATACCCTACGGAGGACCCTTCAAAATTGCCGTTCAAGAGTCTTTTGATACGGCGCAACCATGCAAGCATACATCCAAATCCCTGGTTGTCATTAGCATGATGGAGAAATGCCTAGTACTAGATGTATTAAATAATGGTTAGGTTAGGAAGATGCTGTTGAGATGATGGAAGAATCTGTAGCCTAACCTAATCCATGTGATCTACTCTCAGCACGTAATGATCAGCGAAGGCCATAGATACCTGAAGATTTATTGATTCTGCACATGGCAGTAGCAGCACATGCGTACTTATTGCTCTACTCCAACAACGTCGGTGCCCAATTATCATCAACACGGACTCGCTGGCTTCGCTCCCGCCCAGGTGTGTCATTCTCGTTGGATTTTCGACAAGACGCAACCTGCTGAACATAGCTAATTACTAGATATCGAGACTCGGGAAAACCTTGGCACTTCTTTGCCATGCGTTAGCCCCTCACGTTTGCCTTGGCTGTTGCCCCTTTTGTTCCGCCTCGCTGTCCCCAGGTCTTTTTTCTCCTTCGCCTTCCTAACCTCCACCTCCCTGCCTTCACCTCCCTGACTCAATTTTCTAACCTCCATCTCCCTGCTTCCACCTCCTTACCTTCACTTCCTTGCTCCCACCTCCCTGCCCTCACCTCCTTGCCCCCATCTTTCTACTCCCACCTTCCTACCCCCACCTCTCTACCTCTACCTTTACCTTTACCTTCCTACCCCCACCTTCCTACCCGCACCTCCCTGCTTTCACCTCCTTCCCCCACCAAGCCGGGACTCTCTAGCTAAAGTTAAACACTTTAGAGATATTTTTGAGTTAAAAGGGAACACTTTCTAGTTAGAGTTTAACACTCCCTAGTTAAAATTTGACACTTTTTGGGTAAAGTTAGACACTTTCTAGCTAAAAGTAGACACTTCTTTTTCGGTAAGGTCAGACAGTTTCTATTTAAGTGTAGACATTTTCTAGTTAAAACTAAACACTTTGCAGCTAAGCTTATACCTTTACTAGTTAAAGCCCGACCGACGCTTACTAGTTAAAGTTGTATGTTTATATGACTCGGAAATTTCGCCCCAAGCCATGACAGAGGAAGTTTTGGCGAGATCCCTCGCCGGGGGTGTCTGCGCTGCTCAACCCCTGACCCTCACCTGCCCAGTGAAGGCGGGACGAATGGCAGAAAACAAGAAAGCACCACAGTCGATAAGGTGGACGCGGGCGGCTCCCCCAGCACCTGGGGCCACTTTGTGGAAGTCGCCCTAGAGTCACCACGTCGGCAACGCTGACGGGCGCGTTGCCTGTGTGTAGGGGTGGCGCAGTCCTCAAGCCATGGCGCCGCATGTGGGCACGTGGTGAGACAGCGAGCCGACTGGTCAAGCCAAATCCATGCGGCAGCTCGGGCCCACCGTCATGGTCGTGGTCAGGTGGCCTGTCATGCGCCACACCGGGCTGCGACGGCTTTCGCCGGCGGTGGCTTGTCAGGGTCACTGTCACACCTGTACAACACACGCGCGCCCTCTGTGGGTGGGTCATGCTGGTCGCCACCAGGTGGGGGGACCCGTTGAACCGGTCTGCCAGCGTCAGTCGCACCAAGAGCCAGGCAACACGCCAAGCACAGGCGTGAGGGTGCGCGTGTGGCTCTATGGGGCTGCCTCTGGGGCTATTGTGGGGCTGTCGCGAACTGAGGCAGCCGACTTGCTGTGAAATCCCAAGCCTGGAGGATGGTGCTCGCAGCGGCCGGCGATACTCGCCAGCCGCGGCGACGCTCTTCGTAGTAACAGCTGTCGCGCCAAAACTTCGCTTGTCGGGCACTGGGGCGAAGTTTCTCAATCATAGTTCACTAGTTTAAGTTATACACTTACTAGCTGAAGTTGGACGCTTTCTAGTTAAAGCTAGACACTTACTAGCTAACTTTCGACATTTATTAGCTAAAGTTAGAGGCTTTCTCGACAGTTTGTAGCTAAAGTCAGACACTTGCTAGCTATAGTTTGGCACTTTCTACATAAAAAAACCTAGACGCTTACTAGTCTATAGGTCGACAGTTGTTACTACTAACTTAGCTAAAGTTGTACACTTACTGGCTAAAGCTATACACTTACTAGCTGAAATTATACATTTATTAATATTACTTCAAGTTCGACGCTTATTAGTTAAAGCTATGCGCTTTCTAGTTAAAATTATATATGTTCCAGGGCTCAGGGCTGAAGGCCCCCCCCCCCCNCTGCGCTCGCGTCTTGCGAGTGCGGGCTGTGTGAGTGTGTGTCTTGCGAGTCAGTGCGAGCCGTGTCGTGTGAGTGTGAGCCGCGCCTCGCGAGTGCGCGCCGCGTGCGTCTTGCGAGTGCGGGCCGCGTCTTGTGAGTCGCGCACCGCGTTGGCGGGTCGCGTCTTCTCTTGCGGGTTCGCGCCGTGCTTAGCAAGTGCGGGCCAGCGAGCTTTGTCTTGTGAGTGTGCGCCGCGTCTTGTGGGCGCGAGCAGTCGCGTCGTGTGGGTGTGACTGAGTCGCGTCTCGTGGTTGTGAGTGTGGGCCGTGTCTTGCGAGTGTTAGTCGTGTCGTGTGAGTGTGGCCCGCGTCTTGCGGGTGCGAGCTTTTCGTGTCTCGTGAGGGAGTGGGAGCCGCGTCCTGTGAGGCTGAGGGAGTGCGGGCCGCGTGTGTCGAGCGGGTGCGAGCTGTGTCTCTCGAGTGTGGGTCTGTCGTGTCTTTCCCTTAGTGTCTTGCGGGTGTGCTGGGAGGGCTATGGGTGTCCTGTGTGTTTGCCGTTGCCTCTCATGTCTTCGCTGTTGTGGGTAATTAAGTGTGGCGCTTGTCTTGCGTGTGCTATGGCTATGGCCGCGCCTTGCGAGTCGTGTGGGCGCGTCCGTCGTGTCTGGCAAAGGCAATTATATTTTTGCGTGGCTTTCTTAGCGACGCTGACAGCGTGGCTTCCAAGTAGGTGCGCCGCAGCTTATAAGGCGCATCGGCGCAAATGCTTGCAAAGCGGGCCACAGGGCGCCGCGTTGTGCTGGGGGTTGCTTGCTTTGTAGTTTGTATAGGTGTCTTACCATACAGCTGGTGGGCCAAATGGGGCGGGAGGACTGGCAAAAAGAGGCTTGGGGAAATTGCTGAAAAGGTGCCCCGCATTGTGAAAAAGATCCGCGGGGCCCTGGGACTGCTGAGAAGATCCACGGCGCCTGGGGACTGCTAAAAAGAGCAGCCGCGACTGCTTAAAAGAGCAGCCCCGACTGCTAAAAAGAGCAGCCGCGACTGCTAAAAAGAGCAGCCGCGACTGCTAAAAAGATCAGTCAGGACTGCTGAAAAGAGCAGTATGGACTGCTGAGAGAGCTGCCTGGGCTGCTAAAAAGATCGCGCGGAGGCCGTTGCCGTTAGTTTTTCCGTTGGTTTTCCGCTATCCGTTAGTCTGTTAGTGTCTCCGTTAGTTTATCCGTTAATTTAGGAGACCCAATTCTTTTAAGCAGTTCAAAGAATCTTTTTGGCAGTTGTCGAATCTTTTCAGCAGTCGGCCAATCTTTTGAGCAGTGCAACTGCTAAAAAGATCAGTGCTCAATCTTTTGTTTAACGCCGTTCGCGCAAAGAGTGTTTTTTATTCTTATTTTCCCTGATTAATCTATAATTATTCCCCCCAGAAGCACCCGCGGGTGTCAAGTGGGCAAGGCTTCATCGTTTGCGTAGTCGTAGCGCCTGGCCGTTGTGCTTCAGGCTTCCCGCGGGGTAATTAAATGGAACTAAAGCGGGAAACTGTAGACCCAGGTCCCAAAAAAAAGTGCCGCCGTGTTGACCATGATGAATGAATGAGTGAATAATTATTTATTTTTAGATGAAATAAAGAAAAAATAGAAGTATAGGACGAGACCAAGAACTAAAACTAGAACACAAAGGACGGCGTGAGGCAAACACCCTTAGCAGTTTCGGAAATAGCACTCTTAGTTTAGTAGTTCCGAGAGAATGCTCGGAAATGCTCTAACACATCCGCCGTCGTCAATGCAACCATTAAGGCTTCTCTTGATCTCCCATTTTGAGAAGCATCTTGGAGCTGTCATCTTTCCCCCAAGAGGAAAAGAACACCATGACCAATGCTTGGCGTTGGTTGGTCAAGAAAAATAGGCAGAAGTAGAAAGACGGAAAAGTTAAAGTAGTATAGAGGTGGCAAGAACAGCGTCAAGCGGCACCCCAAGATGCCTTTACCTCCTAATGAGGCACGCAATGAGCCTCTTGATGAGCGAGAAGCTCTACTTCTTGAATGAGCTGCTCTAAAGCAAGCGGACACAAGTTGTATGAGGGAGACTTCAACGTCGTTGACGCAGAGGTGTTAATGGACTTTGGTGACGAACACGGGTACAACGCTAATGTTAAGGCTCTCTCACGACGATACTCAAAAATTGTGATTCATCTTAACAGAAGAAATGCAGGATAGACCCTATATTTAATTATAGACGTTATGCTCAATGATTCGGCCCGTCAATCAATCAGTCAGTCAATCACTCTCCGACTTTCTTCTAGAAGGATTCTCCTAAGACTGTACCGCTACGGTCTATCGTCGGTTCTAACATTCTAGCTCCCATGTTCCTAGTGCAACGCTTAGATGGTGAACAATTATCGCAAGCTCTAAGAATGAGGATGAGGAGGAGGAAGAACGTATGGCTTGTCCTTCTATGTACTTAACGATGAGACATCAAGGGAAGCGAGGGGGATGGTCATGATGTATGATATTGATGACGCTTGTCCTTCTACTTGATACGCTTAGCTTTGTTGCCTATCATCTTCAGGAGTGATAGTATCGGGAAGATGAACGCACGCGTGACCTTCTAGTAAGTACTTGCTTTGAGTGCTGTAGCTCTTATTATAATTGACATGCTCATATCGATATAACATGTTCTGAGTGTATTATAGAAGAGGAAGGCTGATAGGGCTTCACTATTGGTATATAGACCAATCCCTCGCGGCATCCTGACATGACAAGTACACTCACTGCATGATAAATTTGATGGTTGGTCTTCTCTCAGAAGAATGATATGCTGCAAATCGCAATCACATTCATTCGAAAAAAATTTTTACTGATATTCTTTTTCTTGCATCTCCAGTCTTTCATTCACCATGGTACTGCGGCGGAATATGAGAAGCACTTCAATGCTTCCAATGGTTCGGATGTGAACGACACCGACGGTGAAGATTACGACTATTAAGGCTTGCACTAGTATGATAGACGCAATAAAGGGCACAGCACTGACTCGATGGCTTCTAGTTTTCTTTCCCCGCAGAATCCACCTTCAAAATATGAGACGCAAAGAACTTGATGACATCACCAGAGATGATGGGCATTCCCTAGGCGATTGTGAATAAGATGCATATCATGGTGACCTGCGCTAACGAATCGAAAATTCGACGGAAACAGGTCGCGACGTCTTCGTCAAGCTCGCTGCGTCGCTTGCAACTACCGAAGCAGATGCAAAGACGATCCTACAATATCTCGAGAATGAAGCTACGGCTCACGACCATTCATCCTTTAGTTAATTTAGCAGATTTTTTATCTGAATGGTGCTCGCAATGGCAATCCACCAAATTGTTCGTGGCGCACTTGTTCCACTGATTTTAGCCCTGTACATATATAATAGAGTAAGGTAAATAACGGGCTTCGGGTTGCTCGAGTTGCCACGGGTTGCTCGAGTTGCTGAGGTGAAGGGTTTCCAACTCTGGAACGAGTTGCAACGAGTTGCCAGAAGAAGCCCGGCCCATCAAAATGGGCGAAGCGGGGCGGTGTGGGCGCGGAGCTGCTTGCTCGGCATGCTGGGGGCCGTCTTCGGGACCTACTACGCAAAAGAAGGCGCGGGGGGCGCTGCCTCCTTCTGTTTCGGGTCGATATCGGCGCGCCGCTTCCCACTCGGCGGTGAGGAGCTAGCGCTTCGCCCCCCCTGTGGTGCGGGTGCAGAGTTTCAAGTCGGGGCCGGGTTTTCGCCCCGCCGTGTTGCGGTGTGGGTGAGGAGCTCTTGCCGGGTTGGGTTTGTAGCCGGCTTGCGGTTTCACACTGGTGCGCAGCTGGTTGGACACCTGTGGCACATGCCACACCCCCCAGGGCCCCCGCGCTGGGTTCTTTGCAATCACTTGGCTGCATTCCCGTTGTGAATGCCCCTCCCTCCGTCCTGGTGGAGCGTTCTTGTTCTCTACTTCAACACCTCGGCAAGGGTGCGCCCGCAGGGCGCAGCGGAAAACTTTTCATGGGCAACTCGACCAACGCGAGAAACTCGACCCGATATGGGTCAAAAAAAACTAACTCTAGTATAATGCCATGCATTTCAAGTTCGACAGACAGTAGGGCTTTATTGAGTAGGCGCCGAAGCTCAATGTGCAGGATCCATAACCAAAGGTAGAAAAGTGAACTCCTGTGGCCTCTAATAAAAAAGCTTTCGTAGCGTTCCAAAGCGACCTCTCGTTAAGGCTTTCCCTAATCCATCTCTTCTACAGGGACGACCCCTCCAGAACAGTATGCACCCCAATAAATACAAGGGGAATAGTGACGCATACGCTTGAGGGATTTCCACAGGGGTGAATTAGGGAGAGGGCTAATCTCGGCGCGTCTCAATGACGAGGTCAATGCGGCAGTATATCTTATGTCAATGTGCAAGTTGATGATATGTCCTTCAGGAACTGTCTCATGTTGATCTTGTCGATGGTTAGTGATGACCATTTGAAATGCCCTGCTGATGATGATGATGATCATAACTTCCACTCGACCCAGATACAACAAGTAGATGCTCATCTGTAGCTTAGATTTCAAGAGGATGATCATGTTAGATGTTTATCTTTATGTTCTGTAGATCTGGATACAAGATGAACACCTTCCACCACTTCCAGCTGTACCACAAAAAGCCCAAGAACCTAATACTTTTTTTCTACTTCTTACGTCGAGCTCGAGAGGACCTAGAGAATGAAAGATATACTAGAGTAGTTTATAGACGCTGGGCTACGCTGGGTGGCTGGGCGGCCTCACTGGGCACGCTGGGCGGCAACACGAGGCACACTGGGCGGCAACGCTGGGCACGCTGGGCGGGCGCTTGGATAGCGCTTAGCGGACTTGAGGGCCACACATTGGGCATGCCGAGCCTGCGCGGCCGATGGATTTACTTGCGCCGCGGGGACGCGGTGCGGCGCGTCCCGTGAGGACAAACAAAGGCGGCGCGCCGCCCTCAAGGTTCAGGGCAGCGCTGGCGCAGTGCTGCGTCAGTTTGCGCAGAAGCGGGGTGCGCGGCGCCTGCTCTGTTCAGGTTTGCACTGCGTCGCGCTGCACTGCGCTGCTCGATGCGTGCGATGCTGCGCCGCTTTTGTGCACAGCGGTAAACTCGCCAGCGCCGTTGGCCTTGGCGTACGCTAGACTAGCACTGCTGGCGGGGTTCTCAAGCGGGCGCCCGAAGGGCGCCCGGCAATTGTAGACGCCCAGCGTCACGCTGGGCGCAGAATTCGGCAGATCTGGCGCATTTGGGTCGCCCAGCGACCCAGTGTGCCCAGCGTGCCCAGCCCAGCCATTGCCATGTTGGGAACCCTTATAAACTGTTCTAATATACAAAAAAGGAGACGGTCTGCTTTTTTGTACATCTTTCATTCCTAGTTTAGTTCGGGCTGAGATGAAGGTGTGGGCGTAACTACGTCTGACACCCTGTCATCAGCACGATGTTGATCATACTAGAGGCTCTACCTCAATCTCTACTACTAGATTACTTAGTAAACTAGGAAGGGAGTTTCTCGATCTTGTAACAAAAAATTGCATTCTTCATAGACGAACAAGCGGCGTCGCAGGTTTCCCTGCATGCGCGTATGTCAAAATCGCTCTCGGCTGTGGACTTGCGCTATATGAAAATTAAGGCTATTTGTGGTCGATGATCTCTTTCTAGAGAAGATGGGATGACTCCTGCTCAAGAACTGTATCTATACAGCACACAGTATAAAAGTTCGGGAAGGATCTACTCCTCCACTTGTTGTGTATACCTGCGCGGACAATAGTGGTTAGGGATCTCCACGGCATCAGGGATGAACAATTTTCAGTGGTAGCGCTAAGAAGAAATATGGAAGATTGAGGGACGAAGCTGCCGTAGAGGTCGCGAATATCTTTGCAGAGTCTGGCCTACCGATAACAAATTTTACCGAAAACTTCAAGTACCAGATGCAGTGCGAACCTCAGTTGCTAGGTGACATGGAGAAGAAAGGGATGCTCTTGCATTAGGGCTATATTTTCGGGGAGATTCATTCACTTTTCGTGCTCTAGTTATTTCATACTGCTCATGCTTCACCTGAGGCTGGTGAAGCTGAAGATGCATGCTATCCCCATCTCTTCTTTCAATTAATATTTATATGTTTCAGGGCTGCACGGTGCCCCCCCCTGTGGTATGGTCTGTGGTGGCGCGCGCGCGCGCTTTCCCGCGCTGATTTTCGCGGATTCTAGTGGTGGAAGGCGTCAAAACTTGGCGCAGGCGGTCCCTTGCGCCTCTCTGCGTGTTCCTCAGGAACCTCCAGGCTTCTGCTGACGCTCGCAGGCGGGAGGTCTCCGGGGTAAAAGGCCGCCGAAGGCGGCCACGGTCGCAAGAGCCAGCAAGCTGATGACCAAGGGCCCGGAGGTTACAGGCCGCACGGCTCAGGGGGTCCAGCCCTTCGCCTTTTGCCGCCTTCGGAGGCCTTCCAAAACCGGCGCAGCGAAGCATATCGGAGGCACTGAGGGCACAGGCAGGCACCTGGAAGGGGGCGCAGGCGGTCCCGTTGGGCCCCTTTCGAAGACTCCCACCTACATCGGAGGCCTGTAGGGAAAAGCCAGGCAGCTGGAAGGGGGCGGGGGAGGTCACTTGGCCCCCCTTTGAGGCCTTCTACCCCCGACAGACGCCTTCAAAAGGGGCCCGCGGCTGCACGGTGCCCCCCCTACGCTAGGGCGGGCGTACCGTCGCCCTGCGCGCCGGATCATATAAATATGAATACTCAGTTAGATACAGACTCTACAGAATCCATTTCCGAAGTTGCTTCTTTTTGCCTGGATGACAACCATTGTCAACCAATATCAATATCTATATTGTTTAAATATTTCTGATTTGATAAACCTTAACTTGTATCTTCTAAGGCGATGCTGGACACATGACGTTCGCAGCAGCCGAAGGACTCAGTGGTCTCGCCCTCACTTGCATTTAAGGGCAAATTTCAGAAAAAGAGGTTACTGTTATCAAGATAACACCCTGAAGATTTCTAAAAGAAACAAAGGGGAACTACAACGTTGTTGATTTAGTAGGCTGGTAATTGGTCAGGAAATGATGTTGACATGACATGATGGAACTCGTCGGGTCTGCACGATGACGGATCACCGCTAATGCCTAAACAAATCGAGCGACCTGAACGGAAGTATCGCAGCTAGCAGTCTCCTGCCGCCCGACTATCATTTCACATTCGAGCCGCAGTGGAACCTCGGATCCTACGTCTTATGACTCGGACGCCAACAATGTGAATAGCACCAATGGAGGATGAGGCTGCTACATGCTGCAACTACTTACTTGTATCGCGTTGGAGGTCAATTCCTCTTTCCTTTCCAGTTCTCTCAGCATCCCCTTAAAAAGTTCTTGCTCTTTTAACCACTTATACATTGTTGATGTTGAACACATCAAATGATATCAAAATCACCAGATTACTTACACACTGACTTAGATAAGTAGAAGCTATACCTATACCATAGTATGTATGTACTTACTCTCTCCTCAGCATTGGGGTTACTTCTACAACTACTCCTAAAGTTTATGGTTGCTTACTTCTGCAAACAACACCAAACAGTGACCTCATCAACTTTTTCTGTGCATGCCCGCCCCTCACGTTTCTTTGGGTATTGATGTTTTCGAGCATTGCAGTTTGCGTGCAGTCGTGGAGCTTCTGACTCACTGGCAGCTATACTAGTTTGTCCCTTGTTGTTGATCTTCTCCTCCTTCTTCATATTTTGATGACAATGGAACGAACCAAACCGTCTGGAAGTTGCTGTACAATCACAGCGACCCTGAGAACAATAGCACGACTATCTTCGAATCCGCCAGCGTCTCCTCGGACTTGCCCAACGCGCAACGGGCGTTTTTCCTTGTGAACACCACCAGTCTTCTAGAGTTAGGACTTACTCGAATACTCAAAATATGCAAGTAACAAAAACAATGAACTACGAGTATCTGTCTGAGATTATTCCCTTCTAGCATGCTCGGTTATTAGAAATATATACCCAACTACTTCTTCAAATAAAAGACGACCATCTTCTCGTTCTTGTATCTTTTCTCGAGAACAAAACGTATGATGAAGCTGTGCTTGCTTGATGCTTTCTTCTACTTACTAGCTTGCTATTCTTCTTCTGGAAACTGGCTATAAGTATGAACGATTAAACACTAAACATTAGCATTGAAATAGGAATACACAGGATAAAAATAGCTTGCTGGTTTTTTGGATCTTCAGTAGCCAACTACGAATGCCTGCTAGTTTTCCTAGTGTGTCCACACCTAACCTAACCTATCTAATTGCCGTCGACCAAAGCTCTCTGGATGCTGTCGGATACAGAAGCATTTCCCTTGATTACGGTCCTTTGCGCAATATTTTTAAACTCAGCAGCGGAAGAACAAGCATCTTTTGGGGAATGATGTTCACGTAAATTTTTGGGAAAAAGGGTGCACGTCGATGCTTTTGCTCGTGAAAATTATGGCTGCTGTTGTGGAGAAGCTCTAACTTGATCAGCCAATACTCGCAGGGGAAACAAACGCGACATACGATGTCCACCTTCGCTACAATTATGGCTTCCGGTAAAAGTGAGCTACTACACGTGATCTACTAACTACAAGGAATACGTACAACGAGTCGAACGAACACGAGCTTGATGCCATTGGCGTTCGGCAAAGAATCTTCATTAAATTCTTATATATTAATGTACTAGCTCGATGAATGTTGGCTACCAAAAAGATGTACACCCGACCTTCATCTAGATCTAGGTATATTCAACAATCGGCGTCGCAGCTTCTGAGGAACGAAGTTCACGTAAATAAGGGGAAGCTATGGAGGTATAGCTCTACACTGAATGGCCTCATATATAGACGCGAAATGCTATGAAAGAGGTGCCACGACATGACAGAGTAAGGTCTAAAAAAACCTCGCTCGCTTCGATGCGACGGCAGCAGCAGAGACACTGATGGTGAGGAATGGTAACAAAGACAATTACAAGTGTGGCAACACGGGCGACTCGGCTCGTCTTGCAATCTACACGGATTATGAAGAACGCGAAAATAACAAATACCGAAAACGGAAGAGGAAAAATCAGCACCATAAGATCTAAAATCTGAGGAAATAAGTCTTACTTTGATGCGTTGAAGGAAGTCCACTTTTCTAATTTTCAGTACGTCACCGCTTCAACCAATCCGTTTCTGATTGTAGTAGTAGTGGATTGGAGACTACTTGTCGCCAATTCTCATTTTGTCAATACAGGACTGGAATGCTATTGAAGTTCGAAGTTGCAGAAAAATCCAACTAAAAAAACCAGTTATAGTGCGACGACTACGACTAGCATAAGCAATTGATACCTAAGTGGGCAGTCCTAGTGATTATCGTAATGTTCTGATAGATATCTATCTATGTTTTGTTAGCAGCTTCGATGTAAGTAAACCCATTTTGCTCATCTTTCATTCTCTATAGATTGATTTATGAGGTTGTACCAGGATTGGTTATCATCTATGGTTATAAATAAATTATCTAAGATTCTGCGACAAGTCCATTGTCATCGAGATCGCGGTGTGTCGAGGAATGCGCAGATAATGCTAACTGCGTTGCAGTGTCAGGGCGCAGTTTACGGCTCCACCTCCCTCAAGATCCAGTGCCTTCCCTAGTCCATCCCTAAGGGTATTTCTAAAACATATGCGGATCCCACAGCAAGCTTCTCTGAGCTGTCCTCCCATGATACGGAGAGAAAGCTCCCTCGTCAAGGCCAAGGTGTAACTAAAAATGTAAACGACGCATTGAATTTGAATGGTCATTAGCAACTCTGAAAATGGCCTATTCCAAATGATACTATTTGGGTCGTCGTGGGCTCACCAATCTAAGTCTGATGGCTCTGATCCACGGAGACGCTGGCGAAGACGCGATGACCAAATGGTGTATTCTCTGCGTTATGGCGCGCTTCCCTTCAAGATAAAGACTCAATGTCCATCATGCTTGTTTCTTAAAAACGATGGGAGAACTAGACGAGAAATTGGTAATATTAAGTAGGACCGAACAACCTCCCCAAGCTATGTTGAATATACTGCACCGGTATTGGTGCCAACCCCAACAGCTTTAAGGATGATAAAAACTTGGACACGGTTTCGCAGGACTATTATTTCGAAGCGTGGCAAAAGGTGACTAGCCATTCGTGGTACCTTGCATATGATAATGTTACCGAAGGCAAAGATGTAGCCCGCTCCTGGAGCTTCAAGGGAGCTGAAGAAGCGACTGCGTGGCACCTGTTTTATATGACCTTACGGCTAACCGTCGCCCATTCCTGCCACGCATATCCACGCCTAACCCAGATGCATAAAAAATCCAGAAAAAAGGGTTACCAGTGCACGCGCATACTATCCGTATCCCCGTCTTGTACTTAGAAAAGAACAATAAAAACGAGTACATAATGTGTAATAACATCAAGCTTCCATCTCTGATTCTTATGAAGTTGCTTCAGCTTCTGTGACTATATGTAAGTATCATCTTCAATATTGCATGTGGTATATCTGAAAATACGTCTACCAGACCTTCTTCTAGATGCACTTATTTGTGAAAGGGTGCAGTGCACGAGTGTAGACGTAGAGCAGTGCCGATGAGTTAGTGTAGAAGTGTTGGTAGTAATTGTGGATATCTCTAACAGCCGTTGCTAATACGAGTGGCCCTTCTGTCGTTTCGGGTCTCAATTTCGTCACGAGCACCACTACGACTTCCACCACGACTTCCAGTACGACAGTAACAACGACCACAGAAACTACCACGACTGAAACGGAAACGAGTACTACTAGTACCACGGAAACTGCGACTACGACCTCCACCCTTACGGAATCAAGCACTACCACGAGTACCTTCACCGAAACAGGGACAAGCACCACGGCGACCGAAACTGTCACGACTGTCACGGTCACATCGACAACCACTATCACGATTATGGCAGCTGCAATGAATTAGCTATCCTGTTAAGCATCGCCTTTGGCTTCTTTTTCAGCTAAGCAAAAGCCAAGGGGATGGCTTCAAGGATGCGCTCCTGCGGTAGCTCTAACACATCCACAGCAACAGCGACCGAAACAACAACGACGACCGAAACGACATCGACAACTTCTACCGAAACAGCGACATATACATCGACGACAAGCACGCTCACGATGACAGAAACTAGTACGATAACAAATACCACGACCACTTTTACGGCCGCGACGGAAGTATGAGTACGTATTTCACTCTAGATGATAGAAATAATCTTGAACTTCAATTTTGTCCACTATTTTTTCGGACAATCGCAAAGAATCTTCTTTTCACCTTTTTCTAAGCCTCCGACCCCAGCGCCAACGTCCTCTGAGGCTTCAAAATCCGGAGCAGCTTCAAGTACGTCCACAACCTTAGGAGCTGAAAGTGCTACAACTGCCGCAGGCCTCGATAGCTTTGTTACTATAACGCTCAACTTTGAAACGATTATCAGCTTTGATGCCGCAGTCGCAGGCCTGAGCTTTGAGGAATTTTTGAAGGACGACCTTACCATCGAGGAGATGAAGGAGGCAGTGGCGGCAGCCTATACGGCGTTGAGCATCACCGGAGTCACCGCTGCGAACGTAACTTCCCTCACCATTAATCAGAATGGAATTACGATGATGCTTTTGGAAGACATACTTGCAACATCTCCGCGCTCTGAAGAAAACCTCTTGAAAACTGTGAACAAAAGAGGAGGCTCTCGACCAACAACATCTGTTCTGAGCCTGAATATTGAAACGGACAGCTCAACGGACGACAGCGGCACCGGTTCCACTTCCACGAGCGAAAAATCTTCGTCCTCCTCCATCCGAGGCGGGGACTCGTCTGCCGACGTTCAACAGATGGTGTCTGATGCGTCCAAAAGAGAAGGATCAATCTCAGCGAAACAGCGACGAACGTTTGCTCTCTCAATCACCCCGTCGAGCACGACGCTTCAGCTAGTCGACGGCAGAAAAGCTCAAAAGCCGTCTTCTGCTTCTCGAAATCTTTCCGCCCGCGATTCTGCCTCATCTTCTAACTTGGGACTAGGAGACGCACCCAGCAACAGTGCGCCCCTAATCGCGAAGAAGACACTTCGGAGCACATCGACGGACCAAACCGTGTCCGTGAGTGCGACTACAGTTGTGAGCAAGTCTCAGGCATCGAAAGCACAGCAGATGACTACCAGCACAATCCTGAATGCGCTCAATTCTGTCTCGCTCAATGGTGTCACAGGCGTGTCGGATGTAGGGGCCCTGCAGCAAAGTAACGTGCCGGGCATCGTCATCTCAAGTACAACATCTACAAGCGCGGTTGCGAGCGCGACGGGTACGGGACAATCGAGCACCGGCGCTGCAACTACCGCCCTGGGCAACACGACTACTGATGCTGTAGCTGTCGTCAGTGGGAAGCCAGGCGACAGCACGACACCAAAAAGCGCAACCACCAGCACGGATGCCGGCCCGGAAAATGTGATTATTGGAACCACGGAGAGCACAAGTCGTGGCCCTTCCAATGCCATTATAGGGACCCCGGAAAGCACAAGCACTTCAGGCACCAGTGGATCCGATAGCACAGCAGGCACCGCAGACGGAACAACCACGGCAGACGCCGCAGACGGAACAACCACGGCAGACGCCGCAGACGGAACAACCACCGCAGGCGCTGCAGGTGGAGAAACCACGGCAGGCGCCACAAAAGGAACAAATAATACGGCAGCTGCCGCAGAGGAAACAACCACCGCCGGCGCCAAAGAAACACGATCACAAGGCACTGCTACAGACACAAGCACGACGGATGCCGGCCCTGCCAATGTCATCATAGGAACCCCGGAAAGCACAAGTGGCCCTTCTAATGTTGTCATAGGAACCCCGGAAAGCACAAGCACAAAAGGCGCGGCAACCGCGGGCGCAAATACAGACACAAGTGGTGCTAGTGGAGAAACACGCGCTGAAACGAGCACCGGAACAGGATCGGGCACATTGGCAGGTGCCAGCTCAACGACAGAAGGCGCAGCTAGCGTAACAGGATCCCCCAGCGCAGCTACCGCTGCAGGAGGAACAAGTACACCAGGCGCTGCACCAGGCACGAGCGCCACGTCCACCGATCAGGTGACTGTCGTTTCTGAGAAGCCGAGAAGCACAACCAGTACAAGTACAGCAACTGATGGAGAATCCGTGTCCTCATCCTCAACGCCTTCTCCTTTGCCAAGTACTGCTGATGTTGCGCTGGAGTTTACGTTGCCAATTTCCTTCAACGCGTCCGCTGCAGGCCAAGCGCTGGGTGACTTCATCAGTAACACAACATTCACCGACGCACTGACGAGTGGCGTTGTGGAGAGCTACGCAGGCTCCGGCATTTCCAGTGTGAGCAGCGACAATGTAACGAGCTGCATAGTGACAGTCATAGCTTCAGCAGTCGCCGCACTCCAGCTCGCCTCGGAAACGGCGTTGAGAATTGCGCAGGAAAACTCAAAGCTGAACCTTGACACGCCACGGCAAACTTCGGCTGCCACAGTCTCACTACAAAAAAGCGAGGAAGAAGAAGAGACGCAGCCCGCCTTCAGCAGTTTGAACAAATATCAGGTGCGATATCGTGAAAAAGCAAGTCCAGTCGCACCCTCCGCGAGTGCCAAAAGACATCCTGTCGACCGATCTCTGCCGCAGGCGTCGGAGTCACATGATCCCACGGCTTCATACAGGAGGATGCCCTTGAGGACGGGGCTCGATTTGACTATGGCGGGAAGGCCACATGACATACACACGCTGCTCTCCAGACAGAGTGCGCCAACTCGTGCTTCCTCTGGCAGCGCTGGAAGCAAGTTGAACAGCGCTGCCTCACTTCTAGATACGGACTGGCACCGTTTCTCCGATATTGCTGCATTTCTCGCCGGGGCGACGACAGACGAGAATCTAAAAGTGCGAACCACAACCGCGATGAACGCTTCTGAGGCAGCCGTGGCGCAAGCGCTAAACACTAGCACGGGAAGCGGCTTCTCCAGTTCCCTTGTCGCAAACGTGCAAGCGCAAATTGCAGACGCAGGTCTTGACAGCATTATCGCTGTGTCAGGAATTTCGCAACTCTCGCAAGATATCGAAACAACGACCACAACCGCAGCGGCGCCTGGAACTACCGCGCCGGAGACTGGCGTGGCGACAGGCAACGGCGCCACGGAGGAGGCAAGCAGCACAGGAGCCCCCACAGGAGCAGAAAGCACATCAACCGCCGCAGGAGGCGTAAGCACACCGGGTGGCGCAGGTTCGACGCCAGGTGCCGCTGGCTCCACGATAAGCGCCGCAAGCACATTGGGCGCTAGAACAGGTGCCAGCACCACAGGGACCGACGGCGCCACAGTTGTGATTGGCACGCCTGAAAGCGGGACAAGCATGGGAGTGGCGGGCGCAGGTACTACTACAGACGCTGCGAGTGCCACGGGAGCCGCAGACACGTCAAGCGCCGCAGGAGGCGTCAGCGCAACAAATGGCGCAGATTCGACGCCAGGCCCCACTGGCTCCGCGGTAGGCACCGCAAGCACGCTGGGCGCCGGCACAGGTGCGAGCACCACAGGAACCGACGGCGCCAAAGTCGTGATTGGCACGCCTGAAAGCACGACGAGCATGGTAGCGGCGGGCGCAGGTATGACTAGAAACGCTGCGAGTGCCACGGGAGCCGCAGACACGTCAAGCGCCGCAGGAGGCGTCGGCGCAACAAATGGCGCAGGTTCGACGCCAGGTTCCACTGGCTCCGCGGTAGGCACCACAAGCACGCTGGGCACCGGCACAGGTGCGAGCACCACAGGAACCGACGGCGCCAAAGTCGTGACTGGCACGCCTGAAAGCACGACGAGCATGGTAGCGGCGGGCGCAGGTATGACTCCAAACGCTGCAAGCGCCACGGGAGCCGCAGACACGTCAAGCGCCGCAGGAGGCGTCGGTGCAACAAATGGCGCAGGTTCGACGCCAGGTTCCACTGGCTCCGCGGTAGGCACCACAAGCACGCTGGGCACCGGCACAGGTGCGAGCACCACAGGAACCGACGGCGCCGCAGTTGGTATTGGCACGCCTGAAAGCACGACGAGCATTGGAGCGGCGAGCGCAGGCACGACTACAGGCGCAGCCAGTTCCACACGGGCCGCAGACACGTCAAGCGCCGCGGGAGGCGTCAGCGCAACAAATGGCGCAGGTTCGACGCCAGGTCACACTGGCTCCGCGGTAGGCACCGCAAGCACGCTGGGCGCCGGCACAGGTGCGAGCACCACAGGAACCGACGGCGCCACAGTCGTGACTGGCACGCCTGAAAGCACGACAAGGACAAGCATGGGAGCGGCGGGCGCAGGTATGACTGCAAACGCTGCGAGTGCCACGGGAGCCGCAGACACGTCAAGCGCCGCAGGAGGCGTCAGCGCAACAAATGGCGCAGGTTCGATGCCAGGCCCCACTGGCTCCGCGGTAGGCACCACAAGCACGCTGGGCGCCGGCACAGGTGCAAGCACCACAGGAACCGACGGCGCCGCAGTCGTGATTGGCACGCCCGAAAGCACGACGAGCATGGGAGCGGCGGGCGCAGGTATGACTCCAAACGCTGCGAGTGCCACGGGAGCCGCAGACACGTCAAGCGCCGCAGGAGGCGTCGGCGCAACAAATGGCGCAGGTTCGACGCCAGGTCTCACTGGCTCCGCGGTAGGCACCACAAGCACGCTGGGCGCCGGCACAGGTGCGAGCACCACAGGAACCGACGGCGCCACAGTTGGCATTGGCACGCCTGAAAGCACGACGAGCATGGGACCGGCGAGCGCAGGTATGACTACAGGCGCAGCCAGTTCCACAGGTGGAGCTGCAGACACGTCAAGCGCCGCAGGAGGCGTCAGCGCAACAAGTGGCGCAGGTTCGACGCCAGGTCCCACCGGCATCACGGTAGGCACCACAGGAACCGACGGCGCCACAGTTGTGACTGGCACGCCTGAAAGCACGACGACCATGGGCGCGGCGGGCGCAGGTATGACTACAATCGCAGCCAGTACCACAGGGGCCGCAGACATGTCAAGCACCGCAGGAGGCGTCGGCGCAACAAGTGGCGCAGGCTCGGCGCCAGGTCCCGCTGGCTCCACGGGAGGCGCCGCAAGCACGTTGGGCGCCGGCACAGGTGCGAGCACCACAGGAACCGACGGCGCCACAGTTGTGACTGGAACGCCTGAAAGCACGACGAGCATGCGAGCGGCGGGTGCAGGTATGGCAACAAGTTCTGCCAGTGCTTCAGGGGCCGTTACATCTACTCCAGGTGCCGCAGCGGGGGCAGGGGACAGCACGGGCGCTGCATTAGGCGCACAAAATACCACGACGGCGACGGTGGACGTGAATGTTGTTATCGGGCAACCCGTGACGCAAGACAAGAACGTCGTGGTCATTGGAACGCCGAAGAGTACAACACCGACAAAAAGCACTTTAACAAGCACAAGTCCGGAAAAGAGAACAGTTGTCGGCTCGGCCTCGACAGGAGCAGAGAGCACAACAGACTCTGGGGCAAGCACGGTTTCCACGTCTACCGATGATGTAGCAGTCATCGACGGGACGTCGGAAAGCACGACAAGCCCCGCATCTTCTTCGACGTTTTCGGTACCCGCAAGCTCAGCTGATACGTCGACGCTACAGGTGCGCACATTCTCTATGACTGTTGATCTAGCGACAGGCCAGACTGCCCAAGGCTTTTGTGATGATCCAGACGTCAGGGATGCAATCAAGACCGGTGTAGCCAATACTTACAACGACCTCTTTGCGGCAGCAGGAATTACCGATACCAGTCTCACCAAGGATGATGTAACGCAGTGTGACCTGACCCCGAATAGCAGCACCGCTTTGATACTTCTGGAACAGAGAAGAAGCGCGGAGAACGAGCATTTGATATCGGGGCACAATTTACACTTCTCGAGGAGTTTCTCAGATACCTCAGCAAGCGTGAAAGCTACAGTTGCAACACAGCTTCCAGCCTCAGCTGCGTCAGCACTTGCTGCAAGCGGCAACGCCTGGGCCGCCGGTGCGGTTCCAGGTGGTCTCGGCGGAGCAATCAGTGCCGCAGTGGCACAAAGCACGAGCTACTCGGCCGGCGTCGTGCCACCGTCCTGGCCGAGCAGCACCGGCGCTGCTGAGGCCACGAGCACATCTCGTGCCACAGCCACAGAAGCCGCATCAACCACAGGCGCAGGCACCAGAGGAGCAGCAGCCACCGCAGGCGTGTCTGGTACACCGAGCGCCTCGGCTACAGGAGCTTCGACAACCACAGGAGCAGGCACCGGCGGAGCAGCAGCCACCGCAGGCGTCTCTGGAACACCAAGCGCCTCTGCTACATTTACCGGAGGAGAAACAGCCTCAGGAGGCGCGTCTGCTACGTCGGGTGCAACGGGTGCAGGAGCATCGGCAACCACAGAAGCAGGCACCAGGCGAGCAGCAGCCGCCGCAGGCGTATCGGGTACACCAGGCGTCACAGCCACAGGAGCCGCCTCAACCTCCGGAACAGGCACCGAAGGAGTAACAACCACCGCAGGCGCGTCTGCTACAGCGGGCGCCACTGCTATAGGAGCATCAGCAACCACAGGAGCCGTCATGAAAACGCCTACATCGACTACAGACAGCGTTGCTGTCGTTGTTGGGCAGCCTGTCATTGTCGGTACCACCGACGCCGCGAACACAACAGGTGCCGGCACGGCAGGCACCGTTGGCGTGTCAGACGCTGTTAGTGTAACAGGGACAGACAGCACAACAAGCGCAGCAGCGGAAAGCAGGGCCGGCACGGAGCCTACGACAGGAGCCTCATCAACCCCCGAAGCAGGTACAGTAGGAGGAGCGGCCACCGGAAGTGTGTCTGCTACAGCGGGCGCCACTGCTATAGGAGCATCAGCAACCACAGGAGCCGTCATGAAAACGCCTGCATCGACTACAGACGACGGTGCTGTCGCTGTTGGGCAGCCTGTCATCGTCGGTACCACCGACGCCGCGAACACAAAAGGTGCCGGCGCGGCAGGCACCGTAGGCGTGTCAGGCGCTGTTAGTGTAACAGGGGCAGACAGCACAACAAGCGCAGCAGCGGAAAGCAGAGCCGGCACGGAGCCTACGACAGGAGCTTCATCAACCCCCGAAGCAGGCACAGTAGCAGGAACAGCCACCGGAGTTGTGTCTGGTACCCCGGGCTCTACGGCTCCAGGAGCTGCATCGACCCCTGCAGCAGGCACAGTAGCAGGAACAGCCACCGGAGGTGTGTCTGGTACTCCGGGCTCTACGGCTCCAGGAGCTGCATCATCGACCCCTGCAGCGGGGACAGTAGCAGGAACAGCCACCGGAGGTGTGTCTGGTACTCCAGGCTCTACGGCTCCAGGAGCTGCATCGACCCCTGCAGCAGGCACAGTAGCAGGAACAGCCACCGGAGGTGTGTCTGGTACACCGAGTGCCTCGGAAACAGGAGCTGCATCAACCCTGGGAGCAGGCACCGGGGGAGCAACAGCCCCTGCAGGCGTGTCTGCTACATCGGGCGCCACTCCTATAGGAGCGTCAGCAACCACCGGACCCGTCACGGAAACGGGCACCACGACCACAGACGATGTGGATATAATAGTCGGGAAGCCAGTGGAACAGGACGTAAATGTCATCATCGGGACCACTGGTGCCGCAAACATAACTGCTGCGAATGCAACGGGAGCCGCCAGCACGACAGGCGCAGCAGGGTCGATTGTGGAGGTGCGGGCGTTCTCTTTGGCAGTTTCTCTGGCGGCGGGCCAATCTTATGGGTAGTGCGTCATCATCTAGTGTGGGCAATCTTGAGTGCAGTCCCTCAGTTTCGTCGCAGGACGGGATCAGCAAGGGGATCACCCAACGAAACACCAAGGATGATGATATACTATTTCTAACATACTGCCCAGGGCTTCTGCGACGACCCAGACGTGAAGCAAGCTGTCAGAACAGCCGTCGCGCAGACTTACAACGGCCTATTTTCCGCGGCGGTAATCACTACCACAACGCTCACCGCGGGTGACGTGACGCAGTGTGACCTGATGCCGGGCTCGGGCACCGCCGTTGTATTGATGCATGCAGAACGAGGAAACGTCGTTGCTGGTGTGCATCTATCCGAACGCCGCTCGAAGTTCTCTACCTCCGCTACAGCGTCCACATCCGTCAATGCTACAGTTGGAACGCAGCTTCCAGCATCGGCCGCATCCGCACTTGCAGCAAGCGGGGGAGGCTGGGCCGCGGGTTCGGTGCCAGGCGGACTCGGCGCGGCGATTCAGGCTGCGGTGGCTGCAGGTACAAACTACACGGTCACGAACCAAACAATCACCGTGGCGCCACCCGCAACAACAAGCACGGGAGCAGGCATCGTGGGTACAACAGCAAACGCTAGCATCGTGTCAGAAACCACAAGTGCGGCCTACACAACAAGAACGACCACGACCAAGCAAGTCGCGACTACTTCTGCAGCAAATACAACCACAATCCCAACGACGAGCAGCACTACAACATCCAGTACTTCGACAACGACCACGACGGGGACGACCACGTCAACATCAACCACTAGCACGACCACCGAGCCGCTTTACCCCATGCCCGAACAAGTGCGATTGGGTGCAATGGTTCAGGACTTCGTTTTGTACCCCGGCCGAAGCTGCGGCGTTCCCATAGACGCGGATGATTCAATTGTAACATCTTCTGGCCTCAGTCTGCCTTCTTATTAATGCTGCTTTTGTAAGTAAATGAGTACAACTAGCTGAAATAAAGTTCAAGTTTTGCATTGTTTCTCGTCCGTTCTTGATCTTGGCCTTCTGCAGTTGACAAAGTCGTTATCTGTTTGGCCGTGCGTCTTAACTGATGCTAACTTCTTTTGTTATAAGCAAGTTTGCTGGTCAGCATATTAATTTACTAGTTGTGTCAACCTATTCCTATTGCTCTTGGTCCCTCCACAACCACACTCCTCTCTGTGTTTTAACAACTACAGTCTTTTCTTCAACAGGTAAACGCGACAACTGTGATGTTCGCGTTAGGACGCGATGAGGTGGAGAGTGAAATTATGCATCTCGACAAATGCGCTGAGTGGTGCCATCGCCGTCCTGGTTGTGACGGTTTTGTTTTCGAAGAGAAGGTTAAGGCGGAGACCTCCTGCACCATGACTCGCCAACCATTTTAGATGCGCTCAGCATCGCCTTTCTCTGTGTGTAGAAATCTGCAAAAAAATTCAGCAAGATGCCTGGAATTATTGATTAATCTACTGCTGATGCTAAAAAGATCACCTTTTATGGTACTCAAGGTAGTGGAAGATGACAGACAACTGGCCCAGTTGATCATAGAATTTCGATTTCTTTTGTTTCACCCCAGGAAGTTGGCGTCGGGTGCATCGCCACCACCCTCGCGCACTCTAATAAGACAAGCCGTTGCACATTGCGACAAGCGGACCCAAATGACGACTCACTACTAAAGTCCTGTACAAATATGGAAGGCTTTCGTACCTACGCGCGCATGCCTGGAATTATGGTCCTCTCCTGAGCAAGAAGAACAGTGTTGGGAACCATGGTCCTCTGCTGAGCAAGAGGAGCAGTTTTTATCGGGATCAACCTGGCGAAGTATATATTTTCAATCTGTAGTCACAACCACGTGCTAAGTGTCAACGACAGCTTGGCACAGTTACCTCTTAGAGTGAAAGCAGTCACAATATACCATAGTATTGCGTTACGTCAGCGATGTCACTGTAACATTGGCATCATTTTAGAAAGCGTTGAGCCTAAGCTTCAATGAGTTCCTTCCATCTCTTTTCGCGTCGTAAGCACAACGAGTCTTTGCTGTTTTTGGTTTCCACGCTCATACTTTTTTTTCAACAACAAGCGTACAGAACAAAAACCGATACGTACAAATTTCGATAACCTTCTTGCTTTTCTTTTTTACTCGTTGACTACGAACTACCTAGCATTCAACAAATTCAATATCAATACTTGTTGTATATCTTCCAGTCGGATCCTCGATACTAGAAATGTAAGACATTGTTGCAGTACATCCTCGTACCCGTGTATAATTTTTCTTGTTTGAGTTAGTTTATCACTCATGATTACCTTCGCAAATGGAGGGTGTGTTTTTGAACAGCAGTATTCTAAGCAGCAGTTGCAAGGATTTCGAAAATGGGTTCATTCGCAATTTTTCCGTCTCGGTAAAAGACTATGCAGTACCCAGTGCACAATGATAATTGGGCTCAAATTGATTACCTCGACGTAATATCCATAGATATAACTTCCTCATGCTTGTTAAGTACTTATAAATACTCACAGTTCCAAGAAATCGATGTCGAGGTGATGAAATTAATATTTCTGAAAGAAGCTTGCTGCTAGTTGTACTCCTGTATTTCTGAAAGAAGCTCGCTACTAGTTTCCGAAAGAACGAAGCTAGTTGTACTCCTGCAAGTAACTACTTAATGCGGTGGAAGCCCAAGAAGTCAGAGAAATTAATTACCGTTTTCGATTTCGCAAGGCCTATCTCCAGGACTCTTTTTCCGTTAAGAAATTCACATAAATCTCTGTTTCAATGCATACAAGAGAAGTCCCATAATACTTATAATATATGGATGACGTTTAAGTTTATTCTCTCATCTGTAACGGATCATCGAGGCTCCCCTGGTTAAGGCTATAAGTACCCTTCTAAGGCGCAAGACTCGGGCTACCCCGCTTCACCCCTTGATTAGATTAGGCGGAGAAAAGGGTGGCCATGATGGTCTGCCTACATGGAAATAAGAACGCCATCCATACATAATACACTAAAAGCAAGTAGTTTTGCAGAGTTTTAACGCTAGCAGCACGACAGCGCTTCGTTGTATACTTGATCTGACGATGTCGTGTGTGCTTCTAAATATGGACCATCATCATGGTTTCAAATTCGATGCTTAGAAGTGATTTATTGGGTTAAGCATCAGAAACGAAATTGGAGATGAACGGCAACACTCCACCACCTCCACACTCACACAGAACAAGAAGTATATTTCATCGACAAAGATTTGGAATCTTCAAAAACTTTGATAAAGTAAGTTCATCTTCATCCTCAATATTATCCTCGCACATTACCTCAAAACAAGAGCAAAGATCGTGAGGCAGAAAATAGCACTAGTAATTTCTGGACGTTGTCGGTGACCCCATTTCACGGAGATGTATTGTGACGTGGTAGAGGTCACTGCTGGAAAGTTTTCGACGATGTTTGTCTGTCTCAGACTAGAATGGCATGCTGAAATATAGACGAGATCTAGCACAATTCAAACGCCGAAAAGCAAAATGAGAGTCGAACACTGAGTGATAAAAGAACAGCGATCGTCGCTTCAACAGCAATCATCGTTCTTGCTGGCCGAAAAAGAGCAAGAATCTGTAGGCATGGCATCATGATGAATATCAATATCACAGGTTCAACGAGTGCAAGCCTTTGTCCGACATCTACAAGAAGGTTGCAATCTTGAATTATTTAGATTTCGTGCCACCAAGCGTACACGTCGCGTGCAAGGACAAGGATCCAGTATTTTATATATCAGCAGTAGCAAATTATCAGCCCCCGTGGACTCATTATCAATTACAATCCTGTCGTTACTCAGGTCAGGACTCATTTAAGTAATCAATTTTAGTTGTATTTTCAATATTCTTCCTTGAGCTACTCGGGCGTTACTCCTTCATTCATTGTACTTTTTGAATATTCGGGGGCTATTTTTCTTTTGTGTCGACGACCTCTAAGAGTGTCTCCTGGTTGCTAAAAGCTTGCCATCATACAACAAGTTCAAGATCCAAAGATCAGAAAGATGATAGTCAAATGCAACAAAACGGGCAAGCTTCTGTTCTCGACCGACGAGGCGCAGCGGCATGCGGAACAGATCGGGTCACAAGATTTCACCGAAGTTGCGGCCGACGCGAAGTTGCTCGTGGACGCAGAGACGAGGCGGCGCTGCTTCTGGTCGCCGGATGAGTTGCAACGTTTCAAGCAGCGCACAAGGCAACCCGACTTCCAGACAGTAGAAGTGACGGTCCAGGAATACCAGAAGATCATGCAGGAACACGAGCGGAAGTTCCTGAATGATCCAAGAGTACAGCTTCGCACGCACTGTTAGCTTTTTGGAATCGCGATGACTTCTTTCTATTTTGTCCAGATGTATCAATCTTCCCCTACAAATCAAAATGATCTTAATCTGAAAGGATCATGAGAATCTGGGAGCGCAATTGAAAATTTTTTTACAAGGTGGCGGAAACTGATTTACTGATTACATTCGTCCCACGTTATGCATAGGTTATCAACTACGCCAAGAAGAAGATCATTGATGCACTGGTCGAAGTGAAGGGCTTCGGCGTGATCCGCTCGGAGAAAGCCTGCTGGTTCACTGAAAACAAGGGTGTGGCAGAGGCCGAAGCTTGGATAGAAGCAAACAAGAATGATCCCGAGATAGACAAGCCGATCCTGCTCCCGGCAGACGCTGCTGGGACGGCCGCCGAGGGTGGCGCCACGTCTTCCAACATGGACGTCGATGCTGTAGGAGACCATGCCGCAGACTCTTCAACATCCAATAAACTTCCTACGGATCCTGACGCAACTGCAAATGGCGCGTGGCTTAAAGCGAAGTGTACTCACGAAGATCTCTTCCTCCAATAAATAGATTCATCAAGGCAATTCCATCGTAAAACTAATATAAATATAGTAGAATAGTTTATAGATGGTGGGAAGGTGGGCACGCTGGGCCGCTGGGCGGCCACGCTTGGCACGTTGGGCGGACCCTTGGCACGCATGGGGGCACGGTGGGCTCACGCTGGGCCCGTATGGCGTTGCCCCGCTGCTTCCGCCAATGTACAGGGCCGCAGTCGAGGGCGGCGCGGCGCTGCGCTCCTTCGCGGACTGGCCACGTTCTCGCTGCTTGCGGTGCTTCGCTGCCGTATGCAGTACCGCCTGGGTGTGTATTGTGCGGCGAAGCGCTGCAGAGTGCCTCAGTGCTCTGCTGCAATGTGCGGCCGGCGCTGCTGAGGGATATTCCCAGGCGGGCCAGTAGTTGTGCGCCCCGATTCGTATGCACCTTGCTGCAGATCCAAGATGCATGCGCTTACTCTAGCGAGGGGGCTTCAGAAATGGGCGCCCGATGAACGCCCCGACTTTCGGCCCCAAGTCTCACGGTGGGCGCACGGTGGGCGAAATCTTTCGCAGAAGACCCACGTTGGGGTCGCCCCGCGACCCAGCGTGCCAAGCGTGCCCACTGATCCAATCCTGGAGAAAGACCCAACTTGTCTAATCTAGCTATTATATATGTTTCAGGGTTCAGGGGAGCGGCCCCCCCGAGCGCGGGAGAGGGGGGTGGATCCCCGGACCCCTTTTGGAGGCGTGTGCCGTGGGTGGAAGGCTTCCAAAGGGGTCCAACTCCAAGGGGCCTCCTCCACTCCCTTCCAGCTGCCTGCATGTACCATACGGACTTCCTATGTGCTCGCCCCTCGCCGAGGCAGCATGGTGCCGGGCGTGGAAGGCCTCCGGAGGCAGCAAAAAGCGCAAGGCTGGACCCCCTGAGCCGCGTGGCTTGTACCCTCCGGGCCCTTGGGCATCGGCTTGCTGGCTCTTGCCGCGCATTTCATAAGGGCAACCCAGCAAAAAAGCCAGGCCCCGAGCCAGTGGCTGCCTTCGGCGGCCTTCTACTAACCCCGGCGGCCTCTTGCGTGTGATGATCGGCAGAGGCCGGGAGATCAGTCGGGAACCTGCAAAGAGGCGCAAGGGGGCGCCCGCTCCCAGTTTTGAGGCCTTCCACCCCGAGAACCCACGAAAAGCAGCGCGGAAAAGAGCGCGCAAGCGCCACCACAGGGCCATCCACAGGTGGGGGGCCGTGCGTCCTTGTATCATATAGATACAAATATCGAAGCAATGTAGACTGTATGGCTCTGGTATTTGGTAACCTGAATTGGATCACAAGGATTCTCTTCTTGTTTTCCTTATGATCGAATTCAGGTTACCAAATGCCAGAGCCATGCATAGACTAAATGATCACGAAGATAGCAGGTGGGAAGGTGAGCGCATCGCACTAGCAAGCTGCAGCTGGAAGAGATTTGAATAGTCATTGATGTTTATCTGTCAATTGGGAAGTGCAAGAAGTAGCAGCCTCCTCTGGTGTTTTGGCATTGGCAATATCTCATTACCAGGTAACCAAAGCCTAGTTACGTCTCTTCAGGAGATGGGATTCGGGCAGATTCGAGCGGAAAAGGCGTGTTACTTCACAGATGGCGTATCGCTAGAACACGCGATACAGTGGATGACAGATCACGAGAAGGACGCAGATATAGACGCTCCGATTACACAGGTGATAAAGTGCAATCCGTCAGAAAAGTGACCCATGGATGAAGCATCTGTAAAAAGTGCGATGACTTAGAAGAATTGATGCAATAAAGCGGTTGTGGTTATTTGTTACATTTTTTGGAATTTTGTAATTCCTCTCCTTCATTCTCACAAATCCAGGAACCGGCACCATCCGCACCTGCGAAACCGAAGTGTATGGAGAAATAGCAATGAATAGGCTTTCGCTTGTCCTCACGACGTGATTTAACTTTTATTGACCTCGATTGATTTTGATTATTTATAATCACATTACAACATACTATTCTCACTGCCGTTCTTTCCCCTTACACATGCCACGGCCAACCTCAATACATTCGTATATGAACGTTTCTTTGAGAATCTTTCCACTTCGAAGTGGATTCTTTAATCTTAAAATGAGTTTCCAATGCTTACTCCTTTTTTCATACCCATGACGAAAGAGGAAGCTGAAAAAGCCGCGTTAGCATTGCAACAGCGACTGAAGGAGGAACGAGAAGCGCGAGAGAAACAAGAGGCGAAGGACAAAGAGAAGGCCCGCATAGAAAGTCAGAAGATGATGCAGGAAACGAATGCGATTCTGCAAGAAGAGCAGCGAAAGCGGGACATTGAGCAAAGAAACTTAAGGCCTTCCAACATGCAGCTTTGATAGAACTAGATGGTTCAACTTCATCAATTCGGAATGCATATTGCACATCAACAAACTGCTGTCGAACTACTACACAGCGTTTTCATTTCGATATGATTTCACGCCTGAACAATAATTTCTTAAGTTTTATCCATCTGCTTGCTTTTCCGACAACATTCTTGAACGAAGATGTTCTAAGAAAACGCGAGAAGAGTGCGCACGACGAGCACGCAGCACAGCTGAAAGAACAACTTCGGCTCGATTATATTGAGCGCTTCGGACACGAACCGCCGCCAGAGGAAGAACAGAAAAAGGATGACATCAAGGCCAAGCCGAGTAAACAGCAGCTAACTTTCTGGCTTCAGGCTATGCGAAAGGAGCATGCGGCTACAAAATTAAGGCTTCCCCTCATCCATCGATCTTCCGAAGAGTCATCCTAGGCAAGAGCCCTCGCGAGGCGAAAAGAGGCCCAGGATGTACCTCGAGATGGATTAGGGCGAGCTCTAACAAAACCTGCGGAGCTGAAACTCTGTCTAACGACTATCAAGACCTTTGCTAAAAACTGCCATGACAACGTACTTCGTTTTGTAGAGCTAGTAGGTCATTGTTAATACTCTTTTCTTCATTAATCTCGAAATATTACCGTGATCACATAGTTACTTCCACCCATGCTGGTGCATTGCTTATATGTATCTATATATGTACCAGGGAGGGAGGCCCCCCCCTGTGGCTGGATCTATGGTGGACCACGCCAGCAGAGGGGTCCAGCCTTGCCACCTTTGCCAGGTCTGTCGGGTACATGCAGCACGCCAAGGGGGTGGGTCCCGCCTTGCCTCCTCTGCCCGCTCTGTCGGGTACCTGCAACACGACAAGAGGGCCCAGCCTTTGCCACCTTTACCAGGTCTGTAGAGTACACGCAACAAGCCAGCGGGGTCCTGCCTTGCCTCCTTTGCCAGCTTCAACGTCCTCCGGTTTGGTGGCGCTCTAGGGTACAGGCAAGAAGCGGGAAGGGGTCAGAGCTGGGCGCTTTGAGGCCTTCCCGCCCGGCAGCCCCTCGAAAAGAGGGTCCGGGGCTGGGAGGCCCCCCCCTCAAAAAGTTAGATCGGGGGGGCCTTCAGCCCTGAGTCATGGAGTATATATCTGAATATCTATTATTCAATTCCCGACATCTGTCTCTCTTGAGTAGAGAAGGATTATCTCACATCTCGTCACAGCCCGAAGAGAAGAAATACCAAGTATTGAAGAAAGCGGGCAAGGCATTCACTGAGCGCATCGCGCCCATTCCCGAAGCAATAGAGCTCTTGAGAGTCCTCGGATTCAAAGACGATGCTGACCCTTCAGTAATGGCCATTGCGAACCAAGTAGACGGTTTCCTCATGGCGGAGTGTGTCAAATTCGTGGATCTTATTTTGAACAAGCTCTAGTAACTTTTTCTTTGAGGCTCAGGGCGCTTATACTAGTTCTACAAGAATTATAGAAGGAGATACAAAAATATTACATGAAAAAGTGGAGGATTTCCATATAGGAAAAGAGACGACATTAATGTAAATTCGATTTGGTCGTTGTAAACAGCAGACCATCACAGCCCCTAAAAAACCATTTCGAAAGCCCGGAATGATATTATCAAGGAACCTCTATTCCTCAGCCAGTTCAACAACGCTTGTGCACCAACTAGAATACACGTCGCTCGTGCCCACACCGATTTCAGCTGACAAGTTTTTCAATTGACTAACAGACCAGTATGGTCCTCGTGACGACCCGTAGCTGTTGCGCCAGAGGTAACCGACTCATCCTGAGTCCTCCTGAGTCATCGTTCTCAGTTGCCTTGTGTTCAACCACTTCTTCTCAATTGTTGCCAGAAATCGAAGACATAAATCTGAAAGGTCCTGGATCTGCTAGATTTGGTAGTACGTGCGTGAATGGGTGTGGTATTCGTGTACGTAGGTCATGTGGTACTCTTTTGCTGCCGCTGTCGGTAATAGATATACAACGAAGCGGTACAATGTCGGTCTCGATTGTGGTTGTTGTTGTTGTTGTTTGTCAACTTGTAATAGAATAGGTTGTTGCAGCGGCGTGCAGCACCAGACAGCCTTATCGCGCAATGCGATCTCATCCAGCAGAAACAACATCGTCGTGGAACTGTCTACATAATAAGTAAAAAGAAAGAGAACGAGTGTCAGGCCTTCATTCAATTCGAGATATGTTTTTGAGACTCTATCAAACCTTTGTTCAATATTGCAGCTTTCAATTTGTTTCTCAGCTCATCAACAACTCAGATTTAAGCAATAAAATGTCTAGTTCACTTCGAATGGAGGTCTCTACTTTTCGTGCTTCAGAAGCTTGGTCTACGGCATAGTACGCCTGTGCGGTCGTCGTCGCCGCGATTCAACAGCTTGGAAAAATTAGGCTAAAAACTCAGTCTTTTTTCAAGCGAAGCAAAATCGAAATTCGTGGAAGCAGGAACCCATCAACATGCCAGAGCCGACGCTTCTTGGCGAACGGGACGCTCTCATCGGGCGACCGTCGAGCGGCGGTAACGCTGCGCCGTGCGCTGAAAATTCCAAGCACTCATCTTACAACAAAGCTGCGCGTCATGCGGACCGGCCTTCATCAGCTTGTAGCGCCGAGGTTGACATGAAGCAGGAGGGCGGCGCCAAATATATTCAAGAACAAGTATTTCCAGACGAAGGAGCAAGTCCGAAAAACATGATCAACAAGCCTAGCAATTACAGAAGTAGTGAAATCGCTTTTTATAAGACGTCGGCTTTTGCTTGGACCGCAGGTCTTGTTGCCTCGACGGTCGTAGTCGGAGCAGGTGTCACTGCTCTACGAAATGGAACACTGACTGGAAGCCAATCCCCCAGTAATAGTGGCAGCGGCCTGGTGCAACTTCAACCTCCGAATGGTGCTTCGGGAAAAGCTTGTCCGGCCGGTGGAGGAGATATTGGACTTGGTGTTGCAGCAGCAGCCTCGTCTGCAGCAGCGGGCACCAGCGCAACCGCCCCTCCTTCGTCACACCATCACCTTGCTCCTGTGGGCGCAACTGGTGGAGCGCACCTGTCAGGAGCTACGCACCACACATCATCCCCACCCACATGGAGATTGGTTGGTGGCGCCTTAACTCAGTCGTCGGCCCCACGCGGGCAGCACCTGGCACCTGTCCCCGAGCTGCCTCAAGAAATCGGCGGCCAAGATGATTCATCAGGGGATGGTGGAACAACAACCAGCAGAGGCGTGAGTGTTTCAGGTCCGAAAGCTGCACCACCTCCAGCAAGTCCACAACCTGTCGTGCAAGCAGTACCAACGCAACAGCCACAGGAATATGCGGAGAACGCGGGCGCACGGGGTGAAGCCCCTCAGGTAGTGTCGAGCGGTAAACAAAAGGCGAGCACCAATTTCGGTACAACTGATGACCAGACCGAAGAGCAAAGTAGGCCGAGTGCGCCACCCCGCAGCGCTTCAGGCTCACCTCCACCGAGCGCCAATCGCGACCAGCCGCCTTCAACATCTGGACGATCCTCGCAAGGTCCAGAGGAAGGCAACGGCCCGTCAGGGTCAGCAGAGGATCAACCTAATCTTTCTTCGGGCACAACATCAAGAGGTCGACCTCAAGATGGGCATGATCCGTCTCGACGACAGCATGCTCCTGAAGAGCAACAACAGGGACAAAGCGCGCCTGGTGGAACCACCAGCGCTGGCCCCCTGAAGAGCGGGAATGCGGACGCCGCGCCCCCAGGAGCTGCAGGAAATGTCAGGTCGGGACAGCGCGGGAGCGGAGGATATCCCGACCCAAGCGACGCACGAGGCCGAGCGCGTGCACAAAGCCCGCAAAGAGGACGACAAATTGGGGGCAGTGTGTCCGACGATGACGAGCTCCTAGATGTCGCGGAAGAGGAGGAATCGCATCAAGTGGTTTTTGGAATCGAGAACGTAGGCAACAGTTGCTACTGGAACGCGCTCATTCAGGCTGTTTGGCGCTTGCCTGCCGTGCAAGCTGACCTCGATTACATATGTTCAGAGGGACCATTCGAGACCCTCAAGCTCACCTATCCCCTGCTCAGTGCTGCCTGTATCTTTCAAAATTACTGGCTGCGAAGGCGGAGCCTCCAACGACGCGACCACAACCTCTCTGACGATGATCACCGCGATTACGATAACGAGTAGATAAATGTGGCAGTAGTATTTAGCACGGTGGGCGAGGGCGTGCCAATGACAGCCTTGTTTTTCACATGTGTCTCTTATTACATCGACGAAACAAATGCGCACGATTTGCGAATTTTTCACTAGATAGAATTTGTATCACCACCTCTAGAGTATGATGTTATCTTATCCGCCACCAGTACACCACTGGACGCCTACGCTCCGCTTCGCCCCTGCTTTTTTCATAAAACTCTGACGCGGGCAATCATCTATTTTCGACAGCAGGCGGTTTTGGTGTCCGGTAACGACGACTGGGCCAACGGTGGACAACAAGATGCGTCCGAGCTGTTTGAGCTGCTTTTCACGATACACCTGGAACCTATTGTAGTTAAGATTCACCTAGAGCCTATTGTACTTGAGGGTATCACAATACACCTGGGTAGAGCCTATTGTCTAAAGTAAGTTTTAGATGTTCCTGGTACCATTTGTTTTGCCTCTCCTCTTCCTCAGAGAGAAGAACATATCACACGGGAAACAGCAGCACAGAAAACGCCTCTAATGTAGGCCGTCGTAACTGGGATGTGGCGCGTGTCGCGCAAATCTACTCTGTCTTTCAGCCGGACATGGATGGGCCTAGCTCTTATGCATCATTGAATTTTCATTGTCTAGTATGTTGTCACATTTCTTTTTATTCTTTGCATACACAACGAGAACAAGGTCGTCGCTTTTCTCTGGAGGATAGACAACGTAAAATTGAAGTCCGTTCTAGTATGTAATTAAGTATATGCTTATGCAGAAAGTGTAACCCATGAAATAAACATGTGATCGGAAAGAGAACGGCTAAGAGATTTCTCCTTCTAAGATATGGCACCTGCACTTTTTGCAGGCACACCGACGACCGGTTTCTTGGATCGTGCCGGCGGAACCACGACAGGAAATACAGAAGAAGATCAAGATGGGCGCACTAGCATTGATGTCCTCCTGGAAAGGGAGTGCCGCGTCGTTTCCGTGGACGAATGCTCGGTCCTGACGCTGCCGCTGGAAGGCCTGCATCCGACGAGGAGCGATACCCGTGGAATTGTCGTGCCCAGGTCGCAGCCGCTCAGTTTCATCGGCCTGTTCCGCGAATACTTCACAAAGCGTGAGCACATTCTCGGCGGCAACCCCTTAACCTGGCCTACCCCTCAGATCGCAAAGCGGTGCAACCGCAAAGACGAAGTGGTCGACCCGAATACGGGTATCAAGAAAACGGTGTATCCCTTCTGGAAGCAAGAGAAGCTGCAGAAGCCACCGCCGCGCGTCCTCGTCGTGCGGCTCGGGCGGTTCCGCTACCACATCGAACAGCGCAGTGATGGATCAGTCACACAACGTTAAGGCCCATAATGAGTGTCCATAATTCCATTGCATCCGCATTCAATCGCATATCTCACTCACACGCAACACGAGTCGATGTGTCAGTGCTAAGGAGAACGAGAAGAAAAAGTGCAACTACAAGACGCCTAACCCTAATCTACTAAATACTAATTTTTGATATTCACGTCAGACAATCTTCCACCTCCTCTATTTTTCTTTTAGAATTTTGAAGAGATGAATCTACTTGTTCTGAAAGTAGTGGCGAGCAGCGTAGTACTTCGCTTCTGCAAATTTCAAGTTCTTTGTGTGCTGCAGATGAACAATTAGCATGAGGTGCTCTAACAACGCGTAGACAAGATAGCCACTCAAGTGAGTCTGCCGGAACGATTTTGCATCGGAGCAGACAACTACCATACAACTTCTGCCAGCTCAAACGCGACCGCTGCTGCTGCTGCAGCGAGTCAATTAAGGGCTCTTTCCACATTTAGTTACATGCTTCATTCACATCCTCGACCTTTTTGCAAGGGCGAAACTTAGGTCAAAGTAAGACGTAGCTCTGACATAGAATGTAATGTGACTACAACCTTTAAGTCAAGATCTACCCGTTGTGCCACGAGCGCAGCAGCACAGTTCAACAGCCAGTAACTGCTACCAGCTTTCTTCGGTAGTGCTGCACGACGGTCCTGGGCCACACGCTGGCCACTATCGAACGATTGCGCGCGTCAAGGGCTCATGTTAAGGCCAAGTACTTACAAGTAAAGATCTCTCATTTAACATAAAAGTGTAATTTTCTTGTGGCTCTAAGGTACATGATGAAACTGCTGATGTCTGACAACTACGTGTTGTACGAGGGGTCTTGTAAGACGTTCTGCTAGCGTAGCTGTCAAGATAATCTTAATCTCTCGAGGTCTCAGGAGACGGCGTGCTCTAATACTGGTTTCTGCTGGATGACGACTATGTCCGTCGCATTGAGGACGATCCAAACCGTCCTGGAGGACGCCGGCACGTTTTACAAGAACCTGTGGTCCAGCGAGACGCTTACCTCCTCTTTTTTACACAACTTCAGCGAAAGCGGCAGCCCCAGTCTAGTGGATCGGTTAGCGGGGAGGTGAGTCCTCCAACTTCTGGACACTGACCAGCATAATTCATTCGAGGATCTTTGTGAAACTAATATTTGAAGTCAGAATTGTGGTACGGGTTTTGATGGATAATATAAATTAGTATTGTTCGTTGTGGAGAATTTTCCACAGCTGGTGTCCCACCTTGTGCCGACTGACTTCTTCGTTGTTGTCAACATACTTGCATGTCACATGCTGCTCGTTTTTGAATGCGTCCGAGCGGAGAGAACAAATTTGAAATTTTTTTTCAAATGTGCACCGACCATGTATACGCCTATTCCCAGCATTGATTTGTACCGTGAGGTCATATATCTAGTCAAGATGTCAGCTCACTGCATCCATGGTCAGAGCAATAACGAGATCACAGTCGTAATTTCTAGGACATTCTCGCATGGTAGAAATCTTCTGTGTTGAAACGTCAAATTTAGTGACTCCATGAATCAGATGTATCTATGTCTTCCAGGCACAAAACGTAATCAAACAATGTCTGAATAAATCACAGAAAATTATTGTTCTATGTTTTGGCTATAGTATAGATATTTCGTAGTCGCTTACGAACGTATCCGCGATATTACAACAACAACTGCCCTAGAATAAGGCCTCAGAGATGGCAGGGCGTCGGCGGGAACCTGCATCATACTGCTGAGGTTTCGTTTTGGAACTATTGATACTCTTTTTTTGCCTCAATTCATTATTAGTTTTTTGCGAAAAAAATCTGTGTGATTAAAAGATCCCACAACACCGACGCCCGTAGAGTGGCACCGATCTTACATCGACGTCCGTAGTGACTGGTAGTAGGTGCGCGGAACGTGTGTGGCGGTAGGGTCGCGCGCGAACATAATGATAATGATAACGCCAAGAGATGAGCTGCAGATGGATTACACTAACATGCATCGTCACATGGAAGATTCATTGGTGCTGCACACGCATCTTATTCTTTGCCTAGTTTGCGTGCAGGGTGCATGTAGTTCGCCACTTCCTTGCGTCATTCTCCTTGCTTGCTCTCGGCGGAGGCAAATTCAGGAAATCTGCATCTGTTGGTGTTGCTCCTACCTTATTTTGCGTATTCGTGTTTGTGTCCTTGTGTTTGCAGGAGCCACCAAACGAGCTCGGCCAATGATCGTCGTAGTTGTTGCTATAACAAAGACATGATCAGTCGCTTTCCTCGAGTCACAAGTTTCAACGATCTCGATGATGTCGTGTTCTTCTTCATCTTGATGAGAGTGACGAGAAATATCTGCCATGTGACTGCCATCATTGATGTACCCATGTCATCATGAACATCGTTCGGAATCATACTTAATCTTAAGCCAGTGCATCAGTTTTGCGTGAGAGACATTTCGGACGTACGTCCCTCAGAAGAAGAATGGCGACTACATCAACAAGTAGAGCACAAATATTCATACATCAGTTGAGAGAACACATTTTGACGTGACCAGCATAGACCCATACACCTTTAGTTGCCCGACAAGCTCTAGCCTTCACACCAGACCCCCTTCTTGTTCTTGACATCGTGACATAGTATGTAATTTCTTGTTCTGAATAAATTTCTTGTTCTGTTACGTTTGATGGCGTATCTTGCCTATACGCTCACTCCTTCATAAGTGAGCCTACTCCTATCCTATCCTAATAAAGCGCAGTGTCGGGGGTACGTATATGTTTTACAAGTTTCGTCGTGGACTTTTCGTCTAATGCATTCATCCTGTTGCGAAGTCGAATTCTCGACAAAGATAACTATTGCTCAAACCTCTTCTTGATCTGAGATTCGTTTAGACTTTCGAAAAAGTTGGTGCGATTGTTTGTGGTGAGTAGAATTAATAGTAAATAGCAAGTCCAAAGTGTTTATTCTCATAATTTTTCATTGTAGTATTCTCGTCCTGCCTCAGCATCATCAGTCAATCAGTCAATCAAGCAAAATCTGATTGAGTTCGTATTTGCAAAGTATCTCTCGGCTACCCGTAAAGTCCCACTTGTCAAGGCGTTTCTTGTTCAACAAGGAAGTATCATTTTCTCAGGATGCTGGGCGCGGGCTTCAGTCAGAAGACCCTGACCGACAACTGGTACGAGGACCGGCTGCACCCAAAGAGCAGTGATTCAGAGCTGGAGAAGGTAATCCGAAGTGATGACGACGTGAATTATGGTCAGCTTTTATCCATCTTCCTCGGCATCTTGGTACCCTTTTGTTTCCCATGAAATACAAGGGAGGCGGAGGGGCCGAGATGAGGGGACCGAGATGAATACAAGCTGGCTCTAAGTAAAGGCGGGTCGACAGATAAGGTGGAAGAAGCCACCGACAGGAGCCATTGCAGATGACGGCTTTGAAAGATACGATATCAGTGTCACGCACGAAAAATTCGTGGACCCGAGCACAATACCAAGTGTACACATAATTCTTTTTGTAAGTATTTATTTTCAGGTCGATGGCTGTACTTCATTCATTAACTACACCAGGGTTAGTAATGACTGTACTTCATTTCATTTCATCAGGTCGATCCAAGTAAAGTACCTGTATGATACAACTCTTACTTACAGGCTATCTTCAACAATGCCGGGACACCGCATTTTATCACATCCGAAACCGTAGCAGAAGTTTGCTATGAGAAGCGACGACCGCTCAACGACGTGCCACAAAGAGGCTTCAGATGTAGATGAATCAACCATACATAGTGTTATTTTTGACTTACCACGTGAAAGTGGATGAAAGAATGTACTACTAAATACAACTGTGTTGCTCTTTTGTGAAGTGAAGTGAAGTGAAGTGAAGTGAAGATAATCTAATCATAATCTGTTTTTAGCAATTCTGAGTAAATGGCCAATCCACCTTTCTGTCAACAAGAGTTAATAATCCTCTAGAAGTTGGTTAGAATTTCGCTTTCGATCGCAGGAGTAATCGTTTCGTCTTGGCGGTAGTCAAGAATGATTGCTTGCGACGCGTTGATAATGATGCTTTCGCGGCTCTGTTACCGTCACATACTTATTTACTCTACTCAATGTACTATCGCAGGCATCGTCGACAGACATCCTCTGTTACTGTCACATACTCACTCTACTTCATGTATTGCAGGCATCGTCGATAGACATCCTCCGGGTTACAGAGACGTATCATGGCACACAGCATTTACGGAGGCACACGAAACGTTGAACGACCCAGCGACATTTGCGAAGAGAAAATCAGAGCTCCGAGGGAAACCTGCAGGTGGGTTGTAGCTGCTAGGAACTGAAAATATCACCTTCAGCCTCTTCTGCTATAATTTGTGACTGTGTACTTCTACTAGTGATCAAATAAATCTGAGTTTTTTTCAAACACCACGACATTTCTCCCTGATGTATTGCCTACAGGCGTGCCGTCTTTCCGAGACCTCCAACCACCAGCACAGGCCTTAGTAGGTGAAAATGCAGAGCTCTGCGACATTCCTACACAGCGAGCGTGGATGAATCAAGATGATCCAGGGCTGCGAGAATATACAAAGTACTTGCAATTCTATATAATAGTTATTTGATCTCGTAACAATCAAATTTGCAAAGATCCTGAATCAAATCTATAGGCAAGGAACTCCTAACTCTTTTAATAAGCTAGCGCTGGTGATTCAGCTTGCAAAGCTTAGGAATTGAGTGATCGGGTTGACATCCGGGCCTTCCCCTGTCTTTTCAGCCTGGTAGCACTTAGTGTGCGCCATTCTTCACAAACCCGCACAATCTGCTTAAAGTTCCTCATCTCGTTAACAAATGCGATCCACTCCTTCGTCTGTTACCATGGAAAGATCCTGGAAACGTGAAATGGATGATGAGCGTCTTGTTGTGGATCTTAATTGAATTGAGGAACTTTGCATCTCTTTCTCGAGTTAGTGTCTGCTGTAGGTCCCGGCATCGTCTTCAAGAAGATTCCTTGGTTCCCTTTACTGCAGCCTTACCGACTTGTGATCTCCAAACTTATATCAAGACCAAACTCATTCTGAGATCTCATATGCATGTAGTTCGTTCGGATCTAATCCACTGTAACCATGGTTGTAAGTTGGAACAAAAAACTGAGAAGGTAGCGGCCGGATCCGCGAACGACAAAGTTTACTGTGTTCTTGGCAGAAGGTGAACTGTTGAGAGATCAAAGAATGTTATCATGGCTGGCTTGGGTTTGGAGATAATAGTTATTTGATCTCGTAACAATCAAATTTGCAAAGATCCTGAATCAAATCTATAGGCAAGGAACTCCTAACTCTTTTAATAAGCTAGCGCTGGTGATTCAGCTTGCAAATTTTTCCCTCCCTCCCCCCAAGTAGTAGTAGTAAGACGGAATGCCGGGCCGTTGGGAGCGAATGCAGTCACAAGAAGCACTCGCATGGGCAAGAAAGCCACCCAAAACCTCACTCAAACAACAACTGGAGCAAATAAAGAGGCCGCCGAGTGCCCCTGCTAATAACATTGTAGAAGCTCAACAAAATTTAGATGTGCAAGTTGTAGATAACCTGCCCGAACTTCCTGAGGTGAACTGTTGAGAGATCAAAGAGTGTTATCATGGCTGGCTTGGGTTTGGAGATAATGAGAATTCATAATGATGATGATCATGTTTAGCGAGTCGTCTGTATACAATGGAGCGTCTTGCGGCAAAAAAATCACGGCAATCACGATGTGTCTGCATTATAACCGAGTACAACCCACCTGAATCCTGATGAAAGTAAGTCTAGCTCTAATTCATGATACATTGAGGGCGAAAGGCCCAGGTGTTGTCATAGAGCGGTAGATTATTCTGCTAGTAGGTCAGCCGTTCAGACTAGCCTACTAGCGGCATCAATTCGCACGAAGGTGAAGACATTCATATTTATGAGTGCTTGAGTCTGAGTGTGAAAGTGGCGAGGACATGCGCGCGAGATGCCGCCGGAAGGCGAGTGCGAACGGACTACCGAAGAAGGGAGGGAGGGAGAGGGCTTGAAAATATTGCGTACGAGTATAGAGTAAATGAGTACGAGTACAGACAGAAGAAGAATTCGAATACGCGATCGCTGGACTCGAATACAGAAACCGACTCGAGAACCACGCACGATTGTGCATGCTGCGTGTAGGATGCGCAGCCCCCAATGATTCGAATACTCGAGTAGACCAATGCCAACAAAACAACCTTCCGCCTAAATTTGTTATAAATAGCGAACCCCTGCGCTGTTCTAGCATAACGAAAATTGTGCTTATGCTGCAGCGGTTTCTCATGATCGTCACGAATTCCAGGTCCAAGGGAGCTGCGCACAAGTTGCCAGAGAAAGACAATGAGCTGTCTCTACCACTAGGAGAAGGATGTCAGCGCAAAATTATGGAAGCCATAGCTGCGCGAGGAGGCAAAGCGTACTACTGCTACTGCTTGGAACCACAGCTTCATGGATTCTTGATAAGCGAATTTTTCCTCACTTTTTCTTCGCCCACACGAATATCGCTGTTAGTTTGCTTTTCTTTTACAACAAAAACTAACAAAGCTTCCGGACGAAGACCTGCATTACCGTTGGCAAAAGCGGGAAAGATCAAGTTTCGGTATGGGACGACTACCCGAACTAGGCGATGAATTATAGGCAATCTCATGCTGACGATCGTCTTCTACTAGTGTGGTCCTTAGTGGTGATGTCGCTGTTGGACCAGCCGAAATTAACCGCTTCCTAACGAAGCATGATGAGTAATGTTGAGACCTCTATCAAGTTCAAGTTTTCGTATCGATACCGATCTAATTATCCAGTTGAAAACACGTTGCAGAAACAGAGCACGATCGTCTAGGTTGAAAATCATTTCTATTGCGCTATTTTGGACGATAAAAAGTGAGAACCTCGTAGTACCGGTTCTTAAGCACAGAGTATTTAGAATTATACTATATAACTAATCTATTACTGTCTCAGCGTCGCACATCAGATTGAAAAGTAAGACACCGCTGAGTCAGTAATTCCAATTTGCGTAAAAAATCGCAAAAAATGAGTCAGTGTCAGCCGTCCTGGCAGAATAAGAAACTTTATCCATGTAACGATAACGATAGCCACGCGCGCGAGACATAATAACGCCCACTGTACATATGGACTCCCTTACTTAGGGCCTGCCCCAGAATGTTATAATATATATACATAGACGAGTATGATACTCTGACGAAAATGAAATCTAACCGAGAGAGCTTCCCGCAAGTGAAGATGGTGACGTATGAAAAGGGAACTACTCTTCATACTTTTATGAAACAAGAAGTGAAAAGTTTGGATATAAGATAGCAGAGCCGAGCCTGTCTGGGGACAAGAAGCCCAGCAGCCTCCGTAACACCATTCATTGTTGACTCGTTCAAGTAACTACGCGAATTGAAGGTTACGACCTTGACACATTCAATAGGCTGGTCCTGAGGATGGACAAATTGTATTTGACAGCTAGCAGCGGAAAAGAGTAAAGGAAGCGGCAAGGAGAGGATATCTCGCCGCCAGATCTTGACGGCTGTTCGTCTTACCGCTGGCATTGCCTTTTCAGTGAGCCAGAGCAGGACGCACACAAATATTTTTGCAGTTAACATTGATCTTGATGCCTTTGTCGGTAAGCAGAAACACTTCTGAGAGGACTACTTGAGACGTAAATTATTTTTGAGAAGAATTGTAACGTGCTTGCTCCGAGGAAACAGTTGCTTGTCGTGTCTAGTTGAGTACGAGCAGAGAGGCGATGCTGTAAGCAAGAAGAATTTGCTGAAAGGAGTAGGAGTTGAGGACGTCCTATGCATCTAGCTAGTACTGGTGTGGTGTGATCTCAAATTGAATGGACATCATAGATCCCGATACAAGTAGAAGTCGGAATATTCGCTTTTACGGTAGGAGTAGAATCTTCTAGTTCTTTGATACCTTCATCAACATGCCGCCTGCCTGTGAAAAGGAGGCCGATGCCCTCATCCGGTGCGCGCAGAGACCAAGTAATACGTTTCCTTGCTACCTACTGTTTGGGCTTGCGTAACTGTTCTAAGGATTGTGTGTCCTGTCTGTCATTGCGTCGAGCAGAAGTTAAGTTCAAGAAGACACATAATTTTTTACAATCTGCACTTTCATCCAGCAGACACCAGATTATGTACTACCAGTAACTACTTACTTGACTTCTCAATTATAGGCTTTGTGTATGTTTATTTCCTATTCACACCTCATGAAAAAACAGCATCGGATGGATGTGCTGCTGCCTTCGTCGCGATGCGAGAGTGCAATCGTGGTTCAGTAGAAATGAAATTTGGATCATCATCAATGGAAATGCTATCGTCTGCGTTGTATGATGTCGCGTCTGCACCAAGACCACCGGCGAGAAGCTCTGGCAACCTAGCAGCAGCAGCTGACGCTTATGCAAAAAAATTGCAAATTACAGAAGGCGCAGCGGGAGTGCGATTTTGAAAGAGCTTTATCGCACGGCTGTTTTCCTCGCTGAATAGTACTACAACAACAGAATCAAAGCAGAAGCATGGTTGACATAGTCTTGTTCTTGGACGAGGCTCTTTTGGCGGAATCGGAATGTGTGATTTCCAAAATTTTTTGTGACTTCAAGGCCATTATCTTCCCTCACTGGCACCACCGATTTTCTTGCTGATGTTGTCTTCAGCTGCCGTGGACCTGTAGCTTGTGTGTTTTGACCAGGTGTGCAAGAAGAGCGGATGAAATCAAAATCTGGTTTTGGCCATGGCTTGGCCAGGTGGCATATTTATTATTTTTGACATTTGATATCGGTCGACTACTAACTCTGAGCGAAATATCGGGTGGTACCTCCTAGCCTAGTAGTTTTGACTCTCTGATATGATTTTCTTGATGACGTAGCTGCAAATACATCTAATGTATGAAGAAAAAATCACTGTTCTTCTTCTTACCTTGTGTATTCCTGTTTCTTTGATGTTGATTTAACTAAATTTTTTCTCGTTCTTTGCTTGCATTGATGACCACTTTATTTAAGCGACTACGCATGGATGGGATGTTTGTATTCGGTTTTGCTCTTCGCCTGGTTCTTCTTCTTTCGTGTAGGTGGAAACAAGTGGAACGATGATTTCGTTGGCAGTGAATTAGAGCGGAAGGAATTCTTCGAAGATGCAGAGGGCCTGTCAGATCCAGATAACGACGATGCCCCCCGTAGCCCGAGTACCACCAGATCCTTGACCGCCGGAGGTGGAGATCTCCAAGTAAATGGGAACAGCCTTAGCAGTAGTTTCCCGTTTCCGCCTCCGTCTGCCTTCCAAAATGGCAACCCAGCGTGTTTTGAGGATGGCGCGTTTACGTACGAGGAATGCTGTTCTGATGGCGGGAAAGACGCGTGTTGGGATGAAGTGTATAGTTTTGACGCCTGCTGCTTTCCACCCCGCGTGAACGAAACTGACCGGGCGACGTTGTTTGGATGCAACAGCCCCTTCTTCCGGAACTACCGACGCGACGCGTGGATCTACTTCAAGTTTGGGGAGACGCATCCCCGAATGTTCCAGGCGCACGCAAAGGCAGTCGCGAACTGGGCTACACACAAGTCTCTCTGCCCGCCCGCCATCTTGGTCACGATTCTGGTTAAGCTCGAGGAAGACTTAGCGATGAAGCCACTCCACAATGCGTTTTTGGGCATGCTAGAATACACCAAGCAACTGCAGGATATGGTGGATCTTCGTGCTTACAGCTTCTTTTTTATGTAGGAATTTACACCAGAACCAGAAGTAGAGCTCAGAAGTTGTGACAATCGTTCTGAGTCTGCTTCTGCAAGCTTCAAATAAGTATCTTCATGAGAAGATCGATCGTGATTGAATAAAGCGAGGAGTCAGCAACGACCTACAAGATGCCAAGTCTCAAGGAGCGCATGAAGAATGCGCGGCGCGTCAATACAATACAAGAACGCCATTTCTAGACTAGAAAAACAGGACGACTTGCTAATTTACTTCTTCTATACCCCATGATTGGGCACCCTACTACTTCTACTATGTCAACATCACAGATGAAGCTTGGTCGCATCGGCGAAAAGGAGTTTAGGCGGTGGCCATTGGAGCTTGGCTGGAACCATCTAAGAACGGTCCTACCACAAGGCACAAAGCATGCAAACTTCATGGCGCAGTACCATACCCGGAAGCGAAGCGTGGAGCTAGTTATTCTTATGAAAATGCGCATGAACTGTCTGAGAAAGGAACGGCGATCGTGGGGCATCTATTTGTGGTTCAATTAGACCCGCCTGCTCAGCTAGAAGTAACTTCTAATTTGTCTTATTGCAAAGAAACGGTGGAGCGGATTTCCGATTGGTTTCGAACTGCGTTCACAAGGTTTACGAAATCTCATCTCACTGTCACGGTGGTGATGAAGTGCGGTGATAGCCCAAAGTTACGCGAGGTCCCCAAGCGAGTGTTCAATCACACCAAGCAGATTCATTTCCTAGAGATTGAAGATGAGGATGTGCGAGGCGACGAATGCAGCGGGTATATTTTTGTGTTTACACTCATTGTTGGTCATGCTTGTGTCGGCGATGGCGTAGGAATGTCTTGAAAGCAAATAAAAGTCCAACCCCAAAAGGAATGTGGGAGCATCGCCAATTTTCCAAATTAGCATCAAAGTCTAGTATCGACCACTCTCCTGAAAAAGTCTTAGGAGCAAAAACTGCCATCCCAAACGTAGAGCGGGAGAGTCGCCATTTTTAAAAATTTGTATAGAATTTCAGTTAGAGCGGGAGAGTCGCCATTTTTAGAAATTTGTCTGGAGTTTCTTCAGTGTCAAAAACGCACTTCATCACAATTCTTCTCAACGTTCAGGTATTTCGGATTCCTCGAGAACCGGTATACTTCGCTCGCGGAGTACACCATGTTCGTGCACCCTGATGCGGATGAGCACATCATGATAAACGTCGACAGCCAGTTTGATCCGCCACCAAACATGCACCCCGCAATTTTCGAGGCTGACCCGATGGTGCGACCAAATCCGGCGTATGGCGAAGCTCTGAAAAAGCTTCAATCGGAGGGCAGGGAGCACGATGAGGAGGCACGTTTGGAGCTGCCTGCACAATTTTTACGCAGAAAAAGCATGGGCTCGGAAAACATTCTAGAAGCGGCACTGAACGCAGCACTAGTGGGAAACATACCGAACCTGGGATTTCAAAACTTGGCGTTATGAACATCAAAAGGCTAGACTTACAATCTTGATGTCCTAAGCGATTTGTTCCGTCCAATTTTCTCGTGCTTACTTATGTTATAAGTAGGCCCCTGCTGATTGATGTCGTTTGTTATTCGTCAGGATGAAGTGCCTGAGTTTGAGTTTATCATCTTCATGACGTGCTTGCTCTTATCCATTCCTTTTCTTGGAGCAAGATTTTAGTATTACCTTGCATTAGAGCAGTTAGTGTTTCCTTCATGTTTGCACAATCGAGACACGAGTTCCTTTGAGCATCCTGCGACCACCGAGCTCTACAAAAAGTTGTTCAAGACGAATCTGCGGCCGCCAGTAGCGCCACGGTCTTACTGCTGTTCGCATTTTATTGTCAGCCGCGACCGCGTACAACGTCGGCCGCAAAGTTTCTACAGGGACGCCCGGTTGCTCTTCACCACGAACAAGGGCTACACACTCAGTCCATTTCCACGGCCTATGGCTTGGGATTTGAAAGCAAGGACGCTGTGTCAAAATATGATGAAGTTCTGGCATCTAGTATTTGGACATCCAAACTTGCGCACGCCCCTCAGGCATCGAGACACCACTGTGCCGTATTTCCTCAAAGGCAGGAACTTCAAGCCACAGTATGAGAACGAGTGAACGAACTCTTTCTTGTAGACGCAGCTTCGCGATGAAGGGTTAAAATTTATACTATATTTATAGAATATGCAATTGCAATAGAATACATGATCGAGACACTTCAGCGCTTCAATTTTTCTACTTGAGAATATATTTCGGATGCAGACTCGTCATTCAAACAACTCACCAACTAATGACTTTCCACCAATTTCCTCACGTTCTTGGCTCCCAATCTTAGCATGGAGACTTCAACTTGATTCAATATTCGTTACAGCTAGTTCAAGGATTTACTTTTCTATAGCGACTGACATGGATCGCAGAATCCGAAAACACGAACGCAATCGCAGAAGGAAAATTTTTGCTCTGACTATTGGACTAAGTAGTTTGCCACCAGTTTCCTTTCGGAAGATTTACTTTTTCATACAGTTTTCGTTTTGTTCTTGTCACATCGAGTTACACACAAATTTATCGAGTAGGACACTCAAGACCAAGAAAAACAAGCACGACCCAGTAGCATAAAAAGATATTGCAAGATGATCATGTAGAGCCAAGTACTAAGTACTCACGAACGGCATCAAGATCATTCGATCCGCAGACGTTATACTGACGAAGATCTAAAGAGGGATCCTAAAATAATTGTGAGTGCGAGTACTTACGACCAAAGAGTTCTCAACTTATAAAAAAACTACCAGTCGTGACCGAGATCATCTCAAAAGATCCAACGTCACTGATTGAAGATCAGCATGCGCAAGATCTAGAACACCAATCGTCTATTAGGGAGATTATCTCGACTGCCTCCTAAAACTCGATACAAGTTTTCGAGAAAATACAGCTGGCGCAGGTTTGTTTGCAAATAAGAATAAGAAAGACATAACTTTTACTAGGCATTGTAGTAAATCGAAAAGTTCGACACTCTTTGAGGTAACTGAAGAGCATCGAGGATCGAAGCTCATCAGTTCCGTCTTCATACTTACAACTCTTACAGCGCAAGCATAGTCTGTGCTAGTCTTTCCCTCTTGAACTCAAAAAACAAGACTATAGCGAACTCTCAGTAAGTATTCAACATACAAGATTATCTTGGTTTTTATCCTTCAAAATACCTTACCGCCCTACTCATTGTCATTCTTGTAGTAGTTCTAGATGCCTACATCTATTTTCGAATGATAGAGATAAACATAATTCAGTCCACCTCGTCCGCCTCCAACGTCGGAAAATATGTAGAGGCAGCTTGAAGTTCCCCGAAAAGAAGAATCCACTGAGCAAGAAGCCGATCATCTCCAGTGAAGTTTTTTGTACACTCGTTCTTCGTCATATTAGCCTCAGGAACAAGAGTTGACTAATTCATTTTACAACTCGCATTTTTTTAGTCTTACATACAGTTGGCAACTTACCATGAATCACAGAGGTGAGCCCGTCTATTCTCCACGCGCCAGCCGCACAGGCCCGCTTTACCAGGTCGCAGCGCCCTGCTCGCCCGTCGGACCGTATTACGCAGCTGCCAGCCATCCTCCGTCTGGTGGCCAGCCCTCTATTATTGCGAGCCCCTGCGTGGTTGTGCAGCAAGGCCCCAATTGTCCTCCGGTGCTGTACCAACCCGCGTATCCACAGGGAGTAGAGGACCCGGCTTACGACCTTGCCGCATTTAAAAGCCCGGCATATCATCCACAACAGCACCGTGGTCGCGATTTTCCCGCCGATGCGCTTTTTGGATACGATCCCAGTGACGGTCTGCATGACCACGATGACAATGACGACGACGGCGACGATGACCGTAGCCACGACGTTGCGGAACTCGAGGACGGGCCGCAGGGGCAAGGCAAGGCAAAAAGCCGCTCTTGCGTCGCATGCGCAACTCTGGTGGACACAGTCGGACGGTTCATCGGGCTCCGAGAACGCGAAAGTAAGAAAGCAGTCTTGATCCGCAACCTGAAGCGCCTCCTCTCTCCGGAGCAGGAAGCAAAACACTGGACGCGGCTTGGCTTCACCGGAACGGTGCTCTTACTGCTCTTCCAACCGGTGGATCAACGCAACCAAAGCTTGGATCGTGTTTGTGCCGGCTTGCGTGAGTTGGGTAGCTATTTGATGATTTCGAATCTGGTCGGTATTTCCTTTGCGCCTGACTCCTCTGAGGGCAGCCGCATGGTCGCCTTGCTTGAAGAGTTAGTTCAGGTGACGGCCAAGGTGGGTGTGCAGTCCTTGGGAGCAGAAAAGCTGGTCGACACATCCCCTACAACATCATTGCCAGTGCTTCCACCCGACGGCGGCCTTCGAACGAGAGGTGTCGGAGCACCCCCGCGGCCTTACTTGTCTACTCCTCCTCCTCCTAGTGGCAATAGTTTTAGCCCGAGCCAGCCTTATGAAGCCGAGCCTGTCCTATCAAAAGCAGACGAGGCGGCGGTTGTAATCGCGGCTTTGAAGGACCCGCACAGCGCTTTGGGGATCGCACCGCGTGCAGAGCAAGATGTGAGTGTTTCTATGGCGACGCTTATGAGCACCATGGTGAAGCTGACTATGTGGCTTTCGTCCACTGTGATGTTGCTAGGTCTGGTGCTGCTCTACCACATCAAGCAGCTGCTGTGGCAGCAGATTATTCAGAGGCGCGACCACAGCAGTAAGCGCTTCGTGGCGGTGGACTACGCATCAATCCTGATGAACATTGGCTGTTATGGTTAGCTTTTATCCATCTTTCTCGGCATCTTGGTCCTCCCCTTTTGTCTTGCATTCTCATAAAATACAAGGGGAAAGGGGTCAAGAGGAGCAGGGGACCAAGATGGATCAAAGCTGATTCTAAGGCTGGGCAGCATATCTTATTGTGCTTGGAGTGAACATGGTCGTGTGGGCAATCCCGATGTCCATCGTCGCTCTCAACGTGGTGTGGTGGCTGCGCATGATCCTCATCGCGATTTGGCTCAGCGTCTACCTCTCCTTGGCAACGCGAATGCAGCGCATGTTCTACGAAACAAGTCCTCTGCTACTTCTGCACTACCCGTACCTGGGAACCCTGGACCTGGGCGGCTATCTGCTCTACGTCATATTCGTCGACAAGGCAAAGCTGCGAGCCAGAGCGGTCAAGCAGGTACACCTTACATCTATACACACTTCCTAGTTAGGCTGGCTCCACCACCTTATAAATAGCTGATGATCAGGCACTTGCCTCCATTTTCATTGCGATAACATCGATACAAGAGATGAATTAGAAACTTATAGAGGAACAGGAAGCACGTCTGTCTTACTGTATACCATGAGGACGCATCAGCAGATGGATTTATTTCACATAAAAAGAGGCTACACCCCGCGAGTGGGTACGTCAATCAATCAATCAATCAATGCAGCGGCCTCTTGATCTCATCAAAGTATGGACTCCTGTTTCATCTCGTGCACAACAGCACAGAGTTGCATCATGCATGTGATCAGCAAATAAAGACAGTCACCTTGTCCCTATACAACTACTTATTTGCAGGTGCACGAGCTGTTAGGGCACGATCTCGCACAGGCCGAGGATACTGCGTTCTTTGTGCTACAAAACTGTCCCGAGATTATCGAAGAATGGTGCGCAAACTATGGAACGGAGATGCAAGAGTTCACAGGGGACGGAGAATGCCAGCCCTGTGCTGCCCTCCTGGCGACGAAGGACAGGATTCCTGGAACCAAGAATGACGAAGAACAACAAGGCGGAAGTCAGGGGTCCTCAAACGGAGGTGGAAGCCCGAGTGGCCTTCTCGCGACACAACTAGCACTCTCCAACGCTGGCACAAGCGTTGCTTCTGCGAACAAGCAAGGCAACTCTTCGGGAGCAGGCTACTCACAAGGTGGAGGACAGCAGGAGGCCATTGTGATGCAAAGAGTGCTAACCGAGACTCCAACGACGGCAGGTGGAGCAGGAGTTACTCCGGACTCAACACCAGGAGGAGCTGCAGAACAACAGCCCGGATTTGGTGCAGGAGCAGCAGGAGGCCAGAATACTATTAATGTTCCGCCACCAGCGCCAGTCGAAATCAACAGGGAAACTAGAACTACTCCAGCTGCAGCGGTCGTGGAAACCGATATTTACGTCCCTGTGCTGCAGCCGACGCAGAGTCAAACCCGAGGCATGAACCCTTCGGTGGTGACCCGCAGTCCTCGAAATACGGACTGCAGCTCGCGGCTGAGTCAGCGCAGCAGCCTGTTGCAGGCGCCCCAAGGCTATGGAATGTATCCCGCGCTCGGTGGTCCACCGGGGGCTGCTGGCAGAACAGGTGGAAAAGGAGGAGGCTTCTCTTTGAATGCTTTCTTGCAACAGTACAGGCCTTCCATGATGCAACGCGTAGCTCGCCAGCGCCATCAGGACGCTACGCAACGCTTGCAGTCGCATGCGGAGTCAGAACTATCTCAACGTGGAAGCACTGTTGAGGAGCGGGACGGGCAGGACACAAATAATATAAACAGTGCTCGAGGAAGTGACAGTGAGTCAGCGTCGCAGAACATTAGTGGCAATATGGTTCCTAGAGCAGATGACACTACATCTGTCGCGTCTCGCAATAGCGCGCGACAGCAGGGAGGGGCAGGCGAAGCAACAGAAACTCGTGGCAACGCGATGCAGAGCGCTGGTCCAGAGGAGAGCCAGCGTCTGCTCGATGACGCAGATGAGAAACGGAAATCTGGTCTTCATCACTAATGATGAAAACTTACTATATAAATATAATTTTGAATTATATTGAACAACTCGAGCCTGCTCCGTCCCGGCAACGTGGCCTGGCCACGAGTTCGCGGGCCTTGAACCTTGAACCTTCTGGTAATCATTATCTCAAAAGCCTTTTTCTCATAGTCCGTATTAAGTTGCAGGTCTTCGTAATAAGAATAACGCACAAAAAGCTCTCTCTATCTTTTTGAAGCAGGTGAGAAACATTGATGTGCCTGCGCGTCTAGAGCTGGAGTTTGTTTTTATACCCTCAGCTTATTTAGTGATTTGGTCGGCAAGCTTTTCGTTTTTTTCTATTTCAACGCCCTGCGTAGGAGGTGACAGCGTTTACATTTTTTTAGACTGTCCACACACTTTGTTCACTGATTTACTCTATTCATGACTGATTCAGATCATTATCATCCGTTAGTCTTTCCCGAAATAATCAAGTATATTGCTGCACAGGAGAAGCGGAAGCAATCTCAACTATATAGAAACTCGTCGCCAAACTCAAGTCGTCGAGTATTACTCTTTCCCACTGCTTCATTAAGCATGGACATGTCGTTCGGGTTTGTTGAATGCCATCTATCATAGAAATTCGCGACCTCTGACAATTATCATAATGTTGGCCGTGGACATGACTTGAGAGCTAAGGAAGAAATACAATTACCCGAATAGTAGTATGCGCGTAAAAAAGTCGACGAAGCTCCACGACTGCCCCAACCGTCGCCAATTTACACACTGAGTCAGGAAAATTTATCATCGTTGATTACTCAAGATCACGATTGCAATACGCAGACTTGTGCACCTTTATGCTGGAGTGGTATTTTGATTAGGTGAGAAGGATGCAGAGGCACACTAGGACAAACATGCCTAAGTAATGACTTTCGCAGATCGCACAATATGGCGAGGAGTTTTTTCGTCTCAATTACATGCGCACGCGTGGTTTCTAAAAAAACGAACGCGAAGACAACCACGAAAAAGTGGCGAAGGCACTTGTACAAAGCAGCTGTCGTTCGCGGCGTGTGTTCGAGAATGTTCGGCGCGTCTGCGTGGTTCATGGTAATACTTTTCTACTTCTAGCCTATTTTCTGGATCTGCACAAAGACATGTCGTTATGGTTCAGCAGGATGACATGGCGATCTCTTTCCTCGAATCGGTTCTGGTGAGATTGGGATGTGAAGGTGTGACTATGTATCGGTGAACAGCTGTGTGCGTAGATGTCTGAGCAAGTTGAGGATCTTAAACTTTACGAGTTAAATTCGAGCGGTTCCATACTGGCAATCCAGAGCATGGGCTCCATCTGCCTCAAAAAATCGGTTCCTGATTTGTATCAGGCATGCAATGAATATGGCGCGCGTAAGTATATATTTCGAAAGAAAGTATATTTTCCAGGGCTCAGGGCGGCGGCGCCCTCCCTAGCGCAGGAGAGCACCGTGCAGCCCGGGGCCCTTTCGGGAACCGTATGCCGGGGGTGGAAGCCTTCCAGAGGGGTCGCGAGAGATCCGCAGGGCCTTCGCATGTACCCTACAGACAGCCGATTTGGTTCGTCGCCGCAGCAGTGCGCCGGGTGTGGAAGGCCTCCGAAAGCGGCAAAAGGCGCAAGGGTGGACCCCCTGAGCCGTGTGGCCTGTGCCCTCCGGACCCGGGCCAATCGGCCTGCTGGCTCTTGAGACCGTCGGAGCCGGAGGCCGCCCTCGGCGGCTTTCTCCCCCGGAGGCCTCTAGCCTGCGAGGGTCAGCAGGGGCCTGGAGGTCCCTGAGGGACATGCAGAGAGGTGCAAGGGGATGCCCGCGCCCAGTTTTGACGCCTTCCGCCAGTAGAATCCGCGAAAATTAGCGTGAAAGAGAGCGCGTGGGCGCCACCACAGGGCCATCCACAGGGGGGGGCCGAGCCGCCCTTAGTCATATATAAAAAGTTTTTATGTAAAAGAAATTGCTTCGAAAGTGCAGAAGGGAAGACAGCGCCGCGCTGCTGGATGGTCTGAAGACAGCGGACACTGGACAAACTGCGCGCGCACTTATGCGACACAGGCAACACCGCGGCGGCAACTGCAGCAGGGGCGGACACCGGAGGCCACCGGGAAGCAGCGTCGACGCATGAGAAGGGTGCCATTCATTGGCGGTGGGCGAGGCTTGAGCCTTATTGTCAGGCACACACTCGACCATATGGAAGAACCGGCCAACGCTGTTGGCCTGTGGGCTTTCAGCTTTTGGCCTTCTCGCGAACTGGCTGCGATTTCTGTGCTGCAGGCCTCGCCACGCCATGCCGTGGACTCTATTGAGCAGAGGCGCCCAGCGGGATTGGGTGTCCACAAAATGAGGGGTAGGATGAGGGGGTTTGCGGTAGCGTGTCCTGAGAGGTGTGGGCCAGCGTGCCAGGCAGGGGAAGAAGGGAAGGAATTATATTGCAAAACTATATAGAGGGGGGTCAAGGGGCGGGGGGTCTGAGAGGTCAAGTCCAGAGCCCCTCGAGGGTTGTCTTCAAGAGTGCGCGTGACCTCTTGGGCCCGCTCTCCTTTGGGTTTCTGATCTTGAGGCTGTCCGCGGGCCAAACAGCTCCCACACGGACCCGGGAAGCGTCGGGCTGCTGCTGGTCTTCACGTCTAAGACACAGGCACGCAGATGCGACCGACCCCGGCTGTTGCCAGCGTATCAGCGGAACAGGGTTCGCCCGTGGGTTCATCTGAGCAATGCGGCGTGCCCTTTTCGTTGCTTGTCAATTGTGACGCAACGCCGCCCAGCCTCTCACCGGATCAGAGACAGGGGCCTTCAGAGGTGAGAGCGTCGCTGACGTGGCTGCACCTTGCGAGTTGCCCGACGTTGGTTCTTTCGGTAAAATTTTTTTATATTTAGTTTGAAAATATGACCTAACTTCATTTTCCTCAACAAATTCCACAAAAAACTCTCACCCTTAGAAGGTACAACAACAACAACAACTACAAGTACAACCACAAAATCACCTGCTACAACAGCAACACTATGAAGATATCGCCCGCCGCCTGCTATCTCAGAGACTTGACTGCTGTCCTCTCTACATTCTTACTCCTCCGAAGTGCTGATCTTAGAAAGTCCTAGGCTCGTCTTATTATGTTTAGTCTGAAAATATATACTGACGCGCGCCATAATAAATCCCAAACATCATCACCAATGGCAACGCTGTATATCAATAAATATCAGAAATCCATCAGTTCAATATATTTGTTGTTCGCTGAACAATTGTATCCATCTCTTTGCTCATTATATATAATCATATCACATTCGCTGAGCAATTGTATCCATCTTGTTTGCGTTTCACATTGAAGAGCAGCACGCCACCAGGATCCCAACGATGTTGTTGTCCTCATATTTGTTATTTCTTGCAGTGAGCCCAGTGGTTCACAGCCGCACGCCACCACCAGAATTTTTCGGATCGAACTTGCCTTACCCCAGTGGATCTGTCCGCACTTCTCCTTCCTCCTGGTCGTCCGCACCACGCCAGCCCCTGTCTAGCGGCAAACCGGGCTCAGTTGAAGTGAAGCCTGCTGCTTGGCTCGGCCACACGCCTGGCTCGTTGGGTCTGTCAAAGCAGGCAATGGCGGATGACGCGAATCCACCTTACTACGATATGTTCGACGAAATTTCTCGATTCCTTTACCTCCCGGAACTCAAACTTATGGGAGAGTATGCGAGTGAGTACTAGCACTAGTACGCACAGCTCTAGAGTAACTACTTAAGCGAAAATAAGAAAACGAGCAAAGAGTAGGTGAGTCCAGATACAATGCTTTGCAGAGTAAGTTCTTGTGAGGAAGATAGGATAGCGCTCCTGTTGAACTCTCGATAATACTCATACGTTTTTCTTATTCATCAAGTAACGCAGGAGAACGAGAAGCACCCATTGTAAAAAGATAGATGCGCTCCACACGTATTCTTTGTTTTTGCAGTGACAGTCTGGTCCTCCGGATCTAAGAGACTTCTGAACAACGTCGTGACGGTTTCTGTAGCCCCCGCAGACAGCTACGTGAAAATCGCGCCAAGCACCGCCGGAGAGCAGCCGAGTACTACGGGAATCAATGCCACCTCAACTTCTGGGGGAACTGTGACGTATGAGAAGCGCAACTACGCAGGCTTCACAGAGGACAAGCGAAGCGCAACGGGGCGCGCCGCCTTGTCCGGACCAGAGCACTCAGGACCTCACTTCGCTTTTCGGTCGGCGTTTCAAGTGCAAATTGGTTTTTACAGCTGGCGCGAGTTGTTCAGAGAGATCAACTCTATTATAGCCTTGGACGATATGGGGGACCACTTCGCGGAGCTAGGCGACAGAGCTAGTGCACTGTGGGAGAAGTTTGAGGATCAGGTGGAAGTACTCGACGACAACGTTGAGGATCAAATGGAAGCAGCTGGGGAAGCTATCGAGGATGCTGCCGAGGCAGTAGCGGACAAGGTGCAAAACGCCGCGGAGGCTGTGACGGACGCTTTGGGAGGTATCGCAGATACTCTGGAGGAGAAGGTCGATGACTTGCAGGAAGGAGCAGGAGAGGCCTGGGAGTGGGACACAGTACTCCTTTTTTCCTAGTAAGTTGTGTGTATTGTTCATTCTATTGCTATTCTTGGTCGTCATTCTACTTTCTGCGTATCTCTACCTTCAGCTCGATAGCACTCGGCGATCTTGAGCATATCTATCATATCCACTGGCACAAAAAAGCACGTAGTAGCTCTATATTAAAACGCGCCCCGTACGCGGGCCCAACAGGGGCCCGCCGGTGGCCGAGGTTGAAAAGTAGACAGACAAGAATGCCAAAGGAAACGCCCTCAGATGTCAGCCACTCTCCCTCTCGATAGGTAGCCAGGCAGCTCAAAGCAGAAGCGGGAGCCCTAGTCAGCTAGCTGGGAAGCCCTAGCCAGCTAGCCGGGAAGCCCTAGCCAGCTAGTTTGGGAGGCGTAGGCAGAGGGCTGAGAAGCTTGGGCCACCTGGCTCAGAAGCCCGAGCCGACTAGCTTAAAACCAAAAGCCACAGCCAGCTACCTTAGAGTCCCAAGGCTTAGATGCTTAGGCTGGGAGCTATAGCCGCTAGCCGAGAAACCGGCGGCAGTGAGCTTAAAACCAGTAGCCCGCCAGCTCACGCGGAAGCCATTGCGGGCCAGCTGGCTAGTTGACTTAGATGGAAGCCAGTGCCATTGGATGCGATGGCCAGCCAGCTCCGAAGCCATGGCCAGCTAGCTTGGATGCCATGGACAGCTAACTCTGTGGCTTTCTTTGGGCAGCTAGCTCGCAGGGACAAGCCTTGGCCAGTTAGCTCAGAAGCCTTGGGCAGCTTGCTAGCCTACTTAGAGTAGAAGCCAGCCAATGGCAATGGGCGCCTTGGCTTGGTAGCTCAGAAGCCGTCGCCAGCTAGCTTGGAAGCCATGACCAGCTACCTAGCTTAGAAGCTTTGGGCAGCTAGCTCAGCAGCTATGGCCAGCGAGCTCAGCACGCTGCCCCCGTGGCCAGCTATCTTAGAAGCCATGGGCAGCTAGCCTTGAAGCTTTGGGCAGCTACCTCGGAAGCGATGGCCCGCTAGCTCAGAACGCAGAAGACCTGGGCAGGCAGCCCGCAGGCCTTGGCCCAGGAGCTTTGGGCAGCTAGCTAGCACACTTAGGAGCCAATGGGTGCCGTGGCTAGGCTTGCTAGTGCTAGCTTAGGAGGAGCTCGGGCTCGGAAGCCGTGGCTGGCTAGCTTAGAAGCCTTGGCCAGCTAGCTCAGAAGCTTGGCTTGGCCAGCTAGCTCGGAAGCGATGGCCCGCTAGCACTAGCACCGAGCCATTGCCAGCGAGCTCCGAAGCCATGGGCAGCTAACTCTGAAGCTTTGGGCAGCTGGCTCCAGAGCTTTGGCCAGCTAGCTCTGAAGCTTCGGCCAGCTTGCCCGCCTACCTTCTTAGAAGCCAATGGGTGCCATGGCTTTGGCTTGCTACGCTAGCGCAGAATCCGCCACGGGCACCGCCTAGCTTGGAAGCCGTGGCCAGCTAGCTTCGATCCTTGGAAGCCTTGGGCCCATATGGAAAAAGTGTGGCGCCTTTTGGCGTGGTTTTTTTGTTCTCTCCTTTGTCCTCCGCTTTTCGTGGAGGCCCGCGACCAAGTTGCCGACTCAGGGACTCGCCGCGCGTCGTTTTGGGCTGGACGGTGTCAGCAATTCGCGGAGCCCCACGAACTGCGGGTGACTAATTTGGCGCCTCCGCGTGTTGTTTTGACTTTGAGCCCGCCGGACTGTGTCAGCAATTCGCGGGGCCCCATGAACTGCGGACACTTTGGACGCCCCGCGCGTCGTTTTGAGCCGGGGCGGACGGCGTCAGCAATTCGTGGGAACCCGCGACGAACCGCGGACAATTGGAATTCTTTGCGTCTCGTTTTGGGAGTATCGGCGGCCGCAATTCGTGGCAGCCCACGAATTCCGGACAGTTGATACTCTCCGCGCCCTGCGTCGTTTGAAAGTGACGGCGCCGGCAATTTGGGGCGCCCGTGAATTGTGAACGGCTGGGGCTCTCTGGCTCTGCGTGTCGTTTTGAGCCGGACGGTGTAAGCAATTCGTGGAAACCCGCGACGAATTCATTGCGGACAATTGGGGCTCGTCTTCGCGCGTCGTTTTGAGGGTATCGGCGTCTGCAATTCGGGGCGTCTGCTCGTGGCATCGTCTCGAGTGAAGGGTGTGGCCGCTTGGTCTGGCGTCTGTTTTTCGTGGCAACCCGTGAAAAGCGGACCGCGCTGCGCGTCATGCTTGTGGCTGTCTTAGCGAAGAGGCTAGAGACGAAGACGATCGACGACAGCCGCAGACGATCGACGACAGGCGCAGGCGATCGACGACAGGCGAAGACGATCGACGACAGAAGGAGACGATCGACGACAGACGAAGACGCCCGACGACAGGCGAAGACGATCGGCGACACACAGGCGAAGACGATCGACGACAGGCGAAGACGATCGACGACAGGCGAAGACGATCGGCGACAGGCGAAGACGATCGACGACAGGCGAAGACGATCGACGACAGGCGAAGACGACCGGCGACAGGCGAAGACGATCGACGACAGGCGAAGACGATCGACGACAGGCGAAGACGATCGACGACAGGCGAAGACGACCGGCGACAGGCGAAGACGATCGGCGACAGGCGAAGACGATCGACGACAGGCGCAGACGATCGACGACAGGCGCAGACGATCGACGACGGGCGCAGACGATCGACGACGGGCACAGACGGCCGACGACAGGCGCAGACGATCGACAACAGGCGCGGACGATCGACGACAGGCGCAGACGATCGACGACAGGCGCAGACGATCGACGACAGGCGCAGACGATCGACGACAGGCGCAGACGCCTGACGACAGGCGCAGACGACCGAAGAGGAAGACAGGCGCAGACGATCGACGACAGGCCCAGACGATCGACGACAGGCGATCGGCGACAGGTGAAGACGATCGACGACAGGCGAAAACGATCGGCGACAGGTGAAGGCGCTCCATCGACGACAGGCGCAGACGCTCCATCGACGACAGGCGCAGGCGCTCCATCGACGACAGGCGCAGGCGATCCATCGACGACAGGCGCAGGCGATCCATCGACGACAGGCGAAGACGATCGACGACAGGCGCAGACGATCGACGACAGGCGCAGACGATCGACGACAGGCGCGGACGATCGACGACAGGCGCAGACGACTGACGACGGACAGGCGCAGACGATCGCCGACAGGCGCAGGCGATCGACATCGACGACGGGCGCAGACGATCGACGACAGGCGCACTCTGTGGCCGTCGGTCTGTCTCGTCTGTGGTCGTCGATCCGTCTCGCCTGTGGTCGTCGATTCGTCTCGTCTGTGGTCGTCGGTCTGTCTCGTCTGTGGGTGTGGTCGTCGATCTGTCTCGCCTGAGAAAGGCGCAGACGATCGACGACAGGCACAGACGACCGACGACAGGCGCAGACGATCGACGACAGGCACGGACGACCGACGACAGGCGCAGACGATCGACGACAGGCGCAGACGCTCGACGACAGGCGCAGACGACCGACGACAGGCGCAGACGACCGACGACAGGCGCAGACGATCGGCGACAGGCGCAGACGATCGGCGACAGGCGCAGACGATCGACGACAGGCGCGGACGATCGACGACAGGCGCGCGCGATCGACGGCAGGCGCAGACGATCGACGACAGGCGCAGGCGATCGACGACAGGCGAAGACGATCGACGACAGGCGAAGACGATCGACGACAGGCGAAGACGATCGACGACAGGCGAAGACGATCGGCGACAGGCGCAGGCGCTCCACCGAGCTCCATCGACGACAGGCGCAGGCGCTCCATCGACGACAGGCGCAGGCGCTCCACCGACGACAGCCGCAGGCGCTTCATCGACGACAGGCGCAGGCGATCCACCGACGACAGGCGAAGACGATCCCGATCGACGACAGGCGCAGACGCTCGACGACAGGCGCAGACGCTCGACGAGAGGCGAAGACGATCGCCGACAGGCGAAGACGATCGACGACAGGCGCAGACGATCGCCGACAGGCGCAGACGATCGACGACAGGCGCAGACGATCGACGACACCGACAGGCGCAGGCGATCGGCGACAGGTGGAGACGATCGACGACAGGCGAAGACGATCGACGACAGGCGAAGGCGCTCCATCGACGACAGGCGCAGGCGCTCCACTGACGACAGGCGCAGGCGCTTCACCGACGACAGGCGCAGACGCTCGACGACAGGATCGACGACAGGCGCAGACGCTCGACGACAGGATCGACGACAGACGCAGACGATCGCCGACAGGCGGAGACGATCGCCGACAGGCGCAGACGATCGCCGACAGGCGCAGACGATCGACGACAGGCGCAGACGATCGACGACAGGCGCAGACGATCGACGACAGGCGCAGACGTTCGACGACAGACGCAGACAGCCGACGACAGACGCAGACGACAGACGCAGACGACAGGCGCAGACGATCGACGACAGGCGCAGACGCTCGACGACAGGCGAAGACGATCGCCGACAGGCGAAGACGATCGACGACAGGCGCAGACGATCGCCGACAGGGAGGCGAAGACGACCGACGACAGGCGCAGACGATCGACGACAGGCGCAGACGATCGACGACAGGCGCAGACGATCGACGACAGGCGCAGACGACCGACGACAGGCACAGACGACCGACGACAGGCGCAGACGATCGACGACAGGCGCAGACGATCGACGACAGGCGCAGACGACCGACGACAGGCACAGACGACCGACGACAGGCGCAGACGATCGACGACAGGCGCAGACGATCGACGGCAGGCGCAAACGATCGACGGCAGGCGCAGACGATCGACGACAGGCGCAGACGATCGACGACCGGCGAAGATGATCGACGACAGGCGCAGACGATCGACGCGAGGCGCAGACGATCGACGACGGGCGCAAATGATCGACGACAGGCGCAGACGATCGACGACAGGCGCAGACGGTCGACGACGTCGGGCGCCTTTCTTCTGCGTTCTTTCTGTGTCTTCAGCTGCTTGCGCTCTGTGCCGTCAAGTGCTTGCTCTCTGTGCCCCCAGGTATCTGCCTGCTGCGCCCTTCAGATGCTTGCCTGCTGTGCCGTCAAGTGGCTGCCCTCTGTGCCCTCAGGTCTTTGCCTTCTGCGCCCTTCAGGTCTTTGCCTTCTGTGCCCTCAGGTACTTGCCCTCTGCGCCTTTAATGCGCTTGCCCTTGATGCGCTTGCCTTTAGTTTAGTCGCCTGCTTCCTTGACTCCGCGGCAGCCGGCGACGCTGACGCCTTACGAATGTGACAGGTCGATCGAATGAGACGAGTGCAGCCCCACCTGTCTCCTCTGCGCTTGTCTGCTTCACTCCTCTGCGCTTGTCCGCTTCACTCCTCTGCGCTTGTCCCCTTCACTCCTCTGCGCTCTCTCACCTTTCGGCTTCGCGTGACGTCACGCGGGAACTCCTAGACCTAGATGCTGTTTTGTGTCTTTCTCTGGTAGTTTGCTTTTTCGTGGCTTTCCACGAAAAGCGGACAGTGGAGAATACGGAAAACGTCTAGGATTCCAAACCTTAGGACACACACACACCAACACACAAAAAGCGGCCTCTTTCGACAATCCGACTTGGCGCAGCAGTCTTTGTCAGAATAAGCCTCTTCATCTTTGAGATGACCCTGAGTGTCTTGATATTCTAAGGTCTACATGCTTATAATAGAAATTTCTTAAGGAGTGCCATTTCGATTTCCTGAAGGATAAGGAAGCCCCTTAAGGGAGGCTCTTAAGAGTTTCAGCAAACTTGCTTATGCTATGAATACTAATATTGTTCGGCTGAAGTGAAAGCTTCTCATCCTCATGATCAGGTAAAAGACAAGTTGGACGACACGAAGGAGAAAGTTGAAGGTGTTGTCGAGAATGTTCAAGGTTGGGCAGCAGACCACCTTCGCTTGCCGTGGTCCTCGTCTGGATCGTCATCGGCAGCTGTTTACCGCGAGGTCAATATTGAAGATGACAAGGACAAGGAGGAGGCAGAGAAGAGCGTCACAATTGAAGCTGCATCTACAGGAGCAAATGGTGGGGTCGTAGCACTCGGAGGTGATGAGCCGTCAAGTGTGCAAAATGGGGCCAACGCTGCCTCTGCAGAATCTACGGTGGATGCTCTCCCTGCCGACAAGTGTCGAAACTGCGGCGCGCAGCCATTCACCCTTCTGGAAGGGGGGAAGTACTGCATGTACTGTGGTGTATTTGCCGGCAACCTCCATGAGTTTTGGAGGGAGGGTGGCCCTGGTGGAGCGTCGCGCAGCGGCTTGATTGGCGGCCGCGGACTGCGCAGCGGGGCATCGTCAAACTCGGCATTCGCTGGTGCCAGCAAAGCAGGCGGCAACGCTACGACCCCTACAACAACTACTGACCAAAGCACTCTCAGTCGCAGTTTCCAGTATCAAAGAGCGTTTTTACAGCGCAAAGACTACAACATCTACTCCTCCTTCGTCGCGGTTGGGCCGGATGGCCATTTGCCAGGCGCTAAGTCCACGGCTCGATCGCGTGCCATCGGACCGCTTTTTCCTGGTGCAGGTAGTAGTCGACCGCGATCAACTGGCGCTGCACGCGAAGCCGCCATTCGCGCACAGGAAAATGCTCGCCACAAAGCCGCGCGCAAGACGTCGTCGATGCAAGACAGCCAGGTGGACGAAATCCGCGGTCTCAAACTAACCGAGAAAAAAAAGGAGGCAGAGCAGGAGAAGGCATTACGCTTTTACCGGCAGTTCCAAGCGCAGGAAGAAGTGGCTTCGCGTGATTTTCAACTAGCGTTCGCGACGAGTGGGAGCAGCTCCTCCCCTCTTGCGGGAGGCAACGAGACCATGTCCTCGTCTGTACCTGTTGCAGTCACAGGGGAAACTAGCGGCACCGAGCAGGGCCAGAGTGACGCAGTCGCAGCAGAAGCAGTGTTGGACTTTCTACCTCGACAGTGGCTGCAGATGCCCGCAGAAGCAATGAAGCATACATTCGAGGTGTTCTTTGTGGTGAACGCACGGCTGTACCCAGAAGGAGACTCAGATCCTGAAACTAACGCAAGCCTGTCTGCAGCTATTGCACAGGCAGCAGCGTCCCAAGAGAAAGAAGGCGGCGATCCCGAAGTTACTAGTGGAGGAGGAGGAGCTTTCCTTGCTCCAACGAGCGCAGCTTCAGCCACAAGCCCTGCCTGCCCTTCAGCCACTGATGTTGGGGCAAGCGGCCCTGGACCGAAACCGATGGAGCTATTTCTAGAAGTATCAAGCTTCAAGGTGAATGACGTGCTGTTGGACGACCATGTCTGGTTACGGCCGATCTGGAAACTGGTATATCTCGCGCTGAACTAGCTGTGTGTGAGTAGACCGAAGTTCGTTTGTTGATCCTTTTCGCTTGTAGTTCAAGCACGTGGCAACTCTTCGTGTAGTCTAATCTGAGTTACCCCTAATGCTTTTGGCTCATCTGATCCTTCGGAGCTAGCAGAGAGAATGTTTAAGCGACGAAAACAATATTCCTGGTACTGATCTTCTCCAGATCTACCCGAAGATCGATCAACAACTGTCGAAGGCAGCTCAGACAGCGCTGAACAAGTGGATGGCGGAGAATACAATGACGTCGGCGGTGTTGTCGAGGATGCTCAAGTACCTGGGACTCGCATGCGCGTGCTGTGGCAAGAAGTCGTAGGCAAAGTAGAAGAAGCGACAAGGAGGCAAAGTGGGGAAAGAGCTGTAGATAAAATCAGAGGAACAATTCGAAGATTAATCGATGCACGACGCGGCAACGCTAAGCAAAATAAAAAAATTACTAAATATCATGGGGGTAATCAAGTAGAGTCATGATCTCAGGTCAGAAACGGCATGACACTCACTGGTAGTGGTGGGTTAGCTCATAAACAGCACAAAAGAAGCCTGCGACTTCAAGTACTTATGATAGTTTGAAGATCGGAGAACTTAGACAATCATGGTCGAAGCTTTGTTGAGAATTAAAGCAGCACATATGTATATATATATGTACCAGGGAGGGAGGCCCCCCCTATGTACCAAGAGGGTCCGGGGCTGGGAGGCCCCCCCCTCAGTAAGTTAGATGGGGGGGGGCCTCCCGCCCTGAGCCCTGGAACATATAAATATCCGATTTTGCAGGACAACTGACGTTCGCGATGTTGATCGATGTTTCACCTCAGCTGGTCTTTTCACGATTTTGATTTTTGACACTGCAACTCATAGTGAGAAAGCTAATTATCATGAGCCATGATATAAGTACAATTTTGAGCAACATGAGCAAAAAAAGTTCCTCAGTCAGTGTGAATTTTTTTGTAGAATAAAGACACAGCATGTGTAGTATCTCTGAGAGGATGAGGACTACAAGCAGTGTGCTCGTAAATAAGACCAAACCTACTTACCCTGACGTCTGTTATGGATGCGAAAGGAGCATCGATAAATAACCAATGTTGAGACACCGATGCCGTGGGCCACTTACACTTCTCAGCTCAACAAACTGCCCGCATGGGCTACCTTGGCTTGTAGAAATGTCGGCGAAGCGCGTCGTTTTTTGTACTACCGATTACGTCAAGATACAAAAATACTCTCTCTAAAGAAGTTTTGTCTCTCCAAAGAAGTTTTTGTCTCTTTAAAAAGATCACACGCTAATCCTGCACCCCAACAGCCTTTGCCATCGTGCAATGTAAAGTCAGGGCGTAAAAAATCTATGAAGACTCTACGGAAAGTCGTGCAAGTTCCTTCTATCTCCTTGCAAGCTTGCCTCAAACGATCCCTAATCCGCAATAAGACGGGCAGATGCGCGTTTTCTAGGTAAGAGTCGTTTGGATAAGGTCCTCCGATAGTGAGGCTTTGGCTTTATTTCTGCCAGCTCTTTGTCGGCAGCTAAATTTACCGCGCCGGCTTGCTTTGCACAGAACGAAATCAACTGTTGCATCGGTGATTTCAAATCCCTCTTCTACCAGCCGCAAGTGTTCAGGCCTTTGGGCAAGCGATAGACCCTCGTTTGCTGCTGATAGGCTAGGAACAATACAATCGAACTTTTCGTAAGTTCGTTGAAGTCGTGTTCGACGCGGAAAAAACATGTTCTCTAACTGCCTGTAACCAATAGTCTGCGGTCGTGCCGCCGACTGCATGGTTACCGATTTTGAGTGGTCTTTGTGCTGGAGGTGATATGAGGTCGGTGAGAAGCGTTGTCATCGGATGTTTATGAGCGTTTGAGGTATCATTGTTCTTCGGCTGGCCTCCATTCTGAGCACCAGCATTGCAGCTGCCTTCACTATTTCCTATAACGCCAGGCAGCGTGAGAAACAGACACGGGACACGCCCTCTTGCTGTGCCCATCTTGCGACACATCCGCTCTTCAACGCGCCTTGGCCAGCGGCGACGCTAGATCCTAGGATCAAGAAATTGACCATGTTGATGTTGAAACGTGTTCCTTCAACGCAGTGAGGTACTCCTTAAATCATGATGTTTCACAAGACGAAAATTCTGCTAGTGATAAAAAAATCACAGTGATGTCAATGTACCAGTAGCAGTATCTGCTTTTGTCCTAACAAAACCTATTATTCCTGTCTTTTGTCAGCCTGCAAAGTAGTTTGTCCGATGCTCCGTTTAGGACAACAACAGACTTGCGTGAAGGAACGACGGCGACCGCTCACCCTTGCAGTAACACACCTGGCCTGTCTCTTAACAGAGGCGCTTCTATTTTTGTCGTCTACCAGCGTTATTTGTCTGTAAGATAAGTCGATAAAGATGAACGTTGTATGTAATATGGAGGACAGTTCTTCGTTCTGTTCAACAGCATGCCTGAGATCACATGTCAAACACACTAGCCCTCCCTTAGTTCCGTTTTTCCGAATAAAAACACGCCTCATTTCCCCATTTCTCGTATTGGCCAATCCCCGACGCAGGAATCTCTCTGTCATCATACAACATCATTGCATCTCCCTTTTTTGCACTACACGTATCGAGAGTGACTTCAAGAGATGGACCAACAGCACCGAAACCGAGGAGCTTGGGCCAAACTTCTGTACCGCCGAAGCTGCCGTGCGATGCTGTAGTCTTCGAAAGAGTGATGGAATCCGTAGCTAGTTCCTGCGCTTGTGGAAGAAGAGCAGCCATCTGCTTCTTCATCCTCAACTATTTTACCAGCATCATCTCCACCATTATCCGTCAAAGCCACGAAACAACACAATCCGTAAGCTGAATCTTGGTCATTCTTACCAAAGCTGCTTTCTCCACGTCCAATATGAGGACCGTCAGCGTGCCAAGTTTGGTCCCCGCATTGACCGCCGATTGCGTGGAGTACGGAGACGCCGCAGGATAGTAAGTCGTGGACGTGTTCAGGGTTCTCCTGGCCTCTTCCTTTTCGCTGAAACCAACCCCTAGTGACGCTAAAACGCGATAGGACCGATCCCTCAACAAGCAATCCATTCTCATATCAAAGCGACCTTTTTCATCTTCTCTTGAGGATACTCTATTGAAATAGAGCAAATCCGCAATATTTCCAGTCGTAGCTGCTTAGAATCTCCGAACATTCTCTTCAATCTCTTGAATCCGACCCTTCGCGTCTTCATCAATGGCTTTGAAAAACTTGGGTGATAGGGCATTGTCGTAAGACACGAGACCAGTGTTGCGGAAGGATGCGGGAGCAGATGCGATCTTGATGGTCATCTCGTCCATGACAGGTCTAGGATCAAAAAACTGCAACTCTTCCCGCCCAAATTTGCGTATTGGCGGAGGACAGGGGAGAGAAACCAATACTTTATATCCGATTTCCTCTTCTTCGGGAATAGCTGTCTTTAAGACGCAGTTGCGGAGAAAACGGCCGTCGGACAGAAAAGGACGTTTTTGATACGGCATGTTTTTCGATAGCTTTGGGTCGTCTTTATCTTTCTGTGAATGTGAAACATCAGCATGGTCGTCATCACCAATTTTTTTCAAAACGTCAAAATTGGTCACTCATTCATACACTCACGCGGCCAGCAATACGATTTTTTTGGGACCTGGGTCTACAATTTTCCGCTATAGTTTCACTCAATTACCCCGGGGGAATACGATTGATAGCAGCCCTCTTTCATATTCATGCATGAAATTAGCGTCCTCTACTTCATCGCTGAAATCGTAAAATTCGCTACGGTTTGAGAAATTTCGCATGTCCTCGCTAGAGGAAAATGCAACACAGGCGTACATTTACTTACATCATCGTCGTGTTCCTCACTTTTGATGCTATTCCAGATTTTCTCAGAAACAAAAAATACAATTATTCAAAGATAGATGGGGGCAAGCTATCTGACAAAGACGTCTTACTGGCATCTGTGCAGGTGCACATTCGATAAAATAAGTGCAGTTGCAGGTGGATTTACGGTAATTCTCCTGCTAACGCTGCTCTCTGACAGATATTTTTCGCACAGGTGGCCAATAGTTGGTGAGGCGGATCGGAGGCGTGTTTACCTCGTCAAAGCAACAGATTCAAAAACTATCATGATATTAATGGTGATGATGATGATGATCGACATTCACACACACAGACACTCAGGCAGGAATCCGTACTCTATAGCGGTTACTCTTTTCTTTGCTTCCCTCCAGAAGCAGATATCATGAAATAAGGGGCAAGTAGTAATAGTGTTCTCAATGCTTTCAGCTCTCTTCAGCAGAAACAGTGTACTAGCCCAGTTGATAGTGCACTAGCTGATCGATAATATCAGGCGGCTGCTCGCGCATCCTCGACTCAGACTGCGGTCGCTTACCGCGTTGCGCGCCTTCAATTCATTCACTCATGTGCCCGGCCTTTTTTTTGGTGCCTTACAATCTCGCTGCGCAAGTATTTGTGTTTTTAGGTGTGTAGTACGGGTATATATAAGAGGAATGATAGCGCAGGAAGGATTCTGCTAAGTACATGTCATCAGGGTCGGAGTGGGTGCTTTAGTCTCGAGGTCAAAGTGGCATAGTATTTACAAGTTTGTGTCAAAATTCAGAAGGTGATATTTGTCTTTTTGCGCGCCAAAATTATCATCACCTACTTCTCTTTAGAGTGCGTGGTTGTGCGCGGTACTTGATCATGCGAACACTTCAAAGATTGTGGTCTCCATGCGTCAGATCTTCATGCCACGGGATAATAGATTCTACAATCAGAAAAATCTTGCCAAAAATGTTCCTCGACCTCGAGGAACAACATAAACAGGCTACGCCATCGAAATCATTTCCCCTTGTGCCTCATTATCTCAAGCATTCGTTTCGTTCGTCCACGAATCGTCCTAGTGATATCGCACGGCGTTGACTGGTTCCTCGACTTCCTTGTAAAGGTGATTTTAGAGCACACAGCTCCGGTGGCTTCCTTCTCTTAGCTACGCGCTAAGGAGTCTTTTTCACTCCTGCATAGCTACAGTTTTTGGTAGAGAAGTTTTTTGTTCTTTGATTTCGATCATGTGTATCCCACGTAATTTTTTGAATGAGAAAAGTGCTGCATCAGTCATATTTTATTCATTGATGATCGATTGGTTGAAGAACAAGAAGCAAGAAAAAGTAATAAAATCACATCAATAGAACAAATGAAAGATTAGTATGATGTTGATGATGCCGTAGAGATAAGAAAATAACAAGATCAAGAAAATCAGACTTCAGGATCAATAGCAAGATCAAAAAAGAGGGAATGCTTCTCTTATTAGTGTCTATGGCCTAGGAAAATTTCGGACGGCGATGGCTGCACACCACTCACGTCCAACTGCTCGCCGTCATGGCATCCAATTCCTCACCACAAAACGAAAGTTTTTTGCTCTGTCCACTTTTCCCCACATTTCCTGCCTCTTCGGAAACCTGTTGCATTGTCGGGGATCTTCACTAGGCCACAACATTTCATTCGACCTACAACTGCATTGAGAAAATTTCCTAACGAGCCACCTTGTCGATACTGAAACTGATGCACACCACAATTGCAAGCAACCGGCTCCTTCACCATCCTTCTCACGTCGATAGGCCAGTACTAATAGAAGGAAAAGATGAAGAAGCAAGACGACATCTGAGCAGCGCGTGATGCAACTTTTTATGTTGACCCGTCAGAGTCACTTTCGAGACCAAACTATACATTCAAATGATAAATCTAGAGTTGGAAACAAAAGCAATACCTAGACCTAGCGTACCACATCTTCTTCCGGCGGTGGAGGAGGAGGTGGTGGCGGCGGAGCTTCCCAGGCCGTCTTTTCTTGTACCTTTTCGTCTTGCGTTGATTCGTTCTCACTCTTCGGCGCAGCTGATAGAGGGAGACCGTTCCACGCATTGTAAATTTTTCCGTAATCCACACTACTCGCCGTGGTGGTCCCTCCGGCATCCGCGGTTGCAGGCTTCATACCCGTCTATTAGAGCGTGAAGCCCCTCGTCGTGTATCTCTACTACCGTATGTTTCTTGTATCATGTATCTGTAAGTAAAAGCGACTGACTTCTTAACCCACATCTTGCAGTAGCAGAAGCAGATGTTATCTATTATCTATGCATGGGCGATAATTTTTGTCATTCTTGCTTTTTCCTAAATGTATCGATAGATATAAGAAGTCCGTCGATGATCCAACAGAAATGATACTATACTCTGACGAAAATCCAGCGGCTTCTCTCGTTTGACACAGCAGCTACTTGTAGCAAAAATCAGTCATACTTTTTCCCGTCTTGATGCGCTGCGGACTTTCCGGACTTGCCTGCCGCAGCTTCTGCCACGCGAGGCGTTCGCCCTTTTCCCTGCTTGCCTCCAAATTTGCCCGTTTTGCCTGTGGGGGTCGTACCCTTCTTTGTTGATGTAGGAGTCTCCAAAGGCAGTGGGGGTGGCACTTTCGAAGCTGCATCACCCAGAGAAAGGTCGACAAAAGCGAAAATATCGTCACTGTCACCAGTCTTTTGATTTGAAGGCTGGGCTGAAGAGCGGGTTGCGGAGGATGGCCAAGATGTTGTGCACAACGAGCTCGTAGATGCAGCGAAAATATCTTCGAGTTTGCCAGGCCAGCTGGAAGAGCCTTTCTTACCTCCGGACTCTCTCCTGGTGAAGGGACCGCTGTTTTTACCAGTAGTGCCTTTGTAACTTTTCTCGCCTCGTCGGCTACCCTTACCGGAACCCTTTTCGCCGCGGTTCGATCGGGAAACTGCCTCTACCGGTTGACTTTTACCAGCCTCCTGCTTGTTCTCTCCAAGATTTTTTCTGCTTAGATTTGGTGAGGCTGCTGTAGACGAACTCGGAGCCGCACGCGAACTGTCTGCTTTTTGGCCATCGCCCTTTTGAGGACTTGCTGGTCTTTCTCGTCTTCTGTCTTTCCGATCTCTGCGGCGCCTCCGACTTCGGGACGAGTCGTGGCGGCGCTTCCTGCTGCGCCTTCTTCGGCTTCTGCTGCGCTGACGGTGTGGCCGTGCCGCCGCTCCCTGCCGCCGGTGTGGTTCGTCCACGGCCGCTTTTTGCATTAGAGCTTTATAGCATGCAGTAACGCGCTATTTTGAAATTAGCATCCTTATCCCTACGAGGCGACGCCGACGCCGGGACTGATTACAAAAGTAAGTAGAAGTACCTCTCAAACTGCTGTCAGTAACTTGACCTCATCGTCATCGGAGTCTGACATCCCTTGTGCTAATAATCAAGAGAGCAGGAGTCCTATGATGTATTCTTGATCTTTTTCTGCTTCTGCGACACTAAATTAGTAAATAAGTCAATAATGGCTTGCCATAATCTCGGGCCGTCCTTGCTACTGATCATGTCTTCCTGCTCATCACTGCCGTTATCCATATCCAGCTCGGCAGTCGCGACCGTCACTGCTGCTGCTGCCTCGGCCGTTTTTTCTAGACTCTTGCTCGATCGTTCGCTCGTTTTTGCCCTCTTCTGCTCCGGGGGACATACTTCCAAATCGCTCGCAGCGGCAGCGGCTTGCGCTAGCTCTGTATTCTTGATGCTGTCTGCGGGAACCATGATTTTTCTAACCTCTTTATCGGCGGACGCTACGCCTGTGGGCACAACCACACTTTCAGCGAGTTCGGATGCCGAATATAGAAAAGCAGGTACACCGTCGCCCACCGCATCCGCATCTTCAGCTTTTCCCGCAGCTACAACAGCTTCGCTGGAATCAAATGCGTCAATGTTTGCCCCCCCACTGTCCAAATCTACTGCGTCTTCAGTTTTTGCCGCAGGTACAACTCCGTTAGAATTATCTGCGTCTTCAGTCTTTGCCGCAAGTACAAATCCGTTGGAATCACCTGCGTCTTCAGTTTTTTCTGCGGTATCGCTGGAATCGAGTCCATCTTCAGTCTTTGCCGCGGGTAGAGCCTCGCTGGAATCGACTCCATCTTCAGTCTTTGCCGCGGGTAGAGCCTCGCTGGACTCAGCTCCATCTTCAGTCTTTGCCGCGGGTACAGCAGCGGAAAACTCAGCTGGGTCATCACTTGAAGCCGCAGGTGCAATGTTTTTACTTGACCCGGGTGCGGCATTACTTGGCATATGATTTTTAGAGCCTGATGCACTTGTCCTGGAGGCTGCCACAAGTACAGCACTGTGTAAAGAGGACGCGGCACTGGGTGCTTGAGGTACAGAGCCGCTTGATGAACCTGGCTCGTCTTCGCTTGACGTGGCTGCAGCATCACCTTCACGCCCACGTGTATCCGGTTCGCCAGTAATCACCACAGGCGCGACCTCGTCTGCTACGGCGGCCTCGTCTGTGACCGACGTCACTGCAAGAACATCGCTCGAACCGGATGCGCCGGCGTTGATTTCAACAGGCACGACGGCTTCGATTGACATTGACGCACAAGTTGTGCCGCGGTGGCCGGACGCCTTGCTGTTTGCCTGCAAGGCTGGTTTTCGGTCGCTCCCTGAAGGTCCAAGACTGTCTCTCTCGAAAGTGGTTGGTTCTCGCTGTATCTTTCTTGTTAGACCGTCATCGAGTGCTCCCACCGCAAAGGGTGTGCCGCGGTGACCGGGGCCAGACGCTTTGTTGGTTGTCTGCGGGGCTGGCCAATGGTCGCTCTCCAAAACTTGTCGTCCAAAAAAGCGGTTCCATACTTCTACCTCACTGAGAAGGGGTGTGCCATCTTTCGCCTTGAGCGCTCTCAGCCTTTCACGCTCCTCGAATCTCTTTCTCTCGTGCACCAAAAATAGCGAGCCTGCATCCCCCGGATAGTAGGTGAGATGGAAAGGATGAAAGGGCGGGTCCGCATCGTCTAGAGGCTGGTAGCGGTATTCAGGGGTGTGCATACAACTATTACCAGCGTCGAGATCCGCGTCTGAGCCACGAAGTGGCTTCTTCACTCTCCGAACTGGTCCATTCGGCGGCGATGTGCCCTTCGGAGCGGGACCGAGATGCCAGGCTGGATCGAACTTGCTGTCGAGATACCACTGAGCCATTTTTCCGCGTTCCTTGATTGCCGCAGGACATTCGGGACACTCCTCTTCAATTGCTTGATTTCGCCGCTTGTACCTTGTCTGTGCTTTCTTGAGGCCTTCGAGTGGTGGGCCGAAGTTATATGGGTGCTGCGCCCATCGGGGAAGCCCTTGTTTCTTTTCCCGCGTATTAGAGTGCTCGCCAAATACGGAATTCCTACTATGGAAGCCACTCTAGTGCGCCTAGCTTCCCCTAATATAATGTGGAAAATACTCCACAACGAACTACTTCGAAGTCGAAGACATGATCCACGGATATCTTACTGGAGACGAGGTGACCTATCTAATGCTCATGTTGCATGATCCATGTCTATATAAAAAATGATATGTAAGCATTAGCATCATGCTCATGAAAATACAAAGATTAAAATATAAGACGTAGACACCCCACTGCCAACTCAGAAAAGCAAGCAAAAAGTGAAAACGAAAAGACGCCCAACTTCTGACTCAACGCCTCTCATCAAGGGAATTGCTAAGGATGGAGATCTGGCTGCTTGATATTGAGCTATCAGGAGACAAGCCATAGCGACGACAGCAATAGAAGACTGATCCGTGCGTCGCCCATGATCCAAATTGTAATGTTGCTCGGCAGATTGCTCGGGCGCCTGCGGCCATCGCTGTTGTTGCCTTTGGCGGCTGGCTTGTAGACTTGATCGCGAGCGGCCGCGAGGTGGTGATCGATCGCGACCAACGTCGATGTGCCCCACTTTCCCCATGAATCTTATTGACTCCGTGGCGGAGGGCCTAGTATCGCTACCAAGCTTCTTTTGTGGCACTTCTCCTGCTCGACTACGGCTGCTGCACTTGCCTAAGTTCTTCATCTCGCTTTTGTTTTGCGACCTTGATCGCGATTCCATCGTCTCTAGAGGCCTTCCCTCTCGCTGCTCACTGGACGGCGTCATCCCATCACTCTGTGCTTGTCTGATGCGTCGCCTCTTCCTATTTGTCTGGGTCGGGATTTCAGCGTCTGCGCCCCCGCTTGCTCGATCTGCGTCAGCACTGTCATGTGCTGCCGGCGCATTGCCTTCTCGCCGGTTACTCTGAGAGGTCGGTCTGGCAACTAAATTGGAGGCGCCTCGTTGCAACTCCGCTCGTGCATTGCCTATTTCCTTATCCTCGCCGTCCTGCGCTTCGAGGCGATCAGACGCAGATCGTTTCGCTGTGGCAGCCTGCGAGGCCGAAATCTCCTCACCGAAATCCACATCTTCATGATCGTCTTCGATTCTCGAAGAGGCTTGTTCCTCTCCTGTCGACCCTCTGGCCTCTCTCTTCAGTGTCTCCGTGCCTCCCGCTGTCCGCCCAGCCTCTGCAACTTCCTTCACTTTAATGTCACTGTGAGTAGCAGTCCTGCTGTGCGACATTGGTTTCACATCTCCGTCTTTTTTTCCCGTGGTGTTGTCGCCAGCATCTCTTGAGGCTTCTTGCCGGTGCAGTTCAGTGGAGTTATTGTCGTCTCCTGGTAAAGGGACAGGTCCTGCCTTCTCCATCGTATCTGCGCCCGTGCGCGCCGCCGAGCAGCCTAGCATCATGTTAGAAATGTCATCAACAATATTCGCGGCTGTTTCTGTTTGCTCCCTCGTCATCGCCCCAGCAATAACAGGTGTGGCGCACGTTTCGTCCAGGTCAGTCTTTGAACTGGCTGACTTCGCCATTTCAGCACGTTGCGTCGCCATTTCACTTTGCGTCATTCCGTCAGCGTCTCTACTTGCTTGCGCATCACTTCCTTCTGTGTCAAGGTTCTTTTTCGAATTTTTCACGAACTCGACTGATATCGTGTCAACAATGTCCTTCTTTGAGTTCGCGACAGGTTCCGCCGCTGCAACAGGCGCTCCCTCTCCAGCTTGAAGTAGATCAGTTGTATTCGTCGTATCAGTTTGAGGCTGAGCAGCCTCCACAACACTCTCTCTCGCATGCGTGGCAGCTGGTGCACTTTCTGCGCTCCGCATTGCGTTCGAAGGAGCTTCTCCACCTACTTGCAGCATGCTCTCGCTTTGTTCTAGGCGGAAATGGGATGTAGCTGCTGGGCCGGCGTCTGCTGTTGCCGTTGGAAGTGTTCTTGCATCAACGTCCATAGCAGCAGAGGAAGCACTTGTGCTTTTTGCGTACTCGACGTTAGCCTGAAGTGCCTCAGCGACATCCATGCGTCCTATTCCATTTGCTGGGGGGCCGAAGAAGGCTGGCCCTCCTGGTCCTGGAGAGGTAGGAAATAAATGAGTTAAAGAATAGCATACACTTCGCGTGAAGTACAAGCACAACGAAGAACTTTATGTAAGTAGTTAGATCTTCGGAAAAGTATTGATGTCAAGCCACCGCCAGAGGAGTCGTCGAGAGTGAAAATAGTTAACCAGACGTGACAGCTTCATCTTTGTGTTTGAAATAAATATTAGAATTAGATATAAAGATACTCGATACCCATTCCGCCATCGCCGGTTTGAAGAGCAGCATCCAGCGTCATTGGTGCTGTAGTATCCTGTCGATTTTCAGCTTGTCCCACATGTGCATGCGTCGAGTCATCTGCTAATGGATTACTATGGTTATAAAATTGCTGTTGCAGCACAGTGAGATCTGGGGCATTACTTTTGGTTTGCGCCTGCGGTGCGAAATGTGCAGCAAAAGGCGAGGAGGAGGACTTTCCCATCTTCGCCTTTCCTGGTGCCGACAGAGGTGCCCCTTTTGGATACCACTGAGGTACTCCTTCGGACGGGGGAAACGACGGCAATGGGCCAAACCCTCCAATGCGTGGCATTGTCATGGTTGTGCCAAAAGAGGCACACTTCTTGCCTTGTTTTCCCACTGACGAAGTCGCACCCTTGCGGGGACTTTCGACAAAAACGTCAGGGCCTTTGATCTGCAACTGCTGAGGCGGCCCCAGGCAGGACACTGCTTCGCCTTTGCTTCCCTTGCTCTCAATATCATCCGGTGGCCTTAGATGATGAAGGTAACTGGGAGTAGGCTCATATCGCGCCAACGCACCGCGAAACTCCCAGTCCTTCGTGTCTCGCTCTGACGCCTCTAGAATCTTGGTGTGGATGTACGCATCAACGAACTTTGAGTGACCGTCTGCGGTAAAGCGGTATCGCCAGATCACGAGACTATCTTCGGAAATTTCGAAATGCCTGAGATAGGTAAAAAAACAAAAAGGCTCAATGGCTTCTACTGCGTCGCCAAAATTGAAATTAGTGTCAGCGTGATAATACTGAATGTTTCTGGTATTTGGTAACCTGATAGATTGGGATCATAAGGAAAACAAGAGGAGAATCCTTGTGATCAAATTCAGGTTACCAAATACCAGAACCATACAAATACATTAGCATACGCGCGCCCTATAGTATACATAGCGGCATGCCTTGTCGTTGAAATATGATGGCCAACAACAGGTCTACTTATCATGCACCATAGGATAGTACTGCATAACGGCAACGAGCTCTAAATCGTACATGCAAGCTTCTCACAGAGGATCATGAGGGACCAATGCCGCATCCATGCAATAACTTAAACTTCTACAGATTTTGAAGCGAAGCTGTCTGCTCTATCGTGGTGTTCACCAAAAATATTTCTTGTCAAGATCGGAAGAACAACTCAAGAAGATGTGTAAGAGTATACTGGGACCATGGTTGGCTGCTGGGAATATCACTGCGGGCGCTTGGCCTCTTCGACGGAACCTCCACGCCTTGACCTGGGTAGTACTGGAGTTTTTTCTTCGGTGACTCGCGCAGACAAGCGCCACTATCCCACCACATAGAGAAGCAACCCTGTCGCCGTTGCTGGGCCTCCTGCAAATGTCAATCACACGCGACACGTATTTTTATAGTAGAATAGCAAGACGAAGCTTGCGTATTTCGACGGTTTCATCAATCAATGACAGTAAGCATTCATTCGTGCTTTTCTATTCGTCAACTCTGTATTTGGCAGTCAATTCTGTATCTGGTATCGCAAATCTTTCGATAAAAATACAATCTAGAACCAGTAACAGTTCACGAAGCGCTATCTTCTTGTTAGGTCAGCTCGCTGTAGTACCTCCTCCCCCAGGGGCCTGCCGTGATGCGGTGCTAGTCTGCCTGAAAGCCGCGCTGCTCGTGAAGTCAACTGGGAAACTGCGACGAACACTCGGGTGTCATCGCGATCCCAAATCACAAATGTATCTCGTGACATCCTGTACGTGTAAATGAGCAGTCCATGGATTTTTTGAGTAGTAGTTCTCTTATTTACCGATGTAAGCATAGATTGCCAGTGAAGAAGAAGTTTCGAAGAATGACAAAATAACGACTTTCGCCCAAGGTGTTTCGGCAAATTGAAAGTGTATTTTTTACTCAAGAAAAATAATACGAAAAGTCCTCTTTTGGAGTCAGAAGGCGTCGCGGCTGTGGAGAGTAGCGCCCGGGGATGGGAGCAGCACCAGTTAAGTATTCTATGTAGCCATTCGGATCTTCGGTCTCGACAATCATAGCCCCCAAGTCTTCGTTGTGCATGATAAACAATGGAGAGTTAGCTGTGACGAGCGCCATTTCCATTTGTTGATGTTCTTGCGGCCCTATGTCTGGAGCTGCAGCTGGAAGCAGGGCGAGGGTGCTGAAGTTAGGGTCGGATGATGTAGTGACTTCTGATTCTCCCGTAGTGGAATCTTCCTCCTTTACACGGCCTGAAGAAGTTAGCTCTCCTCCCATCGAGCCACATGTTGCGGCTTCCTGCATGAGGGGAGTGGCTACTCCGTATCCTTTTCTATTTTTGCTTCCGCATGGAGCCATCATAGCTATCGAATCCTTGCTGCTCCACGGTTCCGAGCCAGACATTTGATTGCCCTTCACCATCAAACCGACTTTGCCCGAGCCCGTTGCAGTAATGGGAGTCACCATTTCACTGTTTGTCACCGACCCATGTTCTAGCTGACCCTTCCCCACCGCAGGAGCCTCACTCGCGTTGGCAATGCCTTTGGTCACGCACTGCTTTTGCTGCTGCTGCGACGCCATGGCGGAGTCTCCAGCTGTATTATATATAAATACTGTTTGCCTCGATCTTTAGCTTTACTGAACCGGCGCACCATTGACTCAAAGGAAGACAACATACATGCGAAAGTGAATAAATCAGAATAGTGGCTGGTGTTAGGAAAACAAGTCCGGCTGCAGTCGAAAACTAATAACAAAGTTGCAAGATGGCCCAGAACATGCAGAATGGCGAAAAAAATACGAGATGAAAACGAAGTCGCCGCGGATGCCATCCAGCTGTTTGCGACAGGGCTCGGGGTGTTCAGGGGGAACTTCGGTACGGGATGATGCGAAGCAAATTTCTTTTCAAGCCTTTGTTTCCTTTCTGCAATGTGTTGCGCATGTGCCCCAAACTCCATCCTTTTTGTTTGAAATTCGCTTCAAAAATAGGATGAGATATTTTCTCATTCTAGAATTAGGAGAACAGCAATTAGAAGACCACAAATGTACTCGATATTATAGAAATGAAATCAGTATTGTAAAACCTTTCACATCATCGATGATATGTTCGGCACTGAAGTAGTTCTTTTATGGACATTCCAAAAACTTGTATCCATCTACTTACTTCCACCCTCTCTTAGTAGACAAATTGAAGATCGTCGGGGCGTAAAAGTTTGGTGTTGTTAGCAGCCGATCTCATCAATGAAACAGTTTCTAAGTCTGCTAGGTGGCCGTGGTAGAAGCGGTCCCGCGACTAACTAAAAGCCTGCATATTTCATATTCATTAAAAAAACTCAGCATCGGTCTCTATTGCAACGCATTGATGCACAAGACAACCCGAAAGCATTTCATACTTACGCAGAGGACTTCGCACAAAAGGTAAACAGGAAGAGGAAACCTAAGAAGAAGTTTCTAGTCTGCAAATATTCAGACACTGATCTATGCTTCAACTCAACACTTCTATGCACACAGCAACATCTTCAAACCATCATCATCACCATCGTCCTCGATGTTGTTGTACTGAGCTTTTTTTTTGATTTGAGAACTCTTCTTTTTTTTGAGGTACTCAGACGATGATAAAAGCGCTCAATCCTGGGTGCTTAAACCACGTCAAGAGCCAAGATGACAGCAAAGCTCCCTTGTGGCAAGGATCATGCTTGCAATTTTCTCAACAAAGGCGAAGTATATCTTTCAAAAGCTGAGATAATAATTCCTCCGAAATCCATGGCGGATGCGATACTGTGTGGATTTTTAACAGCGACTTCACTTGACACTGTCAGTCTGTGCTGAAGAAAGTGAAAGAACGCACCACGCCACTCATGTCGATTCTGTCCAAGGAGGATTTCCGATACGGTCACGGACACATCACTCACGCATACGCACATATCAGTATTAAGGTTATTTGGGTGTGCTGGCAATTTCCTGCACTGATTCGTCTCATTTTGAGCGTCCGGCTTGTTCACTTGGTGTTCCTCTGTGCACTCTGTCCAGTTCTAAGCGAACATGTTGGAAAATAATCATAATGACGCTATTCTTTCTTATTCTTGGAGTTTTTTAATAGCAAACTTGTGTTTGTTATTGCTCATAACAAACTTTTGTTTGTTATTACTCGACTCATGTCGCGAAAAGCCTGCATTTACGATACGAATGCTGCGGATGTCTCGCTCATGTATATATTGATTCGATTGATATCACACACGAGAGGAGCTGTTTCTAACGTTCTTACTTGATTGGACTCATAGAAGTTGCCTTTCTATCACATTGTACGAAATTGAACGATTGAACTATTTTTGAACTAGTTCAATTATGGAAAAGGGGCAGCTTTTGGCCACGGCTGCGCCTCGCAGCTCTAGCAAGCATTTACGACGGTAGTCATGTATTTGCTGCTGTGAAAAGGTGAAGCGGAAACTGGGCCCCCGCTCGGTTCCCCGGTCACGATACTGCTCCGCAACTTGAACCGCATACAAAATCGTGAACATACCACAGTCGAAGTCGTTGTCTTGCAGCGGAACTCGCGTGCCCAGCTCTTTCTCGAAGTCACTAGAGTAGAGCTCTGTCCATCCGTCAAAAGAGAAGGCGCCTTCGCCATTTTTCTTGTCCTTCCACTCATCCGTTAAGTATCGGCGTACCACCTCCATAAAAAGGGTATTCCTGAGTCCTAGCGAGCAAATGTGGATTAAACGCTTGCGCCGAAAGTCCACAACGCCCAATGACCAATGCGTTCCAGAGCCGCGAGGCACAATCATCAAGTCTAATGCGAAGATGTCTGCTTTCCGACGCAGAGGCCACCGCTTCACGTTTGCGTAACAATACTGCGGCTCTCCGGTGTTCTTTTTCTTAGACCAGTCAGTAGTACTACAAAGTCCCGCTCAATCAATGTAAAACTCACTCGAGTAAAAAAGCAAGACTAAATAATGTAGGTCCAAATTTCTCACCGGGAAGGTGAAACTTCCCCCGATTCGGAATGATGTATTCATGCAGGTAGAGGCACGCAGGAGGATCTTTCGAATACACTCTAACTTCTAGGCCAAATTTCTCACGACCTCTCGAGAGACATTGCTTTTGCTTACTTCCATTGCCATAAGACCCTTCCCCTCGCCGCTTATCCGCATCCACCACTGGGTGTTCCAGCAGAGAACTTTTTTGTCGACCACCTCTGTGCCCAAAATATCGCGCAGTGCTATCTTCAGGTAACAATCGACCACGTTGTCGTTCAGCCACCCGCGCGGAGCAAGCGTTCGCATGTCGTTTACTCGGAGATCGATCTTCGTCCAATGATCATCATCCTGGATCTTTTCCATGCCGTTAGGTATATTTTGGTACACTGCGAGCATCTCATCCGCCATTTCTCGCTGCGCATCACTCAGCACAGGCCTTAGCGCGCCAGAAGTCGACGCCTCTTCTTCCTCTTCATCTTGCATTCCGATTTCAAGAAGTTGCCTCCTCGAACTCCGATCGTCTTGATTTTCGTCCTCGTCTACCTTGCGAGACGCAGCTCTGACCTGCTTACTTTGTTTGCCGTCCTCTTCTTCGTCAGAGCAATCAGAAACTTCCACGACTTCATTTACCGGCGTTTTTGGCGCAATTTTTGGTGATAACTCGACTGATTTTTCGGTGACCTGTACACCATCCATCACGCCAGATGTAGGTGCTTCATCGGCTAAAGAGTGCGCTTCTGTGCGTGACGCAGGTGCATCATTTCTTAAGCCTGGAGGCCTCACGATTTGCACTGGCGCAGCATTGCTCGAAACCGGTACGCTGGTATTTTGTTCGAGTGTGCCATCGCTTGAAACGAGCATATCATCTTTTTCTTTGCTCGAGGGCATGTTTTCAGCATCTGCATTGGAGCCCGGCGCTTCAGTAGTTACTTCAGGCGTAGCATCGTCGTTTACACCTCGGACGGCAATAATTGTTGCCGCAGGCGCAACATCGTCCGACTCAGCTGCGTTAACAGTTGCTTCGAAGGCTTCATGGTTCGGCTCGTGTGCGCAAGTGGTTGTCACAGGTGCGCCATCGCTTGAACACTGTGTGCTCGGGGTTGTCGCAGATGCAGCATCGGTTTGCTCAACTGCGATAGCCGTTGCCGCAAGAGCAGACTCGACTGACTTGGCTGCGAAGGACGAGCAGGTTGCCTCAGCATCGCTTCGACAAGAGGCGCCGGAGCTGGGATACCGAGCGTCATCAACTTCCAGAGGTCCAGCATTCGTCGGCGAGCAAGCAGTGCCAAAGCGTGCATTGCAATGAGCAGAAAAAGCAGCGCCAGCACCTGCACGTGCAGAGACCGTCTGTAGTTCATCAGTTCGATCCAGTGGCACTGCATATGCAGACTCGTTTCCAAGAGAACTAGGCGCACAAGCGGCTGCAGTCGCATGTGTCAGAGTGTCATCGTCGCTTGATGCTGCTCGTTCCAGGACTGCTGTGGTAGAGCGCTTTCTTGTGGTCGACGTAGATGCAAAATTCGTCGTTGCGCCTAGGATCGCGGCTTCCTTGCTGTTTGACTCCAAGGCCAGGCGTTTCAACTCGCTCCGATGCTCGCCTACATTTAATGTTGCTCCAAGTTGTGCAGCGAGCGACTTCATCCTTTCACGCTGGTGAAGTTGCTTTCTTGGCTTGTCTGCGGGAAATGCCGCGACTGAATCCACCCTAAAGTGCTTCAGCTGAGGAGAAGGTGAGTCCGCATCATCTTCGGGCTGGTCCATGTAATCAAGCACGTGCATACTCGCACCAGTGTCATCAGCAGGGCCGTCGAGTAGATTCTTCACCGGCCGCATTGGCCGGCCCGTCGAAGAGGTATCCTCCGGGACGTGTCCCAGACGCAGCTCTGGATCAAAATTGCTGTGGGGCTCCAACTGGTGCACTTTTCCGCTATCCTCGATTTCCATAGCGTCTTCAGATGACTTCTCGTCACTTGTTTTCGTCCCTCGTCGTTGGTGCGTTGCTTTGCCTGTGTCGAAATCGCGACGAAGTGGCTCGGCATTCTCCGGGTATTGCACCTTTCGCAGCAAGCCATTCCTTTCCCGAGTATTAGAGCCGCTCTCGAGAACTGCAAACGTCTGGAAACTAAACTCTTTCCTTGTCATTGTGTAAACACCGACAACTTGTAATGCTTTTAACGAAATGGAGGAACTGCAACATGGTTGAAGCAAGTGGCGTTTTTGTTGTTAAACAATTCATTTTCATTTCAACGAGTAGTAAAAAAGAAAAGTAGTTACACTTCTTAAGATCAATAATTTTGGAGTCGGCATCTTTGGTACGCTGGTCAGCACGTCGCCCACAAGCCCCAGCATCATGCTGCTCAGAAGATTGCCAAGGGCGTCTTTGTGTACGTGATCGCGATCGGGTCCGAGCCTCGGGCTTCGTGCTCGCTGCAATATCATCCTCGTCCTTCGTGCGTAGTAGCTGGATCAAGGGAGGACTCCCTTCAGGCTCCTCTATCATTTGTGCTTTCCGGCCTTGGCTGCAACGACTGCACTCGCCAAGATCCATTTCGCTCTTGTTTTCCGAGGTCAGTCCTTTTTCGGTCGGCTTTGTGCCATTCGTCATGATCGTCATCTCGTCATCAGACAACGCCTTGAGACCATGTTCTCTATTAATACTGTGCCCGTCCGTAGGTATTATCTGATGCGATATTTCTGTCTTCCGGTTTCTATCCACGGAGTCTTCACGTGCGACGAAGGTAGTGCCCCCCCGCCGCTCGGCCTGCGGAGTCCTCGGTCTGCCAACCTCGAAGACATCTGGTGCCAAACCCACGTGCGTACTTTTCTCGTGTTCCCTTTTCTCGCCGGCCTCCGCTGCGAAGCGAATATTATCCGGACACTCGCTACCCCCCATGGAAACCTGCGACGGCGGAAGGTCTTCACCGAAGCCCACATAATCATAGTCGCCCCTGATTGCGGCTTCTGTCTTCATCGGATCCGTGCCCTCACCTGCCTGCCCAGAGTCCTCGGCATCGAAACCATTCGGCACTAAGCCTGGCGCAGTGTCATCGTCAACAATTTTCACTGACAGTTCTGTTTTCGCCTTCTCTTTCTTCATCGTGGTGGCAAGAGCAAGCGGAGCAGTTATTCCCATAGTCGAACACGCAGAGGAGGCCCACTGCACCACTTCGACTTGTGTCGTCTCGGTATATCGGGCATCTGCATTAGCAGCCAGAAAATGTGTCGCTGAGCATCAACATTCATAAGCCAGTATTTATATAGCTACATCATGCCACACATATAAAAGTGACCCAACTATTAACAAAAGAAATCACAAGCGAGGCCAAGGCCAACGAACTTCTATACTAGATTCGGCGCCCGCTTCGTGATCGTCGATATGAGGAGCAGTGGTCCCGGTCGTTTCGATTTGTGAAGCAGATGCGAAAGGCCTTCTGCCTTTTCTCTTTTCTGGTGGTACTGGCACACGCTCACCTTTTGCCTGCCGATGAGGCATCGCGCGCAATGCAGGAGGAAACGCGGACGAGGACGGAAACGATCTGGTAGTACTCACTGGGGGCATGTGGCCAGGCGCAGAAGCACTTTGGACACGTATGCGCAAGTGTGTTTCGCAAGTGCTTGTCGCAAGTGCGTCATCACTTGAACTCTGTGTGCTCGGGATGGCCGTAGAAGCGGCATCTCTTGGCTGCTCAGCCGCGATAATTATTGCCACAAGAGCAGGATCGATTGGCTTGGCTGCGAAGGAGGTTGCCCCCGCATCGCTCTGACGAGAGGCGCCGAAGCTGGGGGACCCTGCGTCCTCAACGTGCACAGGTGCAGCAATCGTTGGCCACGACGCGGCGACAAATGGCGCATGGAAATGAGCAGGAGAAGCAGCGCCAGTTCGGTCCGGTGGATCTGCATTTGCAGACTCGATTCCAAGATGACGAGGCGCAGAAGCCTCTGCAGTCGCATCTTTTAGAGTGTCATTGTCGTCTGATGCTGTTCGTTCCAGGGCTGCCGTGCTAGAGCGCTTTCTTGTGATCGACATAGACGCAAAAGACGTCGCTGCCCCGGAGGTTGCTGTCTCCTTGCTCTTTGACTCCAAGGCCATGCTGTTGATCCCGCTCCGATGCTTGCCTGCATTCAATGTTGCTCCAGGTTGTTCAGCGAGCGCTTTCTTCCTTTCACGCTGGTGGAGTCGCTTTGTCTTGTCTACGAGAAATGCTACGCCTCGATCCACGATATTAAAGTGCGGGCTCGCATCATCTTCAGGCTGGTCCTCGTAATCGGGCAAGTGCATACTCGCGCCAGTGTCATCAGCAGGGCCATCGGGTAGATCTTTCACCGGCTCCTGCATCGGCCGAACCGCAGGCGAGGTATTTTCCGCGACGCGTATCCCACGCAACTCTGGATCAAATCTGCTGTGAGGCTCCAACTGGTGCACTTTCCCACAATTCCCGATTTCCGAAGGGTCTTCAGATGACTTCTCATCACTTGTTTTCTCTCGTCGTTTGTGCATTGCTTTTCCTGTGTCAAAATCTCGGAGCAGTGAGTAGGTGTTTTGCGGGTATCGCGCCAGTCGCGGCAAGCCGTCCTTTTTCCGAGCGTTAGCGCCGCTCTCGAGAACTACAAGTGTCTGAAAACTAAGCTCTATCTTTGTCATTGTATGTCTTAAAGACCGACGACTTTTAATGCTATTAACGAAATGGAGGAACCACAACATCGCTGAAGCAAGTGGCGTTTTTGTTGTTAACCAATTCATTTTGATTTCAACGAAGAGCACAGAAGAGCAAGAGAAGAGTCTTAGTTACAAATAAGGTAAAGATCCATAATGGAGTCGGCAGCTCTGGTAAGCAGATCAGAACGTTGCCCAGCATCATGCCGGTCGGAAGATTTAGATTGCCAAGGGCGTCTTTGTCTACTTGATCGCGATCGACTCAGAGCCACGTCAGTCTCGACCTTTCTGCTCGCGACAATATCTATAACATCACTGTCCTTCATGCGTAATGACTGGATCAAAGAGCAATCCCCTTCAGGCTCCTCTTTCCGTTGTGCTTTCCCGCATTGACTGTAACGACTGCACTCACCAAGATCCATTTCGCTCTCGTTTTCCGAGGTCAACACTCCTTCTTCGGTCGGCTTTGTGCCATTCGTCACGATCGTCGTCTCGTCATCAGACAACGCCTTTAGATTAGTTTCTCTACTAATTTTCATGCTGTGCCCCTCTGGAGGTATTCGTATTATTATGGAGCCGTTCGGCAATAAGCCTGGGACAATATCATCACCAACAATATTCACTGGAGCTGGTCCTGTTTGCACCTTCTGTTCCGTCATCGTGGTAGCAAGAGCAGGCGCAGCAGTTATTCCCGTAGTCGCAGAAGAGGCTGACTGCACCATCTCGACTTCTGTCATCTCGGTATCTCGAGCATCTGCGTTAGGAACCACCACCTGTGTCACTGTACCTGTAGGCATGATGTTGGAGTTTGAAACTACGCCACGTCTCCACAGTACCTATTTCTTCTTATAAATATTTATAACTAACCACGACATGCCGTGTATATAATCCGCGCTACAACAAAAATCATAAGCAAGTTCAACGAATTTCGATACTGGAATCGGTGCCCGTTTCGCGAGCGTCGATTTGAAGAGCAGTCCCAGCCATGTCGATTTGTGTAGCAGACACGGAAGGTCTTCTTCCTTTGCTCTTTTCTGGTGCAACTACTGGCACACGCCCGCCTTTTTCCTGCCGATGAAGCCTCGCGCGCAATGCAGGAGGAAACGAGGTCGAGGACGGGAACGGCCCAATAGTACTCACCGGCGGCATGTATCCAGGCGCAGCAGCACCTTGGACACAAGACGGCTCTGAACCTTTGATTTGCAGGCGCTGAGGCTGCACGGAAAAAACTGCCTTGCTTTTTTGTCCCTCATTGCTCTCATCAGAGTCACACAGCACTCCAAGACGGCAATAGCTTGCAGGTAGAGGGTCATACTGCGCCAGGGAACCGGTAAATACCCAATCCTTTGTGTCCCGCGCCGATGCTTCTATTGGACGCAGAGCACATTCATCTCATAGAGAATTTTGGCGCCCGCTACCCCTTGGTTGAGCAGCGGGCTTCCAAAATGCGTGGCACCGAGAGAAGATAAATGCACTGTAGCCGCAACTCTAACACACTTGAGCAGAGGTAGGCGTCGATGAACTTTTTACGGCCATCTATCTCGCAGCGGTATCGTCCGATTATGAGACATCCTTTGAGAGGCCAAAGCGCTACGCTTTTTCACACTTTACTTCTATTATTCCGAAGCTGTGCGAAGTTGTGACAGTGTGGCGCTAGTTGTGGACACTGTGTCGCTGACTTAACACTCAATGTAGCAAAAACGTAGGGCCTTGGTCTCCATAATTGTCGGGCGAAATTACGAACGCAATCCTATTAGTGATTAGTTTGCGATATGAAGAGGGCGTACAGTGCGAGTGGGAGTGAGATTAAATGTAAGCGAGTTCGTTTCTCTTGAATCAAAAAAATGAGCCTTCCGCGTAAGAAATAAAACGCAAATGAAGTGGATGCTTGATGCGCAGGCAATGGCTATGCAGCTACCCACGATGAATATCATTGCATAGCTAATAAATGGGATTGAATTTTCGTAAACATCCCCAACTAGAGTGAGGAGTGAGCCAAACGATTCGTGGCATCCACACAGAGACAGACGCAACATCTGCTGCGAATGCTATGATAAATGCTAGATCATGCTCCCCTAACATTAATGCTCTTCGTCCCGAAGGAGCCAGGCTGTGTATCTTTTTTACTGCTACAGTTTATTACACAAGTATTGATGAGGAAAAGGGATGAGAGTACGAGGGTCTCCCATGGAAGGGAATATCAAGCCGGCCACTTTCTACGTTTGTCGGCATCTCCTTGCCACGTCCTTTGTAGTATTGGAGTGTCCCCTGAGGTGACTCGCGCAGACTACCACCATTGTCCCACCTCATGTTAGACCTTCCCGGAATCCATCTCGAAAGCAGCCCTGAGTCTGCTTTTCCCTCATAGAGCAGGGGAAAGCGAAAGGTACCAAAATATTGCTGAAGATGGAATCCCAGAATCCTAAACATAGAAAAGCGACGCTCTTGGCGTTTTCGGGCCATCTGTGAGTTTTGATAATGTCGCGATCGCGTTCGCGTCTCTGATAATGCTGCCCACTGCATCCGCAGAGACTAGTTTTGATCTTCACACACACGAATTTTTTTATGCTGTAAGGAACCCCAAAATCCGTCCGGTAGATGTTATTTCTCATATGATAGATTAGCAATATACTTACAAGGAAGAGGGGTCAAATAAAAAACAAAATGTTTTAGTCAGATTGTTTTACGCAGAGGATTTACCTCCCATTGCCAGTGGTGTCTGTCTCTAATATGCCTGCCCCAATGCGGTGCCAATCTACCCGATAATTTCGCGTTATTTGAAGTCAGCTGGGAGACGGCGACGAAGACTCTAGTATCATCCCGGTTCCAAACGATGCAATAATCTTTTGATATCCTGGCGTGGTTGAATTTCGTCTTGGTGATGGTATGCACGACGAACATTAGGGGCAAGCAGCCACGTCTTACAGTTACAACAAATAACGTCCACGACCACAAGATGTTGTGAAAGCTCCGTTGTCTTCCACAGCGTTATTTTACATTTCAAACTGCATACAAAAAACGGAAAGCAGCAACTCGACACACAAAGAAACTGCAGACAGCAAAGAAACTGCAGACAGCACCTAAAAAGAAAAAAGCATGTCAAGTTTGTACTGAAAATAGTCGTGGGAATTAATCACGAGGCACTTTGTTGGGAAGATTTCTTCGGAAACGCCGCCACGAAAGTACTTGATCTCGCCACCGTATTCGGTTTCCCGAATCTCTGCTTGCAGGTCTTCATTCACCATGCTAAACAGCTTCGAGGGGTCTTGTAGGTTGTTGTTTGGTTGTAGGTGATAGTGCGCTGGCTGGGTGACTACAGGAAGCTCCGTTCTTTCAACCATCGCCGGTTGAATGGCTCTAGCTGCAGACGCTGTGAGAAGCTCCGTCCCCACGAGCGCCGCCTATTGATTAGAGGCATCGACAGCCCATCTTGTCGAACATCTTTTAGCTTAGTCTAAGAAAGAATCTGTAGTGAAGAGATGGCGTAAACGATGGGTTCATGGTGCCCATAAGTTGAGTGCATTTTGCTGCAGACGCTACAACTGTCGTAGGCCCACCTTCTTTCCACCTAAGGCCTACAAGATGTGCGTCTCTGATAGTGCTGCCCACACACGCACTTACGCCTTTCATATTTTCAGCTAAGGCTAAGCCTAACGAAGTCGGGTTTTCCTGCTTCAAACCAGCTGTCGAAGCATTCTCGTTGGAGAGGGTCGGTTGGTTCGGCGTAGCGCCAAAGTTCCCAGCCGTGGAGAAAGTCGCCTCTGATCCATCATTAGAGCTACCGCGCTCGCATCCCTGAGCGCATCCCTGGGCTTTCTTTCCCTTGAAAATGAGGCCAAGGATGACGCTTAGGATGATCAAGCAATAGCTAGCCTTAATGGAGAAAGTTGCCACTGCTCCATCACTTCTTTCCGACCCCGCTGCTACCGGGCCCTTCATCATCATGATCGGCTTCGCTCCGCAGAGACTCCTCTGCTCAATAGATCCTAGCGCTTCAGGCTTCCTTTTCTTGCGATTCTGTGTCAGGGTCTGCAAAACTTTTCTAATTCACGGACTCGTATTTGATACTCCCACCAGATCCATTTCGATCTTCATCGCTTGACGTATGAAAATATACCCAGGCAAAGACAGGTGTGCAACGCAAAGCAACAATGCGTGAGCATTCGAACAAATTGATGCGGCAAAAAATATGGGTATCATATGTGAAGGTGAATTAAAATTGGATCATATTCATGTTGTACTTAAATTGCAAAAATGAGCACCATATGTAAACCAAAAATTATGAGCAAAAGAAAAGTTTTTTACAACGATGTTGCGGTTTTATAAATACTTACTTATTGAAGACCAAGACGTAGAAATCAATAAAATTAAAATGCTAGGACTGTTTTTGAACTTATTTGTGTTGTAAAGGTCAAATGAAAATAATTGGTAAGCGTGAGAAAAAATCCGGAAATTACGAGTATGTTGAGTCTATCATTCTATTCCTAGGTTTCTCAATGTAACGAACCTGAACCCGCTTCGTTGCAATCAGCACTACTAAATGTAAATAATAAATATCTACATCTTCTAGTAGATAATTCCAAAACAGCTACAACATGAGAGTGTGTTGATGATTGTGGATAACGTACGTCCTGAATGAGAATGTGGATATTCAGAGACGTCTGTACTTCTCGACGTAGGTAGGATCCTGTTTGTTATATGAAGCGATCGCTCTTTCTGTATGCTCTGTAACTATGATACCTACAATCGGGCTTCGCAGGCGACAGAGTTAAATTGCAAGCATGCGTGAAGACCAAGATGGTGTCCTCTTGCCTTCTTGGAAATCGTCGGCTGAAATAAATAAAGTCGACATTAATATTGTTGTCCTCGCATACAAGATGAAGCGCTAATCTTGTCTCACTGCATCCGATTGGGAACATTCTTTTCATCATGATGACTTTTGATTCAGAAGTAGTCTCGTTCTTTTCGTTCCAGCAATTGAAGGCCAGACGCTTACCAACTCTTGCATTTTTTCTGGGTGATGATGGTGATATACGCAGAATTCACGAGTCAAACGAATTGCAAATGCATCTTTTTCTGGGTGTCTCAGGTACGCATCTTTACCCTGCCTCACAAATCACGACCTACCAATACCTTTTCCTCATGCAAGGAACCACTGAGGTTGTCCTTTACTCTTCCTCAGAGTGCTCACCTCCTTGCATCTACTAGTTCTGTGAGTGCTGTTTTGACAATCATTTAGGTTGATGTTTACACGACTTCGAAAGAGTTAGAGCACGACGTTGCTCAAGCGCGCACGGCGACGCCTTCATGCCATACTTGAAAGAATAGAATTTCTTTCCTTCATAGGTGGAAGACGTGCATGTAGTTGTATGATGCAAATATACTGATTGATACATACCCATACCAGCCGCATCAGCATGCAATAGATCATGTGAGTAATGAAAGAATGTACTATACAATGAATGACTCATGGTCATGACATAGATAGCTGGCTTGGTAACTCCTAGACTCGTCATCTCGCAGGAATAGCATCTTAGCAATGCTTGAAATATCTGTCTCGGCACGACGATTGTCTAGAAATTTTTCAGGTCATGCACACGATGATAAATGAATGTGTATCGCTAGCCCTCCGGTCTCACCTCGACAACGACCCGGCCTCCTTTGCCTAGGCAACAACCGCTACTAGGCATCGCTGCCTACCTCATCAAAAATAACGTCGTCGAGTAAGAAACGACTATGCACGTATTTTTATGAGTCAGTTTCGACGTGTCTCTTCAAGTCTGTACAAAACAACCTCTTTTGCTATGCTTCATCTTACGAAACATGACAAAAACGTACTTCTTTCTAGACAAGCTAAATGGGGATCTATTTTCCATCTGATTCTGACTCACGAATGTGAAAGCCCGGCATTGGTCAGGGCGCCTGCTCATACTCTCCGCGACACGGAAATATTACTTTCCATTTGCAAAGTTCTGCTTATATAAATAAGGAATACTTTCAAGATCGCTCAGTAGATTCCTCACTCATTCATTCAGTCGGCGACGTTGGCAACCCTCTTGCGGGCATATCTGGGCCGTGTCACAGCAGTCGTGCCTGCACGAGTTCATCACATTAATAAATCCTAAGAAAATCAATACGGTGCTGTGAATACAAATCAAAATGTCTCAAACGAAGATGCAGTATGCGCTTTTAGTTCGACGGCCCACTGACAACAAGGTAAAATAACTCGAATATTTTTTGGAGTAATAGACACTGTCCTCTGATACTCTGTCACATTACGTCGTAAGTTAGATTTCTGTGCAATTACCTGGCTTTAATCTATTGTGGCGGGGCAGGGTGGTCTGACATTCTTTCAATGAATCGCGGAAACTGAGCTTGAGCAGTTTGAAAAATCAATCGAAGGAGTACTAGTTACTTAATAGAAGGTAATCGTGTATTACAGTCAGTAAGAGTTATAAGCTTAACAATAGTTTTTAGTGAAGAAGGAAGTAAACCATCATTGAATTACGGGGTGTTTCGGCTCAAATTTATCGCTTTTAAGAAAGGACGAGCAGTACTTTTGCTAGCCAGCTTTTGCTGCGGTAGCCCAGACAAAACTTTTGCGCATACTAGTAACTTTTTTCGCAATGGATACCGATCCAGAACAATATGCAGTTTACATTTATTTCAACATACCAAGTAGGGCCTGTGGCCTCGCCGAATAACATGATAGAATTTATCAAACTAGTTTAAGTTTATCTCTCTATATTTCACTATAATTTCAAATGTCGTTAAGTGTCAACCTCAACTTCCTCTCGCCTCCGTTAAACTAGGACCAGCACGAACGGGAAGACGCGCGTAGGTCAAGAAGCAGAACGGATAAGTATACGTTGAATTCTCAGGAACTTCAAGTTCAACCTAGGTAAAGAAATAGACTCGCAAAGATCGAAGGAAAAGGTGCGAGCGCATCCGTCCCATGAAAGAGAACATCTGCGAGAACGGCGTAAGTCACGCAGTTGCACGAATCTTACGCTCATAGTTCATGAGGTTTAAGGCCTTTCTGGCAATGCGTTTTTCCTCAAATTCCCGAGCCGCCTCCTCTGCAAGCTCTTTGCGCTTACCGATTTCCGCGATACGATTCTGCAACCTGTTTACTCGGAATTCCCGAATTGCCATGCTCTTCAGCCGGTCGAATCGTGCGGGTATCTCCGAATCCGGTGCGGCATAAATACTATGCGCTAAGGACATCGTCTTGAACCTACCATGATCATAAGATTATATCATTCATTAAAGTTCGAAGTCAAACAAGGAACAGTTGCAACAAATACGTAAACGACACGATCACGATGGAAAAAAAACCTCACCGCTGTTCGTCCGGCATGTAACTGGCAATGGATTTGTCGGGTATAGGCTCGATTGTGCCCCGTGTATCAGGATATAGTGTCCGTTGAAATCTACCGGGAGGGAGACGTGTGTAGAGCTCGTGCTTTTTTGGCTTCCACCTGAATCAATGTTTCTTGTAAGGCGATGGAAAGAAACTACATCGATATTTCTTTGTGACTGTAGTTAAGATCGGGAACCATGAAGATGCTTTTGCTTTACTTAAGATTCTAAAGGATCCAGCGTCTACAACTGCACATACATTTTCACTAATGTTTACGTTACCTGTCTGTTCGAGCTTTGATGACCTGCGTCACTGATCCGTACGTACGCTTCTCTCCCAGTATGCCTCTATACGGCTTCATTCGATAGTCGCCCGCTCGTGATTCCAAATCATCGTCTGGATGGATCATTTGTTCATAGCCTGGTGACATCGGTTCATCAATTTCATGTGGCGTAGCTGGTATGTCCTCAGGTGGTGCCATTACACCTGCGGGGACTGCGGCCGGTGCGCTTGCGGAAACACCAGCGACGTCACCCTCTTCTACAACTGCTCTACCTGAAGCAGATGCTTTACCGGAACTACTACTAGCTCCTAAAGGCATCTCGGCTCCATCAGCGGCTTCAGTTGCGTACCCGGCGGCCGCGTCTGCCGCAATTTCACCACCGGCAGGAGCGGTACTAGTGTACATATCAGTCAACTGTTGTATTCCGTGTCCACGTCGCGCAGCCTCCATGCGCTCTCGCTCAGCTAACGGGCCAATCTTCAAAGGTGCTGACCCGTCGAACGCCACTGCCGCTACTGGCCGCTGCATATTGTCAAGGAGGCCACCCTGGAAAGTACGGAACCTGCAGATGAAAATTAAGAGAGTCAGCACACAACAGTATCAGCCCGGGTTAGCTTTCGACTTGTAGCCCATTGTCGTTCTCATCAGGTTACGTATGAGGATGGTGAATCTGAATGGACTAGATTGAAGTCAATAAGAACAAGAATCAGGTTCAATATTCATAGAACAACCTAGTTTTATTGAAGTACTTGTCTCCGACGTGGAGAGTGACTCGCAACAAAATTTGAAATTCGTTGTACCTCCTGCTGAACTGTCCGATGTCCACTGAGCCTCTATCACTTGTGTCCAGCTCGGAAAACAAAGCGTGAAGATCTTCAGCGGTCGCTGGGATCTTGAACTGCTTCAAGGTCGCATCTAAATCGGTGAGCGTAATATAGTTGTCGTTATCCTTGTCTAGCCGTTTAAAGGCCTTGTAACTCCTCAGCTTTCCGCTTGCTCCATTTTCCATTTTCTCTAGTCCATCCGAAACCAGTTCCATCATGTACCGCGCCTGATGAAATGCGGACATTATATTGCTGGTCCTCACAAAAGCTAGGAACGAGATCTAGCAGATTGTAGGGCTAGGAGAGTAAAAGTACTACTTACTTGTTACAACTGAAAGAAAGCCAAACTGCCTCGCATCCATCAATAGCTTTCCTTGAAGATCCAAAAAAAAGCCCTGCAGGCGCTCTATGTACCTGCCAGTAATTTTTGTAGGCCGGCTCTGGCGGCATGTCTTCTTGGTAGACCATCGTTTCCATCTCTTTTTCTCTTCTTCTGTCTTGCGTTGAACTAGCACTAGTTTTGGCTTTCCCAGTATCTTCTTCCTCAGCAGCTTTTCGCTCTTCTTCTGTCATAGTGCTGTCCCTAGGTCGCTGTCGCATCGGTCGCAACTGCCGCAATGCCCTGTTCAGTCCATCTCGCGTGTCGTCTACCCTGGAAAGCGCGTCCTCATTTTGCTTCTCAATAATGTTCCAGGCTCTGTGCGGGGCAATCATGTCGTCCTTATTCCCAAACTCAGCACCGACCTGAAAAAAATTAAAATTTTGGAAAAAACGCATGAGTAGAAGAATATCATGTGTGGGTGTGAGGAAAGCTCCGTCTTCAAAATTGATTCACCATTCTCTGATGGAATTTTGGTGATGGTAGAAGTAAGCATGCATTCAACTGTCTGCTTGATCGAGGCGATCATTGCTTGGGACCTATATTTTGCAACTATGAAAGACATAAACAAAGGCTTAGGCTCAGCATACTCAAGTACCCAGGCCTCGACATCTGCCAGCTCACATTGTATGTGTTGCCCCTTGCCTCTGGTCTTTGGTTCGAGCACTGAAGGACCATATACGGCCTTAGCGAACTCTGCAACGTGCTCTGGATCCCGCACCCGCTCAATCTCGTCCATATCAGGTCTAGGCGACACGTAGTCCGGAGGCAAACTTCCGCCTGGACGCAGATACGGTCTCTGGGATCCTGGCCGCAAAACCTCTGCATGGACAATTTTGATAAAGTCCTGCCGTGGGATCTGCTCATAGGTGTTCGCTAAATAAGCAAACCTCTCCTTGCTAATATTATGGTAGATCGCGCGCCTTGCGGCGTACGCCTTCACTCGGATCGCCTCGTTGTAATTCACAGTCTGCATTGCAACCTGACAGTATATTTAAATGCCGTTATCGATGCTGAGTAACCTTTATAAAAGATCTTGTGAGTTAAATCTTTATAATCGACTAGTGCAAGCTCACGCTCAGAACTGGTTTTTAGTTCTATCAAAACTCAGTTCGAACTTCTTTGTAGACATGCATAGTGCTTAGAAATCTGTTCTCGAACGAACTTGCAGACATTCTTTTTTGGGATCGATAGCAACCTACAATGACATCAAGACTTAAATTGCCTACTTCGCTCGGCATATATGCCAGTTTCGGCTCCTTCGTGACCATTCTATCGGCCACTATTTGTATTTTCGTTTCAGGATCCATCCCTGGCCTGTTCAGGTCGAGGTCGGGAACCGCTCCACCCGTTAGCGCCACTGTGCGCTGCAAGAGATCGTAGTGTCTCTTCTTCCCCTGATAATAGACAGGCGTCAGGGGGCGCAGCGACATTACGTAGTCAGTCAAAAGCTTCATGAACATGGTCCAATCAATCTTGTTCTTGTACGGATCTGCCGGGACCCGCTCGCCTTTCACTATTGCCCGTCGTTTTGAGTCGAGCTTCGCTTGTTTTATCCTCTCCTCCTTACTCAGAGCCACTGTCTGCTTGGTGAAGTCCATTGTTAGTCGCTCAGCATCCTGTGCTGGAGACACTACTTGCACTCTGCTCCCGGATCCTGGTAGAAACCCGTAAGGCGCCCCCGGCGGTTCGCTTGTTGGTAGTTCGGCCTGCGTGTTCACTGCGGGAGCCGGTGATCCTACGGGACTGCCACCGGCTGGACTACCTACTCTAACTCCGACCGCAGTCGTTCCGGGTCGTGGTGGCGATCCACTCGCTTTTCTACCGCCGCTAGCTGATAAGTCCAGCGCTGGCAGTCTACTAGGCGAAGACTGGCCAAGCTCTTGTACTTCAGGACCGGGTATCAGCCCTACCGTGCCCGTACTCGCGCCTGCTGGGATTGGTGAGCTTGCTTCTGGTTTTGCTGGCAGCTTCACTGGGGACGCGCTTGCTGAACAGGTGCGGTAAGAAAGAAACGAAATTTTTCGAGGAAGGAAAATCTTTCGTGAAGTGGCAAGCTCTTGTCACGACTACTCAATACTTATAAGATTGATCATGATCTTCGGTTATTTTTCTACACCGCGTATCGTATATATTTACATAGATACCAGTCTTCGCTGGATTCACGGATTCCACCAGTCGAGACATGGTATTTGGATCATCATTGTTTCCCGAAACAGGAAACTGCGCTGCCCACAAAAATTCGATTGCCTGCTCGCTCAAGTGGTTACCTGTATCTATAAGAAGTTCAGAACACCAACGTCGAAAACGAAACTCTTGTAAATACAGCGAGTGACACTGAAGACAGAGACGAGGAAAAGTACAGACTTGTGCAGATAAAAAATGAATCGAAAAGTGTAACCCGAGACAATGCGCAGAGTACTAGACAAACATAGGAAAGCACAATCACGTACATGCTGTCCCTAAGGCGGTAGCAAACTGCTCCTTGCTGATGAGGTAATTGCGATCTGGATCCACGTCGCAGAAAGCCTTCCCAAGGTATTGCCCCCTTTCAACGAGCATGTCTAAAATGTTTTGCGTTATTGCAGCCGTGTGCCGCTCTACGGCGTCTTCTGCACCGCGCCCGATTTCGATTAACGGTGAGAAAATCTAGTATATTCATGAGCTATTTTTTTCCAGAGGGACACGGACAAAAATGCTGAAGGCGAGTTAGAACTGAACATACGACTTTTCATTTTTGTCACCAATCAAGTGGAGGAAACAAGAACTTATTAAATCTTCTGAAATCACCGAGATTGTACTACAAGTTTGTGGTACCAAGTCCGAGAATTCTTCGCACGTAATGGCACCCTTCTCTGTTCGATCTACTGCTTGAATTAGGAGCTCGCACTCTCGCATATCTGCCACAATTCCCATCTTATCCAGCACAAAATGCAAGTCTTTAGGTAGCAAGAAGCTTGGCTTCGTAGCTGCGAAGGCTCGGAAGACTTTGTTCAGCCCTGGTCGTCCACCGTACCTGTTAGTCGTAGGATCAATCATAACGTAACGATACTTACGTTCATCCGCACACGTGGAGCAGATAAAGATCGCTTTGGTACGCAAGGCAACGAACAGCACAACATAACTAGTACCAAGAAAGTGATACAAAGTCAAAAACTCTATTGTACTTTTGTCGGAGCACCCCTCGTAACCTCTCAACACGTGCCTTCATTTCAGCGTTGGTTTTACTAGGTACGTGGTATGCCAAGTCAGGGAGATAGACCGGTCGCACTTGCGTGTCATTCCCGGGTTCAATCCTGTCGTGTTGAATGTGAATGATGTCGTGGAGGAAGATCAGTTGAGCCGGATTTGCTTCAACTAAATTAGTAATAATTAGCACGCTTACGTTTTGTTACCAGACGAGTATATTTAATAGTAAATTTCAGTCGAGCCCTAATTAGAAAAAGAAACAAATCAAAAAATCAACTAATAAATACATTAAGATCAAAATTTCGCTTTGTACCTCTTCACACTGTCCACTAATTCGCGCCTGGGGTAATATTCCTCGAGCCTATTCAAATCCCGCTGTTCTGCCTCCCTATCCTCCTGATCTGCTTCCGCCTGCGTTCTCGTCGTTCGAAAAAGGAAATCTTGACCCTGCGAAGTTGTAAGAAAAGAATACAAACATTTTTTGGGCCATGATACGTTCCGAATGCGTCAATATGAGAGGACTACATATTTATCCGTTCTTGTCTCATCAATCAAGAGCTCGTTGGTACAAACGACTCGTAACAAACTGACACAGGATGAATATTTCTGTTTCGAGTTCGACATCTTCATTCTCATAATAGCGGTCGACCTACCGAGGAAAAAACACAAATGAAGGGTTCCGTCTTCACTGGCTCATGAACATAAAAATGTACCTTCCTCCTCTTGAGGAAGTGTGAGTCCATGCTGTTCCACGTGATTTCTCCTTCGCCTTTGATATTTGAAACAGTCTCAATCTTCAAAGGCTCCCACCATGACCTCGCATTCCATCGTGGCAAACTCTGGACTGTACCCGGTAAAACATGATGCCCGACCTGGCAAAGGTTTGTGTGTGCAAATAGATAAGAAGAGCCTTGTCGAACAACTATCATAACCGTAACCCGACGACTGAAAAGTAGATCAACCCACCACATCTTGATATACACCACTAGCATCATTTCACTCACGATGAAATGATAGATACATAGTGGATTAATATTCTAGACACACAAAGATTCATATCTAGTTCATGATAGTAGAACTACCTGTAATGAAGGCAGTGACTTGTCAACTTTCTCCCCCGGGAGTCGCGCTGGTTGTGCTTTCACTGATGCGAGGCGTGGCGCCATAATTATCTCTGGTTCTGGTGGCTTTTTCGCATCAGCTTCTGCCTGCTCAATCGTCTTCTTCAAGTCGCGGGTCTGGTTGAGCACTTCGATCTGCGTATCCGTCAGAGTCTCTCCACGCCTATAGTCGCATCCCGCGAGTGTTTGCTCGAAATCCTAGTAAGCAGGGTTGTCTCAAGAACTTAAGAATGTAGCAGGTAGGTCTACCTACATTTTCTGACAGAAGATGACCTGAGCGTGCAAAAGCGATACGGCTCTTAAAATCGATGAATCTTTCCAGAGCATGATGACGAAAGAGTAGCACCACAATGCAAAATGAAACTCGATCTAGAATCTTCGTCTTCCATTCAAACAAAATAGAAATAGATACCGTGTTCGCCTCTCGCGATTGTTGCATTAACGGCGCATTCCTTGACAGGTGATAGCTGTATTCACGGGGCAGTGTCGACCTCATTGTGCCGTCGAAATCCGTCGGCACCCCTTTTATGGGCTTCCATCCCGTCGCCCTATTGCTTGCACCAGTCTGGTGCGTTCTCTCTTTGCGTGCCATCGGCATCTTTGCGCGGCCTCTCTTCGGTGACTTCAAGCAGGAGGTCTAGGCCGTTGTAAGTTGCATCCGAAGTTCTTGTTGATTCGAATCTAGATTTGAAGAACGTATCAACTGCTAAATGTTCTTTTATTGAACACAGTCTTTGCTTTGTCGGCCCTGTTGATTGCTCCAACTTACCATTCGCGTGTCGCCGACCTTGTAGTTCTTCATTCAGACGCTCGTATTGCGCATCAATAGGTCAGCACGCGGACGGGTTCGGTGACGCGATAGAGACCGACCAACGACTGCAACTACCTCCTTTCCAGGTATCTTTTACGTGCGCTGCAAACACTCACTGTCCATCATCGGCAGTAATCTCGTTGATGTCTGCTTCGCGGGAAGGACAGTCGCTATCGTCGTGCTCGTACTGATCGTCTATCGCGATCAGCCTCGTACGGTCGGCTTTTGCTCTTCGATTCGGGGCAGGAAGGTTCGCAACCTCAGCTGAGAGTGTCGACGAGCCCACGCCTCGATAACCCTCTAAACCGAGCAATCGCGCTTCAAAAACTGATCAACCTCGCTGCGGAAAAATCTGGTCGCAAGGGAAAGAGTGCCGTCACTTGACACGCAGCCGCGAAGCGCGCGTCAGCCCCCCTCAGAGCGGGAAAGGCCCGCATCCCGCAGATCCGATAAGAACATCTGACTTTGATCTTGGAGCTCGTGCCGGTACGTAAACAAAATACGACAATATTTCATTCATCAATCTTCATTAGATTTCTGGCAAGGTGAATCCCTTCACGACCGCAAGCAGAGGCCTCTACCGTCACACACTACACCCAGCAGGTGTACTAGTTTTACGCCGAGTTGGAGTTTCATTTTCGGAAAATAAGAGGGCAACAATGGGATCAGCTGCAGATAAAGTATCGAAGAACGAAGACTCTACATCCCTTGTGCACACGCAGCACTAGTAAGCAAGATGATGGGTCTATCGAACCCAGTGAATTATCGAGTGTAGGTGACCATTACCGATATCGAAGCAGGCGAGGACTCCACGATAAGTATCATTCAATGATGCTTTTCAACTGCGTAAAAATTTTCCGTATTAAGTCGAACTCTTTCAGATGATATGGCATAATGAGCCTCATAGTTGCGATGAAACCTGCGGGATTATTTCATCTCTCTCAATTAATCCTTACTTCCGCGTCACGCGCCTGGGTATATTTACCTACGGACATTCGCACCGTTGCTGGTCTTGCATTCCGACAGCTATTCGAAAATTGTTACAAGATATTTCTCTAGCTCAGTTCCTTCCGATCGCGAGTAGTAACAAGACATATTCCAATTCATCTCATCAATCTTGGTTGGAATACATCTTCCGAACGAGAAAAAAAATGGACAATAATTTTGCATACACTGCCGTCTCGAAGAAAACTCGTTTGGAAAAGACTAGAAGCGAAAAAAAAGCGAAACAAGGAATACAACATCTAAAGAAGCGCTTGGAGCAAGAACTTTCTGATCGCAAATAAGCAGTCTCATCTTTGATAATTTCTTGAAAAACTGAGAACCACCTACCTTCATTGAAAAAAACATACCTCAGCGAATATCACACTACCACAAAATCAACATCGATCTACATCTGCAAAACTTCACAACTTATCCGAGAAACCGCGAGGATGAAGCTGTTTCGACCCAGTAGTTGACTGTGAAGTTACAAACCGGATAGAATGGATCTACTTTGAGCTTCAAGAAATTTAGCAGCCCAGCGCCGCGTCCTTAATCTGATCGAAGACCTCTGCAGCCTTTTCCAGAATCGACGACGCATCCGCCGATTCGATTGACTGCTGCAGGTGGGCCAACAGCAACTCCACCACTTTGGTACCTTTGTAGCCGGACGAATTGAGAATCTCGATCTCGCGGCCTGGATGCGAGGCGAGAACCGCCAATAAGCGTGATTGAGCGGCTTTATCCTCTTCTGTTTCGCCGCACGCAAGTCGTTGGGTAGACGAGGAAGCCTTGAGGCCGTTCGTGTTGATACCTGTGGATGATGAAGACGATTCTCTATCTGTGGTTGCCGATACTTCGTTGTGATCATGTTGAATTTCAGCCACAAACTGAACGAGCTCCAAGAGGATCTCATGCTGGCCCACACGATGCTCCAAAAAGTCGCCTAGCTTGTCTTTCGAAAACTTCAGCACTTTTCCTGACGGAGTAACCGCAAAGATTGCTGGAATCTCAAAATGCTGAAAAGGCTCGGCAGCGGCATACTCATCGTCCTTCACAGCAACAAAGTCGACACCTGCTCGCGTTGACAGTAGTTGTTCTCCTCGCGTTGACATCCGGATGGATGATCCGTCGTGGTCCTCCAAAACGCGTAATTGATTACGCCGTGATTTTTGTAAGCATTAAAGGTAGACTAGGTCAGAAGTCATTATCTCTGGCTGAGTGGTCCCCTAGCTGATCCCCTTGGTTTATTGCTTGAGTGGGTTCCCTTTCTCCCCCTTGAAACAAATCTATCCGCTTCAGACAAGTGCAAGGAGGAACGAATGCACCACTCCTGAGATATCTATTGATCGACTAGCCATAAAAAAACAGCTTCGACGAGCTTTCCAACCTTGGTAGAAAATGGCGTCGGAGCTTGTTCCATGTTTGGCGAAAAAACCTACAATCCGCGCAGCTGTGGGAGTAAAAGACAGCGATTTTGGCCCGTCGAGGAGCCGTCTGCTCCACCGACAACTTCTGTTCTTCAAAAGACGGAGTCCTCGGAGGTGTAACCGCAATAAACCTTTCTCTAGTACGGTTTTTTTCTTTCTTCTCGAGATCTCGTGCAGCCCCAGAGCGCGCCTTTTCCTTCACGTTTCTACGGAGCAGGATAGTGTTTACCTAAGCATGCATGTTCGTAGTCTTTTAACCCAGGATCAATAATTCTGAAGTATAACGATTCTGCTTCCGCACTAGTATATCGTGCATTAGTCTTTCGACCACGATCAAATGAATACAGCAACTTCTTTCAAAGAAAAAAAACTATGGATATGCGCCCGTCAACTCACAAGATGAACTTTCAATACCTCCGATAGGTCTGTAATGTGGATATCCGTATCGTAATTTGTATCAAGAACATCGCCAAGCCTGTAATTTGCGTCAGGAACATCGCCAAAGCTTGTCGTGCTTGAAATTAGGTTCAAGCCATGCACCGTGCCGCTGCAGAACAAGCTTAGCAGCGGTCTGCGTTGCAACGCGTACGCGGCCATTTTTGTAACTACTTGAGGAACCAATATCACGGCGAAAGGCCACGCCCACGCATTGTATCCGCTCTTGCCTATAGCTATACTTACACCGGCTACACCATGTAAATATTTTCAGCGAGACTCAACTCTCTTCAGTATTGACATGCAAGCGGCGAACCAAAAACTACTTTTCGATAAAATTGACGGAATTCTAAAGCTTGCTACCCTTTGCTCCGGGCTTCTACGTCCTCGATGAGCCTTTTTACCATTAGCATTTGCGGTCATCTAACGCCATTTTGACAAGGTGCATTGGGAAGCGCATAAAGGCACCTCCGCTACAATCTACCTGGCGACATTGCTGCTTTCTCGCTTCCGTAAGAGTACCAGCGCAACTCATAGACCCTTCTGTGTCACAGAATCGATGCAGCTCAGCCTCCCTTCAGTACTCAAATACTCCACAGGGAAAAGTTGAACTTCCTCGTTCGATGATAATCTGTCACAATGTATCAATCTATACAGACATGATACTTACATACAGTAAATATCAAGTTCGGAGCTCCTGTACACCAGGGTCATCTTCAAGACTTTCCGGTTCATCCTCACATGGTGAGTGCCAAATTGATTCTATCAGTCAGACAGTGTCGGGTATCTCGTTTCTCATTGCACGAGTTCTGTCGTACTATTCAAGTGCGGCTGAAATAGCTTCTTTCTGCAACTCGTTCTCGCGCTTTTGCCGTTGCTTTGCAACTTTCCGCTTCATCCTCACATCTTGCGTGTTCATGTTAGATCATGTAGTACCCATGATTCATCTTTGACCTGCATCCTTGAAGAATGTCAGAGGGATACTCAATCAAACTCTTCAGGAAAGATGACCTGAAAGTCTAGCTGAGATATATATTGCAGTCTTAATCATGTCCCTTTGCAAATTGTCTCCATCTTCTTTGAGATCAGCGTCGTGTGTCGGAATATCGATTGCGGGGGCAAAGCAGCAAACTGACGATGAGAGGAGCAGGATGAGAAGGACAACTTCATAATAGAACAAGAAGACAACATCAGGTAACGGGATACCTATTGCAAGTTCAGACGAGGGAAAGAACAGTGTGACTAAAGTAGTAGTCCGTCGTAGTCCCTGATAACAATTAGTAGTCCTGATTGATTAAGTTACGCAGCTGGTCCTTCGCAGCTGTAACTGGGACACCGTTAAAATCGAACAATGTAATCGATATCGAAGTACATCAACATCTTGTAACCATGCTCATAAAAATACGATGATAAAGATGCTGCCACCTATTAGACCGACGTGCATCCTGTTGTTCGGATCGCTGATGAAATTTTTTGCGCCATCCACGACACTCGCATCTTCCTCTTCGACCGTTCCTGCTGAACTGGTTGCAGTAGCATCAGCTGTCGATACATTTGCATTTGTATCATTCGAAGTACTATTCCTACTGTCCTCAGCAGCCAGCCGTGCGCTAACTTCACCTGTATCACTGTCTTCAGAAGCCAGCTTTGCGCTAAGGCTAATACGGTTTGCGTCTGTATCATTCGAGGGCCTGTTGTTCGCTTCAAGCAGCTCGCCACCTTCTCTCGTTTCATTTCCGGCATTATCCTCTATCGAAACAAGGTTCTGCTCATGATTCGGCTTAGACGTGGCCCGTCTTCGCTTCCGCTTTCGATGGTCAGTTTGCGTCCAAGAGTTATGTCTCGGTGACACGTCATCATCATCGAGTTCAGATCGAGAATGCTGCGCACCAGCAAAGGTAAACTTAGTATCTTCCAGTGTTGCAGCGGCATGTTCTCCTTGTAGTTGTTGCTTATCATCATTCAGTGAAGCGCCGGTCTTTCCTGGTGGTAGTTGCTCCCTCCTCACCAACCTCGAAGACTGTGCAGTTGCTCGGTCCGCAATGTCTTTCTTGTTGATCGCTAGCGCCCATCTTAACGCCGAAACGTAGTAGACAGCGTGGATGAGGAGGCCGCGACGAAACTTTGGGCTGCGTTGTCGCCAAGGCTTTCTTGACACGAGAACATCGTCGAGCGATGCCATACTCTACAATAAACCCTAGTCATGGCTATCTTCGTCTACGTGATTTCGAAGGAAAGAGCACCGGATTCCATAAAACAACCCAGGACTTGTTATGCACGAAATACACCCCCTTCCTGCATGGGCCTAGATGGGGGATGTACTACCTTGTGCCTACATAGTAAATACTGCCGAGCAATGATGATATCAGGCAGTCGTATTTTCTAGTACTGCCAGTCGTTAAAAAAACGCATCTTGCCATTTATTTCCGGTTTGTAGTAGGAGTTGATACCTATTTGTAATTTAGGACTGCTGTGCGAATGTCAATCGCCTCTGCGAACATTTTAGCATCAATTGCACCTAAAAATCATGCCAGGAAACTTCCAGCCAGTCGCGTACTGTAGGTGGATCAAAGACATCTCAGGGACTACTCCACACGACATACATTTGGATGATTTTGGAATTGTTGCGCGTTCGCCATACTCCTTTTTTAGAATAAATGTTTTCAAGCGAAAGAATCTTGGATGGCGTCTCCCGGCAAGACAAAGGAATAGTCAGAAAGTCAAACTCTGTACTACGTACTAAATCTGCGTCACAATTGATAGAGCTTCAACCCATGCACTTCTCGAACGAGATTTCTTTCAAGTCCTGGTACTGCATACTCATTGGATACCACAACTTGTGGTTTCATTTTCCTCACGAATTAGACCTTCCCTTTATTCGTCTTCTTGAAAGTCATAATGCATCTTTGAAGTGTATTCTTTCCCTTGGAAAAGGAGACACACACAAAGATGCATCTCAGCCTCAAGATGAACAATAAATTTATTTATCAGGAGAAGTTCTAAGCCATAAACAAAGTCACTAAAATGCTGCATTACATTGTCTCCCGGTCTGCCGTACACGGTGATCACGTCGAAAGGATCACGCCGTTCCACAAGCTTCCACACGTTTCCGAAGCGCAGGTGACAGCGGCGCTGTTCCTCGGCGGTGAGGCACAATTTTCGCCTCACCAGGGCTGTGAAATGTAACCAAGGGTTGATTTCGTAGCCAACAGCGTGGTAGCCGCGCCTTGCTGCAGCGAAAACGATGCGCCCATCACCAGAACCGAAATCCAAAAGCCTTCTGGACTGACGGGCCGGGTCATTAACGGTGCCAGTGCCAGTGGCGCTTGCACGTCTACAAATTGAGCTGCTGCTGCTGCTGCTGCTCCGGTGCTGCAGAACGTCGTCGAAAAGTACGTCGACGGTCTTCCGTTTCGTTGGAAGGAAAGGCGCCCCTCGAAATGCCCGTATTTTCGGTAGCAAAAATGGAATTTTTATTGCGTTCAGTACACAGACCCCTGCAAGGCCACCGTAGAGCAGTCGCCATGCCCTTTCTTCTCGCATTTGCACCGTGTACAAGCCAAAAAGGCTGAGGCTCTTCATACGAGTCGGCCTTTCGGAGGAAGCAACTGCTCCGCCGTGCTGCAACGAGTTCGACGATGCTGCATTTAATGAGGCCAGAAGGGCGGGCGCAACAGCATCTGACGGAGCTACAGTGCTCGACAGGCTCGAAGCCGGGGGCTCCACCTGACCTGAGTGCTGATCGTTGCACACACCATCGTCTAGCTTCGGCAAAATGGCTTCCATGTATTTCTTCTTTTTTGTTGCTCGTAATTTACAGTGTACTTTAGTAGCTCCAAGACGTCAAGAAGCTTTGAGGACCAATTCCACTTTCAAACAGTAACAGCAAGAACAAGCATTCGATTACTAAGGTCATTCACGTGTGTCCTTGAGAAAAGACCATGAAACGCTTCAGCACAGCTAAAATAATCCATTTAGTGCTTGTTGGCAGCAAGAATTCGCGGACTTTCTTCAGAGTTTTCAGAAGAAGCCTCCAAAATTGCAGGCTCAATCACGCATCGCGCCTGCTTTATACAGCGACCACTCCTTTTTCCTCTGCATGCGCCGTAGGCCGGTCTGGCCAACACAGATTTTTTCCTAACAGTGGTCCCTTGATTTTCAAAATCAAGAGAGAAATCTCGCAAGAATCGTTCCTGTCTAGTCATCGCACACTGCGCCTAAAGTCATTCACAAGAAACATGAGCATCTCAATAATTTCTACAGTAAAACATTGCTCATAGTCTTTTCACGGAAGAGAGAAAAAAAGGCTCAAGATCGCCGCTTACACAAGAAATCCGTGGTAGAGACTAAACTACGAGTTTCAATAAACTTCTATCTATCAAGAATGACTGCAATTAATTGCGGAAAATGCGGATACCATTGCCAGCAAACTATGTATATACATACTGCACCAGTAGGCTGATGCGACAGCAGATAAGAATCGTCGGACGATATATTAATTTTAAGAAAAGTACTCACATCTTGTCGTTGTGACAGGCTCGTCCTTCATTTGCGCAATGGCCTTGATCATATCTTTCATTCATTCACGCTGCCACCAGCTTCTTTTTTTTGGGGCCTGGGTCTATATTCCTCGCCATACGAACATTTAATTACCCTGCGAGAATCCTGAAGCACAACGGCCAGGCACCTAAAAATACTAGACGATGAAGCGCAACGGCCATCGCCGCAGAAAAGCTAGAGCCGAAACCCCACGGGCAAATTAATCAACGGCTCATAAGTAGAACAATCATGGAGCATATCTGATGAACCCCGCGAGCCAAGATCTAAACCCTGCAACAAAAGAACACGGAAAAAGCTAGAACTTTGATGTGGCCATTTGCTAGCTAGGATCTGAAGCTTCAAGCTGTGGACACTCGGCACAGAGGGCGGCGCCACTACTGAGATCGAACTTTTTTAAAGTGAGGCGGCCCGCGAATAATCACTGAGATATCTTCAGATACATCGTCGCATTGGTGGAGCTACTCTATACTAGGGTCTTCACGCTTCGCGCCATCGCTTCTCGACCACCTTGTTCCGCAAACACCATCGCCAAGAAATAAATATCCAAAAAGAAAAACTGAAACCGGAGGGATTACTCCTACCAAAGGGGCTACCTTATGCCTGCTAGCCACTTCTCTGCTAAGAGCGGGCGGGAGATAAAAGGATCGGCGAGGGAGAGCGATGGGACGCTCTCCCCCTTTTCAATTAAGCTGCGCGTAAGATCTGAAGTTTTTCTAGTCTTCCATCCTCTTGCTTTTTGTCCGTAAACAAGTCCGCGTCTCTCGACTCACTCATAACAGAGGTGGGAAACACTCTAGACCCCAATCAGTTTCCAAAAGGCTACTGGCGGGTCACCCAAATGCATAAAAGTCACCCAGGTAGGTAGGTGGCATTTATGCGTTTCGGTTTCACTCGACTCTCGACAGAAGTTGGCCATCTGCACACACCAGAAGCAACATTAATTGGATCACTTTGGATCACTTTTCGAAGGCCACGGAAACGAAGTGGTCTGTACTATCAAAATTGATACTCAACGAGCGACAGTGCTATCGCTTCACTTTTTTTGGGACCTGGGTCTATATTCCACGCAATAAGAACATTTAATTACCCTGCGGGAATCCTGAAGCACGACGGCCAGGCAGCTAAAAATACTAGACGATGAAGCACAACAGCTTCACTAGTAGCAACATATCTTTGAAGATAGAGATACCCTCGTGAGTCGCTCACACACATACGCACGTCTACACAGACCGCAAAACGACATTCTCCATATCGACATCAAAAATTATCGCAATCAAAACTTACAGCCCCAGGATATTCAGAACTCTTTGGAGAAACATCGCAGAGAAAGAAAGATTACCAAGTACCACATCAAAATGATTCTTCACATAAGAACAATCCAGTGCCGACTGCTGATTCAATCAGCCGAAACCGTGGCCCTCGATCAACGCTAGCTTACCACTATTTTTCGGCTCGAACATGTGAGCCAGGTGAGTCCGTGGTTTTCAGCATTTCACTACCACATCAAGAACAAGAGCGAGGATCATTGGAGTCAGCAGTTTCTAAGATAATTGCAAAAATCGCACTCGAAATCGATCAGCAAGTTTCATAATGTGAGTGGATCGCAAACTCGGTTTGTGAGTAAAAGAAACTAACACGAGTACCGTGTTCCTATATCGTGAAGAAGAGCTTCAAATTAGGTGTCGCAATCCGCTTTGCTTCTGTAGCTACATTTGGTCACGTGGTATTTTTCACCTTCGAAGAATAAGAAAGGAACCTCATGCGTCCCACAGACATTGTTAACAAAAACCAGAAAAAGATAAAAATGGAGAAATGTATGATGTAGTTAGTTGTTTCTCGAGACTAGTTCGAGAAATTTTAATATTCATATTGAAAATAAGAGGAAAGCAAAGCCTTGCGCGAGCAGCAGCACGCAAGATGTTCGATTCATATACTCGTGTCCCTAGTAGTTCTCCTACCCCATCGTGTACAATACGTCATGTAACGAATGACGAAAATCCGTACTAGGCAACAGATATCTTCGAGAAACTACTAGATCTGCTAGATTATTACTATACTACTAGTAGTGACAGCGTACATCTCAAATAGCATTCACGATCACGGTGAGGAAACAATACATGAGAATAAGAATAACAACGTTAACGAGACAAGTTGAAAAAGTCAAAAACGAAGGACTACACACTTTTTAGTTCTCAAGAACAAGTACAGTATCTATAATCTATCAGAGAAACCATAATCTCGGAGCAAACTAGAAACAACTTACTACATTAGGAGACAAAACCCCGAAGAAAAAATTGAATAACAATACATTTCCATCAGAAGGACGACTTCAGCTCACCCTCCCTACCGACGAGCATCGCGCCTTTTCACGTTGGATGGCCGCAAGTCCTTACGTCAGTACTCGAGGCCAAGATCATGTGTGAATGTGGTCAACATGTACGGCACTATGTGGAAAGGATATGATTATCCTCGAAAAAAAATTAGGATCAAGATTCAAATTCAAATCAGCTCGATCGATACAAACAACATTTCGAACAACATGCTCCTCGGGCTCCTTCCCCTGTCTTCGTCGTGCCATGCGGGAATATGATGTACCAAGACAGCACTTACTGTGCTGTATTGACCACTCACACCACGTACGCTGTTGCAGGTAGAATTCAGGGCCACGACGTAACCGTAACTGCATACTCCTTGAAGCAAAAAACTGTAGAACCTCCCGAGAACCGACGCAATGAAAAAGATGAGTAGAAGCCGACCCGAAATTCAATGCGATCACTGGAAAGCAAACGGTTCACAGCTCCCTCCGCCTTCACTGCTAGAGCACGCCAGGCGCCCGGTCTGACTGCTGACGTGCAAAATCGCGCCAGAGAGCCATGTGTCTTTCTCACGATGCCGCAGGTAGACCCGCAACCCATCTATTCCCACTTTGATTGCCACGTCGAGATCCCTCGCATCGAGATTTGCGATGTCTGTAGCTCCATCTTCTGCGCCACTCGCTCTGTCTTCACATAATGACTCGGCATGGCTAAAAAAGGGTTTTTTGCGATTTGTCGTCGTACGTATTAGACGTACTTAAGTACAACCTAATGTTTTACTTCAGATCGATGTACATTCCACATGGCGAAACCAGTTCCAGTACCTACACCAAAAAATCCTCCATATCTCTCACTTGTCCATTTCCTGCTTCTTGAGTCAGAATATCATCTCCGTATCCACTCTATCGTATGAGAATACATAAAAATAGTCATAGCATGATGCCGGCCGTAATTTAATCTTGTTTTCTCGAAGCCGGACGTCGCGAATGTAGTCCTGCAACAGCAGACTCAGATGGCCGTTGTGTGGAAGCCACACGCGCGTGCACGAATTCCCCAGCGCTGGTATTTCTCTCTTCCACGAATCTAGAGACCAGAAGTCGTCGCCTGCGATGGCACCTGAAAGATGGAACAAACGTACAAGTACAACTACTAGAACAAAATACAGCACAATGAATCCGTACATCTACGTGCTTCCCTTGGGAGCAATGCCTATTTCCTTGCGCTACTATATTCGCAGTCGCACAAAAAAGTGAATCCGATTCAGTAGCAGCTCAACCAGGAGGTACTATTCAAAAAAGTATTACAGAGTCCCTCTTGCTTCTGCAGGAGAGATCGTAACCGACTGGTCAATTCGACTGCCAGCTCGACTCGCGCGAAGAACTCGTCGTGTTCTTCTTCCCTGGTTCCTTCTGGCACAGGGCTATCGTATCTCGAGCAGCCTTTGCCGCCCTGTTTATTCCAAATTGTTCTCTTCGCTTCCCTCAAGAGGAAAACGTCTTGCTTCCCGCAACTCGTCCTCGCAGCAGTTTTACTCTTTAATGGTTGTGCTTCTTGTGGCTCACGGAACTGCAGTGGCCCATCTCGCGTGTCAGCGACTTTAAGGAGAATGGCACTAGGATACGGAGAGGCCACCGCGCTACTAGCTGGCGTTGGCGACAATAGACGATCACCAGCTTCAGTATAGTTGGCATGCTCTGAACTCGAACCATTATTCGCGAAGGAAGGACCTCGTGTACTGCCTAGAGGAGTTCCATTTCCGGCGTAGCTTGGGTGAGAACAAAGCCCAGAGGCCGTATGGAAAGCACGACTATGTTCACTAGAGTGTCCACGCTCACTGCTACTATCATTTCCTGCTTTCTCCGCAACAGCACTGGCGCAAATGATTCCAGCAGCAGACGAGCAAGAGGCCGCTGACAGTTGCAATGGCATTCCAAAAAGATCGGGCATGGCCTCCTCTGTAGGAGTCTCCACTAGCGGACCCGGGCTGCTGAAGGCGCGTGCCCTTCTTCTACCGACAAAAGCATCGACGGTATCATCCTCTTCTGATAGAAAAGGGTTCATATCATCTGAGAGCAAAGGCCTGATGCGAAAGCGACCAACACGCAGTTCCGCGCCTCCGGGCCACGATACTGATTTCGGTAACAGTACTCCTCTACCTCTTCCTGCTGGTCCCCGTTGAAGCCTCTCAACTTAGAGTATTTAGGTCTGATCTTTTCCACAAATTTTTCCCTGCTAGTTCCAGGATATTACTCCACTTGAGAGAGTGAGAGACGAGGTGGAAAGAATTAAAAACTAGATTTACAAGCAGAATAAGCATAATCATTTTGTGCTGATGCCACGGACCCGGCTTTCGCGGGGGCTTTGCTTGACGAGTACGGCAGATCATATTTCTGTATGTGGGAAGTGCTGCTGCTGTCTTCGAGGACCGCTACTTTTTTCGCCGGGTCGCGTGGATTTCCCAGCCCTTCGGGTATCACTGATACCTTTCGCACCCCCAAGCCAGAGACTAACACACCGCACCACGCGAGCAACCGGAGACCACGAACTTTTTCCATTTTCAGTGAAGTACTTCGTTCTCTCTGTAGATCAGAAGTAGAACCACTACCTATTTGAAAATCTTTAGAAAAACGAACCACACTGATGAAAATTTCTGAATATTTTGATGACGAAGCATATTACACGTTGCGAGCTATCATGTTGTAGATAATCTGGCGGCATTGGCAAGGAACCAATTATTATTGATAAGCAAAACAAGAAGGATAAAAACCGAAAATATAGTCATTCTAAATATCCATCATTCATCGTTATGTAAAAGGTGTAAGATACTGATTCTCATCTAAAGTAAGTTCTCAAGTTTCTGGGTTTTTTTGGACTGGTCCAGAGACCTGCGTATAGTTAGTGGTCCTCAGATTATCCTCGAACGACCTTGTAGCAGCAACATGATCTTAGGTTTTAAATCTTTTGGCTTGCGTAAAGCGTGCAGGAAAAGGCCGATCCACACAACCCTAACTTGTTATACAGGAAATCAGGTAAGCAAAGCTCTCTCCGACACGCCGGCCCACAAACAATTGATACAACTCATGAGATCGGAAGAACATTTCCAAGTGAAATTCTGCATACTTACATAGGCAAAGCACACGACGTGCATTCGTCACAGAATGGACTGCAAGGTAGCTAAGTACTCTGATTTCTCGTTTCACAACGGACCATTACTGACAACACACGATCAATTATGTTTGCCGTGATACGACACTGACTCAAGGGCACCAAGTCAACGTCAAAAACTCAAACAGCGAATGAAACAGTTTTCGGACGGGAGCGGGTCCAGTTTTGTGATGTTTTGGGTACAATTTTTGAGGACGCAAAGTTCACAGACAGGGACGCTCGTGGAATGGTTTTCATGCGCGGTGGCTCATAAAGATTTGTGCTGTAACTCTTGGAGTAGACAGTAACTACTCCTTCATCTTGAATTATTGAGATATTACTGGATCATTTGTTATTGTCGTCAGCCACAGCGCCATATGACAAAACTAATATTCTTCTGAAAGATGAACTTGCATTGTCAAACAGCAGGTGAACTCTGGATGCTGATTGTCACCTGCGGCAGCAGCATGTCTCCTGATTACATCTTGCAAATGTATCCTTCCTTGCAAATGTAGTCGGTCCCTGCTAGCTCCAGGAATTTGACCCCTCGTGTTTTGCCGTGTATTGCACAGACCGCCGACGCCCCACAGGGTATCTTAGCCTTTTTAGCACCAGCGCCTTTTCGATCCCTGGTATTTCCGCTCTGTTCAGGCTGTATACTAGTTACAATTCTACCTCTGCTCATGGATTTGAGATTGGAACCAAAAAGTAGGCCCTCTCGGCGCGGACTCCGTTCTCGCACACGGCTTTGACCACGAGTAGTATTAACTTCGTCGCGCATCATCGGCGTAGCAGCAGGGTTGCACACGATTTGATTCGGACCTAGCTGTTCGTCTGGCGGCGGGTTGACAAATGTTGAGAACAAGCCCCTACTATCGCTCGCTGTATTTCCTCCCACAGATGAACCTGCTGCGGATCGCACGCCAATGTCGTTTCCCAGGAGTGGTCCTGCTGCGCTTCGACCCGCGCCAGAAGCGCCGCCTTTACATTCGTATCCTGCACGGCAGACATATTGCCCTTGGCGGTCTCTTTCAAGGTAATTCAGCATCCTTCTTTTTCCATGAAACGCGCAAATCGCACTAAGAAACAAGGTTGGAATCAAAATGTAATTCTTGCTTTGAACGAGTACTAAACACATGTAGTTCATCCGCAAACAAGACTCGTATGTAAACTGAATTGGAAGTTTAAAGTTACGCCACAAAAGCGTCCTGGAATTAGTACTACGACACGACTCAACAACGTAAGCAGAATGGCAAAAGATGACAAAGACCTTTCATCGTTGTCACCCCAATAGTCTGGTCTAGCCCTGCTTTTCGAGGATCGGTACTCTGGCTCCACGTGAAGGTTATCCGAAGCGCTCATACCGCCAGAGCCCTTGCATTGGTAGTCTGCGAGGCACACGTAGAACCCGTCCGTCGTTTTCAGGAGGTGCGAAGCTAGCCGTTGCTTATTATGCAAACTGCAATGCCCGAATCGGGGACCGCCACCGGGCGCTCGTCCTCGTGACCTTGCGCGAGGTGGTGGCAGCATCGGTCTGGGCTTTGCGGGGACTCCTGTCCGCTGACTCAGCACGGGCGCAGGGCTCGCTACTGGTTCCTCCATTCCCGCAGGGTATCCGTGATCTGCACCACCAGAAAACGAAGAATATTCCGCGCCCGTATAAAAAATGAAAGCTAACACGACAATACGCATCGTGAACCAAATGTGAGATGAATCTGAATAAAACCACGCGACTTAGTAGAACAACATGGGGGGGCTGCTCGTCGGTGATTAACTATCTAAATACGATGATGATTGGATTAGATTGTAGGTCGAACTATTTAAATATATTTTACTCCTCTCTCTCCTTGAGCACCCTTTCAAACATTTTAGTATTTCTGGCTCGCGTGAGCTAGTACTTGCTTTCGTTTTAGAAAGTCTGATTATCATCTTCAACGTGTTACAGTTCCAAGGCCTTCAACTAGCCACCCCCATAGACATGATCGCTCGGATTGCTAAAAAAATTTCCTGACATAATTGGTGCACCGTCTCCACCCGCTAGGTTGTCTTTAAATCCCGAGAATTGATCACCTGATTGTTCGAGACTTTATCTTTTCTATATCATAACAACGTGTCATTGTCAACTCGTGAGATAATCAGTCCTCTAGCAGTTCCTACATATCATTCCGTTAGTACACATTCTTTGATGTCAATGGTACCATACGACAGCCCTTCTCCGCCGAAGCCGAATTCGTCATCCTGCAATTCTGGGCTCAAATCTGAGTCTTGAACTTCGTAGTTATCGTCAGCTAGAAAAGGGTTGGTGCTAATATCTGTCGGTCCAAACTCATCCACGGACGCAAGGTCACCCGAGAGGGCTGCATTATTAACTCGTTGCCCCGCTGGGAGACGTTGTATAGGCGGTCTACCGCTCAGGCTCATTGATGGCGCCATCTTTTTTGCTGTGCTCGCCCCTGTCAACGGACCTTTTTTTCGCACCCTTGTCATGCCCACAACAGGACTTAAGCAGGCACAATAATCAACGGCAACTTTGGTGCTTGCTTGCACTGCCGAACCGTGTGCTTCGTCCTGGGGGTTGTTCGCGGCTTCGCTAGAACCGAAAGCCGGCTGAGCTGATGGTGGTGGCCGGAGCTTTTTCAATTTCGGAAGTGGTTTACTATTGCTCTTCACAAAAGGTTGAGCCAAATGACGGTCCGCCGCAACAGCAGCAAGTGATTTTTCGAACGACGAAGACGGGGCTATTCTTTGTAATCGTCCTTTAAGGGAGTTAATCTGACTTCTTGTGCTGTCTTCGTCAAAATCAATAACCTCACCATTTAGTGAAGGTGAAGACTGCTTCCTAATGAACGGCCTTATATCGTTTCCCACGTAATCTCGCCCTTTTCTAGACAGCAATTTCCCTTGATCACATAGAATTTCATCAAAACGCGCTAATGTCATGCGGACGGGCTCAAGATCACCCATAGGCCCCGTTGAGGCTTCTAGAGGCCCGAAAACAGGCAACATCCAATCCAATCATTTCTAACCTGTTTGTTTGTCCCGAGCGCGACTGCCCGTCCTCCAAATGGGATAATAAAGCCTACAAGATCTTCAACATAGAGATAGTACCTTTTCTTGTACCTGAGGGTGCGCCACTCTTTTTTCATTCTGATTCGGGTAAAAGGAAATACACGACATTCACGCACACCATCGTCCCACGAGAGTAAGCACCCGGCCTCTTCAGCCGCGAGTCATGACTGAGGAACTTCGTCCCACGAAAACACAACAGCAATGTAGGTGTAGCCAAATGATCTGACTAAGATAATGGTACAGCAAGAATTCATTTCTATGCTGTTTGAATTTGAAGTTGAACACCAAAACTCTTCACATTCGTACGCCAAATGAAACATCGAACAAACAGGAATTAATAGAATAAGCGCGCTTCTCTTGTTAGAAGCTCACGCCTGCACTGTGCTTTGCGAACACACGGATTTGAATCTATCTGATATTGACTACCAGGTACTTGTGGCCGCAAGAAGCACTCTCAACTTATACATCTACACTGACATGTTTTGTCACACGTGTTTTTCCTCCTGTAAAGACAAAACAACACTACAGCGAGTAGCAAAAAAATAGAAGAACGGGTTCATTGATGTTAACCATAGAACACGACAAAGAACAATAAGGGTTGAAATGCGAAACTGGCTCATTGCTTAGGCGTTTACATACACATCATGGAAAAAAGAAGAAACAAGTTATCTATCAATGTTGCGTAGAAACGGTATGGGAATAGCTTAATTACTTTCTTAGTACAAAGATGCGACTCGAATGTTGAATTTCAATTATACCTACGACAAGGGTAGAAGAAGATCTTCAAGGATTCAGAGTCTTGGGAAATCTCTTAATTCGTTGAAGATCCGCTTCGGCAATGACGCTCCACCACCGCCAGCATTGGCTCCTGCAGATAGAGGGAGACAGCGGCAGAGAGCGTCAGCGACAAAAAATATAGGACCGCTGAATACCCCGCGAGCATTGGCGATGCGAACGGCAGCGGGACGTGCTGGATGACATGTACCTGTACAAACGCAAGCACTACATCTAGATGCAGGAAGTTGACACCCGCGCTCAGCCGATCCAGCTTGTTTGCGACCTGCTGCAAATTGCAGCTCAAGGAGTTGTTGTGATTTTGCCGAGAGAAGAAATAGAAAAGCAGCGACAAGAACGCTTCCAGCAGCATCATTAGCGCGGAAAACAGGACAGCCATTTGGATGGTGTAGTACTTGCGGACAGAATCGCAACCGGTCAGCAGCGCCACAGTGAAAAATGCTGCGAGTCCTGCCTGGCGACCTACAGGAGGAGGAGGAGAAGGAGGAGGAGGAGCAGCAGCAGCAGCAGTTGAAGAACCTGATGCCCTTTTTGCAGCAATATCGCGAGAAGATTGGATTTGACAAGTAATATGATTTGCGAATGCAGCGGCAGCGCTTGTTGGCGGTACGGTAACGCATGCTCTATTAGGAGCGCTGCTCGTCTTTGTTGATGAAGGATCGTTCTTCATCAACGATCGTTGTGGCTGTTCATTTCCCGGCACTTGTTCTTGCGACCACGCGAGCACACAACGCCGCATCACAAAAACGATGTAATTAGAGCTACCACGTCGCATCCTTGAGCCCATCCCTGAGCCCTTTTTCCCCTTGAAAAAGAGCCCAAGGATGGCGTTGAGAATGCTCCAGCGGTAGCCTTAATGTAACCCGGCAACATAGCGATGTAGCAGCTCTGGAAAGGAACGGACTTATCGATAACTTGATTCTCCATTGCCAAACGCGCGCCGCCACCTAGAAAGTCCTCCGAGAGAACGACCGCAAGCAGTACGGCGTTAAGACACCGACGCAGAGTAAGGGGCACTGATTTTGCAAGACCATTTTTGTTCCCAAACAACGGAATCGACGGTGGAAAGGCAGCTGGGAGAGGACCAACATGCATTGCAGTTTGCACAATTAGCTCCTCGACAAAAGTGTGCAAAGCGCACAGTGCGGCAACGGCCAATAGCGTTCGCGTTATATTCAGCCACTCCGAGTTCCGCAAAAGCACAGCGTCGAACAGGATCACAACGAAACCGTTCAAAAGAGAGAAAAACTGGTCGCCCAACAACGAGCCATACCCTTCAGGCAGTCTGTCACTTATGGATTGGTACAAGAACTCAGCGTTTTCGATAAGCGATTGCTGCATTGATCCTGCTCCATCAATGAATGGTCGTAACAGGAGGGAAGAAGTATCCACCAGCACATCGATTTCGGAGAGTTTTGAAAGAGGCACAATGCGGTCAGAGGGCACGTCGCGGACACGCTGTGTTGCTCCGAATATTTTCGTATTATAGAAACTGCGTGCTCGTATTTTATTGTCGGTCTCAAGTGACCCAACGCTTGTAATGTGCGGATCGAAAAGCGCAAAGATGAAGAAGGCGATGAGGAACTGGTACAGTGCCAGCACTGTCCATGTCTTCACAATTGGCCGCACCGTGCACTGCATGAAAGTTGTGCAGATCTGTCTGCACAACGAGGACTGAACCGCGGATCGAGAACAATTCCCGCATTCCTCATTACCGCTACTTCTCAACGATGAACTCCTGCAAGTGCTAGTAGATGCGTGAACGTAGCCTGCGAGCAACGCAAAAATGAGATTGGAACAGTCCACCTCTTCGGAGCTAACCAGGAAAAACCAAAGTACTCGGCTGCCTACCCGCTTCCACGACCCTCCGATGCCGTCTCGGTACACGCCTGCCCGCAGCAAATCACCGTGCGAGAAGTCCCACCGGACGCACAGAACAACATGGCCGATCACTAACCAGAGCGTTGCTGCAATCCTCACTACCATTGGTGCCAACTGGAATCGACTTCTCGGTGCAACATGCAATAGGGGTGCGACAACTTGTTTCGCACCCTGCAGCTGCGGCAACGTGGATTGCCTCGAAAAGAGATGAACCACAACGACAAGGACAACGGACACGATGGTTACAAGTGTGACAAGAACCAAGAAAATAACGCACTGGACTTTGAAGGATCTTCCGATCACAAAGCCGCTACCTGCAGCGAGGGAAAACATCCAGTCTCCCTCCGCTTCGAGGCCCTGCCTCAGCCACGTGTAAGCGTTCCTAACGAAGGAAGCGACCTTACTAAAAGCATCGTCCTCAACATTCTTTTCTGCGGTCTTCACACTCAGAAGTGGTGACGGAGCCGCCGCCACGATCTCCGCTTTGACAACAGTGAGGGCAGCATCCGGGGAAAACATTTCTTGCCGCAAAGATTGCGCTCCGGCAACAAATTTGCGGTCTTGGCCGATACAGCTCGAAGGCCAGCACTCTATCGCGTAGCTACCATCTGCGAAGTAAACGACGGTTTCAGCACCATGAAAAATGCTGGTGCAGAGATGCCGCCTCCTTGCTCCGGCAGCCCTCTGCACTCGAAATCCGTTTGTAACTCCTCCACTCAATAAAAATGATGTAGCCGATGCCGCCCCGGTTTGCACATGATGGACTGATGGACTTCCTTCAGACCTTACCGGATTGCTACCGGCGTCTATCTTCAGAGCATCCGAGGTAGATACCAGTTCGTAGTAGAGCTCGGCATCGAAAAAGTACTCTAGATCGAAATCGCAAGCCGTACTAGTAGGTTCCTGTTCTTCCCGCAAAGGCTGACAGCACGTCTCGTATCGAAACGCACCCGACGGGTCCCAGCAAGCGCGATCGCCTAGCTGTTTACCGGCATCGCTCGCGAGTGGATCGCAACATCGCTGAACGGTGTATCCGAGGCCTGCACTTTGCTGTGCAGTAGACGATCCCGGTACGCGAGGTAGCAAGAGGTTGCTATCGCTTAGAGCTGCACTCAGTCGCTCTGCAGAGCTCCTCCGAGGTGCAAAGACCTCACTCGGGAAACAAACACTTTTCGCGAACGCGACTCGGCCTCGGCGCCATTCCTCGTTCGCTTTGCTCTCTAAAGCAGAACTAGGTGTAATTACTTCTTGATGCGTAATGCTCGGCACAGAGACCGCGTTCGTTACACTTGGTACAGCAAGTGGCGATTTCCGAACATCTTTATTTGAAGTTGCAGTCTCCGTTCCTACAGGAGCAGCACAACACCGCTTAAACGTGTATTTCGTGTCCCAGCAGGCCGCCTTTCCCCCAGTTTCCTGGGGCGTGCAACAGAAGAGCGGAGTCCATGTCGTTCCCGCACTCCAACATGTGTCATCTGCTGAAAGCTCTAGCCCGGCAATGAGTCCGCGGCCCTGTCCGCCCGAACCGCAACTGCAATGGCGAAGCAATAGAAAAACCCAGAAAATGCTGCAAGAAAAAAAAGATTTCAAACAAGTAGTTTGCTGTTGTACCAGCCGTAGACCTCGCATCAGCTCGCCTGGACGAAGCGATGGACGATACATGGTCTTGTGCTGATGTGATCTAGGATTGGTTCATCTCGCGTTCTTCCTGTCTTCAGTCTTTGAGGATGATGATGCTTCCTGTCTAATGTGAGACCATCCACGACGACCTCGACAGTACAGTTTTACAACATGTTTAAATTGGAATGCAGGAACCAAAATCCAGAGAAGACACTATGTACGATGTCGGATTCAATCCAACCCGCTCGCATCTGCGTTTGAACAGCAAAGGCGTCAGAAGGCACGACAGGACATAAATTACATTTTTTATGATGCTGCTCTTGCAAGAACGGACAACAAACAGAGCACTGCAAACACATCGAATGAGTTAAGAGCTATCACAACTACACTTGTCAGAAAAAAGTTCCTTCGCTCATGCTTTCTCAGTTACATCATGTCTTTCGCGTTTCTTCTTCGTGATCGTGGCGCGTATTCTCCTCATCATGAAAAGCAAAAGATTCTCTCACGTGTTGTGAAAGAACTAGAATCAGTGTTAAACCAATGCTGCGTTCCTAACCCATGCGCCACGTCGTGAACTCTCGCCGCTTGACAAGTGAGTATCGGAGCAGCAAAATTTCGTGATACCCCATAATGTCCTCAGATATTTTGGCAATTCTAGTAAGTGGTGAGAGGCAAACGTGAAGCTGTAACATGGAAACCTGGGATCGATCTTCGATTTCTCTTTCTAGAGTTCAGTAACTAAACGAAAACAATCAATTACTGAAAGGGGGGCTCTTCGATAGACTGCTGCCTTTGGCTACGGCAAGCTCTTGAGCTCTTCGTCATACATTCAAGAAATTTCCGATAAGTGCCTTCAAAAAAAATCGCAAAAGCTAACATGGAATCATCAAAGCGCTGTAGTACTTCTGTTACTGCCACCACCAGATCCAGAACAACTCATCTAGACCAATTAAGTCTTCACTATCACTCTTTAAGAGAAAACTAACTCGTGATTCGTATTCTGCGTCGTACTCCTGGTCCTGTCGGGTGCTTTATTTTCGTGATACCCCATACTATGCTGCGCTCCAAGACCGGAACTGCCTGTGAGCTGCCTCGCTTGTCCACCTGCTCCTCTGGCAGCTGTAGGGGCGCTACTAGCAGCAGCGTTATTTTGCATTTCTTGCTGCACACCTAGCAAAAGCGGCCCAAGCATCCGCTGAGCCTTTCCCAATGGAGACTTTTCTGGATACACTTTGGTGTTCAACGGGTCTAAGATACCTACCGTATCTGCTGCTTCCTCTGTTGTTTCTTTCGGGGACACGTCTACGTGTCTTCTGGTAATTCTATCTACAGGAGAGGAGGAAGGGGAGGGAGATACAAAGCTTCCTGCCGTCGCGTTTTCTAATTCCGAAAGAGCGTCGCGGACACAACGAAAACCTATGCTGCCCGCACGCTCGAAGCTGTCGCTCATCAAAAAGTACTTTTGATGCACAATAGCTTCTCGAAAACCGCGATAATACCAGTTGATTCCGTCAGCCTCACGCAGCAAACTCTTATCCCCAAGTCGCGCGAAAAAAATTCGGCCAGACGGACTTTCCATAGTATCCACGATCTCTTTTCCATCGACATCATACGCAAATTGTCTCTGCCCATCAGCGAATTGCACCGGCTGCGTCTCATCCTGTACTTCAGCGACGTTGCCCCTCGCGATATTCATCAAGTTCTTGTCTGCTAACGGGGGCGCTGGTGAAGAAGTCCTCTTAGTACTACTGGTGCTATCTATTTTTTCGCCGCTTGCTCTAGAAGCAGAAGAATCTGTTTCTGTACTAGGAAATGATGTAATTGAAGGGCTGGAATCCTCACTTACAAATTTTTCCAGACGCCGCATAGTATGCGCTTGATACCGCGAAGAACCAACGAGAATCGTAGCTCGTGTATGCTCATCGGAAAACTCACTCGCAGTCCACTGCCAAACATTACCAATCAAATCTGTGAATCCCTGTTCTGATTGTTCTACTGCGGGTGCGATCGGAATCACAGCACGATCATGCGGCCCTTGTTCTGGCTTCCGTTCTTTTGCTGCTAGCTGTAGCAAATTTACTTCAAGTGTAGTACTCGGCTTGGTCTCTTCTGTTGGGTTCATGTTATTACTTTCATCACGCTCAAAAGCGTTCTCATTTTTTTCTTTAGTAGACTCTAGCTGCAGAAGAAGTTCTTCTTCCCTGAAGAATAACGAGTCCTCTGGCACAGCGGCGTCATGGGGCGAAAACGTCGCGGCGTCAGCAGCGTCGAGCACACCGACGTCATTGATCGACCAACGCTGCGGAACCAGTCCTTCTGCGTTTAACTCTTCCTCTGGCATCACCTGTGAAACGTCGTATTGCTTGGTGTGCACAGAAGCCCAGGGATAGAAATTTTTCCAAGAACCATTTTGCGCCACATACTGCCATTCATACGCCTCTGGAAGGCGCTTTCCGTAAAAGGCGCAATAATCATGCGCCTCTCGGAACGAGACGTGCGTCACTGGATACGGCAATAGGTTCCGATTGGCCGGCTCGATCTTAATCTCCCCTTTTGAGGCGCTTTCGTTTGCCGACCCCGCCGCCGCTACGTCAATGCGTTCAGTGGAAAGTTGCGTAGCATTGGATAGCTGGGTAGATGCTACATTACACGCTCGAGGCCCCGAAGTAGTAGGTCCTCCTGAACCCTCTGTGGTCGATGCTGTCGTACTTTCACCTACAACGCGACAATCTGATGTTGCCTTTCTCGTCGCGGTCGGGATGTTCCAATCAGTCAGGAAATTCGTGTCGTCGTTTGGCCAATACCCTGAGTCCCGGAGGTAGTTGGCGTAATCAGCGTTGGTCACCAAATGCTTGTCCATGTAAAACGGAGGTAGGTGCAGATCCCGCGCGTGCAGCCGTCGCGGAAAAAGCTCCCACGGAAATTGAACATCCACTCCCACTTGCTTCGCCGAGGTTCCTGGTAGCAGTGGAGGCTCTATCTCCGCTCCAATACTTATGAAGGTGTACGGTTCTTTGTTCTCTACTTCTTTCGAAGTTGCACTTATACTTCCGAGGGTTCCTTCAACGAAAACCATCGGATGTAGAGAGTTCTCTTCCTCTTGTAGTTCCACGAGTCTTGCTGTGCTCTCTGCTCTCTGCTGAATCAAGTTTCCGCTATCCTTCAATACAGGTACTTTTTTTTTTTTCTGGTTCCTCTTCCGTCCTTGAGGAGAACCGTCACTCACCGTTTGTTGCAATGGTTTCCAGCTCACAGCGAAGGAGCTCAAAGGCCGACCCACTGTTTCCTTGTGCATCTCATCCAAAAATTTTTGTACATCGGCACTCCTTCCGGCGGCATTGGAACCCTTCGAAACAAGGACACAACCTATCCCACCAATCTCCACGCCGGAATCGAGCTTAATTTCGGGCCTCGTGTCAGACTTTCCAGCGACAATTTCGACTGTCGCTCCGTAATAACAGTCAAAAGCTTGCGTATTGCGGACATCCCCCGCTGTCAAAAAATCGAAAGGGATTCGTAATTCTTCAGTCTTTTTACGAGCAAGAGGCGGCTGCGTTTTTGGAAACGGTTCATCCCCCTCTCTGGGTGGGCGAATGAGCAAAAACAAAGACTCGCTGCCGAGATCAAAACGACTTGCGAAGACTTCAGAACCTTTCTTGTCGTCGTCCTTCTTGTCTGCACGACGATCAGTAGAGGATGCTGCGGCAATGACCTCAACTAACGGTGTCCAATCGGGACTAGTCAGATGTGAAAACCCAGAAGTTGTTGTAGCTTCCCTAAGATGTTGATCAACGGTCGATATCGATTCTGAAGCCTCGGACGCCGCTACTTCGTCCTCAACCGGTGGAATGGGAGTTCCGAAAAAGCGCAGAATCATTGACATACGGCGCAAAAGCTCTGCATCGCGTTCGACTAGGCCATACCAAACGCCCCAAATGTTCTCCCAAGCAACGGAGCCTACGCCATTAAGGTAAGAATTCAGGAGATAAAAGGTATGCCGTTGTTCAAACCGCTCACAAGCGTGGCTCATCCATCGAGTATCGAAAAGATACTTCCACGCATCAATCAGCACGGGCGACTTCTCTACAAAATCGCCGGAGGTCGCGGGCAATCGCATGGTTCTGATGTGGGGATAGATTGCAAGCGAAGATTGCGACATACACCCGTGGCAACAATTTCATCAAGTGAGTGACTTGCATAAAAGGAAGACTGCGACTAAGTGACTTGTATGAAATATGAGAATATTACCCATCATGCTCCACCCTATCTCGTTTCCAGTATGCCCAGCCGTTTGTGTGCCACGGTTGCATCCTCACGTTTCCTAGATTTTCCGGCTCTAGCGCTAGACGTCCCCCTGCAGCAGTTCGAAAGCGATCGTAGATTTCCCTGGGAATGAAATCTAGGGTGTCACCATTGATTCCATCCGCACCTGTCTGCGCGACGAGCGCGCCTAACTTACGCACTGCGATCTCGCCCGCATCGCTGATGTTCTGCCGCGTGTAAGTGTCCCACGGAAGAAATGGGAGCAACACGCGAACACCATGCTGCTCTCGTAGCTCTGTGATCACTGCACGGAGGGCTTGTAGACCACCCGGCAGAGCTGCAAAAAGGTCGAAAGAATCGCGAGTGTCGACGCCAAGCTGCGGGTAAACAGGCCATGCGAATTAGAAATGATATGTAGACGGAAGAAACAGTCAAAGAGAGTTTAACGTTTATCAGAAACAAAGATGCATCATCCGCACCGAAAGGGATAGGGTAGCTTATGTTCCCTGCTGACTAGTATACACAGGCGGTGCAGTCCTTTTCACGAATCAAGTCATTGCCATTAAGAACTGGGCTAAAAAGTAGCCGTAAAAAAGAATGGAGTCGACGCCCCCGAACCGTCGTCGCAGATCTTCTACATACCGCTTCGGCGTGTATCGTCCAGCTTCAGAGTCAAAGAAGTAACGATCGAAAGGGTGCATCTGCGCGTGCACGAAATTTCGTTGCGTCCACTTCAATGAGGGCTCCTCATATGCTGTTTTGGACCCATTCCTTGCTTCCGATTGAGACGCTTCACGTCTGGGCGACTTCTCACCACCAGGAGAAGTCTCTACTGCAAGCACCTGGAGGCAAACTGTGCGCGCTTCTTGAACACGTTTCCACCAAGCAGCCTTGGCTTCTTTCGTTGCTGCACTCGCGGGAGGGATCAGAGCGCCCTTGTTATGGTACACTCCGAGCTCAAAAATATGCCGCTCACACTCTGCAATAACGTCTTTAGCAGATGGAATATCCGATATTGGCACTCGTCTCTCCTCTGCGGGCCGTCGATCCGCCACATCCTTGCCGGAAAATGCATGATGTATTTTGTCATCGTTGCCTGAACTAGCGTGACCATCACAGTCGCTGTCCGTCGTTGAATTTCCGTCACTCGTCCTATAAGACCACAAGCCACCACAAAAAGCACCGATAAGCGTGAGGATGAAGCGAGGCACCAAGCTCCGCCATAAAAAGGGAGCAGCGTCGCCCTCCATGCCTTCACTCTCGACCTTGTCTTCGATGGCTACGTAATTGTCATCGTTCATCTCTCCACCATTATTCTATTTCTACTACATGAAACGTAAAAAACAGCACAACATAAACCAATGAAGCAATGATAGAGATATATCCGCCCCTGCTGACAGAATTTATTCAGAAAATATCATAGCCCAATAATCAGAAAAGCCAACCTCTTGGTCTAATATGCATCATCGCGATCTCAGAAGCTCCACATAGTACTTGGAGAGCTTGTTCCTAAGATATATTTATATTTCTCAAACAAAAAGGCTCTTCGGAATCAACACCTTTTCCATGGCTCAAGATCTTCCGTTTTTCGCAGATCCGCTCTAGAAATTTCCGCAGCTTCTCAAGGTAGATCTTCGTGCTCTGTTGTCGAACTCGAAAGATTCTTGGGCGCTGTATGGATTTGAAGCACCTCCGGCGGCACTGATTGATCCCCAGCGCGATTAGACCGCAAACGTTCCAATGCAGGTCATTCAGCGGTCTCAGTGAAGAAGAAGATGATCATACTAGAGTTTTACAAGGCGCGTCTTGATTACAATCTCCTATGCTTTCAGGCTTCTCTTATTCGATGCGGCAGTTACTGTTCTAGGTAATGAAGAACCCTTTTGGTGCGTGCTGTATGAATGTGTGGTCTTGCCCCTGTCAAATCTACCTTTGTGCTTGTGTTTGTCCTCAGCGGACGCTTCTGAAAGCCACCACTGGACTAAGGAGTCAGCTCGTGGCGAATTTTCCAGCTCCTCAGTGACGATTTTCCGCAAGACAACAGCAAGTATTTTGGGCTGTGATGATGCGTTGTCCCGTAGCGGAGAAGCCATTTCCTGGTGCGATCGAATTATGGACAGGAGTGGTGAAAGTGATAAGCACGGCTTCTACTGTCGACTTCAAGTCAGATCATAATGACTATCCGGCCAAATTGTGGCACCTATTTGAGAGTGCCTAGGGAGTAGCAGATGTAAACACAAGAGCCAATTATACAAGAAATTAATCTTTTTGTACTTTTTGTACTTCTCCAATTTTTCGTGCGCGATCAGCAGCTCGTGTGTGGATCTTTAGTGCGTCGTCGGTATTGTACAACGCTACCAGCTGATGCGGTGCGACGGCAAACTCAAACCTATCCAAGAAGAATCGCTGCGCAGCCTCACAAACGTCTCTGACTGCTTGTCTCTGCGCTTCGATCTCCTCGGTCTGGTCGAACATGCTGTAGAGGTGTGCTTGGCAAGCCGCCAACCGCTCTACGCCTGCTGCAGCCTCCACGCGCTCGATAAGCCACTGGTGCCACTCGTCCTCTAGGTTGTGCGATTGCCTACTTGCGAGTTTCCCAATTCTTGCGCTCCTCAACCCAGGACGCCGCGAACACTCACCGCCGCCCCTTGCATTCTCAATAGATACGGCCAGTTTTAGAACCTCGGAATACTCGGCTCTGAAGCAAGGATCTAGTCGTGCTTCCAGCGCGCATGTCTCCAACCTCCCTTGCTCTTGTAGCTGTTCTCGGACGACTTGAGAGCTGTCAACGTTTGCGCCTTTACTGCTGCGTCCAATTTCGCGCGAAAGCAGCAATAAAAGGAGCTCCTTCTCGCATAAGACCTGCAGTCTCTCAGAACGCCGCTCTATTTCCTGTGTTACAAGTTGCAACAAAGTACTAGGCCACTCGGGGTGGGCTTGCACCTGCACGTTACCGCGAGTCAATATGAGAGAGCAAAGTTGATGTTTGTTTGCAGTTTTCTCGTACATTGTAAGGTGTCTCTTCCATATTTAGACATCGATCGTATTTTCAACGCTTGTCAACTAGATCTCTTCATTGCCATTATGCGACTGATCATCGGTAATTTCTAAAAACGGTAGCATTGTCGAGCAGCGAAGGCTCTGTTTGCACTTAGCCGATTCTAATTCAGACTCAGACATTGGCTTCTTGGTTTCGTAACGTAGTGAGAGAAAGCCAAAGCGTCTTTTTCGCGGATCTCCGCTAATTGTTGTCCCTGATTTTTCGCGGGTAAACGTTTTCTCCGTCCGTCAGCACTGCTGCTCAGCTTCTGCTCGTTTATTTTGTTCGCAGCCATCTGCTCATTGTATTGCATAAGCTGCCTCGTGAATTTCGCAACACAATCGAGCCACATCTCCCTCTGTTGCTGTGTCGTACTACACATTTGCAAATCCAGTAGCCCAAATCCCTGACGATCAAGCTCCTGCCTCCACGTTTCTCGCACATAGATTAAGGACTCTTGATCGCTAAGCTGTGTTGGGAGTTGACGCACGAAGTCGACAGGACTAGTCTCCTTCTGCTTGAAACCGCCTTCTTCTTTCCCCTTGAGGACGGTCATCTTGTCTTTTTCACTTGCTGTCGTCGTCGAAAGATAAGACTCACTAGTAAGTAACTCATCCTGCTTGTCCTTCGTTAACGGTTCTTTGATCTGGCTATCCTCCTCGCATAGGTCATTGTCATCTGTATTCTTGCCTCCTTTTAACCGTGCCCAATAGCGGCGAACTACAGTCCGAAGCGCAGCAATGTCAGTCTCCGTCAGCAACCTACGCTCAACTATTCCAGCGTCATCATACCACTAAACTTTAGAGATCGAGAACATACACAATTTTAGATACCGTCAGAACGAACATCTCATCATCATCAACGAGTTGTGAATCAAGACCTGGCTCATCGTCAAACAACTCCGATCTCCATTTCATTGGCCAAGTGCACAACCTGAGAACGTGAGTATTCCACCTTTTTCTACCTGATTCCCGAGGCCGAGAGCCTCATGCCCCGGACGTGCAGCGTGCTCCATAAATTAGCAAAGATTTAAAGATGAACTCTTTACCTACTGAGTTGCTTGCTACTACCATAATCAGGCGCTGCTTCAGGTCAATCTCCTTGACCAGCTCCGCGTCGGACTTTTCTTGTGCGACCTCCTGCAGGAGATGCCGAATGAGCTTTATTCGTACATTATCACTCACCACATCGAAGAGAGCTTCTGGCTTGCGGATTACACTTTGACTCCTCCCACGGACTTCGTGGCGACCCTCGTCTACCGGTTTGCTCATCTTTGGGTCTCTTCGTCCTAGTTTTTTGCGGTCATTTTGCTGCGACTGGTTTCGGTGGATCCTTTCGTCATGTTCAGTTTGTGGGCCAACGTACCCGAAAGAAAAATATCTGCACGGCAAACTCAGCGGAAGACTAGGGCTGCTTTTCTGATTTACCCAACGACACATCGTAGAAGAAAGCTTCACGGCAGCACGAAACAAGTAGGTTTGTCTCAACCCGCGGTTCTGCAGCGATGACGAACTAGCCCTGGGACGGCGTACAAATTGGAAGCTCCAAGGCAGCCTTTGCGGCCGCATAGCTGCTTAGCAGGTCAGAATATCATGTTCAACTGCATGAGACTGAGGGTGGAACATTTAACCACAAGTGTTCTACCTCCAACGCAGGCACGTGGATGTTAACAACCATTTTCTCCTCCATGATAATATCTTCCTTCAACAATAGTATCATACTTTCATGGCATCGAGGTACTGGTAGAACACACCAAAGAACTCGTTAGCCGATGTTTAGCACAGAGGTGGCATATCAAATGTAATGTCGCTCATGACCGACCGAGACATAAAATTTTATAAGGCTCGGAGGAGGCAGGGGGTGATGTCCGTTCGATACCAACAGTCTCTAAGAACTCGGGGTAAAGTAATAAATCTCATCTCTCGCTGTATACAGAATAAGCTGTATACTTGTAAGCCACTCTTCTCTCGTTTCGGAGTAAAACCATTCTGTTCCTTCAGACCTTTTTTTTGCCTGATGAACTCTGCTTAAGCTAACATCTGACTGGGCACACCAAGCGAAAGGTGACCAGAGCATAAGTAATTCACAGCGAGATTTTCGAAGGCGATGAAATTCTACGACTACAACACGTACTTGATTCTTCCATCTCTGCGTCATCAGCGCTGGATGTTGGCGCAATAGTGAAAATCGAAAACCGAAAATCATAAAGAACAAAAACTATCTGTTATTTCATATGCTTATAGGAAATCCGAGTTTTGCTACTTCTTCTTTTTGCAAGAATGAGTTTTTTGCTTAAATAGATGTAGATGTCAGAAAAATGCCCTGCTAATCCATTGTGGCGATTCAAATGTGGCAAGGTGCTCTAGTGGGTTCTTGTGTTGAAACAACGTTTACGATAAATTTCTAGTAACTGAGAGAGCAGAATGAGGGGAAGACGGAGAGTCTACTCATTTAGTCCGGGCAAAAGGAGCATGAAAAATATCACTAGCCGCTCAGCGCCGTTTGCCCCGCAGCCAAAATCTCTCAGGCATTTTGCTCGTTCTCCGCGTCCGAGTCGTGGTCAGGCGCGAAACACGTGCTGCGCTGAGGCTGCGTGAAGTATGAGAGCTGCGCTTCCAGACGCTTCATTTCCGGACGTGGCTTCATGTGCTTGCGCTCTCGCGGCTCCGAAACTAGTGGCTTATCCCATGCCGCGAAGGTCTCTTCGCCGACGTGCTGCCTCAACTCTCCTCGTTCCCGTCGATCATAATCATTGTTGAAGGGGTAGCCTGGATACTGCTTCGGGTCACTATCCCAGCCCGGAAAGTTCTCTGACGCACCTGAATATTGACCAGTAGCCGTAAAAAGTCCAGCGTTCAAGAAGATCGAGAAAATCGTTATTCTTCGTCTCAAGGAAGTGAAACTACCAGAATATTTTGGTAGTAACATGATTTGCTCATCCAGTTCCAGAGGGTAGGGCCTCATAAAAACTGGTCACACAATTCAACAATTTGCACTGTTCTTGCAGTCTTAATAGGTAAGAACCTGCGTGAATCAGCTCCGCAGCTTGGCTCGAGTTATTGTAAAAACGGCTTCGCTGACCTTTTCTGAAGTACGGATGCCTGTCGTAGAACTGCTTTATCTCCCCTGTTTTCTTCACTTCCTCTTGGATATCCTGGTTTAGGGGTTGAAATAGAAAAGTAGAAAACCTCGCTCCACTAAATTTCTATTTGTTAACAACAACCTCAAGACGATTCTCCTTTCGTCCGATGAAAAACATTTTCCCTTCAGCGAGTTTTCAAATCCCATTTGCATGCCTCCTACAAGTTTCGATTAGCTTTTTCAGGAAGTCATACATCGGTAAAAGTAGTACCGTTCTCAGCAGTGAGTAGTCCAAATCGCTGTAGGTGGTTAGCCTCTGCAATGCTTTATACGGAAGTAAAGGCCCACCTTTTGGCATTCCAAGCATCTCCCTCCTCAAGTGCTTCGGGACGTTTATATGCTGCGTGTACTTCGCTGACCCTCGGAGAGCTGTCGTAAATCGATTTGAGTCAGAAACGAAGATGAGCACGGAATTCGTCACTTCGACATGTTAAATGAATGAAGATTACGAACAATCACACCTGTTTCTATCAACACGTCTGTATCAGCTTCTAGGTAGATGAATGTTAAAAAAATACTGGATCCCGCTGAGGCCGCACTTCTTTTGGGCTGGTCTGCTGATGTCGCAGCGTCACCCTTGACCCAAGCCTCAGCTGTGAGCGCACCCGGAAGAAGCTGGGTGTCATCCTTGGCTTTCTTCTTTTTCGGCTTGCCACCTGAGCTCGCGCTGCAAGCGGTGGGCATAGGGTCTATAAACCAAAGCTCTTGTGCTACGTCGACTTTGACGCCCTTGGTACTCGGTCCCTTCCGACCTCCCACCCGTGATGCATTACTAGACGACGTCTGATTATTTTGCTTCTCGAGCTCCTCCCGCTTCTCCGCCTTTTTCCCGAGAGTTTTGCGCTCGTCATTGATTAGTTTCGGGTCGTTCAAATTTCGGTGTCGTACCTTCTCCCCGCTGTCAGGCGGTAATCGATCCTTTTGCGCGTTCGCTTGCTTCTCGGGCCATTTTTGCGAGTAGTCCTCTTCGCAATGGCTGTCAAACCTGGTTTTATTTGGAACAAGAAGGGTTCAGGCGAGGATAACTGAGTAACGAAGATGGCGATCATTGCTGACATATCGTCTGCTAGATACAAGTAAGAGACTGATCACGTCAACGGTCGACAGAATGAAAATACTTGTAAGTCCCCGCCTTTCCGGCTAACGCTCGTGGGTCTAGCGTCTTGTTTAGGTACTTGAGGTCTTCTGCTGTTGCGTCTTGACCGAACTTGTAAGTACCTGTGTTGTTCAAAAAGGTGAAGCCCAAGAGTGAATAAATAACGACCCGACGCAATCTCGTCCAGAAAGTGCCTTTAAACAGACCAACTATTTGATTGAGGTCATACATACATAGGAATGAGAGCTAAGTACGCGTACGTCCAGAGATCTCTTCGGAAGTAGAAGTACCCTTGTGCCCCCTTGCCTTAAACTGCGCCCGCTTTTCAGCTGCATCTGCCGTGCTTTGCCTACGTGCCTTTTCTTCCTCGCTTATTTCGAGCATTGGCTCTTTCGACGACGAGGTAGCTGGCCCGTTGCCAGCCTCCACACCACTCGACGCATCCTCGACTAGATGTGTCACGTTGCTACCGCTGCCGAGAAGCGCTGACGGTACTACTTGGCGTATCTCCGAGGCGCGCAAATGCGATGGTGAGTCGACCTCGTCGTCGGATAGGACGCTGCAGTTTCCTGCTTTCTTCTCCTTTGATGTGCTGAGCATCGCCCTCCTCTTCACCTTCTTTCGAAAGTCCGTGTTCTTCAACTGCTGAAGCTTCGCAAACTTCTTGTCAACGTCCTTAAACTCGGTTTGCTCCATCCACTCTGGCGGCCGGCACCACTTGGCTCGGTACATGTGGTCTTTCTCAATCTGAGCAAAGGTGTAGAAGCAAGACTCTGTTCTTGTTACATAGGCAACGAAACCTGCTGGAATAAACTTTTCCAGAAGCAGGTGGAAATCAACGACGTGCGAATATTAAGCACATCAAAACTGAAACAATTCTAGGTAGTCCCAGAGGTAACAATATCTGCTATCGTACGTCATAAGATAACCAAACTCGGATGTACATCCTACGATAACATAGAAGTTTGGCCTTTTATCTAACACAAGAAATAGGTACGAATTCATTGAGTTTGTTCCCTCCTCGTTGCCACCACGCGTTGTACAAGCCGCCATCGCGCTCGATGATTTCCTTAATTAGAACTTATTCATCTCTTGCCTGCATTTCTCTCAGTCATAAGATGGAAACAGGGAGAAATGACTTCTTGTAGAAATAAAATATATTGAGCCTTAACTTAAACCCTTTCGGGTATTTCTGGTCGTCTTGTCGAAGATGCCACGACATTGTTCGTCCCGGGTTAGGTGGCTTAGGGTTAGGGTAGCCTAAAGAATCAACACAGCAATCGTGGTCTGCTAGACGGAAGACGGACAGCGCCGGCAACCAAAAGTGCTTGCAAACATTAAGCTTCAAGGCACAGAACGCTTGGAATAAGGTTGTTTGCCATCTCCAAGAAGTTTGAATGATTGTTTTTCTCGACAAATCCTTGGTGTCCAAAATAGAAACAAGGAGGGACAACGCAATATACAAAAGGGGTATGAAAGGAATAGGTCGAAGCTTCTCCTTCTTCAGACACAGAACAACGTCGCTCTGATTAATGACTGATGGTAGTCTAAATATGTACCAACCTAAGATGACAATATAGCACTTCTCCCACCCTAAGCACAGCTATCAATATCATTATAGTTACTTATACTTGTAATCGATGGATAGTACTAATAATATCAGCAATTAAGTACGTGTAAGTAAGCCTGGTCTCGCACATGAATGCAAAATCTTCATATTATGGTGGATTTAATTTATTCTTTATTTTTGTACGGATTCGAGGGATGCTTAGAACAATACTACACGTGATGGAAGCGGAACTTAGTCTTGGATTTAGGAGTTTCGGCGGGGATGAAGGTAGCGATAGGGAGGTGTAAACATAATTGTAGACATCGTTGGTTTTTCCACTTATTGTGTTTGCTTCAAGCTCTTCTGTCGCTCAATAGAAACCGAAACTTCACCATCACCGAATGCATCTACCGAATTTTTGAATAATTTTTTCACGTCGGCAGAAAACCCTGCTCACCGATACTGATTACCAATGTGAACAATGATTTTTGTTTGTCCAATGACTGAATGAGGAAGGTTTCGAAAAGGAAGAGGACACAACGAGAGAGAGCACCGAATGCAACAGACGGACGTATCTATCAATTCCACGTCTCTTGCAAATATTCGTTCAAGATTAGCATAAAGATAAACGCGATGAACTCCACTCCTAGTGTGATGTGGCATGAACATCGAAACCTCATTAAATGTGTTTCGCCGTGTACCAGCTTCGAAGCAAGTACGCTACTCAGCTGATGGCTCGAGTGTTGTTGTACTGGTATGACAACCTTATCTTTATGTGGGATCAACCATGGGCTCCATGTCGAAATCCTTCGCGTAGGCAGGGCATCATGAGTTCACAGTCATTGCGTTCGTTTCGCAAAGAGACCTGTATGAGTAGCTCAACGAGGCTAATTTTAATTGCGGTAGGATTATGCTGAAGGCGCTGTTCCAGGTTGCGGCGGGAGGGCGCCAGCAGCTTTGGCTTGCATCACCTTTGTCATGTTTGCTATCATTTGCGCCATCATCGGATTTATTGTTATTGCCTTCTGCTGTGCGAGCAATGGTGCTCGTGTTGTTGGTAGCGCAGTGCATTGTGACAGGTCCTTTCTTCTGTTGCGTCCCCCGCGCACCTTCGAGACTAGCGTCAGTTTTATAGTAGGGCCTGGCGGCATATTGTAATGCCCAAAGCTATACTTTTCCTTCAGAAAGCCGATGTGCTGCCAATTTTCTGGCATGCCCTGCCATGGCAAGTTCTTCTTCGAATCCAGCTTCAGCTTGATCTTCCCCAAAGAGAGAGTGCAGCCGAGATCGACGAGCTTGCTCTTGATATCCCACACGCTATTCTCCATAGGAAAACTCATCTCGACATTTTCACCTTCGGACAAGATGAAATGAAGAGAAATTATTTCCATTCTGGAAAACGAAACAACATCTCGTCACGAGGAAAGAGAAATCTACTTCCACTAAAATAGCACTCCAGAACGAAACTTACATATTTATAAGTATGTACCCATTTCCCTGAGACTTTCGCAGCATGAGCAATCGATCGAGAAGGTGACAACTGCGCTATGTCCGACCCTTTCCATGTACTCCCACTCTTTCATCAACTCGATGGTCTTTGGTCTTTCGACCGCGATTGCACTAAGGTGGCTCTTCCATGGATCGATGGCACCAAAGCCTCTGACATCCAATGCGCCCTGCTTCGCACGCTCACACGTTGAAATCAGAAAACGGGACTTTGACCGCGAGTTGCAAAGGAAGACCTGTGAAATAAAAAGGTCGTCGATGCCATGTTGGAGACAGTGTTAATGGATGAAGCAAGCATTTTTTAACGCAAAAATGTGCGTTGTCATAATCATCATTCTCTTAAGCTACACCCTGCCAATATATTTCGCACCTCAACAAGAATGAAGTAGCTATTACCCTTTCTGACTCGAGGTGCTGCAAAACCTTCTGCTGGAGCGTCGGGTGTAGCCTGGCAAGATCCATTACGGACTTTACGTCCAGATCCGCCATGGTCAGACCGTTTGAGGTAAACATTTCCTGTGTTGAAATTGGATGAAGTTTGAGAAGGACTTGAATTATTTGATACTGACACTAGATTAATCGACTAGCGACCTAGCAGCTAGAGAGATGAGTTAAACTTATGTGGTCGAGGACAGCAGAAAAGAGAACCAACAAGAACATTCGAAATCTTTGAAAAAAGAACCTTAATTCTTCCACCCGTTTCTGGCGGAAGCGCATCGCAAGCTGCCTGAACAGCCTCAAGTTCTGGATTCTCCTCCTCTACAGGCCCTGGCCCGAAGGCAGAGCCAAGGTTTACCTCACCGTTGTACATTGTGAAGCCTAAACTTATATGATCATCAACGCTGAGGAATATGTATTATAATTACAGTGAACAGACGATAGAGAACCAACAAAACCCTTTTTATCAAATCCAATCAAGCAGTCAAGTCCGTCAAGATTGAGAACAAGTAGACAAAGCAGATAAAAACACGCAGAAGAAACCTTCAACCAACCAATGCGAAGCGTCGCTGAGAAAAGAAATAGATGGTTAAAGTTTAAATCAACACAGTTCCGCAATATACCTATGCACTGTTAGGGGTACGCATGAGACAGTGACAGACGAAGAAACTACTGCGCAGCTAGCTACAGATTTTGACTGTCAGTTATAAATCACCATGAGTGGCAGCAAGATGAACATGATTGCATGTCGCAGGGCGTTGACAATACTTTTTCAACGTGCTACGTTCAACTGACGAGAAAAGATCCACATCCGTACAAGTGAGAAAGATGACTGTAAGGAGTCACATTCGCCTCTGTCACCATAAAAATTCTTCCCAGATCGTTGAAATGCCGTGGAAGATAGTACTCACCACCAGATCTACCTGAGCGAAGAGCCAAGCGCGATCCATGTATCAGTAACAGTACTTGGGATCATTCATAATAATTGCTTTGATTTACATTGATGATGCACCTTACCCCAAACTGAACCAACAAAGACCTTCTATCGGAATGCGGCTGCCCGATTTCGTTGACTGGACTCGGCACTACTTGTTCCTTCGCTATTCACAAACAGACACGCATTTCTACATTCTGAAGGAAAGAATATTTCTGATTCACTTCGGGCTGTCCATCAATATTTTGAAACTAGGAGTCAGTCCCATGAACATTTTCGATTCGGGGTCGTAATGTTGATGTCATCTACTTCGAACATCGCGTGTTTTAGTGAGTTGGGAACACCGGACTTTTTAGGGTAGACCATTGACTCGATTTACATTGCGTTCATGAACAAGTAGTAGACCAGTCGGGTCTTCATTGATTAGGACTCCTTATCACGGAACTCCTCACGGTAGTGACTGTAAGATGCCCCCATTACCATAGATTTACGTGTACCATCATGTTACTTTTTACAACCATGCATGACAAAGGAGGCCCACTTCTATCAGAGCATATCTGACAAATTTTGACATCTTCTGACGTTTTGTGCCATCTCGGTAAAGGTTACCGGTGACGTTCTGAGCTACGATTGACAAGTGACGTTATGAGTGAAGATTACCAGTGTGTCATTGCCCTTTTGTCGTAGCGTTTGTGCGCTAGGCGGCGGCACTTCTCGGAAGCTGGGGTTCTATCCCAGTTCCGAGCAAACCGTGGATGGTTTCCTGCCGTAATCATCGACGCCATACCCGAATCTGGTGGCGCCGGGCCAGAGCAGACAACAGGAGACCCCGTTTCCGCCGTCGATGGCAGATCAACCACGCCCCGCGGCACCATGCGACCTCCACGCAGTTGCAGCGGGCTTCCACCACAATGTCTAGTCTTGGCACGAGAACTGCCCTCTGTTTCAAACTCGAACCTCGCAGCGGGGCGCTCGGGACTTCTGATCATGAAGAGTAAACCAAAAAATGCTAAATAACAAGGGCAAACGGCTACTTGTAATCGGTAGCGACCAAGTGAGTGTTGCTAGGTAGTGCTACTCCTAGTACCTACGGTGATAACTAACTTAAATAATACTGGTCTTCCAGTGACAGCGTGTAATTTGTAAATGGCAAACGATACAAGAAATTATTTATGTCCGTTTATTGCTCATCACTTCCATAATGCTACTCGTATTGGCTTTTATGCGATCTGGTCCATTCCGCGATGCAGCAGGTGTCTCATCATTCACTTCCGATTCTGCCGTCCTGTCTGCAACCGCTGCAGTGTTTAGCATGGAGCCGAATTCGTTGATGCTCGTACATTGTTCTTCGTCGCGACCGTAGTACTCGCTGTTCGATAGTAGTCGATCTGCGCCAGCAAAAACTCTCTCGCGCGTGGAGTTTCCCTCTTTGTCCACGTTCTTGTATTTTCGTAACCGAGACCCGGCCGGCACCCAGCCAGCAGGACGTATGTCAGCTCGATTCATGATGTTATCCGGGGAATTATAGAATTGTGATCACCGCCGCGTGCTAGCAAATATGTGGCTTCATGTGAACAATCAACTTAGTCCGGACTCTATTCGTGCTACAGATAATGCCTGTGTACGTCTCGCGAAGATCAAGATCTACGGACAAAACCTGCTTCAGGGACCAAATCGCACAAGGTAGAATTGCATGAATCCAATATGGGTATGATTAGGGGGCGGGCTGGCTGGCATGGCGGAGAATTAAGCGTGAGTTACAACTCTCTTGACTTTCGAAACCGAAACTGCATTTTCGATCTCTACCTCATCACCGAGCGAACAACATCAACATCGAGCTGATAACATAACTCACGTGATTCCGAGTAGCTCCTAAGGGCACAAATCCTCGCGTCGAGCTTCGGATTCAACCGATCAATTCAAATTCATTTCATTCATATTCTGCAAGTGCTCTATATGAAGAATCCAATTGTTCTCCATCTTTTTATAGAGATATAGCACTAGCTTGTCAAACAGCTGAAATGAGCGAACCGATAGGTGTATTTTCATGGCATCCTCTAACCATGCTGACAGACACGGAGTTGAGGTGGTCAGTTTCGAAAGTTTTGCGCATCACACAGATGCGCGCGCGAACACACGACACGAGCCCGCGCGGAGGTAGAAAAATTGTCCCTTTTCGATTTTCTAGGACTAGGTGGTGATTTCTTTCAAGTTCATTATGTCCTCGTCCTTCAGATTTATCTTGGATTACAGGGGGTCCCGCTGCTTATCGTAGTTCGAACTTTTTGGATACATAGGATACATTATCTTTTTAACTACTTTCTTCATTTCGAAGTTACTAACTATTACACAATTCTGTTGCATCGTCTTTTTTGCAATTGCATCACCAAAATCTTGTATAGCCTTGCATCCAATTACCTTAAGTAAATACATGAGCATGACATTATGTAGCAACATTTTATTCAATTCAATGACGACCAGACAGACTGTGACCTGGTCTAGAATGCTAATTATTCGAGAACGCGAATGCGTTCGAGAAAAAAGCGTGACACTGTTTGTACCTATTTGAGAAATCGGGGGCCTCAAGAGTGACAGAAATCCATCCATTCTCAAACTGATGCTTTTTCAAGGAGGCTTCTAATTTCGATATATCCAGGTTCTGGGCACTAATTTCAACGTTCCTGGTGCTTAATTATCACTTTTACTTTTCACTGACCAACGTGGAAAGACCTACCGGCCAATTGCTTTTTTTAGAAGAATAGTTCAACAATTGACAAATTCTTGTAGCATTTGATGCATGCTAATTGACCAATTTGTTCAAACTGAAGGTATACCATCTGCACATTTCTTGGAATGAGAGAACTCATTATGCGAAGATAAGATGAGAAAATTCCAAACACGAAATTTCTGGTAGGGTGAATAGTCTTGACATAGGGAATTTAACATAGGGAGGGAGTGGTGGGTCGCTGCGTCTTCACTGCAGGGTGGGAGGGTCGATCGAGAGATTGGAAAGGGAAAGAGAGGGGGGGGGCGTTGTTGTAGTTGAGTAATAGATGAAAAAAGCATTATCATTTCATTGTGCATTCTACAACTCTGACATTGAACTACTGTCAGCATCCGCCTTAATTTCGCACTTCTTGTTATTATATTAAGAATCATCGCAACTTTTCATCTTGTCGAAAATCATCGATTGCAATGAGAGTACTTAGTTTGGTTCTGTAAAAGTGTATGATCTAACACTCCTTGCCTGCGCAATAGCATGGGATTCCGAGGTCATGTCTGATCCCCACAAGAAATGCACATCTCTTTCAGTCCTATTGGGATTGTATCTGCTTCAGAAAGAATAAGTGTAACCGTAATAATCTCGAGTAGTACGACTACCGAAGCTACAGCATGTGCCAAATACTTCCATTTAATCTCTAGCTTAGCTAGATCGTTAATTTCCACGAATCGCAGAATTCTCTGACTTGAGAGATATAGCTCGTCCACACATCCGATGGATAAAAGGAAATCCAAGGATTGCCAAAAGTTGAAGATTGTAAGTTAGTATTACAGCATTTTTCGTGGTACTTGCTTCTATTCTCGACGTGTTCATGCCTTGTCTGTACTACATTTCAAAAATTTCAGAGCGCGAAGCGGTCCTCCGCCTCCGGCTCGTAAGGCACAATCTCACCTTCCTGTGGGTCAGGCACCGCATGTGAAGCAGCAGTGGTTTCTGCGGAAGCATTGGTTTCTTGTTCTGTCTGCAGCAAACGCGGAGCCACTCGCTCTGCAGCTACCGTTGGAACGAGTGGAACCATACTCGAGGGGGGCGGCTGCGGCGCAACGCCCTCGACGCGGAAGCCACGCACTGGACTGTCGCTCTTCTTCCCACTCGGAGGCCGCCTTGCAGTTCCTGCGGGTGTCGCATCACCGCCCAGGAGGTACTGCGGCTTGCGCAGGAATCCTTCGATGCCTGCTCCTTGGTAACGTTTCCTCAGCTTCGCAGAATCCAAACGCCCAGTATTGTCATTTACGGTGGCAGAAGCCGGTGCACCGGTTGGAACCTTCGGTGTATCCTTATGGTGCACGCCGGGCACCCAAAAAACTACGTTCTCACGCTCCGACGATGCATCCGACGTCTCTTCGTTCTCGATCACGACGGCATCGCCCTCACGCTTCCTACAGTGAGAAACAAAAAGACGATCATAATGCCAAACGAAGAAAGATCACAATAAATCATCAATCACAAGGTTGAAAATTTGTTATCTGAGGTCCTATGCTTCCTTGCGAAACCAACGATTGAAATTGGATCATTATCTATCAGGTGCATATTACCTTCTTCTTTCAGCGGCAGCTTTCTTCTTGCGGGCACGTAGTTCTTCTCGACGCATCTCCGACTCTCGGGATGTCGTCGACTCTGGAGTGACATCAGACCCTAGCTCTTCCTCCTCCATTTCAATTGCCACTTTTTCTTCTGGCGGTTCCTCTCCCGGAGGCAGGTAGCCGCACCGCCGCATCTGCGATTGATACCAACGGTCAACGACATTCGCGTACTCTTCGTCAACATAGTAAAAATCAACTACGCCGAACGGTCGGAAAACACGTTGCCACGCCGTAAGGATCATCACAAGAATGCCTCCGTAACCCGCGTAGGCACCTGTTGAAATTTAATAGGTTTTCAAGATGTTAACAAGCTGGTGGTCACCCTCACCACAATCGACACCCCTCCCAACAAAAGCTATATTTCTTTCTCTAGAAAAACGCAGTTGTTGTGCGACTCGCTTTTATTTACATGGTAAAATCTTTCTCCGAAAAGGTAGTATCATGATGAGCCCGAAATACCAATCAGCGCCATGAATTTATTTACATGGTAAAATCTTTCTCCGAAAAGGTAGTATCATGATGAGCCCGAAATACCAATCAGCGCCATGAAGTCCGCGAAAGATAGCAACGGCTCCTCCTGGAAGCGTTGACTGGCCGAGTCGATGAGGAAGATCATGCGCACCGCCGCCGTGGACGCCATAGTTTCAGGCGCTGAGCGAAAGCCAACGTCAAGAGACTTGATGCTATGCGTCCACCGGTCGAGCTGGATGGCACCGGACCACTTGTTCACGACGTAGATCGGGTTTATTTGCCAAGTGACCCGGATCATCACGTTGGTCATCGGCTTGATGCCGATGTAGCCATCCTCTGCGCTGGACAACTGCCGCAAGCCGTCCGACAAGTCGAGCTCTGTATTATCGATGCCCTCCATCAGCGTCGCCAGGGCAATGGGGTCTTTGGGCCAGTACTTGGGGGATACCGCTTCGACCAGCTTCTGTGTGCGGACCTTGTTCACGCGCAATAGAATTCCCGGGAACATCATCGGCGGATTGGCGGGTATGCCCTGAGCGCATCCGCGAACACTCAAATCACACAAACCCATCCCGCGAGCATACGTCTGTTTTGTGTGGTAGTATTGTTGTGTAGTGAGCATTGTGGGAGAATGATGGTCTTCATTTTTATGGATATGGAAGAACGCCTTTTTTTAGTCGTCAGTCTGCTTTTTGTTTTTTTCTGCTTTTTTTACACCAATTCAGTCAAGTAGTATTTTGCGATCGCATGGTACAATTACATGAGGTCGTATCTACAGTCATCGGTGAGTATCTCCTACGAGTGTGCTGTAACGCGGAAGCCCTACCCAAACGAAAACTAAACCAACTGAAAGGACTAGAATTATGATTATGAATGTGACTATGTATAAGTGTTTCATCTCCTCGATGCGAACAAAGTTGTAACTGTAAGAACCAAAAAAGGAGTACTCTATATTTATACATAGGTACCTCTGCGGCCCAAAGTCGAGGCTGCCCGTCGACGAAGTCTGTTTCTGCCGACTGGGTCATGAAATGTCTTTCGACTTCCAGGAATTTCTTGTCGAACGTGAGCTGATAGGTCGTTTCAAGATCAACCTGGTACTCCGGCATAAGCGCCTTGTCATTCACGTCAGGTCGTTCCTCAGGAACGAGCCAGTGGCCTGTGAGCGGTCCCTGGATGCTGAAGTCCATCACATTCTTGGGTGGAAACTCAGCTAGACAAAAGAGGCGAAATTTTCCCGGGCTGTGAATCTTCATCTGCCTCCGATCAATGCAGGGCCGCAGAGTGCGTCCCTCCGCGTCGAAGAATGGGGTTACTGTGCACTCTTTCACTTGAAACCGGTCCCGCATGTGGTAGGCCCACTTCGAGTGGTAGTTCGAGTACAAGTCGCCCATGACGCCGTAGATGTTTGTGATGCGCTCGCCAGGAATATACTTCGAGGGACAGAGGAATTTCAGTTTCACTCGTCTGGGCATCACGAATATGGCCAGGTCTACGCTCAGATTCTCCGGTGAAGTGTACTTCTCACGCGGCGTTGGCAAGTACCGGCTTCGCGGTAAGTAGACGCTGCTCTTGTCGCGGAACAGGTTGATGAGGGAAACGGTCTGGACGTTGAAGGAAACCACTCTCTTAGTTGGAATCAAGGCTGCAACGGACCGGGCGAAATCGGCAATCGCATTGGCTGCAGCCGTTGCGTCGACCGTGCTGCTCGTATCGTGCTTCATATCGAAGAAGCCTAACTGCTCTAGCTGCTTCTGCTTCAGCAACTGCCACGCGCACTGGGGAACATCCGTGATTTTGCTGTTAGGTGGCCACAGCGAGTCTTGAGTCCAGTCTAGAGTGCCCGGAGGACACACAGTTGTTATGTTCTCCCCGGATAACAGCCGTGCCGCTTCGGCGCGCAGCTCCCGCCGCTGCTGCGCTTCCACGTCCACATCTTCCGCCAAGAGTGCGGATACAGCGTTGCTCTTTGCCCTCGACAGACCAGGTGAAGGAACTTGCTGCAACTCCCGCAGAGTTGTCGGACTACTGGTAGCATTCACTTCCAAGCGCGGAGAGCCGTCGAAAGCACCTTGCATCGCTTGTTCCTCGGGGTCATCAAAGCCGCTGTGAAACAATTCCGCGGCAGGATCGCCCGCAAAGACCTGCAGCAACTCCGTTTCACCAAGGAATCTCGTTGGCGCCGAGGTTGGGTCGCTGGTCGAGTTGCGCACGCGGAGACCGCGTCGCGCAGCTCTCTGCTCCACCTCCATAGGAGTCTCGGTCTCGATGCCTTTTGACTCGAGGAGCCGCCGCACCACATCTTCGAAGCCTAGCGGGCCGTCGTGAATATCGCTGGGATGCACTGCGCTTGCGCCCAGGCTCGCCTCTGATGTGAACGCTTCATTATCAAACGGATTTCCGCTCGGCACGCTCGAGGACACAGGTGACGATAGAAGCCGCGGATCGCTAACATCAACGTCACCAGATCCTCCAAGCTGCTGCAAGCGAAGGTGCTCCCGGTGCCGTCTGAAGGCTGCCTCAAGAGTCTCCAACAGATCGCGGCCCGCCTCTGTCTCCCAGAGAATGAGGTCGGCCAGATCTTCTTCATCGTCCTGTTCGTCCCGTGGCACGTACTCGTGATCCTCCTCCGGCGTTGCGTCAGGGTACTGCCGCTGCGTCACCATCAATTGCAGTTTGCGCCGAGGTCCGCGACGAAGTTCATGCTGCGGCGTCTCTCCTGATGCAGTGGACGTCGCCGCCGTCTCTTGACGGCCCTCGTGGCGCTTCCTGAGATCACCAGTGGCATCCTGCGTAGCGCTCAAAAAGGTTCCACGCGGACTCGCACCATCTTCTGGTGCCTCTGTTGCGTCTTCTGTCGAGGAAGAGCGCAGCTCCACATCCACATGGATGCGTTTCATCCACTTCGCAGCCAACCGTTTCAGCATTCGGCGTAGTTCATTGCCAATGTCAGCGTGCAGCTTGCGGCGGTGCATATCCTGGGCCGACAGCGGACGATTGTAGTCTGGAATCTCAGCCGCAAACGCGGCCCAGTTTCGACCGTTCCCCCTATCGTGCCAGGACGTCGCGTCAGCATTTGCCAATGCAGCTAGGCGTAAGATACGTCGCCATTCCTTTGATTGGTACACCTCCTCGCGCAAAGTCTCCGCTAGGGTCATCGCATCAGGCAGTGCGGCTCTTCCTTGTGTCGCGTAGTGTTCCCCGATGTGGCTGCCCAGCCAAGGATACTTCTCGACGAGGCCGTCGTACTGCGTCGCAGACACTGCGGAGGCTTCGTCTGCGGCATCTTTCATTCGCTGGTCAACTTTTTGTGGATCCGATTGCTTCTGTGGGATACTCACATGCGGCGGCAACAGACGTGTTGATGCCACGCTAGCTGCAGAGAGAAGCCGACGCGTTACTCTTCCCTGATCCTTGTTCTGTGTGCTCGTCCCCGTGTCCAATTCCGACTTCAAAGAGGACGTCTGGCCTAACCGATGTCCTTTGGTCCTCCGCTGACGAAGCGATGCCTTCTCTCTGGCATCGCGTATAAAGTCGCTACCGTCCAGCTTACGTCGGTAGTAGGGATTGTAGTAGTCAGTGGCACTACTAGTCCCGGTAGAAGCATAGGGGTCGTAGTTGTCGTAGTTGGGATTGTAGTAGTCAGTGGTACTTCTAGTCGCGGTAGAAGCATCGGGGTCGTAGTCGTCGTAGTTGGGATCGTAGTAGTCAATGGTACTACTAGTCGCGGTAGAAGCATAGGGGTCGTAGTTGTCGTAGTTGGGATCGTAGTAGTCAGTGGTACTACTAGTCGCGGTAGAAGCATAGGGGTCGTAGTTGGGATCATAGTAGTCAGTGGTACTACCAGTAGCAGTAGTTGTACCAGACCGCACGACGTAGACACTGTTGGTTTTCTCTCCACCGCAGCGGTAGCCACCAAGCTGGTCCATTCGACTCACGCAGGCCACGTTACAAAAATAGTCCGAATACTGGCCGTCAGTCAGCCAAGAAGAAGTTTCATGCTCTGACGTATGCTTCCGATAGCCCGGTTTTTCCGCTATGCTTGTAGTGTCAACTTGCCACGTTGCGAGTTCGCCGTTGCCGGCACCGCCGCAAAAGCAGCGCTGTCCACCGTTCTTCACAGCGAAGAAAGTAGCGTACTGCGCGCGACAGGCGCTCTCACAGTGCTCCAGGGCGCTTTCGAAGTAACCTTGTTATTTGGCAGTTCAAATTCAAGAGAACAGACATCACGATGAGGAGTTGTCCTAAGTAGTAAACTTGATAATGGGGCTGGTCCTCTTGGCGGACTACATGAAAATAACTGGTTCTCTTGTTCGCGCTATCCAAGGAAATCAGATGAGCATGACCCAAGACGGTGAAATCCCAGAGAAACCCAGCATATGCGGTTCAATGCTAAAGTATCTCGCTAAGAACTCGAGAACGACATCTTGTGCAAGGTTTGAAGAACAATTATCACTACAACTTGTTGTTCAAGGCGCATAATTTACTCGTAAAATTTCATGGTTGCTATGTTCGTTGTCGCTAAATAATTTCATATGTCTATGTCGTGTCTATTATAAAGAGTACTAGCGTCCCCGACATTGATTGTGTCAAGAATTATGATTGATAAAAATATATATCCAAAATTACCGCACTCCATGTGGAGAAAGACCTCCGTCATCGCGGGATCATCCTCCTCATCTGGAAAGCATCCCACATAAGTGTGCAGCTCGGGCAATTTGAACACTGAATTCGCGTAGGCACCACCGCAGGCATTAGGACCCCACACTTTGTGCCACCTATCCAACTCAGCATTGGGCCCCGCACACGCAACGTTGCAGTCGTCCGCAGTTCCTTGGTCGTCGTAACTTTCAGGATCAGACTCTTATTAGACCTACGAAGGTCCAACCAGAAAAAACACACATCTCTCTTTACAAACCAGAGTCCCTTTTTCGTCGTTGTTTTGTTTCTTCCTTGAAACACAGAGGTGAGAGGTCGATCCATCGATCCCTAACAACTACAACTAATTACAGTGTGGACGAAGGTCACTGGAAAAATATGCTTACAATATCTTCGAGATCGAGGATGTGCATTTTAGGATAGGATAGGAATTGGCTCGCCTCGGAGAGTGAGCGTTCACGATCACGACTATGAAAGTTTGTGCCAGGAGCAGTAGTGGCCTTAATCTTTGCTGCAGGAGCAGCTACCTCCGTACTGCAGGCCGAAATAAGGGCGCCCTTTGGCACCACAAAGCGCCGCGCACTCAGCCACCGAGTATTTGTGCGGACTGCCGCTTTCATCTATCTTAGATATTCCAGAAAAACCCAAGTCTTCTTTTCTCAGAGAATCTTAAGTAGAAAAACAAAAATGCCTGCTAACGAAGCTGCAGCAGGACGGGCACTACTCCTAAGAACATCATCATCGTCACAAGTCCTATTAAGGGATAGAGAAAAATGGCCGCTCTTACTCTCTCGGGATAAGCAGGGAGGGATCTGAGTACCAAGATGATTTTCCATTCCATGGAGCCTAACCAGTGTTAGCATGCCAGCACCTAGACATTGACAAAGATCTTCACATCAAGATCTTCATCCCTAACAAAAGAGCAAGAATGTTGAAGCTGAAAGCGGATAGAAAAAAATGACTGCTATCATCATTCAGCATCCGTCTCGAGGAGACGGAAGATCAATTATGAAGGATGGATTGCCAAGTGGTACAACTTGGATAATGATAAAATCAGTATCAGATGACAACAAAAATAGAATTGATAGTGGCTGTCGACTGGATAGAGTTACAAAAAACACGAAGTCATCGGAATGAATTATCTCATTGAGCCTTAACTGCGGAGCCCACGTGCTCCATCGGAGAGTTCACGTTGTCGTCAAGGAAACACCCCTTATACTCGACACGATCCACGGCAGCCCGAACAAATTTTAGAGGTAGTCGTAGTCGATCATAATTGATTGATTGATTGATTGACTGACTGAGTGACTAATGTGCCCACTCTTGGGCTGTAGCATCTCTAATTACTAAATTATCCCTCGGCGTCGTCAAATAAAGTGCGTGCATTCCTTTCCCTTCCAAATTTTCCTTTGGCTTCGAAGGTGAAATACGCTCAGAAATCATGGAAAATCGCTATAAATGCTAACAGCCCTTTTTGCAAATTCTGAGGAGAATCTACTCAGCTATAACTAGGAAGAAGCGAAACTGAGCGAGGTGACCTTCTAACTATGTATACTATAGATACCATGAGAGTCCCAAGTGCATGTCTTCCGGAAGAAGCTTTGGAAATTGGGACCCTATCGCCCTATCATGAGCATACAACTGTTGTGCCATGGCTACGCAATATTTATAGTTCAGAATATTCTTTCATGTGAGTAATATTCCTTCCTGGAACCTTAAAAATGGCTTGCGCGATAACGGCCTGAGCAAGTTGTTACTATCCCGCAAAGCCGCGGCTTCAGTATAACTGTAGTCCTCCCAGAATACTGGTGGTCCGTCTTCTGGGCTCGCCTGCCCCTCGGTGAAGTAAAACTGTTGTTAGAGCCAAACGTGTGCCCTTATTTTTTACAGAAAAAATGTGCGGAAAGGGAACAACGCTTTGATTTGAAAGAAGTTATGATGTCGTTAGAAATCAATGAAGGGAACAAGCAGAACGACATGCAGATGAATTATAGGGCCAATAACTCATCTGGTTGTTCTTCCCTGCTATTTCGATAGTAGCCTTGTTTCATCCCTGCTTGTATTCTTCTGATCTATGCGATCAACAAAAGGACACTATACCAAAGAGATGATGCTGAGGGACATCAACGGCAAAAAAGCTACCGAAAAACAGCTGCTACGAGAGAGGAAGACAAGCCAACCATTATGAAACAAAAGCTACTTCTAGTTAGAATACATAGCGAGGAAACTACTAGCCCTCTTTTCGTGAAGGAAATATCGTACAACAGGTTCAGGAGCATTTTCGTACCTGTCTGTAGTTCACCCTGAGATGTCTTTGATGTTATTTATATGTTCTTTCCACTTGAGGGTGGGAATCTTATTTTTCAAAAATCCGGTCATAATGTGGAGTCATGGCCGCTGGAATAGCCGAACCCATATTCTCCAGAAAAGGCCAAAAGGCCAGTAGCCCTTCCGTCGTATCCAGGTCTGAAGCTTTCAGCACGAGCGCCGATTTCCTTAGTTTAGAGCTTGAGCCCTACTTAAATAAAATATCTAAAGTGAGATAGTCGGCATTTTATTAGTAAGTGCATGTAGTATCATAAAACTAATTAGTAGTTTAAATATTATTTAATTTACATAAACTAGGACTATACATAGGATAGGATAGGATAGGATAGAATAGGCTGCCTTTGCTACGTCCGCACACGAGTTGCCAACAGAAGCGCAGGCGGAGCGCCCCAAGGAGTGCACGCGCTTACATATCATTACTACACTTTACTGGTTAAGTTTAGGTTGTGAATCCTGTACATCGAGCCCCCCGGCACCTGGCTCACCTCCGAGGATGATTGGGTGACCTGAATAAAGTCAACATCGAGCACCGAGGCGGGTGACCTGAGTAAAGTCGGCGCCGTTAAACATGACCGATGTCCCAGAGGGTCTTTCCGCTCCTCCGAAGAACCGAGTGCACACTGACCTTCTTTACTTCCTTGGTGTCCAGCATGCGGCTCGCAAGCGACCGCTGGCGTTGCTTGCTCAGCTCCACAATCCTGAGTACGCGCCGCCGTCGGCTCCACTGAACAACTCTAGCCGCAACGCGCAAGGGTATATCTCCTAGCCTTACCGTGTGCTTCTCCTTCTGGCCAACCAGTTGCGCACAAGAAGCCCCCTGTTATAATATAATATATATAAGTATAACCCTGCGCAACTGGCCCTGCCCTTTTCCCTTCCTCTTCTTGTCGCAGCTGAGGCCTTAACTTGAACACCAGCGGCGCCCCGGTCTCCTCGGTGGGTTGTGGTTCCACTCATCGGAGCCTGTCCGCAAGATTCGCATTGATTGAGTCGGGCCCACGCGCGGCGATCATGCACTCCGGTCTATCTTTCCTCGGTGGTCGCGTCGCTGGCTGCGATCAGCGGATCGATCCCCACCTTCATTTTGGCTTGTCATTTCCTTTCGGTTTTATTTCACTCACTGAAACATTTAGGGAACCACCGCGAAGACCAAGTAGGTACGTATGGAGTCACTAACCAGCTGCCCGGATGACTGGCTGCGCTCCTCTTACTTACATTACGTAGTTGGCCGTGCTCATCATACGGGGTAGGGATCTCGCGGCGTCATATTCAATTCTTTTGGCCAGTTATTTAATTCGTTTATTCAGTGTCTTCATCCTCTTGCCGTGAGCCAAAATGGCTACGGGCATAAACTCAATTAGTTAAGATCTATTATCGTAGAGGAGTTTATAAGGGTTCCAGATCTGGGACGGCATGGATCGAATGGCACGAATGGAACGGATGGGGGGGGCACAATCCGGGTCCGCGATCGACCTCGCCATTCGTCCCACTCGTGGACCAAATATATAGACCTCCGAGAGCGGGGCGCCCTTCGGGCGCCCTGCGTTCCGATGCGTTGCGCCCCCCACTAGGTTGCCGCTTCCTGCTCGATGCTCTACGCCGACCGCCAAGAACCCCGCGGGCGCGGGGCACCCTTCAGGCGCCAAGCCCTGCACTCAGCCAAACGCACATCCCTCACACAGTTCCACTAGATACCAAGGCCGCCGCCCCGCTACGGGCAAGGCGCCATGCTTCGGCGCGACCTCTTCCCTTCGTCGTCACGGCTACCGCAAGGCACGCGGCTACGCCTGTTTTCAAGCTGGACCCCGATGCCGCTCCGGTGGTCTCGTAGCATTTTTTTCCCGGAATTCCGTGAGGGTTACGCAAATTCGTCCGAATTTGTATGGCCCTCACGGAACTCCGGGAAAAAACGAGGCCCATGCGACGCCTTGCGTGAAGTTCTGCACTCCTCAGACGCGGCTTCCGCTGTTTCCCTAGCCCGCTCCCTTACCATTTTCAAAACGGTGACGGGGACCCGCGCCTCCCTCTCCTCGCTCGCCGCCGGCTGTCGACCGATGTGGCTTCTCTCATGGGCAGAATCACTTACAGACGAATTAAATACTCGATAAGTAAAGGAGACCAGGGGCGCCAGCTGGCGGAACCCTGCCAACCTGTGCCATTCGTGCCATTCGTGACACATTTGGGCTTTGTTGGGGTGTGCCATTCATGTCATTCGTCCCCTGCGCCATTCGTGCTATAAACTGTTCTATTACTAGTTTTTTACATTTATCATTATTACTGATAACGAGGCCTGCAGATGAATGCCTTCAACTCATGCTGTAAGAGGGGCACTAAGCTCAAAAAATATACGCACGAACGTCGAAATTCTATGGGCCTTGAGCGCTAGCCTAAACCGGCACACAAGTGCAGACCTATCGATATGCGGCCGAATTGCATCCCTGTGAGTCAATACATAGGTATGCGTCGAAATTCATCCTGCAGTCAACCTTGTGCTATCTCAATGTCTGGAGATCCCTCGAGGATCACCTCTTAGTTGATCTGCAACCCTAGATCAAATTAAGTTATAAGTTCCACACTCTATCTCCACTTCGCCTTTCAGTTAACAAGATCTAGATCCATAAATTATTCTATGAAGTCCTAGCATTCAATTCAAGCACTAGAATCAAGGAACGAAGATCCTCAAGCAAGAACGGGATGAGTGGCTACTTTCAGGTTTAACATCGATAAAAAACACCACCCAGAGCCCACCTCCATGAGAAACTCCGCTCTGTAGTCCGACTCGCAAGTCAGACTTAAATACCCCGAAAGATATGTTGCCCGGATTTATGCCCCAGGCCATACTTACTTTACCTCTCAGCCAAAAAACAGTTTCTCTCTAGTAGAACAACTCAAAGCAATGCCGATTTCCACCTTATTTTAGAGCTTCAGCTCCTGTCCGCTAAACTAATAAAGTTTGTACCTAGAACAACTCAAAGAAATTTGATTTTGTTTATAATGAAGCTCGCTGTGAAAACCTGTTTATATATAAGGTAAAAACTTCGAAACATATGCACCCGGGAGGGAGGCTCCCCCCTGTGGATGGAGCTACTTTGGGGGCGTCGGCGCGCCCTTTTTTCCGCAGTGGTGGGGGCGAAGGCCTCAAAAAGCGGAGCCGGAGCGGGAGCCCCCTTGCGGCTCTCCGCGTGTACCTCACAGGCGTTCCGACTTTTGGACACTATCACGGGGACAGCCTCCGGGGGTAGAAGGTCGCCGAAGGTCGCGAGGCCTGGCCCCTTTTGCTGGGTTGCCCTCATCCCCTTCCCCCCAGTCGGTGGCAGCGTCAGCGGCCACCAAACGCCCGGGGGGGTTGAGGACCAAAGGCGAGGAGGAGTGGGGGCAGTGCCTGCGTGCCCGCCTGGGTTCTGTAGCAGAAAAATTTATAAGGTTTGGCAGCTCGCATGGCATGGAGTGCACGGATCGCATGGAGCAGGTGCTCCATGCGTTCCATGCGTGAAAATTTTTGCGGTGCGCCCTTCGGGCGCCCCTTCGTCAGAGCCCACACGCCTCCAGCCCGGCACCCTGAGCGGGGCCTTCAAGCATCCAGACCGCCAGCCCCCGAGCCAACTGCTACATCTCCGAGCCCACTCACACGCGGGCCGGGGCCTTGGGGCGCGCAACAAATCAGCTTGTTGCAGCGCCGCCAGCGACGTCACGCCTCCGCATTACGCACAAGGCAGCGATCCCGCGGCGTCAGTCTCGCCGATCAACCGACCCCGACTTCTACAGCCGCCGACCCACCCACCCCCGGGTGGGCCGGGGGCTTGTTCGTGCCCCATGCACTCCATGCGTGGCGATGCTGCGTCTGCTCCATGCACTCCATGCTACTCCATGCGTGCTACAGACTACCCTGCTGTAGGACACATGCAGCACGGCGAAGAGGGTCAAGCCTTGCCACCTGCTGCCCTCGGAGGCCTCCCAACCCCCGCGAGTCTCCCCCAGTGAGGAGCCCGCACACTCGCCCCCTTGCCGTGTTGCATGTCCCCGACAGACCTCCCCCCAATGTGCGGGCTCCTCACGGGGGAAGGAACATATATTATAATCAATAATTGTGCTGACGAACCTTCGTCTACTCTACTCAAAATAATTTTGGTGTGAAGATTCTTCCACTTGCAGGTAGCCCACAAGATGGACCCTCATCTGGAGTTGTACTGTCTGCTTTCCTGCTATGGAGCTTCTACGAAAACTAGTGGAGTATGCTTCTAGTTTCCCACTGTTATATATAACGATCGTCCCTACGTACAGAAATGAATGAGATAGATACTATCGTGGTAGCCTTAAAAAAAAGTCAATGAAGTCTGTCTCTAAATTACAATGGGCTTGTTTGTTCATAAATATTTGAGTCTCGGTTCGGGGAGTTGACCAAATCCGTGCGATCCTAATGGCTTCGCCCGGCCCCGTGAAGCCACCCCCCAAAGTCGTGCCAAGTTTCAGGTGGGTGTTTCTATTTGCATTGACAAAGCTCCGCTTGTTCTCCTCCTTGCCGTTAACAAAATATGTAACTGTTTTTTAGAGGAAAGAGATCTGTGAGACTCACCTTTCTCATTCTTATCACAGAGCATAGATACGGTAATTTCTCATTTCCCAAGTATATCTTCTCAGAATGTTAAGAAGGAAACACCTATGGTACTAAAAGAAAGATGATCTGGCGTTCACTTTCTCAGGATGATCTTAAAAACCTTAAATAAAAATAAATTGAGAAGAGTGCAAGTCACTCTTCTCAATCTTTTAACAGTCAATCTTCTCAATTATGCACCCGAAAAGTAGTAGTAGTGTACCCAATCATGGGGGACACTACTACTTGTTACAGCCATGTCTTGGCATTTCCATGTCGATGAGCCTTAACTGTAGTCGTCATCCTTGTCAACTACGACCGCAACGTGATACCACACATTGGTCCGAAAGCAGGTCTTCCCGAGAAGGCCTGCGCCGCCCATCCGGAGCCGAAACGTGCTCATGCGTCGAGTCCCATCAGCGGGGCCCCAAAATTAGACGCGGACGTAGTCTTTTTTTTTGGCACTCTAGTATACCCCAAATCTAAGGCGGGTTCAGCAAGTTTACCAAATAGGGTATAACGGAAGGCAAAACAGGAACGCTGTTGATTACTTGTCGTTTCTATCTGATCTTCGGTGGGTTCGTCTTGGCTGATCCCCCTTCTACCTCCTTCTAGTTCTACATAGATACTCAGAAATACAAATGAGTGAGGCGGTGCATTCTCACTCTTCACCCCCTTAATTTAGTAGTTGTACCCGCGCACTTCACGATGATAAATATATCTATGAGATGTTGCAAAAATAGAAGCTAGCAGTCCATCCCCGTTGCACGGAGTTTTTATGATATCTAAATATTGTAATGAAAAAGTAGCCGTAAGAGTATCCGTAGGTCGCTTGTTCCCCACAGGCACTTCCGACGCTGCCGTATATTAGAGGTTCCGACATTCCATTCTTCAGAACATACTTGACTTCTTTCAAACTTACTGGAGAAAGAGTCAGTGAGTTTCGGGTAGTGAAGGATGTAATGTGGGAACCCTTAAGACTAGGTACAGACCAATGTCAGCAGTAGGATGTCCGAATATTTCCTTCGCTAATTCGCATCTGCTACATGCATAGTTGTGACGAATCCATGCTTCCCATGTCAGACCCGTCTCTCGAAAATTTCTTTTTAGAGCAGCTAGTGACGAAAAAAAAGACGCAGCCCAAACTATGTATAATGTTGGTGGAGCAGACCTAACTAGAAAAACATCAAAAAACATCAAGGAGGTATGTATAATAATATATCTATATTATAGATATTCGAAAAGACGACTTGATGGCTAGCGATTGTTGTGGGAGGTCCCCTTTTTTTTCCTGGTGCTGAGAGCATTGATTTCTCCCGGGGGGAGGAAGGCGCCTTTTCTTTTCTTGAAAAATTAATGTCAAAGATCATATTAATAAATAAAAAGATGCTTATCAAAAGTTGCCTTAATGTTTCCGTGCTTCCCGATGCGAGAGAGAACCTCATCTGCTGCCCGAAGCGGACGCCTCTCATGTAAACAGGTGGTAGCCGCCCGTCGCTCGTCAAAGCCATTGAGTGATCTTCAACTTCGAGTTTGCACAAATTCATCTCAAGGGTCAACATCTTTGACGTTTTTTTCCCCTCAAAACAGTAGGTCATAGATTGATTCTTCACCTTTTAACTAAGAGATGAATTACGGAAAGCCTTAATGATAAGGTGCGACCGAAGTAGTGCTCGTGGTCGTGGCAGCCAGACCTGAATCTATTTCCATATCGACGAGATGCACGCGGTCATAATTCGCCTCAGCACCCGACACGGTTCTACCGCCTGCAATCAAATTTTCTTGGAGCTCACCCTAGTCCATCTCCAAGTACATCCTGAGACTGTTCTCCCCTTGAAAACGTCTCGCAAATGCTTCGGTAGATGGATTAGGGGAAGCCGTAATTTTCCGTTGTATCTTGGAAGGTAAGCCACAGGTTCAACATTTCGGTCGTGTCCATTTTCTCCGCCGTGATTAGCGGTGGTGGCTCTAGCGCTAATATTGCATGCCACTTCAGCACAACATGTTGACCCTTGACTTGTTGTTTCCTATGTATTGGGAAACTAATAGGCCAAGAATGCTGTCGCGGGATGCAATGTGGAAGCCCGTAACGTCACGGTGTAGGCGTGGGCCACAATCTGCTCTCTCGTGCGCGGCGTCCGCCATACGCGGAGGTTCATCATTTTTCTGTCCATGCCTGCGAAGCCACCTCCAACGTGTGGGTCCAGTTTGTTATTGCCATTATTGTTAGACCTTACTTATATTCATCTTCAAAGGCCACTTTGGCGCGCTTTCCCCTTAGAGAAGGCGTCCAAGATGCCTCCTAAGATGAATTACTGTGAGCCTTAACATTGGGGAAGGTTGCTACCACCGCACGTCGCCGCTGTACTCCGTTCACGTAGAAGCGCATGAGCCCACCGCTATCCATGGTCACAGCCAAGTGATACCAAGTAAGATTAGAAGAGCAAAAACATGAATGTTGCCCCATCTACTTCTTCTACGTGCCTAGTGGTAGTGTAGTCGGATAAAAACAGTTCCTACAGTGTGTTACAGTTTGTCATGCTCATCAACAGAACGGTAGCAGGGAGAAGAAACAAACAAAGCAAGAAGTGTTTGCGGGAGATTTTCGTAGACTTCACCATTGAGGATTTCTTCAGTCAGTGGTTTAAGAAGCTTCAATTCCCCTTGGTGGAAGGGGCTCCGTATTCAAATGCTAACAAGCACGACAAAGCGATACTTTTAATATAAACTCAGTAGCAGTAGCAGTGGTAGTAGTAGTGTACCCCTTCAGGATAATCCTCCAAACCCAAACGGTGATGAGTGATGATGTATATGAAATGACGACGAACATGCCTTGTCTCAAGTGGATCCTCGTTGCCTTATTCTAAATACATATTTATAAGTACTAACTAGAGGGCGCTAGATGCTCCAAACACCAGTCTTAATATTTTTGCGCATGCAGACATTGCTCTGCAAGCCTGTGTAACCAACGTGCGCCGTGTAAAGGGTCATGTCTCGCGACGTTAACTCATGTTGGAACTATTCCTAATAATTCATCCGTCGAGGTGAGATCCCTCCAGAGTTTCCCCGGAGGTTGGGGGATCTATATAGGGATGGATTAGAGGTACTCTTAAGTATCCACCGGACCGGGTGCCTCGTCGGAGCAGCTGAGGTAATTGTTTATCAAGTAGAAGCCATGGACAATCCCGCCGATGATTTCAAGCCTCGGATTAGAGCTATTTTTACCTAGTAAACATCTCGCATCTTCCCTAGCTTTGGGGTTTGCGTCTTCATCTGATAGATAGAAATACATCGTCACTTGTTTCACCCCGATAGCTAGTACCAACATCCATCCTTCGCGTCTTCTTTTCCCCACCTTCTTGGGAAAATACAACAGCCAAGGATGCAGTCGCTGATGCAATATTGGTTGCCTTAATCGGATTTGACGCGTCATCAAAAGGGTGATACACCCACACCTCGTAGGTAAAACCGTCTTTTAGATGGGATCTCGAGAAGCCCGTGCTGAGGGAGACTCCGCCCCCCGCAAACTTCACAGCTTGAAAAACGGCCACGCGCTCACCTGGACGGAGTGGTTTGGGATTGGTTAGGGCCTCAGACTAGCGTTGGAGTCAATTGCGACTTTCGAGCACCTCCACCAGCGCATTACATAAAAATTGTATCTCAGAGACCTGTCTGATTCAAATACGTACGGTGCGACTGGCTGTCTCTTGGCTGTCGCGTTTGCTGATAGTCCTGCGAGCTTGCGCCAAAGTTAGGGACTCAAGCATGCGCGTGCGGTAGACACAATTACATAGTAATGGTACATGATAAGAAACAGAACATTTCTAGTACAACTACTGCTACTAGAACAAGTATGTTGTTGGTACCTAGATCGACAGTTGTACGCAGTCTCGCTGCGTCTGCGCTCAGCAACACAGGGTCAATCGTGTAGAACGTCGGAAGCGTATTGTTCACGCTCAAATTAGAAGCAGAAAAGCTCCGTCTTGTCGTGGGGCCTTTCCCTGGTCTCCGTTTTCCCCTGAAAAACGGGTCTCCAGAATTCCCTTGGTCTTGATGTTGAAGCGACAAATTCAATATCGGATTTATCGCGCTAGTGTACTATCTTTTCTGTATCGAAACGAGCGAGCACGGATTATCATTATAGATTTTTGATAAGTAACCCTCTGTTCCTTAATCAACGTGTATGCTGTGCCGGGAGCAAGCGAAGTGATATCTTTTTGTAAGGGCCACCAAGCCTTCAAGTGATTCAACTCACTTCCAATTTTCGACGCGTCGCCAAAGTTAAAAGCGTTCGCGAGGAGCGTGTGTACATTCATTAGAAGGACCGTCTTTCTCAATCAATCGCTAATGAGTGCCCATCTGGTAACCATTGTAAGGGCACTCATTAGCAGCAGTTTTTTACTTATTGAAAGAAGAAGAAAAAGAAGCCGATGAAGCAAGAGTCCTGCTGTGTCGGTGAGTATCTTGCTTTGTGTTTCCCCTCACAGTATGCTTTAACACTTTAAGTAATCAAGGGGAGATATCCAGTCAGGATACCTCGCCACACCTTGTGCGTCTTTAATAAGGGAATAAAATTTACTTACTACTTCTATCCTTAAAGCAATCACCTTGGACCAAAGTCTAACATTCGCGATGCCCTCTCCCTCAGCAAGGAAGCCGGTGCCAAGCTCCGGTATAAATTGGTTTCAGTTGTTAGCGCTGGCAAATATTCATCTTTCTTACTGTACTGCATTCTTGTACTAGCATGAATCATTCAAATGCAAAAATTCAAAAGAATACTTCAATTATACAGGCGGGATACCAATGCAAGCAAAGTCACAAATGACGAATCACGTCAAAGGATGTATGCCGACTTCGTGGTGGAGGCGAAGGATTCATGATCCTCGCAAAAGGATCGTTCTTCTCTGTACGTAGAGCCAAGATTGCAATAGTCACGTTAAAGGATGAATGTAGTCACAGATGAATTAGGAATGAGGGCCTTAATATTGGCGTCTTTGTGATTATCCCAGCTTCCGACTCCGCTAGGCTCACCATTCACGTAGTACTTCACTACGCCCGCCGCGCCCACAGTGACAGCAATATGATACCACGTGTTCGTCCGCAGACAGTGCCTGCTGGCCCCAGTGGCCGAACCAATTGCGACGGCGAACGTGGTGAGCTCTTTGCGAGCGGACACCGGTCCACCAGATCTTAGAGCTCAAAAAAATTCCTTTCTTGCCTTCGACATTTCCTCAGAAAAATCCTAAGATGAAGAAAACCGAAGAAAATGACCCTTGGTTTCCTCGAGTATTTTGAAGGTTGATCCCATCAAGGTCTCCTCTCTATTAGTAGTACTGACCGACCGAGCGCAAAGGATAGTATCGAGCCTTAAAGATCCTGCGTAGCTGTCAAAGCACTCCGTGAGCGACCGTCGATTCCCGACCAAATAGAGACCTTTTTGTGCGTTGTTCACGTCCACGTGATACCCAACAACCCCTTTCACGTCGGTACTTAGAGCTACCAAGGAGCTTCATCATCATTGATTGCATCTCAAATGATCGCACAAGACCATTGGCAAGACGAAACAATTCACAATAAATCTGTCTAGAATTATAATGTTAATTATTGGTACTAAATCAGGTTGCTTTTTTGAGAGTACATAATTGTATCCTTGGAGGATGGGCCTTCTTTATTTCCCTTGAAAAGAAGGCCAAGGAGCATGACGTAGGGGGAGGCTTCAGCGGTAGCCATAAGGTGCATTCGTCACACGGTTGCGTGTGACGTACCCAGGCTTCAACGGTGAAAATATCCTCCTGGAACATGCTGGATACCCAGAGCTTCTCTCGTAGCTCCGCAAACGACATGACGTCCTCCGCACCTGTTGTACGTGGCGAAAGTGTTTCAGGAGTTCCTTTTCATAATAAATGTGAGACCCACAGGACATCATGTTGTCTTTGAGTACTACCACTCTACGTATTATAAAAAAGAACAGGGAGTTGAAGCGACAGAAAATAACTGTACTGAAAACTAATAAGTTAACAAGAAGATTCATACCAGATTACAAGCGAATTGAAGCCATAAAAAAGAATCGAATCAAGCAGTACAAGAATGGATTTGGAAAGAGAATGAGACGAAATGAGTGATAGAAGATGAGCATGCTGAGTTGAAGCAACGAAAAGCAAAAAACCAAAATTGTGTAGCTACGACACACAAGTACAAGATCATTGCGATATCACGTAGATCCATGAGGACTTCATGACATGACTAAATGTAATTTCGTTTATGGGTCACATAAATTGTAATCCATATTCAAGACCAGAAGGCAAGAATTGAAGCAGTAACATGCATGTAATGGCACCTCTTATGTAGTAGCTATTATTGTCTACCTGTGCCACTGAAGCAGTAACATGCATGTCATGTGGTCGCTCCGTGTTACAGTTGAAGCTGAACTATCCAAGGAGCAATATCACATAGAACTTCTAGCGAGCTAGCTCCTAATGCAATACAACTCAATACATTATTGCAAGTATAAACACCTGAATTGTGCTTCACCGTGACTTCTGGAAAGACATGATAGGCTGGCATCTGTTCTGTACCGGCACCTACCACGTGCATACAGGTTTTGTCGAGCGCATCACCTTGGAGCGGCAGCCAGAGTTGCAAGTCCATTAGCTCCATCTGAGGGTCGCCAGTGACTGCTTCCAACGGTGGTTAGAGCTGAGAAATGTACACGAGGACAACTCGTCTTTCTCCAAAATTGTAATACACATAATTTTCATTGTAGTTGATTAGAAACTGAGAATCAAAAAAATCAAAGAAAGTCGTGGCGACGGCGAGAGAAGATGATCGTGAGCCGTAAGACGTTAGGTCGAATATCATTGCAGCTTTTCGCAGTTCGCCTTTAGACCGTTCTCGGGTCCAGTACCGCATGTTAAAAAGTTTCGCTCCTCCTTTTGATACTGCAGCAAAGCCCTCGCCTAGCCTAGAGACACCGAGAGAAACCTGTTTGGTCCAACTATCACGTACCGCGGCTTCGAAATTCAAACGCACTGTTAGCGATCCACCCGAGTTCACTACAGCAACGTGATACCACGTGTCGGCGATCAGGCACTCCTGATTGATCACCGGGTTGGAATTGATATCATCTTCGCCAACATGAACTTGAAGCAGCGTTTTTCTGCCGGCAAACCCTGCGCCGCGAGTTTCTCTGTACGCAGTGGCGGGACAAGAGCCGGCTTTCCGCAGGTACACTCCAGTAATGTCGTCCCCGGATTAGAGGACCTCTCCGTATTTCAACACCCTTCAGCTGCAAGCATCCATGTTGAAAAGCATCAGATAGACAATAGTACCCTAGCATACTAACTTTTCAAATTAATAATATGCAAGGAAGGATGGATTATCATGATGAGCCTTAACCGAAGATCGCGAGTTTATTATGCGACTCACCAGCTGCGACGTGCTCTGGAATGTAGATCCAAGCCTCCAACGTCCACTCGCCGTCTGGCGATATTAGAACTCGCTGAAATTCAATTTGAAGTTGAAACATCGATAAATATGGCTTCTCTAGTGACAAATGATCTTAATCTTTTGACTTGATGAAACATCAATAAATGACTTAGATATTTTTTACTCGATTTAAACTGAAATAAGCAAGTAACTACTTGGAATAACCGCGAAGATACTGAAGGAGGAATATCCGTAAGCTGCCTCTGCTTATTTAGTCCCTAAGTTGGGTATTTGTTTCTAGTTTTCGAATATTCTATTCCGCTGGCGAGCGAGATGAAATTCATCTAAAATGAATAAGTTGATGTGCTCAGTCATCTCCTTTAAAAAAGATTAAGATGTTGCATATTTTACTCAATATTAAGTATCAATATGTTATTTTAGTAGCTACGCTTTTTCTTAAGTATAGTAGTCCTGGTAACGCAGGCGACACCGTGAGACCGTCGCGAAATTCAGCCGCGAAAGTAACAGCAAGCGCGCCCTCCTGAACCTTCTGCTGCTTACTCAGAAGCTCGCCACCAACAGGCGAGGATAACATCTGGACCACGTCGATGACCTCTTTTGGGTCCGAGGCCATTTGCGGGTCCTGGTTTTTCACAATGCCGACGAGATCCCTCCCCGCAACAGATGCAGGCGTTTTATACACGGCGTTAAAAATCTGCCTTCCCGCCGCGAACTCTTCGTCATCTCCCAGCGTTCCACTACCACACAGCTCGCCAGCCGTTCGCTCTCGCTCCGAGACGTGACATTTCGCCAAACCACAAAAGCTGTCCGGAACCCCCGTGCTTTTGCCCTCTAGGCGAAAGTTGTTCCCGCACATGCAACGCTGCCCCCGCTGCATGGCGTAGTACGTTGACCCGTAGGTATTCAAACATGTCCATGCGCACGTTTGCAAGCTCATGCCTAGGCTCTTTCCAAAGTCCATGACGTGCGGAGCTCGACTGACATCGGCGAAGCAGCCTAAGTAGAGATGCTCCGGGAGCCGGTACACGGAATTATGATACCCTCCACCACACTTATAACCTTCCGCGACGTCTTGCGGATCGACAGGGCACTCTTTATAGCAACTATTGGCCGTGCCTTCTCCATAAGTCTTGTACCCACCTCCTGGCTCAGTGCCGTCGTGACCGCAAAAGCACTGACCCCCCCACTGAATTCCGAAAAAGTCATACCGGAGCTTCCCGCTGTCCTGGCTCGGCAATGTGGACGCACACTTGACTGCGCAGCCCAGGATGCTTAACCATCCGACCTCGACCATGGCACGGGGGTCTGCCTCGTCCTTCCAGCAGCCAACATACTCGAACTGCGCCCGACGCGGCTCCGCGAATTCGCTTTGGTTTTAGAGCTTGCCCAAATTCATCTTGAGACTTATCTGTGGCGTATTTTTTCCCCCTGGGAAGGGGCCCAGAGATGCCTCTCAAAATCAATTAAGACCAGCCTTAATGAGTGCTGGGTGGCGGCACAAGCGGCGGAGGGATCTCGCTGTGGATCGCATGCGGAGAAAGCGTAATGCGATCTCCGTAACAGGGAACAAAAGGCAACGCACGACGTTCGCAATTATATTTCGTTTCGATCCAAAAAGGGTGACACTTCTTAGAGAAGCTTAGTTCTCTAGAACAAAGGGTTTACATTTAAACTTTGTCTTTGCTGCTCCTACATCGTCTACCTTCGATAAGGGGAAATAAACAAGTAAGTCACGAGAGTAAAAGAAATACTGAAGGAAGGATAGCCTTAAGCTATCTCCTCTCTTGTTTCAGTCACTACCTCGGTCACTTCTAGTTTTCGAGGCTGGGTGAGCAGGCCCTCTCTGTTTTATAAAACCACTCCCTGGTCACTGAAATACTTTTCAGATTCAGCGAAAAAACAAAGGAGACACGAAAGATGAATTATCGAGAGCCTTAATATTGAGAACAAAAGCAGATTCCCGATCCCCGTACGAAAGTTCCGAATCGGTTCCACGGGCATGATAATTCACGAACGCAACCTCGGAGACGCACAGCTCTTGATAGTTATCATCCAAGGAGAGCTCAATTTCATCAGGAAATCCATTGCTGAAAGCGATAATCCCTACGGCATTCACCTTGTTCAGTTCCATCTTCAGAAACTCCTCCTCTTTCGTCGGATCGTAGTACTTTCCCGTTACCCGCAAAGTATTCTGGTCGCCGTTAGTGAGGAAACCCGCAACAGCAAACTCCGCGCACAGGACCACCTTTATTAGAGAATATCACTCGTGATATCTACTTCTATCCAATTACAGTGCTTGAGAAAGATTATCGGACTCATGGTAACTACACCTCCAGCACATGGAGCGCCGTTTCCTAAGTGATGGCGAGGTAGGCGTAGAACGCTTCGAAGTCTCAATTTCTAGATAGAGTGGAGCTGTATCAAGGATTCTTCGGTGTGAGGATCGTCAACATCGTCTCCTCATTATATCTTGTATGTAAGACTTAACTTCACGCTCGCCGTGCGCACCGAAATCGTTCGGGCTCTGTCGTAACAGCGGCTGTTCTTGGAATTAGAGGTATGGGGATCCTGTTGCATTGCAACAGATGCACTTGCTTAGCAATGCAAATGCAGCAAGTGTTAGTTTCTGTTTCCCGTTTGTTCTTATGCTTTTCGCGTCCCTTAGGAGAGCAGACGAGAGGCAAAACAAACGGTTGTAACAGGAACACCTCTACGTACTAGAAACCTACCCTTAAGGAGAGTTAGGTCCGAACCACAATCCGTCCCGACATCATCGGAGAGGAAAAATGGCACATTGTTGAAGCGTCGACCATCGTGCTGCATCTTGTCAAAGCAAACGGGCGCTTCTCCAGCTTCCAACTCCATCTTTACAGAAACGAGCTCCTGCAGCACCCGGAGCGGAACGGACTCGGGAAACTGAATCTGGTAATGAAAGAATTTTTTCCTCTCTTCCTGGCTCTCACCAGCTGCAAAGAGCCTCTTCGTTTCCACATGCTTACTGTCTCCATGTTTGAACGTGAGCTCGAAGTCCACGTATCCAGGGGTGGTAGCTTTGATGTTGTCACACAGTCGGAGGGCGAATACACCCACCCGACCGGGATAATGAAGGTCCTGCACACACGGTCTCGTAGAAAAGTCACCGCTTCCCCAACAGTTGGTATGCAGCCACATCTCCGATCTATACAGTAGGCCAGCAAGCACCGGACCCCCGGCATCAAGAGTGTAATCCTGTCCGTACAGTTTCGTTGCTCTTCTTGGCACATGGGCGGCGTCCTCAAAGGTCCCTCCTCCAGTCACAGCAGCAGCAGAAGTCCCGTTCCACGTGGTGTAGTCGTAACTGCCCAGGTCCTCATCCAGTTCCACTCTTGTGAGGCAGCGAGAGATGGGGCCATGAGCATGTATCGATAAGCCCTTGGGACGTCGAGTAAACGTATACGTCCATGTCATCATCGTTCTGTTAAACGGAGAAACCTCGACAACTTCGGTGAAGCGACCCTTGCCCGGCTCCTCGAATTCCGCGGTAACCTCAAGTGGTACAGCGTTCACGTAGTGTGGTTCTCCCTTATTGCAGTGTTTCAAAGAGAGCGTAACCCCTCTCGCCTCTTCAGCGATCCTTGAAAATTTGCGAGAAGCGCCCATAGAGCTTAGAGAAAGTAAGTATCTATAATATCACGTAGTAATGGCATCTCTACGTTCGCTGTCATGTTATCTATAATGTCATGGCATCTCGTCTCCTGTCATGGTACGTATTCGAATACCCAAATAGAATGAGGACAGTCAATATCGTAGCACCTTCACGCCAGTGTTATAACATCGGCTACTAACGAATCACCATGAAAAGAGAACAAGCAACCAAAGTGTTTTCTATAGCCAGGATATCTATACAGTATTAATATTACTATCCCTGTTGGTGTTGGTACGAGATGAGGGTCAGCATCTATTACTTGCTACCGAGTAGATGTTACTGGTAGGAGAATCAATGTGCCTCTTTTTTTTTGCTACCAAGATGCTACGCAAGATGGAACTGGATTACGGGAAGCCTTAAGCAAGGGAAGTTACTTTCGGCCGGTGCGCCAGACGCGCAATCCTTGGTTAGCCAGAAAGGAATACCGCTCAGAACGCGGGTGCCAAATGTCACTCTCGCCACACAAATCACGTCCGGATCTTTCACGTAGAGTTCCAGCCGTTCGTGTGCGCGTAGCAAGTAGCCCTCTGGATGCTTTCTTTAGATCTTTCCTAGAACAAGTAAAGTCGCATCTTATAATACATACATATATTCTTTAATTATATTTAGAAGTACAAGTTAGATAAACTACAAAGCCCATTGTCCTTGAAGTGAAGCTATATACAATAGAATAATCTTGATCCTCCTTATTCATACGTGTCTTCCCCTACGAGAAGACAAAGAATGCCTTTCTGAGCAACTATCACGAATCCTTTTTCTTTTGAGGACATAATTTGCATTGAGCAACAGCGACATCACTTTCTCTTTTCTATATGAGGATGAGTATCTTTACGCATCACTCCTCTTTTGTAAGGATAAACTATCTTCACCCAACATCCGTTCTCTGTTGAAAGGATAATTGCAACGATAGTAACTAAAAATAGAAGTAGCCCAGTCTTAACTCCTGGCGTCAGTCGGAAATTCATGTGCAAAGAATTCTCCGTCTTTTTAGAGTGTGCGCGAATCCATCCCGGTCTTCTCTTCATCCCCGTGGCCTCGTTTCCCTTGTATTCATCTACGGGAACAAGAGGATACACAAGAGATGCTGAGAGAGACAGATGGATACACGCTGTGGCCGTAATCTTCCTCTGCCCCGTACCCCCAAAAGTGCTTATGCTCCCGCTGCCGCGTCGCTGCGTCCCGAATATGCAGATTCCCACTGCCCTTGATGCCATATTTCTTAGAAGAGGAGGTTCAATTTATATTTGCATGATTTGTTTCTCCCTTTGATGTGGTCTGATTGTTCATTCATTCTGCTCAAGTCGAAAACAAAAAATGAGCATCTCTCCTCTCCCATAAAACGCCAGAAGGCTTCGCGTGGCGGTCCTTACTCGACTGCCTACGAACCTACATTTTTACATAGAAGAAGCTCTACCTTCTAGTTAGTCCCATAAACATCATTGCCACAATGCTCCTGAACAAGTACTAGTAGGGGTGCTAGTAGTAGATCTAAGATTTACGGTCGAAGTCTTAACATTCACAATACTGTTGCTCCAACTTCCCTGCTTTACGAGGTTCTCGTCGCACGTCTCTATAAGCAGTCGCGCAGTGTACGGAAGCTTCCGACATACGGGCGCGAAGGTTAGAGCTCATCATCGTCAATGCGAAGTCTCAAGTTGTCGCACATAATGTACTTAATCACCGTCAAGACGAGAAAACTCCTACGACGGTCAAACACTTGCCGAGAAAGTGCACAGCCTAGCGAGATGAAACAGAAACCAGTCACGACTGGAACTCTTTACCTAAATATATATGGCTCGGGGCCGGACGACGCCCCCCCCTGTGGTCTGGTCTGTGGCGGCGCTGATTTTTCGCGGATTCTAGTGGTGGAAGGCGTCAAAAATTGGCGCGGGCCTCCCCTCGGTCGCAAGAGCAGGCAAGCCGATGACCAAGGGCCCGGAGGGTACAGGCTGCACGGCTCCGAGGGTCCAGCCCCTCGCCTTTTGCCGCCTTGGGGACAGCCAAGCACCTGGAAAGAAGCGAAGGCGGCCCCTTGGGCCCCTCTTGAGGCCTTCCACCTGCGTCGGAGGCCTCTAGGGGACGGCCAAGCACCTGGAAAGAGGCGGAGGCGGTCCCTTGGGCCCCTCTTGAGGCCTGTAGGCAACAGCCAGGCAGCTGGAAGAGAGCGAAGGAGGGAGGTCACTTGGCCCCCTTTTGAGGCCTTCCACCCCCAACAGACGCCTTAAAAAGGGGTCCAGGGCGTACGGTACCCCCCCCGCTCGGGGGGGTACCGTCGCCCCGCGCCCTGGAACATATTTATATAAATTATACTTAAAACCTTGCTTCAGAAAATTAATCAATTTCTTCTATTCGAAAAACTAAAATAAGCGAGTAACTACTGAAAAAAAGCGAGATACTGAACAAGGAAGAGTAGCCCTGTCAAAGCTACCTCCCTTATTTCAGTCACTAACTCGGTTATTTTCAGTTTTCGAATACTTAACCGTTAGTGAGATCAAGGAGAAAAAGAGCATCACTTTTGCCATCGAACAGGTCTCGGGTGGCCTTACATGTACTACTACTGCGGACACTAAACGAATCAAAGAAAATTTTTCATGCAAGATCAATAAGATGCTTCTTCTGAGAACGTTCTTGAATTGCGGAAATAAGGACTGGCTAAGCTTTGCGAAGCTAAGGACTGGATAAGCTTGAGAAAAGTGCCAGAGCTTATAGGCGTTAGCATCTAAATATTAGAGAACTTGACTGCAACTTACAGTCTTTGATGGTTCGGTGAAGACGGCAAAACCGGTCGAATCAACTTAAGTATTAAGGAAACATCAAGCCTTAACATTTCACTGGACACGCAGGTTCCGTCTTCGCGAGGATCGCCCAGTACGTTCTTGATCTGAGTTAGAGGTCTTTAGTTAATCACTATCCGTGATGGAGTTGTCATTCCTTGAGCCTTCTCCCCCCTGAGTTGTAGGGTTCCCCTCTTTTAAATCACAATGCTGGGAAGGACGTCAGCACTCGGGATACCTCAAATCACACCTCAAAACACTAGGTAGTGTTCCTGACTGTGGCTCGACGTCTTAATTGATGGGGTCTTGGACCACTGCGAAAACAGGCCCTCGTTTCGTATTGCCTGCTACTACTTTGCGGAAAGTTATATAGGGAGCAACCATTTGGAATGCGTCCCCAGCCTTCCAGGCAAGTTTGATCGGCCGTTGCATCAGGTTCCAAGTGCAGGACATGCATAAAGAGACCAGCGCTATTGGGCCTCAAGGCAGTTCCGAGAAGATTCGCAAAGTGTTTCCCCAAGTCGATGCACTCGGCTTCCGTCACACCCAGATACGTGGTCCCATCTTCCGGGGACACCTCGTCGCTAGCGAATCCCGGCGGGCAGAGCACAGCGCCGCCTCGGGCGCGCCGCACAAACTGCAAAGGATCTTTGTTGGAACAAATTTTCCAATTTTTGCTTGAAATGCAGCTTTCACGGGCTACTCTGGGATCCAAACTGGTTCCCATGATACCGCTGTCGTACTCGGCGCGCGTCTCCGGTAGGCCCTTCAGCGTCGATCCCCCGCTTGGATTGGGAATCTTCCAAAAGTAATCTTGGCTGCCGGTCCGGTACTTGTGTTCCCAGTACCAATCACCATCATACCACCACTCTCTCGCAGCACAGCCGTTCGGAAGGCCGTCCCAAACGTTCCGCGTACAGGTCATCGTGTTTTCCACGTCCGAAAACGGAACGTACTCATTCTGGAGGTACAATGTTCCAGCGTCGTTTCTCCTGATGCCGTGAATTGTGTTGCCCCCACTTGTCGTATAAAATGGGGCAAGAGTTTCGATCGCGTAACCACACTTCTCGCTCAACATAATGCGCCCCCTTGCGCAGAGAACGACCTCCGTAAGCTCCGCGTGAAATGGGAACAGTGTCTTAGACCTCTCCCCAATTCATCCCTGTGGAAATCCCTTAAGCATACGTGTCAGCATCTCCCTGGTATTGGGAGGTATATGCTTGAGGGATCCTTATAGAGATGGATTAGGGGAAGTCATAATTGTCGTTGTGGGTGTGGGTGTAGTCGCGCTCGCGGGTGGACCGTCAGTGGTCGTGGTCGGAGCAGGAGTTGTTGTTGTCGGAGCAGGAGTTGTTGATGTCGTGGTCGGAAGAATGTAGGGAGGAACTCGGTACACGCTCATTCTGTCCATGCCCCCACACTTGTACGAAAGATGCTCGAGTGACGTAATCGTACACGCAGTCTCGCAGTCGTCATAGTACACACCAAACTTTTGATACGTGTCTGACCCGTCATCCCCCGTGCCGGCGTGCCCACACAAGCAAATCGAGCCTTGCCTGAAGGCGAAGAAAGCATAGTTGCCCTCAAAACAGCGCAGGGAGCACGAACGAAATGAGTCCTGCGCTGCCGAGGACAAGGTGTACGCGTAGGGCACCACACCGAACTCCGGATTTGGTGGATCGTCCATGAACGGGTCGTTCTGTTGCCACCCCCAGCACCCCATGTACTCGTACTCTGGCCAACGCTGATCATATTGGAGCCGATGCAACTTTCCCTCGACTTGACTCGCTAGCCCATCGAGATACGGTTCCTGTCCACCTCCGTTGGTCGCCGAAGGCGCGTTGGCTAACAGCCGCTGAAGGTAGTGCTCGTAGACAGGACGCGGCGGCCGCGCTTGCCAACGAGAGACCGGCAAAAGACACGGCAATCCGCTCACAATCCCAGCGTGACCGACGCTGTTCGTGACATCAAATCGCACGCCCGGGAGAAACTCCTTCAAGAGGCAGTCGTGAACTGCGAGAGGACACGCATCACCATCTTGGCACCAGAGCGCCCCTTCACCGTGTACACTCGCCCCGCCCGCTCCTTGGTCTGCCGGTGGGAGGAGATCCATCTCTGGCTCAAGGAAATCCTGCTCCAGATAATTCCCTGGTTCTTCAAACGCGTAGACGTAACTTTGACACCCGCCCGTGAAGCCGCAGAGTGCTGCGCAATGACTCGCGGAAGAAACGTCGCGGATGCGGCGCAGCGTTCTACTCGTAGGCGCTCCACTGGCGCCAATAATCACACGGGGAAACTCCGGCACCGCGCAGGCTTTGGTCACCGGGCTCGATGTGACGAAGCTGCAGACGGCGCGGTGCGGGTAGCTGTAGGACGTTGGGTCCAGCGTTTCGACGACTACTCCATCGTCATCGACCATGGAGGTCACTTCGCCAGAAACGACCATGGATGTGACCATTTTCGCGAGACGAGTGCGCTCATTAGAAGACCTAATTAATACTGTAAGTCCCAATTCATCTTCTTGATTAAAGTCAGCATCCTTCGCAAGTTATTTCTACCTCTCTCTAGAATAGACCAAGGAATGCTCACGGATGCTTCTTACGAACGACTCCAAAGTGAATTTATTGTACAGGCAGCCTTAAAGTCACGTCCATTCTCATCCATGCCGTTCGCCGGCATCCCTCCTTTGCGGAAATGCATTGCGGACACCTTGTACGTGTCCCTCCCCTGAGCATCAGGCTGGAAGCGCACTGAGCATCCGAAGGGCACCTCCATATACCGGCCCCACGTATTCGCTTTCTTTCCCTTCCCGCAATATGGCGAGTTTCCGAGTTCAAAAGCATTGCCAACTCGGGATAAGCCAAGGCTCTCCTCTACAATCTGCTTGCACAAATCAAAGCTCTCTATGGGAACGCCACCGCGATCACACTCCGAACCCCCAGCAATGTAAAAGTCTCCGACTTCCGACGAGGACTTGCGCCAGATTCCGTTGTCGCCAGCGTGGCCAGGAACGGCCGCGTCACGCGCGAGTCGCAATCCCAAATGAGCGTCTGCGTGGATGAGCCGCGCTGCTTCATAGAAGTGTCTGTGTGCATCATTCCAATGAAGCTCTGGGACCGCTCCGCAAACGACACCTTTTTAGACCCTACAACGGATATTCACCTTCTTGAATTACATCTTTGCGCACTCTTTTCCGCTTGAAAACACGGCAAAGATGCCACCTCTCAAGATGAATCAATAGGAGAAGTAAACCGTAATCATCGTCGCTCCCTGGGGGCGGAACGTAAGCACCTGGTGAGTTGGCTGGAGCCTTGCCCACCGTCGCCGGCGGACCGGACATTTCATGGTGGTATCTACGCTCATGTGCTGCTTTGCTGCTGCTGCTTACCAGGATGTCGTGGTGCAATACACACTTATGCGATGAGAAGCGGTACTCGTAGCCGAAGCAGAGTGCTGGCTGAGTCTCGTAACTACGCAAGACATACGTCGTGCACAACTCTGCACAGCCTCTCTCACTGTCGACGGCATCGCTAAGCTGTGTCGTCATTACAGTTCCGTCGATTGCTTCACATGGAACACCCAGACGCCGTTCGTAGAAAGCGCTGAAGCTGTCCGCCCTCACCTCACCTGTAACTGTAGCTGATCCTCCTGTGCCTCCCGAAGTGAGCCCTCTTTCCGTGTGCAATTGTCTCGCTGTTCCTGGGTCCGTGAGAGGCAACTCGAGGTCGAGCCATTGCTCCAATGCTGGCCATATCCCCTCTGTGACGAGGCTGCCGGCAGTATGCCCCCCAGCGTGATAAAAATTGGCCGGGGCTCCACCAGCCAGCACTCCGGCCCCTTCGCATAGTTGATTCAGTACCAGGTTGTTGTCTAAGTACATCCGAATACCTGTGGTTTCATTCCTCCGGAGGGCTTTCCAAAACGAGTAGCCAAGGGTCGTGATGGATCTAACACTCCCCAGGTCCCTATAGCCACCGTTGTCGTTGAGGTTCACGTCTATAGTTTTACACTTCAGGTGCCTGAAGCCCTCGTCTGCGTATGAGCGAGGAAACATCCGCTCGATGCTGCCAGTATCTCTCCTGAAGGTGGTTTTTCTCAAATACTCTGGAACATTCAACCGCCAACGGCGATACCCTCCTCCCGCTGATCCCAGTAGCGACGCTGGTTCGAAAGTAAGCGCCACACTTGTTGCGCCGCTGTTTGCAGTGAGCGTGACGTCTGCTTCAGTGCAGACACCAACGAAGGGAACGCAAAAGGATACATGCATACCGCTCAAAGTCACGTTTCGAATGAACAAGACCTCCTCGCAGAAGTGGTTATCGGCCATGACGAGGCAGGCGCGAAGACACAGTTGCTCCTCGAAGAATGCAGCAGGCGCTTCAAATGCATAGCTTTCAGCCTCGGGTACCCACTGCCAGACCACATCTCGGTCAACCGCCCACTGCTGGGAGGCCACTGCAACGCCAGTGTGGTCGCTTATTCCACGCTGCTTCCCGAGTCCCGCATGCGTGCATACAAAGGAGTCGCCGTCAGCCGTCACCTCTGCAGTAAGTCGCCCAATCAGCGACACCGCTCCACTGTCTGAAGAAACAGACTCGTAAGCCGTTGGAGCGACACCCTGAAAGACGCCTGCCATTGACAACACACTCTTCTCGTGGTGCCCTAAGGCTTCGCTTCGAGCGTTGAGCCCGCAACAATTGAGCACATCGCATTCTCGGCCATGCGAAGGCAGAAGTGAAAAACTTTCACTCTGCACGCTGTGGCACGGAGCGCTTGGGTTGAAGAAACCACCAAAAAGTTCGCACTGCAGACTTATCTCCGCAGCTGCGGTCTCGTTCATGAACGCGGTTCCACAGGATGTATCTTCGACACAGCAATGCTGCACGTCGCAGGGAAACTTGGAATCTTGGCTGTCCCCACAATATTGATCCGGATTCTCGGTGCGTCGCTTTCCCGCGGGGCACATGAAGTAATAATCCATCCCAGTAACGCAGCGCTCCCGCTCTGCGCAGCACCACCTGACGCTGAAATGGCCGTCCGCATCTGGTCCCTGCGAAGGCAGAAAATCAAAGCCCTCCTGCGGACACGTTAGTCCCCGTCGATCGTGCGCTTCGCCACATGTCATGATAGGCGGCTCTACTACTTCCGTCGCGTTTAACGGACAGCAAGCGTCCATCGAGCAATAGTGATTGTGGGAACAAAGGGCATTCTCGTCAAATGGCAGGCGCACCAGAGCTCGCGAAGAGTTCGAGAGAGCCGAGTTAGGACCGCCATGCACGCTCTCTTCTGCACACTGCTCCCGAATTTTCTCTGCCCACGAACCGCGTCCACATGTCCGTGGAGACTCCCGACAACATGTTTCCAGTGTGCAGGATTCTTGCGACGCGCCGTTACAAAGCCAGCCAGGAACGAATTCTCGACGCTTTTCACGTATGCAAAAGTTCCGCAGTCCCGAGTCTGCGTGTGCACACTTGCGCCTCGCCGTGCAGCAATTATGCACCGCGACCCGCTTTCCTCCGAGAAATGACTCACTCGGAGAAAGTCCGCTGCTCTGAGTGAGGACGAGCGTCTTCCCTGGATGAAAGACCCCCTCCCAACGCTCCTCGCATTCCCGTTGCATAGGTCCAGCAGACTCGAGGTCACCGTCTTTGCTAAATTGCGCTAGTCCGGCATGCGGGGAGTATTGCAACTTTCCGCTTAGAAAGTCGGCCACTGTGTCTGCTTGACCACATGTGAGGGGGACGCATGTCTGCGCCGATTCGCTGAAAATCCACTCCGCGCCGGGCTGCCCACCCAGAGGTTGACGGTCCGGACAAACACACTCGGCATAAGCGGCAGCGAGAAGGCCACGCCTGCGTGCCCCGCCTATAGTTCTAAAACCGCGTCGCACGCGGCAAACGCGCCCAGTCCTCGCACAGTCTGGAGCGTCCGTTGCTTCGCACGGCGAGAGGCACGTCGGCAGACTGCGAGATCCTCGCCTAAATCCAAGCACGAAGCCAGGCTCTTCGCAGGCACAATTGTACGAGGAATGCACACTGATTTCGGATAACATGTCAGAGCTTGTTCGTTGCCTGGTCGTGTAGTTGTCGCTGCCCTGCATATGAGGCGTCACACCAACAAGCTGTCGTCGTGGACCTGGGCTCTTGCTCATTTTTCCGAAAATGGAGTCCAGCGCGTCTGCATCGTCTCGCACGCGACAACGGTTCCCATGGTAGCGCACACCAGTTTCGGAGTCGAATTCCCCGCATGGGAAATCAGCGCAAGGGAATAGGTACATTTTGCTTAGGTGCTCGTGGCGCTCCGCCGACTGACCAGCGGAGGCCGCCGCACGCACTGCCAGGTAGGTTCTCCGGCCCATCATGATCCAGAGAGCCGCATCAGGCGCGAACACGAGATTGGCAGGACGCGTCACAGCGAGCCCTTCTCCGTGCGCACCGCGAACTGTGGAGCCCATTACAACTTCGGAGAGCAGCTCCGCACGGCAGCAACCACCCACAGTCTCCGAGACAGCACAGTCGCGCAGTGTCCCAAAATTCAGTGAACACATGAGCGACACTTGTGGTTTGCTCTTCGATTCAACACCCGGAGTGGACCCCAGAGACGTGTCTGCCCACTTCGCAGTACTTCCGAAGCCAACGTCGGCGCAGGCCGCGTCGAGGCGTGCTTCGCTGTGGTCCCGCCGAAAGGACGCACACGGAAGCGGCCGCGTGCCGATGAGCGCGCAGCAGCCCCCACCCTCCCCATTAGGCCGCCCAGCGATATCCCCGCGGCCCCACGGCTGTGTCCAAGAGGGCCGTGCGCAGCTCATCGCATCAAATGGTGCAAACCCGCAGAACGCGTCAGGGTCCCACACGTAAAGCCTGTCTCGATGAGCCCGATCTTTGCCGCCAGCGCCGCGCGCAGAGTGCGCATTGGCACAAAGGTTGTCAACAAGAGAGTTCCGGTCCACATTAACCACCTTGACATGTGGAGCATGTCCATCGTACATGATCAGGCCTGCTGCCTGCGCGAGCTTGGCACTCTCGTTCTTCGGGAGCGAAGCGTAAAGCGCCGGCGTGTCGCCACGCAGCTGAGCTATGCCACCCCACAATCCGTCTTCCGTGCCATCAGAACTTTCACCTGACGTGCTGTTCAGGGCATAGGCTTCCAGCGGATCAATATCACCACACTTCCTGCGACCCGCTACCGATGGCCTCAACAATGTGCGCGCGTTGCTATTCACCATTTTGCAGTCGCCCACATTAGCAAGCACTTCCGAGAAGTCTTTTATGGTACCCAGCTCAGGAGTCTGCATCAACAATTTGCAAGGCGCGGGTACAAAGTTTCTGCGAATCGACCATGGCACTGCGTGAAGGCCCTCTACAAAAATGCCGTAGCAGTTATTGCGTGCATCACAGGCGGCTTCGCATTCCGGTAACAGCACATACTCCCCATACAAGAGAAGCTCCGCGCTACCCTCGTCGCCGTGTGCGATCGAGCCCTCACGAAATAGTAGCTGCGTATCCGCAAGACTCGGGCACCCATCAAATAGATGCAAGTACCGCGATTGTCTCTGTACCTCGACCATTTCTTGCAGCTTATGCGGAGCCAGAAACTTCGCCTTTATGTAATTCCGCCCATCCTCTTCGCCGCAGCCACCTACAGGGCTTTGCCGTAGAGTTTCTAAAATGTCGAGCTCTGGCTGCTCCGCATTTTGTATTTTGATAGAATCACCAGGGCTGTCACCCAGATCATCCAGCAAGTAGTTGTAGCAAGCTCCGCGCCAACTGGCCGCGTCAGGACCGTCTCCGGCATGCCCTTGTGCGTGGTACATATAGCAGTCTGGCGTTTCTGCGCACAGCTCTTCGCATTCGGTCGGTGACAATGCAGTGGCCAAGGTGTGCGCAGCCTTTTCCCGCCAGCCCGGGGGGCTGTTTGAGAATTGAGACCTTGGACAGCCAAAAAAGGCATACACGAAATCGAGCGCCGCTCCTCGCGGCGGCAGGTCGAAAGAAAGAGGCTCCACCTTCACCACTAAGTGGTTTACGTTTCTCACTGAGGCATAAGCAAGATCACTCGACTCTGATTCCGTGCTCGCTGACGCATCTTGCACTTGCTCCAAGAGTCCGTGGTACTCGTCGTGAACAGGCGAGACCTGTACAGACGACGCATCAGCCGCAAGGCCGTACTCGACGTCCAGCGAAACGCATTTGGAAAACCTCCCCGAAACACCCCGCTGGCACACGCTCCCCGGGTGGGCGCAACACTGTGATACAGTGCAGTCGTCCCCAATCGCTGCCGCACAATCCTGCACGAGAGCGCCTGAACTTTCACGAGACATCCACGAGTTGTTTTGCGTTCCCGCGAGCGCACAGCAGCCACCTGAATCGTTCCAGTCGTAGCCCACCACCGCCGCACAATCTTGCAGGGTATGCCTTCCGAGAGAGCAAAACGCATCATGCTTCCACACATAAAAAGGCCTCCCCGCCTCGCGCTCCGCCGGAACTCCCCCGTTGATACGTCCGCGAAGACCAAAAAGTGCATCACCCTCAGAGTCCTCAGTTGACGGCAAAGGCTTTTGGGCACCTGAGTCGGAATCCAAGTTATTCCAATGCGGCGGCGCATAGCGCCCGCACAGGTCCTGCACCGAACGGAGTGCATCTAGCGGGCTGCCGCTATCCTTCCTTTGTTTGAAAAGCGAACTGGAGTCAGCAGAGCTGAGTGAATTACCTTCAAATGTCATGTGCGCCCCGCGCGCTTGCTCCTGCCAAATTTCGCCACAATTTCTCGCACCCACCTTCGAGGGCTTGAACATGACTCGCAAGTTTTCTTCATCAGATTGAGGGCACCCATTTACCGCGGAGCCCCTTATTTGCGAATCGCCAACGCGAGACGTTGTGTAATGCGTGCAAAGCGTAGCAAGACTGTCTCCATCCGTGTCACTGCTTTCCCACCGAGTGGTTATGGCAAAACACGAGGGCCGCTGGCTGCACTCCTGCTCGCACTGCGCTTGCGTCCTTGTGCCAGCTAAGTGGGCCCAACACGATGTAGCTCCATTTGCACAGCCGTTGTAGACTCTGAGACACCCAGACATTGCATACAGATATCGCGGAGCGACTGATCGAAGCGTTTCCGGAGTCCCAAGTATTGAAGCCGCCGCAAGCCCAACGCCCAAATACTCGCGAACTGCAACCGTGCGGCTTCTCAGCCCAGACGAGTGCCGCTCTCCTCTCCCTTCGTGTCGATCACTGTTATAGTATGGAGATGAAGTCAGATCAGGACGGTTCAACACTGCAAGGACGAATGACTCTGTACGGCGGGCTTTGCCCGGCGGCCCTGCCAGATACGACGGCGTAAGGCGCAAACAGATTTTTTTGTTGTTCCCTGAATTGAGCACGCACGCAGTCCCGAGCCCGCTGCAGCAATTAGAGATCGAGCAGTCGTCGCCGACCTTGAAAGCGCATTGACGCGCCTGCGTTTGCTTTCGGAAGCACTGATATTGATCCCTCGTCTTGAGCGAGTGCCCACCTGCACTCTCTAGCGAATGGCCTTGGTCACTGAGATAAAGCTCGTATGTGCCAGTCGCCCCGTGACGTAATAGAAACCCAAAACAGTCCGGGCGCGCAACGCAGAGTCGCTCCGCCTCCAAACAGCCATCCGCTGCGAAATGCACTGCAGATGTGATCGTGCATTTCCGGCTTCTAGTTCTCCCAAAGGAGTTTTTCTCAACGCCGTCGGGCGCCACAATCTCGGATTCGCCGACTCCTAGGTACGCGAAGTGAAGGCCGACCTCGCCCCGCTCCCAGGTACTCGGAGGATTTCCTCCTACATTGGTCGGGACGTCGCTCTCCGCGAGTCTCTTGAACACCCTCAATTTTCCTGGGCTTGTCGTACCGTCGTGATGCCACACATCATCCGCTATGCCCTCCAGGTAAGCCCTGCCGAAACCAAGGTACTGCATATTCGCTGGGCGCGCCTCAGAGAGCGGAGAAAATATCATAGTCCTTCCTTCGTACAGGAAAAAGATTTTTTTCTTCTCGGATGTCATGAGACCACTGCAGTCAGCCTCTCCCAAACACAGTCGTGTAGCTGCTTCGGTTCTCTCCGCGAACGCAAGATGCTGCTCCTCTGTCCATGCGACGAGGCCGTGCAAGTAATCGTGTGGCATCACAGCCACTCCACTGCTCACATCCTTGCACATGCCCGCGCCGACGTACTGCATGAAAACGCTACCCGGGTCCGTGGCGCGTCCATTGGATTCCGGGAAAGGGACATAAGTTTCTCCCCTGTACGCATCGGTTGCAGTAACCTGTGGCATCTGCTCTACGCGGGTCTGAAGGCTCGACACATCGAAGGCGCTACCAGATCCTGCGCCCACAACCGGTAACTTCGCAAGTGCAAGCCCTTTACCCCAAATCGTGTTCTCCGAATTTTCTTGCGGTTCCAGGAAACCAGAGTCCTCCGTAGTATTGAGAGATTGACGTCGTGCCCTTAGCGTCCGGTTCCAGGACACCTGGTTGCCATACATTCGCACCCGATCGAGGAGATTCTCACGTGCGTCCATACCATAGGACCCCAGGGAGAGCAGAGGCACGCGCTCGATGGACCCGTCGCCACTTTCGAGGGGCGCCAAAATATAGAGCCACCCGTTGTGAACCTCGAGTCGCATCCTCCGACCAGTGTCCCAAGATGGTGGCTTCCAGACAACTACGGGCTTAGGCGGTAAATCGGTTCCCCCGCCTGCTGCTAATGTGCGTGCGTGCCTTTCCAACTGAGCGCCACAGGCAGCTGCGTCGACGTCGCACTGAGACTGAGGCGCGCCGATCTTTCGCAATTTTCTCAATGCGTAGTACCCCCCTGCTGCCGGACGAGCCGCCGCCTTGTGCTCTTCCTTGAAGACCCGAGATGTTTCGTACTCGCGCACCTCTTGTGTATTCGCAAATAGTGCCAAAATGCGGCGCCCTTCATCGAGCAATACGAAGTCTACTGGAACGTCGCGCTCTGTCCCAGCGTACTGGTCTTCGAAAAAGACAGAAGAAGCAGTGTGGGGCCCGTCGTAATACGTCGAGTTGCTGCTGCCGCTACTCTCTCTTATGAAGAAGCTGGCCGTGGAGCTGCTGCTCACGTAGGCAGCAAAAAAACCAGGCGCATACGCTATACCGCCATAGTCGTTAGTCACCACACGAAACACGATGCCGTGGAGCATTTTGGTGGCCATCGTTGACCAGAGCTTTTCCAGGTCCCAACGACGCATACGACCTGAAGTGTAAAGTGCGTAGAGAGCTCCCAAGCTCTGCTGCTTTGAGAGATCTCCCCGCAGCTCTATGACTGATGGATCACTTCCCGATGTTGACACGTTGCTGCCGACAAACCCGTGGTCGTGGGCACGCTGTTGCAACATGCTGAACTCCTCATCACGACAAGCGCCGGGAGACGAGAGGCGCAACTGCGATATAATGTTTGCGCTTGTAATACCCCAGTAGCTTTCTTTCAGAGAGGCATCCCAATGGTCAATTTCTGACGAGAAGCCGTTCCCTGTAGTCACGTCCACCGCGTATTCCGGAGGCGGCACCAATTCCATCACAAATTGTAGAGACTTCCCCTCGTTTTCCGTTTCTTCGGCGTCGAAGCCTGGCACATCCACCGCGCTGTAGTCTTCCCTTAAAACCACTTTCACCGTCTGGTGATCCGCGACCAGTAGTACCTTCCTCGGAAACGTTCTCTCTAGTTCTCCCAAGACCATGTCCACTAAGCCCAAAGCTGCAGAAGAGTGTATGTCCACCTCCTTAGCAGTACTGAGCACGCTTCCAGAAAAGTCTCTCGCATTTCCATCGGCGAGATCAGCGTGGAGACCCACACTCCAGTCTTTGAAATTTCTTCGCAGGTCCTCTGCCACGTGGAAAAGAATGGACAAACGCAGGCGATCCGGGATGTCCGCTGCCGTCATTGCCGCGGGACGGCTGGCGAATTGCCGAACCAGATCATCGCCCGATTTGGCCTGCCCCACGAAATCCAGCCCGTCAATTAACACGACTCGCCTGGATTGGTTGTACGCGGCGAACTGTGTACCTGGCTCCGCAAGCAGCTTTTGTTTTTCGAGCAAGGGCGGCATCTGTGTGTACCCACCTCGCGCTCCGTCCCATACTGTGGAACCCCACAGCGCCTTGTCGTCGGCACCGGACCAGCGATAGCGCGTCAGCTGCGCCAAGTCTTCAACTGCGCCCGCCGAATCCGACGCCCAGTTCTTGCTCATGCGCAGAGCCCAAACCTCCGGAGCAAACGTGGTCGTGGCGTTGCCTGCACTCGTCCACGAGTTCTCGAGAGCCAAACCCATACCTGTCTCATCCAGGTGCCATGAAGCGACGGACATTGGCGAAAGCACTCTCTGGCAAAACTTTTGAATCCGCTGCGAGTCAAAGCGTCGCCTTGTCTCTCTCCGTCGTGTGCTTGCCTCAGTGTCGTTGACGTCGCCATCATCGGCAACGCCGTGCTCACTGTGGTGCGCGACATCGTGATGGGCGAGACTCCGGCGAGAGCGGTACGCACCATACCCTTGCTCAGCAGGAGCAGGTACGGGGGAAGGCGCGTAATTTGTATAACCTACCGCCACGCCCAGCGCCGGACTAGGAAAGGGAGCTGGCCCGGCACGAAAACCAGGACTGGCTTGACGAGGTGCGCGTCCACTAATGGCGTCACCGACTTGATATTGGACGTAGCCTTGGTTTGCATCGCAAATGCAGTTGTACAAAGCAGCCAGTGGCCATTTGTCCTCGCTTCCTTCAATTGCGAAAACTTCTCCTAGAGGACGCCGGGCATCCACGTTGATGTACCCATCATCGACCGGTGGCACCTCATCTGCGTCCTCGCTTTTGTGCATCCATGCAGCTGGCGCTGTTGGCACGCACGCACCACCTGCGCCGCAGGGATTCTTTGCGCACGGTCTGAAAACGCATGTTACCCGGTGGTTCACAACCGCCCGATAAAAGCCTCGCGATTCGTCGCAGAGGCACGTGTAACCCCAGCGCGCTTCCGCCAAACTAGCTGACTCCCAAGCCTCCACCTCTGCCGGAAGCACTCCTGGTGGACGTCCATCACGGCTCTCGTTGACAGCGTGAATGAGGTCGCGCGCGTCCATGGGTACTGGCATGCCTTCCCCTTCAAATCCGCGATCCGTAAAGTTTTCTCCAGCAGCAGAATATTGAGCCTGATGCCGTCCACGACGAAGGCGCGCGCAGCGGTTGGTTCTCCTTCCTGCAGTTGTGATGTGATCAAACTCCCCGCACGGAAGATCTAAACACGGATCAGCTGCGAAAAACGACTTCACCGAAGCCATCGGCTCGGTTAAGCTTGGCGTACGCCGTTGCGTGACGGCGTAAAAACCACCACGCCGATCCACAAGCAGCTTGCGCGAGTGCTGCACTTTTGCACTCTCTGGAAAGTCCGACTCGTAGTAAATGACCTTGGCTGCACCATCGGACGAACGACGCACAGCCACTGTGTCAAGCAAAACGCGCACGCCTCCGTCATTTTCGTCGCACGCAAAAATGCGCTCCACAGTAAAAAAGGCGCCATTGTGGCACGTCATTCCAACTAGCTCCCGTCCTTCGACACGGTGATCTCCTAGCAAATTCTCCAGGCTTTTGCTGTGAGAACCAGTGTTGTAGCTGTAGTCTGTCGCTGCTGCGCCGTCAGCGAGAGCGTAGCCCGTGCGGTTCCCGCCATTCAACGAAAACCGGCGTAGGGGAATGCGCAGGGTCTGCTCCTCTCGGGAACTCAGCTCCCAGTCCTCTTTTAGAAAGTCCGGACTCACTGTTGCACCTTGCTCAGTCCCGTGGAGGGAGAAACCAATAGAGAACCACGGCAACTTTGCTTTCTCTCCTCCATGGTTATTCGAAGCGTTCTCGGCTGCAAGGAGGTCCGCCTCACTTTCGCCCTCTGTAATAACAATGCCCATTTCAGTTACACAGAAATGCGGTAGCAGCTTTTTCGCAACGCTCGTGTGACGAAGGTCAGCCGGAGCTTGTCCCATCTCATGACTCTCGTCCATCCAACCTCCTGCGTCTCCCGTCGTGTTCCACATACCCGGCATTGAATCATGTGTCATCTCTTCTCGCAACACTGCTACTGGCTCCAACCACTGCACATTCCCACCGGAGGGTAGGGCAATGCGACCCATCCGTCCTTCTGCGGGGCAGTGAAAGTACAAATACTTGCCGCGCGGGTCCACTTCGAGCCTCCGTGGCGGAAGCGAGCAGGTGAAAGGCTCCGCGGCGTCCGCAGCGGAAACGTCCAGAGTAATCGGCAGCGCCGGCTCATGCGTTGCCGGCGCTTCACTCGAACGTCCTCGACGCCTTAGATTCTTTCTCGGTTTGTCGACTCTACGAACCTTGATCGACCAAGAGGAAAAGTCCCCACCGGTGGCAAACGGGGCGTCGACGAAATAAGCCCACTCCCTGTCAGCCTTTTCGTCGTAGTAGAGAGTAGCTGCGTAGCCGTCTACACCGGAGTAAGGGTGTTCCACCTCTCGGCCTGCGGCCTCAATCTCCAGTGGCGGGTCGTCTGCGTTCCGCGAAAGCAGCCCACTGAGGCTCAGCGGCTGTCTGACCAGCCGAGCAGCGTTCAAGACAATTCCGGACATGAAACCAGGGGTTTTTTCGTGCCAGAGCCCGCCGTCAATAGCGTACAGTGACTGCGTGCGCTGGTCGATAAAGACACTCTGCAAAAAAGTAACGTCTCCGTTTAGTGGTGGCGGCGTTCCATCTTCACTCTGAGGACGTGCAGCCAAGACGCTCTTCAGCACCGTTCTCAACTTCGCGCTCTCCATGTCGACGACCTGCTGCATCACAGCCTTCCCACTCGTCTGCTTGATGCGTGCCTTGGCTTGCACTGCCCAGGAGGCTGACGCTGAGTCTAACTTGCGATAGTGGTTTCTGTCAGCACTACTCTCAGTCGCAGCGTCGAAGGCCTGTGCGCTCCCTAGTACTGGCACACATGTCTCGTCAGTTCCCATGCTGTCTCCCAAGCGCCGGAACATCACGCTGCTGCTACCTGACCCCCCAATATCACCGACCGCTAGTGCACGATCACAGTGGCAAACGTAGGCGTCGGTCTCGAACTGCGTGACCTCACAGACCTCCGCATGGTTGGCAATATCACCACCGCAAACTGGGGGATGCAGTGCACAGATGCTTTTTCGTCGACATGTCGGATACCGGACGGTTTGTAAAAATGTTCCCTCCTCGTAAGTAAGTGCATCTCGGCCAAAAAGCTTCGACGCGAATTCGGACACGTTCTTGCTTCCAACAATGCCCGGATGGTCGTAATATCCGTACTCGTAATCCTCATCGCCACAGTGGCAATCGTACTGGAGGGTGCCGCGAGTGTGGCGCGCACTTGCGCCGGCGGAAAGCTCACCAGACAACTCGACGCATTCATTGGCAAAAACGCGCGAACCTGTGCGAGAGTCGTACTCGCCACAAACGCCACTAGCGCACACCTTGAGCGCGACTTGTAGGATGCGGTCGTAACCACTGTCCGCTACATACAGAGTGTCAGCTTTGCCCGGCTGAAACTGAAGCGCGATAGGATAGTTGAGAAGTCTTAGCCCCTCACCCTTGAAGCCGTCCCCACCGAAAACTGTGACTGCAAAGTTGATAGCTGCCTCACCACCTTGCGCCACGCCATCCATACGCACATCAGCCCAGTTTTCGCCCGGAACCGCCAGCCGCAGAATGCGGCTGTTGCCGGCGTCGCTAACCCACAAAAGCCCGTTGTGAACGGTGATCCCGGTCGGATAAAACAGGTAGCGGGTCTTCTTGTAATTGTATTGTGCAGGCACGTCCACGCCCGTCGCATCATCGTAGTACGCCTCTCGGATCAACTGGTACTCACCAAGGAAGTCCACACTGCCGGTCTGCGCATCGATAAGTTTATTCTGGAAAGAATTCCCGAAGATGACAATCCCTTCCGTCGGCTTCGAGCCGTCGAGGCACCAACGCGACACGCGGTGCGCTGCATGTTCAGCCGCGTACACGTAAGACCCTAGCACCGCCAGGCCGCGGGGCTGGCTTGGCGCGACAATAATGCTCGGAGTCGACTCGGAATGGTCATTCACCACCTGATTGGGCCATGCAAAGTGCTTCGTTTCGCAGCGCACCAGCTTCGCCTCTTGCGTCGGCGTTTCGTAGACGTACGAGCGATCTGCCGCCAAAGCTAAGTAAGTCTCCCTTGTCGGCAGAGTGTCGCGCAAGTCGTCGAAGTTCCCGCTGAATACCGAAGCGGCGTCCGCTCGCAAGCTCGCCCCGAAGCCAACCATTCGTAGATAATCCTCACACAATTCTGGGGAGAGGCAGTTCAATATCGCTTTTTTCCCGTCGCTGCTACCCGACGCCATCGAGAACGGCGTGTAGCGACCGCTCATGCTTGTACATTTTTCGTCTTCAGCTGCTGTTGCCCCGCCACACACTGGATCATCTACTAGGTAAACCGCATGAGGGGAGTCATTGGAATGCGCCCAAGGTTTTAAGAAACCGCTCTCGTCACTCTCGAGCACGATCGTGTGAACCAACCCGTCCTCTTGCAGAGGTAGCACTTCGTATCCGCCGGAATCGCTGCTCGCGGCGTGCGCATCCTCGTAGTTTAAAATATCGCGTGTCGTGTTGGAGGGTCGGAAAAAGCAGCGCGCACCACCGGCTCTGGCGTGGTTTGACCCATGATATACTTCGCTCGTTGGCGCAAGCCAACTCGTCAACGCATTGTCATTGAAAAGCGAACTCGAACACTCAGGATATATCTTGCCGTTTCTGAAGACCATGCTCGTGCGCACGTGGACGCGAACCGCATGTCTCGATGCCGCAATCACAGGAGGTGCTGCACCGGCATCAGACCGTTCTATCTCGACCCCCGCGCGTTGGCAGAGCGTGTTCAGATCTTCCGGCGAAACAACCTGGTCATTTCCCGCCAGCACACGCCGCGAGAGTGATCGAAGCCCCACCTCGACGATACGATTCTGCTTCGTCTCTGCCACCAGAAATCGATCCCACGTTCCTGGCACGCGGACGAGATCACCCGCGCCCACGGCCACCAAGCGCGGCGGTGAGATTGCCGTTAGCGGAATGGACTCACTTCTGCGACTCGAGCCTGCAGGATCGTCCTGGCCATACCCAGCATGAAGATGTTGGTTGCCGTGGTAGTACGGAAGCGAAAAGATTCGAGAGTCGCTCGTGAGTGCCAAATACCAGGCGATGTCAAAGCTCAACTCGTTCCCGAGGGAGGCAGGGACAGCTAGCAGCGTCACAATACTCGCATGCCCAAGGTCCGTGTGAACTGTTGTCTCTAACGAGCGTGACGCCATTTGCGCACCGTGACCCTCTGCCAGTGATCTCCGGTGGCGCGTTCCTCCAGCATCATGATAGCTACTTTCGCTCGCATGGTCGTCTGCACCTCCCGCTGAACCTGCGAGCGAGGTGTACGATCCTCGGTGAAGACTGCACCACGAGAGACCGCTATGTCGATAGTAGACACCAACAGCGCCAGCACTGGTTCCAATAGCTAGGGACGCATCTGTAACCGCGAGAGCAGCAACACGGGTAAGACCGGAAACCACAGTGCGCGAGTAGTTCCCGGTCGCGGCAGGCACGCATGTGTGTGCGTGTGGGCGTGAGCGCAGCTCAGTGTTTCGGCCTGCTCCGTCCAGCAGTCTTGAGGAACGATGCTGCCTTTTATTCCCCACAGCTCCCCCTTGGGCCACAGTCAGTTTCCTACTTTGCTTTGTTGCCGCTCCTGTGCTATTAAAATTCCTACCAACGCCATGTTCACCTGCAAACATGACGGGGAAGCCGTAGTGCTGGTCAACGCCGCGAACGTGAAGGTGGTCGAGAGAAAAATACTTTGCTTCCGGCAGAATGCGGAGCCGCACCCGCTGTGACTCCGCGAATGCTTGCTCGTTTCCACGTATGGTAGGAGGCGGCGGCACCCGAAGAGCGAAAACGAATTTGTACCAAAACACGTTCTCAACGTATTCAGTACCGCGCACAAAGTACTCGCCGAGCGTTGTGCCAGGCTCATCCCCAAAAACGTCCAACAAAATCGCCGACACCTTCAATATCTTATCAGGCTGATCATCAGCCGAGCCCCGCGGAGCCGCTGCGAAGCTAATCTCCAAGAGTTGCGGAGATGTAATGTCTCCGATAAGGCTCTCGGAGTGCTGTTGCCACGATCGCGGAAGAACAATATCCGCATGAAGAGCCTCGCCTTCGTCGAAGTGGAGAAAAGTCAGACCATCAAGTGCTCCTTTGGGAAGCGTGTTGTTGTTCAAAGTCACCGAGAGACTGGGAGTCAAGTATGCGCCCAGCACGCCGAAGCTCTTCACCATTCTGTTATCAACCGCACCCGGCCACACAGGCTCTGCCTCGAAGGAAGGGTTTGCAAGCAACCCCTGGTCCAAAATACGCATGCGATACTCGCGACCAAGGCGCAACTGCGTGTCCTTGCGAAGTACAGGAGGCACAAGCGGCGCAGCTTCAACAGCCGACACCTCGTTGAATACCGCTTCGTCGTAAGGCACAAAAGAGGAGAGGCCCACACTAGCAGGCGCAAAGAAGTCGTTCCCCATAGCTCGCGATCCCTCCGCGCAGGCGCATTCGTGTCGCTCCTCTTCGATTATAGCGGACACCTGAAGTGGCAAAAAAAGGTTCGTTGTGTTTACGGCAAGGCACGTTTCTGCGCCCTCGCGCGATCGACAAAGGGAGCACTCAGCTGGCTCTGCAACGCAGCACTCTCCAATCGTGCAAGTGAAAGTTGCGCACACGTGCCCTCCATCGAACCGCGATCGAACAGCCTCTTCCTGCGTACTCGGGTCGAAACCAGAGCTACTGCAAACTTCGCTGTCGCCCGTGAGCTCTGCGAGTTCTGCACGCTGCTCCTGACACGTGGGCAATGACGCGGTGCAGCAAATGTCTTCGGAGCAGCTTCCAAGAAAGTTCCCTCCGCACAAGGTCTCCGTTTCGATGACCTTCCCTTCACACCATGTTGCCACAGGAAAGCTCACTTCTCGTAAACTCAGAAAATCTGCTGAAAGTGGGCTGAGCGCCTCCCAGAATTGCGAATACTGTTGGTGGTGCACCGAGGTAGCATCCAGGGCCTCGGCGTCCTGTATCACTCCCGCGGCTCTCTCATAATGATGCTTGCGTCCAGGCAAACGTGTCGTTAGTATCGCTTTGGCATCGCCGCAGGTCATTTGCTTTCGCTCCGCGCAGCACGATTGCACCGAGCAAGAGGCGAGATTCGACGAAAAACATCGACTCAAAGGATCGAAGATTCGGCCCAACGCCTCGCATTGTTCGAGCAACTGGTAAGCCGCTTGCCCACACTGCAGCGTTGGGGCGCAGCAATCACTAAAATGGCAGTCCGACAGCTGATCCGCACCGCAGTACGCTATGTAATCAGCTTTGTCCGGGTATTGCGCACCTTGAGTGCAGCACCCATTGGATTCACGTGCGCACTCTTCTATTATTTTTCGCTTATCAGAGACCACGCCATCGCGCGGACGAAATCCAATGGGAAGTTCCGAGGGGTCCAGTGTTCTCTCAAGGGTCTCTTGCCGATGATACTTGCACTTGTTGACGGTGCGCCAGGCTGACGCCTGGTCTTGCTTCACACGGCAGGCTGCCTGTGCATTGCGCGCGTCGTCCTTGTTGACGATTAACGCCGAGCATTCAATGCTGTCAGGGTAGTCTGCAGACAATCGCCGCGCCTCTGAGTCTTCTTCTCCACCAGAAGCGGAGTCCTCGCCTTCATCGTCGAGGAAAGCGTCGTCTTCGTACCACGCCTCATCTTCGTCTACGTCGTTCCGCTTCGAAATGCTATTACCCCCCGAACCCGTGACGCGCTGCGCACTACTTTCGTCGCGCCTCATTTGCTGAGCCATGAGCGCAGTCGCTGCTGGGGTACGGCTTGACGGTGCTGAAACTGTCCCTCTCATCAAGGACCCCAAGGAGTTCTTGGCTGGAGGTAATCTTCGCAGCCCCGTGAACAACTCGTCTTTGCTCGAATTAGTACTTGGCCCTTCCGCTTCTTCACCTGGGTATTGAAGCTGGCGGCGTAATGTAGATTCTCGGAAGTGCCATTCCGAATCGGTCGCTGTCCAACCCTCTGGGCTAGGATCGCAGTGGTCCCATCCGTTGTTCCCATACCCAGCCGTAGAATCGACCAGCCAGCACCATAATACGCCGAACGAGCCACCATCGCGACAATAGTTGTGGTCACCCACGTAAGAGTAATCGATGCGGCCGGAATTAGCACCCCGGTCAAGAATTTCAGGATTCGTCCACTTTGTGCAGAGGTGGCCGCCTCGCGACCAGTGCTGGCAACCACGGTAATCGCTAAAGTTACCAAACGAAACGGTTTCGTCACACATTTGGTTGCAAGGTTCCCACCAAGTGCCTCGTGTCGTTTCACCTGAGGTAAGCGCGTATTCAGGACCAGCCTCGGATGCGGCGACCTTCTCGGCTACGACGCACCATAGCCCGCCGCCCCACCGCGAAGGATTTCTACAGTATTTGTGGCGATAGCTAGTCCAGCGCTGTTCGTACTCCGGATAGTAACGGCCGTCGAAATCGTCTTTGATAGTATTCCACTTATCCCAGTTCTCACACTTGTTTCCATACATGTTAGCAAGTGCTTTGATTCATCTTTCTGTTTCCTTCATTTTAGCAGGAGCCTTGCCTCCCTGTGACTAAATAGCCAACGTGGGAACATGAAAAGGGGATACCTGAGAGACGCCCTGAGAGATGAATAAAGACTGAGCATAAAAATAGTGTATTCTTGTTTCCCACTGTATTCTTTCATGTAGCCCGCGTCCCCCGGAAGACGAGTCGCAGCACCATCAGCAAGATTCGTGTGCTGAATCCACTCGCTGGTCGTTGCACAGCAATTTTCCAGATCACCAGAGCCATCTTCAGATGTCTTGTGCCAACGCGGATCGCATTGTCCGTGTTCCTGGGCCAACTTGGAACTGCACATCCTGTTCTGCAACTTATTGCGCGGAAGCCACTTCTCCCTTGGCCAGCCACAAAAGCTCTCTGCGATGTCCGGAATTTCGTGGCAGCGGGTTCGTAGCGTACTTTGTGCGGCGGCCCGTTCTTAGCGCTGGTGTTTTTCTAGAAGCATCCATGGCTGAATGATTCGTCCGTGAGTGTGTTTTCCCCTTTGACTTGTTCTAAGGGGACTAGATTATCTCGAGAGAATACATAACATTATAGGGTAGAAAAATAAATCAAATGCTATCCGTCTTAACGTTCTGTGGTCAGGGTCGGATAATCGATGCACTGTTCCCAGTACGGATTGCGCTCACCGTCCGTCAGTCCATTCTTTGCTGACGCCCACAAATCGGCGCCTTGCTCCTTTGTGAAGCACCACATGAGTCCGCCGTCTCGCAGGTCGTTCGGACTCCAGTCACGGCCGTCCCAGTTGCGAAACTGCCGACAGTGATTTTCAGAGCCACCGGGCCCGTCCAGAGCATATTCCGAAGTTCTGATGTCATAATCGCGAAGCTTTGAGCGTGCATTGTCGCTATTCCATTGGTAGACCTCCGACAGCCTGTACGCGTCCCATGTCACTTCCCCATAGCCAGGTTGTCTCCGTTCCAGTGGCGTCAGAGACCCCTCCTCCCCACGCAGCGCAGTTTCCCTGTCTTAGAGGTACCGCACGCGCACTCGCATTCTAGAGACCATCATCATCATGGCCCGTGGCCTTGTTCTTTTGTTTCCTGTGGGCGGAAAATAGAAGCAAGCCAGCGGCCATGGTGTTGGGGATGCATCTATTCCTACGCCAGATTCTTTGGTGAAGAAAAAAACTCCTGTGAGTAAGCATATGCTCCAGGGGTCAGGGCTGAAGGCCCCCCCCGATCTTAACTTTTTTAGGGAGGCGCGCCTCCATCCCTGAGGCCCTTGAAGCAAGCACCGAAGGCCGGGGGTGGAAGGCTTCCGAAAGTGGCAAAGGTGGTAGCGCCGGACCTCCTTGCCGTGTTGCATGTACCCTACAGACATCCCAGGCCGTGCTGTATGTATCCTACAGGCCTCCCGCGTGCGGGCTCCTCACTGGGGGAGCTTCTTGGGAGTTGGACGGCCTCCGAGGGCCGCCGTGGGCAAAGCTTGACCCCTTTTGCCGTGTTGCATGTAACCGACAGAAACCAGGCTGGCACGCCTTGCCCCCCCTCCTACTCGCCTCTGGTCCTCATCGTCCAGGGCGTTTGGCACCAATTGGCGGGATGAGCGCCAAAGGGGCCAGGCCTCGCAACCGTGGCCGCCTTCGGCGGCCTTCTTCCCCCCGAGGCCGTCCCCCTGATAAGGTCCAAGAGTCAGGACGCCTGTGGGGTACACGCGGAGAGCCGCCAGGGGACTCCGGCTCCGCCTTTTGAGGCCTTCACCCCCGAAAGTCCTCACATGTCACTACAGCGGAAAAAAGGGCGCGCGGACGCAGCCCCCACTCCATCCACAAGGGGGGCCTCCCTTCCTGGTACATATAGATATGAAATACTCCTCCTCCTGCAAAGCGTCATTATAACAAATGGCCTCTATAGTGGTCATGTCGCGTGTATCCCTGATAGCGCCATCCCTAGTGCCCGCAGAGATAAGCTATGATAGTGAACGGATATGTGACTACATATATTTCCTTAACAGTCCATGCACTTGCGACCCGAGTGCGTCCTGTCGCGACAGCCTCGGTAAGCGTTGTGATTGCGGGAGTTGAACAAACTTTCGTCACATCCAAAAGCGGAGTCGAGCCCTGATTAGAGCTGTCGCGTCGCATCCCGAAGGCCATCCCTGGCCCCATTTTTCCCTCGAAAAAGGGACCAAGGATGATACTGAGGATGCTCCGTCTTGGTGGGCATCTTGATGATCGGTTTCCCTTCAGAACGAGGGAGTTACTCAAGATGTTCCTGAGGGGGAAGATGGATTTCCTCAAGCCTTAACCTGAACAGCAGGTCGCGCCGAGTTTGATGAATGCGGTCTCACCCGTCACAATGTCCACGAGCTCTGGCGAAGCATGTGCACGGCAGCGGTACTGGAGCAAGCATTAGAGTAAAATAAATGCATCTGACGGCGCCCTAGTTGTAAAGGAAGTGCCGAGTTACTAGAAGCTGCTGCTCATCAGTAAAAAAATGATGACATTTTCTGTCGTGTAGATTACGCCTCGTCCTTAGACATCATCCAAATATATATAAATATGCACTGAGTTCTTTTATCACATGGACAACAACAGCAGTTTGATTTCTGAAAGCGAAGGGCTCAATATATGCAGCCATAAAGAAGCGGGCGCACCGTTGCAACTGTCCCAGGATGTTGCGCCGTGTGCTCCGCGGTCTCATCCTCGTCGCCCAGAAGTGCTGCTCGCAGCGCGCTCTCATAGGCTACTCCGAGCGTTGAGGTCGCCGTGATCTCTGAGCTAGCGGACGCCAGGGGACCGAGGAAGGCTAGTCCGTGCAGACTCTCAAGAAAGTGCTCCTGCGGAGGAAGCTCATGCTGTGTCTTTTCCGCGGCAGCTGTGGTTGAAGCCATCAGCATTTCAGCGAAGATTTGCATCCGCTCAACATGCTTTGGCAGAGCTTCCACGCTTCCGTGAAAGTACATGTCATCCCTTTGGTCGGTCTCGTCATCCTCGTGTTGTTCTTCAGCGTCGGATAGTTCCTGTGCCGCGCTGCTGCTGAAGCGGCCGTCTGTGAGAGCGTCAAGGAGGTAGTCCTGCATATTTACAGTAGGAACCTTCTGGTAAACCCAGCCGCTGCCGTCGCCAACATTTGCCGCATCGAACGCGCCGACACAGGTGCGCACCTCATCCCCCGCACCCTGCAGCATCGTACACAAAGGATTAACAGCGCATGCAAATTGTTGGCGCGCCGCAGAACCAATAGTGGAAGCGCACATCTGTCGGCCGAAGGTCTGCTCTGCATCACCCGGCATTCCACTCGAAGGAAATAAAAACCCGTAGCCCTTTTGAGCGACTGCAAGGGGACTCGGAAACAAAATAGATGCGCGCATTTCCGTTGGCGACACTCCTGCAAGCGTTTGGTGCTTCAGCTTGCGCCGTCTCTCTGCTCGCTTTGCCATAGTAGGTCTCTCCGGGGAAGCCTGCACTCGCGTCGGCTCAGACTTTTCCCTCGCGGGTCGCTTGCTCTCTGACCGTGTCTGCCGCAGGGACCGACGAGCTGAGCTCTGCTGGCGCGCTTCTTGTGGTGTCTTGCGCTCTTTCCAAATAAAGTGCTCCATCATGCGCTGACGGTTTCGGCAGAGAAAGCTGTCGCGCAGTGGCGCTGTTTTCGTAAACTCTGGGTTGCGGCACCCGCTATAAGTGCGACAGCCGTGGTCTGCGAACCAAGCGAAATAATTGCAGTTCCCATCCGCCTCGCAAGCTTCGGCGCAAGCGCGGCGGCTCATGTGATCGTCTTCTCCTCCAGGCCAGTTGGGTCCGCCGATGTTGGTCTCGCCATCATGCTCCCCGGCACAATGCGTCTGAGTTCGGACTAGTTCGTATCGGAAGTCGCCGCAAATATCCGTCTCCGAGGGTTGCGGCAGAAGCGGAATGCGAAGGGGATAAGCGCCCCTCCCGCTGCCGCGGTCAGTCATATAAAAGCCCAGCTGATTTATGCCGCTGCTCAAAAGCCAGGTCCCGCGTTCCGTGTGAGGGTTCCACCACCTCTCCACGCCGTCTAAAAGAAGGCGAAACTCCAGTTTCGTTCCATAGCCGTGAACGCGGTACTGGTCTAAGGAGTACTCCAGGACCTTGATCTCCAACGTGTGCACCGGCAGCATCGAGCCCGATGAAGTGCGCAACGACGTCGGGACGTTCACAGTACTGTCATAGATAGGGTGACTATCCGGCCGATGCTCCGCTGGTCCAAAATCCATCCACTCACTGCGTGGAGTGCCGAACTTGTAGTGGAAGTAATGGATCCCTTCTTCGTCCGTGTCCGACGCAGGTGCAGCCTCTGCCGTGAACATGTGCCAAGTGCCTGCCATGTCATTGATTGCAAACTGAAAGCCATCCTCGAAACCAAAGCGCAGCACCGCCGAACGTACGAACGAGCGGACTGGCGGCGCTTCCCCAGCTGCCGCAGCCTGATCCGCGTTGCTAAATTTCAATACGGCATACGTGGTTCGCGAGGAAGCACACTCCCAAAAGTAGCCGTCCAGGAGCGCCTCCCGAGGCTTGTCCGGGCTAGCAATCGAATTCGCGCAGCCTGGAGCTGCCATCTGGTCTGCGCGCAAAGAAATTCCGTCAAACTGCCAGTCCAAAAAGTGGTTTCTCAAACTGCTCACGTCTGCCGGCGCGTCAAGAAAGCGCACGAAGTAGGATCCTCTGATATTATTATGCGTCTGACCCTCACTGCGTTGCGGAAGATGCGCCAGCGCCACGTTGCCAGAGTCAAAGCGCTTCGCCCACAGCTGATAATCGTATCTGTCAAACGTATTCTGCCTGGTGGATCTAGTCGAGGACACACGATGACTCTGCGCCGTGATTGTGCTGCGCATGGTGAATCGGGTCGCTGGCTCACTGTGACTGGCAAACGGTGTCACTGCGGTACAGTTTACATCACAGCGCATCAAAGCGTAGACCACGCAGGGCACCGCAGATTTAAGCATCACCTTTGTACCAGCTCGATTTTCGCCTGTGAATAGCTGATACAGGTGCAACTCATTCAGTCCGATGCCCAAACTGTCCGCGATCTCCTCGAGCAACGGCTTCATCGGGATACGGTAACGCGGATTGTCCGCATACATGGAAATGAAGCCCTCATGTCCCAAGTGCTTCCGATGGATGTGCCGCCAAACGAATCCCTCTGCGGGCTGAATGATGGGCACAAAAATACGTCCTCGATGGGTCATCGCCCGCCGCAGTTGACCCGGTGGAACGGGGTACCGCCACGGCGCCGCTTGCGTCCTGCGTCTCTTTCTTTGTGTCGCCGTGTGATCAGATGCTACACCGGCGAACAATGCCGCGTGCTCAGCTTCAGGGACATAGCTATCCGCCGCGGGATCCTGGGTGGCCAAGTTTTGAATAGTCAACGTGTCATGTACATGGCGATAGCTGCCCATAATTCCCGGCACCAGCTTCGACATACCGCTGCCCTCATAGCGAAACACACCCGCTGAGGACGTCTCGTAGTAGTTTGCAGCCCGGGCGAATGGCAGCAACTTGTGATCACTATCTAACTCGTAGTTGCTGTGGTTTATGCTGCAGCACCAGGCACCAGAGGGGCATCCGGGATATTCCTCCTGCGTATGCGTCCCCTTAGGATGGACGTAGGGAAATCCTGCGCTCATACAATCAATACTGCCAGCGATAGGGTTGCCATCAAAATGTATATTCTTCCAAGCCGTTTCCCATGCACTGTTGAAGTTGTAGATCCGCAGAGTGCTAAGCGGCGTACGCGCAGTTCGCCACGTCCAGCTCATCGCCCCACTCGTCATTTGTCTATCTTCACGCAACTCGACACGATCGTACAGTAGTGACTCCCCCCGTGACAGCGCCGGATTTTCCGCGGAATCAGGAAGCTCAGCGGATGCCGTCGCCGGTGCGGCTGTTTGGAAAGCGCCAGCTGGGAGCACGCTCGACGCTCCGGAAAATTTCAGAAAACAGTGATTGCGGGTCTCCGTGTCCACGCCTACAATCGGCACTCCGTCGCTCGGGAAGTAGAAAATCGTACACTTGTGTATCCCAAGGACATCCCCATGCCAAGGATCAGCTGGAGTGTCCGTCTCCGTGATAAACCCGTAGCAGTGATAATCATCGTCGCACTGCCGCGCGCAATCCGTATAGAACATGTTGCTCCAGGTCCAAGTACTAGTAATGCGCTTGTACTTGGCGTTTCTGCAGAAGCCATTTCCCAGATGTATGTACCCGGTCGGTGCAACTGCTGTAGTCCCGACCGAGGCGACTTTTCGTGACCGCGAGGGAGCGGCGCCACCATCTCCGCCATCCCGGGCCAGCACAGCCTGATCGGCACTCGAATCGTCCACCGAGAAATAGGGTGCGCTGCGCACCCGCATGCAGGCGAGGTTCGCGCTCCAGTTTGCGTCTGAATCCACATGCGTGACGCTCTTCCAAAAAAAGCATTTCGCTTCGTCGTCTCGTCGGTCCACGGTCACCCCACCGCAGAACGCACTCTGCTCGCAAAGCCGTTGGCAATGGGGTACCATCTCGTAGCCGACAGTCCATTCGCCGTTGGACTCCAGAGCCTTCCAGTCCACGAAGGTCGCATGCCCCTCCAGAGTAAGCGCGTTCTCTTGTGCAGTTGCGTACATGTTGCTCTCACACCCGCGCCCCTCAAAAAACTCCCACTCGATGTCTTGCTCTGCAAGCTGCGCCGGGAGCCGAAATAGTGCCGCATAGTCGTCCTCCTTGTCATACATACTGTTAATGCAGCCTTCTGGTAGAGACGCGGGGGACTGCTCGCTCGCGTGGCGGAAGCCGTAAGTTGTTGCACAATTAGCATCCGCCCCGTAGTCCAGGTAATGTCTTGGTGTCGGCACAGGATCGACATCGTAGAAAGTTAGAACATCTAAACGAAACGCTTCGAAGCCAGCATGGAGATTGTTTGCCTGCAGGTGTAACTTCTGTGAGTACCTATAGGCTGGAATGCCATCGCTAGCCGCACATCGCGGCTGCGACTGAACGCGTTGCTTACTAACAAGCTGCGTGCTTACGCTACGCAGTTTTTCTGTTGTTTACATTCGAATACTCTAATTCTCTCGTAGTCAATATATTGAAAGAAATTCCTCTTTAGTGTATCCTCATCATGTCGCGAGACCGATGGATGTCATTTCCTTGCCCCTAGTGCAGTTCTAGTTTTGAGCCCAGCTCTTAGGGCGCGTATGAATGTAAGATATCTCTGAAGTAGTGACTTCACACCGTGGCCGCTACGGTAGTCAAATAGAGATATGCAGGCTTCATGGGCTGTGACTACATAAAATAATGAGACCACAAGATACAAGTGTCAACTGCGACATAAATAAAAAGAGCGCTTCGAGTAGCAGCTTGCCGATCTCGCGTACGATGTGGGGTTAGAACTCTCTCCGATCCATCCCTTGCCTCATCTGCATCCTCTTTTCTACTCGAAAAGACTAAAAGACGGATGACGGAAAAGATGGATTAGAAACTGAGGCCTTAATGACACTTCCCAAGTCAGCCCCCACAATGCGGCGCATGAGACGATACTTTAGACTACATGGGCCGTCGTTAAGCCTCCAGAACGTAAAGCCCGCGCACTCGGTGAGCTGGTTGCAAAGCAGAATTGTTAGAGTGTGCATTTAATTGAAATTGAATCCCTCAGAGTCTCAATGAGTTCTCTGTAAGGAGAAAGAAGGAAGTGGTTAGATTGTAGGTGTGTTAACGAACTGTGTAGGAGTATCCTTTAAGTGTGAAAAGAAGGATCTTCTCGTTTCTTCGGTGGGAGTTTGCACGTCATACCTAGAGGTTATTCCCTCCTTGAATCGTAGGGTAAGACTATCTTTGTTTAGGCTTACCTTGTATTTGTATAAAATACAAGCCTGGAAAAAAAGTAGGGAACCTGAAACGAAGTGCTTTATATACATAGATACAAAAAAAGCCATAAAATTGCAGCTTCAACTTCCTGCTGTCTGCTAGGAGCGCGATCAAAATATTGATTTGCACCAACGCAGAAATCCGTCCCATCTCCTGAGCTATCGACGATCTGGAACCGGTGACAGATAGACGGTAGCACCGGATTGTTACCCACAACACTCGGATCGCGACAAAGTACGCCAATATCGGTGTAGGTATCATAAAAGTTATCAGCAAACGAGCTCGGATAGTTTCCCGTTTTCCCCTGCTTATTCGCATTGCTGTGCAGGTCGCCAAGGCATACACCACTTGCCTTCCAGTAGCCCGATCCCTCGCGCTGCATTCCGCTCTCGGGAAAGACGATTCGGGCGTCATACAGGAAGGCTGGCCATAACTTGTATACAGAAAAGTATCCGAGGTTGTACGGCTTCATTTTGCCGAACTGCCCGTGTGTATTCGAGTAATGAGGCAAGAGACACGGCACAGGTCGCTTGCCATCTGCCGACACACAAGCGTGGCCCCACGAGCTCGAGTCCCAACCGTCCTGAGTAGTTGTTTTCAATGGAACAAGGATGCATCTTCTTTCTGGACTCATTTCTTAATTCCCAAAGAGAACCACAAAATTACTCAACTCACAAGCCCGTGACACATGATGTCGTGCCTGTCTTAGAGTAAATGACCACACTTCGTCCGCTTTCCTTTGATCGAGCGGGTAATTGATCCATGAAGCAAACTTACAAATAGTTGCCTCTTCTACGGCACTGGAACCAGCCACGCCAAATTGAAATGGAAAAGTCTATACAGTCGAAAAACTAACGAAAATGATGGAATACCTAATCGAAATTGCAATGAATGACTTGAATAGTTTTCCCTCTACACCGGTGGACCTAAGCCCAACAAAGCTCGGAGGAACAAACTCAAATTAGCAGGAACTAGTCAATTGCAAGGAAGTAAGTACGAGTAGGTACCGACAAACACTATTGCAAATCTAAACGTGGTACAGGTGCCAACAATGCCATTATATATTGTAAAGGTGTAACGGACTATGATGCGATAGCGTAGCTAGGTATTAACAATAGCAAAGGTACAGTTTGGGTGGCAGAGGTAAAAACTTACAGCAGCTACAGCTCAGAGTAAAAATATACTTTCAGTGCCGAAAAGCAACTCCAAACCGGAGGATCATTTGCTTTCTCCCCGTTGGAACCAAACCGCGCGAAAGGATAGGAATTGCTCAAGGCGTGAGAACAAATGTACTCCAATTCGGTTTGCACATGAAAGCGCGTGAGCAGCGTGTTCGCCCGCGTGAGAACTAGAGCAGAAGACACAAGAGGTTCTCCCGTGGAATTAGAGTGTTCCCCTTCGCTCCCAAAACCATAGTGGGACGGGCGTCCCCCTATATCCAAAGCGTCCGCGGCACTTGGCTCCTGCAGATCTGCTCCGAAGCGGGGTACCGAATAGGCCGGCATTAGATTCTGCAGAGCAGTAGGAGGGACGGCTACGCCGCTTTGCAAAGTGCGGAATTGCAGCCCATACACGGCCGGATCGGTCATCTCCAAAAGCGCTCGGGTAGTCCGGTCGCCCGACAAAGGGAGCATGGTTGCGGCTACGACACTGTCACCAGAAGTTCCCATGGGATCCGTGTAGATTCCGTTCTGCGCCGTGGTCGTTGCATGCGGAACCGTGTCCGCCCCAACTGGAGATAGCTTCAAAAAACTGGCCGCCCCAAGACGCACGTCTTCCCACACGCCGGAATAGGAACCCGGACCGGAGGGTACCTCAATATGGCATTCCTCGCAACACTTGGCTTCCTCCCATGTTGTACTTGACGCGCTCCCTGTTCCGTCATCCGTGGTATTCGAAGTGGCCTCCTTCCAGAACACAGAGCCGTCTGAAAAGCGCAGCTCCGCGCGGCCGTAACCCGCGCCGCATGCGAAGGCGCCATAGAGAAGGGGCTCGTAGCTTGGTGTTGAGTCTCCAGCTGCGACAAGGCCCAGAGAAACTGGGTCGTCGGTCTTCTCGAGTACTAAATAGTCAGCCGTCACCGCTCGTATTTCGTAGCGCACGTAAGCCCTTGGGAGGGGGTATTCTAATGCGTAGTCGAACGCATCAAAAATGGGGTTCATGTCCGGAGGATCTTCGCTGTGGCAGACCATTGTTGGCGCGCCTTCCACTGTTGCACGGCGCGCACGCACACCCCCTGCTGGAGTGAAGGATGAGAGTGTCCCGTGGACAGCGGCACTTTCCGAGCCGATGTGCTCGATCCAACAACGAGTGAAATTCAGTGCGTGTGCAAGCGAGTCCCCGCTAGCTTGCCCCACGCCCTCGGCGAAGCGCGGCCGCATTTGTGAATTATCCCACCTATTATGGGGGTGCGCGACGTCGTACACCCGACGCCACCGTCCGTTGAAGCGCTTATCGTTAGTGGTTGTGTTCCTGTCGATGTTGCAGATGCGCTTCATCGGTGAATAAAAATGATTTCCCTCGTGGCACCTTTCTGCTCCTGAGGTAGCCGGGCAGATGTGTATTGGATTAGGACAGCAAGCTTCTGGAGTGCAACTCTCTAGGCTGCCTCCCTCGCACCTGTTATTCGGTCGATAGTAGTGTTTATTCGCCGAACACCATATGCGCATCTCCGAGTTCTCCAGCACGCGCGTCTTCGTACCATCCGCGTTTTCTTTGGTATGTGAGCCGCAAATCCGAGTTTTAGCGCAACACTGTTCTGCAGTACAGCTCTCGGGTACCTCAGACGAAGGATGGGCGCTGTTGCACAGCCTGCCACTCCTGTCGAAGAAGACATTTGTCAGCGATGGAACATCGTCGCACGAGAGCCAGCTGTGGGCCGCATCGCAAGGAGCTCGGGGCTCCGGACAGCAGGTCTGAACGGTGCATGATGCTTCATCGCCACTCTCGCAAAGCGCAACACCGAACTGCTCTGTGGAATGGTGGACCCGTGCGCAGGCATCGCCCAACGTCATTCCGTTAATGCTGTCCACAACGAACTGATGGTGCGTCGTCTCGTTCACTCCAGGCGAGCCATCAGCTGATGCACGCGGCGTGTATCCCAGTGCCGATACCGATGTTACGTTTACCACATCACCAAGCCTGTACGCCACAGCATCCGCGTGGCAGACTCTCCGCGGCCGACAGCACTGCGCATTCGTGCAGTAGCTGGCATTCCAGTGACCACAGAACTGCGAGGTATCCAAAAACTCGGTTTTTGGATCACATTGCACCGTTGAAGGTGCTTGGTCCGTGCAGGGATGCAGCGGTCGCACGCAGCAAGTGTCCACGGTGCATGAGGACATTCCAGCGTCCGCGCAGAGGGCCTCTACATCGTAAAACCGGTCAACCTCGAACCTGCAGTAGTCCCGCAGTCGAATCTGATTTACCTGCATCTTGAATCCCGGCAAAGTAAGCGACAAATTCTCGCCAGTTCCCTGAAATTCAAACGCGAATCGTTTCGCGCGCCATGGCGGCCAAACACTTTCATTTCCAGGAGGACCAGCTGAGGAGCCGTCGCTGATATTTTCATCTCTTAACACAACTCCAGAGGTATTGTGTATTAGAAGAGCTTTGCCTTAAAAGACCACATGATTCTTAAAAGATGAAATTTACTCGACGCCTCTTTAATTAACGAGCTGAACCTGCAACGACTGACTTTCATGAACCTGCACACTTGTTCCCTCCACCTCACAACTGGTGCGTCATGGTCATGGTCATGTACTTCAGGTCCGACCCTGGATGGCCGTTTTGGAAGCAAAACTTACACAGAGGTGCGTCAAACAAAAATATCTAATCATTCGAAGCCAAGATATATGAAATTACATGCAGACGTCTACTTCCAGGCGTAAATATGGAGCGCGCATAGAGGCGTTGCTGTCGCTTACTGTCTGCATTCCCGACGCATCTGGCGGCGGCGGTGTGGTTTCAATAGCGGATGAGTTCGCCGCTGGCATCGGTGTGATCGAGGGTGAAACGAGTTCGACGCCCGCACACGCAAAAATCTTAGGACAGCACTCCCGCGCAGCACAGGAATCTTCGGACCAGTCTTTACATAAAGTCGAAGGCTGGAAGATTCGCGACGAGTCCTGCAGCGCTTCGCACTCCCCCCGAACCCGATCCGAGTCTCCACATATGTAATGCCTCGGTGCGCAACAGCGACGCTCATCTCTGGACCCAAGTGCAGTGCAGCGCTCTCCCTCGCAGAGCAACTCGTCATTGAAGAAGTACTTTCGCCCGTCGAGGCTGCTCACAAACGTGGCCTGGACCGATGTCTCGGAGTTCCCGGATGTACCATTTCGCAGGCCGGGTGGCCCATAGATGGCTTTGTCATTACGTGCACCGCAGCGCTCTTCAAGCTTTGCTTTCACCGATTCACGCGCATCTCCACAGCGTTGCTGTGGGGCGCAGCACTCATTTCGGGTGCATTCAAATCCTTCACAGGTATAGTCGTGCCGAAATATGGTACCCGGTTCAAAGCATTTCCACTCGTGCAACAAGCGCATGTAAGAAACGCTCCCACATTGAGCTCTCGTGCCGCAGCACGCAGCCTCTTCGGCGCGACACGACGCGCCACCACAAAACGCATCGTCGCGGAACAGGTGAAGTTGTGGCAGGTGATCAGTGTTAGGATAAGGCGTAGCCTCTGCAGAGTCTGTCTCCGAATAATCATGTGAACCCGTCAATTTGCTTGCATTCAGTGTCTCATTGCTGGCGTAGACATCTGTGGAGAGTCTGCGATGCGCGCCGTTGGCCATCGTCAATGCCGCGTGGTCAATTGTGCTGTTGTCTACTTGCAGCGCTCCCATTGAAATTATGTGCGGAGTGATCGCAACAGTTGCACGCAACTTCCGACGTGCAGCCCGGCGTTGAACAATGCTCCCCCGGTCCTTTCGTCTCCACCGTGCACTGTAATTTGGTGGTGGCCATTCGGACACGCGAGCTCCGTCGACAGCGACTGCTTTTTTTAGTGCCATGCTGTTTAAATTTCGCTGCTTAAAACTGTCTCTCGCTGTCGCGCCGATAATGTCTACGTCTGCAGCTGCAAGGCCTCTTCGAGACGGTTCGCTTCGACGCGCCAACTGGTTCAGAACATCTTGGGGAAGGAGATCAGCCTCCGGCACTCGAATGGTATGATAAACGACAGCGTCGGGGTCACAACGTCCGTACCTGTCGCAAATGTGGAACTGCGTAGGATAGCTCGGGTCGTGCCTGCACGAGCTTGCAAAACATCGCATACCAACGTCTTTATTGTCAAAATTATTCCAGCTGTTTGTTGCCATATTCACGAACTTCACCACCTGGCCACGCCGCAAAAATGTCCCTGACAAATATTCCTGCGAGGAGCCGCCGTGCGTGCTCATCTCCCACATCTTGAAGGGAAGATACTGGGCTCGATTCTGCCCGCGGTAGTTCCGGTATGCACACTGTGTTCCGCTCCCAGCAAACGGGGTACAATCCATCGCGTAGTACCAGACGTGTCTATACGGATTGGGCGCATGGCCCGCGCGGAGCACACCAGCGTCACCGTTTCGCAAGGCTCTCTGAAAAAGCCCCGCGCCTTGATAAACGTAAGAAGAATGATAAACACCAATCCGATCGTACCCAGTCCGAAACATAAACTCTCCTTCGTAGCCAAGGGGAAGACTGTCACTGTTAACGTAGCAGTGAGTGCCCTCGTTGATGTTCATGGTTGTGCAGCGCAAGAACCTTCCGTCCAAAGAAGAGTCTCCCGAGTTCGTAACTCTCAAACCGATATACTCATCGCTGTGGGGAAAAAGGTGCTTGAAGTCTTTGTGACCATTCCAGCTTGCCCCTTTCGAAGCAACTTGCAAAAAGCAGCGCTGCCGCTTCGTATTGGTGACCATCTCTCCAACCATGTGCTGCCGTGGGTTGCGCTGGCGCCACGAATCCCCCTCCGCGAGTCGGTTCGGGTGCAGTGTGCATGCGCTTTGACTGCCATCTCGCGCAGGTTGAAACTCGTAGCCCACGCAACCGATGTCATCTGGGTCCTGTGTGCACATAGCCTCACACCAATCTATGTCCTTTCCAAATATTCTTCCCGTAAATTGCCAACCAGAGTCCATGTAAACAGTGCCGTCGCTCTTCTGCTCGAGGATATGGCGACACGAAGTCGGATGATTGTAGTCGGAAAAATACTCGTTGGCAAGATTCGGTAGCTGGTAGTAAACGTACACGCCACAAATCGTCAACTCAGAAAAGTAGCGCAACCCGAACATCTGAGCTTTTTCTACCTCGGCGGCCGCCTCTGTTACGTACGGCGCCAAAAATAGAAGGTTCCGCCGCTGTACCACACGGATTTGTTCCCGCACGTAGCGGCCGAGATAAATTGACTTGCCACTGGGCGACACCTCTCCAAGATCTCGAATGAATAGGTGATGATCGACCCACACTTCTGCGTGATTCAGTCTCTCCGCGAATAAAGGGTCGTCATCCCGGTTGAACAGAGTCACCGAATGAATGTAGTACCGGCTTGAGGTGGTTCCATCCGCACCAGTCTCCTCCTCCGTGTTGGTCGCCACCGAAACGCCCTCCCGAAAAGCAATGTCGAAGTAAGCCGGGTCCTCGGGGTCAAACGACCGGGAGTGCGAACACGTCCCATCCGCCCACTGCGTCGACCTGCCTAGTCCGTGGAAGAGCGGCAACAGATAATGCTCGCCTCCGCCGCTCAACGAAGCCCCGGTGGTGTTACTGCTCTCGTCTTCACTCGGCCAGGTGGGGCCCTGTTGTGCGCGTAAATATTGCCCTGGAAGACGACGCACCTGCACGCGGCGCCGAATTATTTCCACCTCGTCCAAAATCAAGATGCGATGCGTCCCAGGAAGTCGGACCCAGACGACGCGCCCCACCACGCCGTTGCAGTTAACGCGAATTCTGTGCATAGTGGTGCTGTTCACTTCCGTAATGTAGCGCAACTCCCCGCAAATGTAGCCCGGACAAGGTCCGCCGCCCTGCCCGTCCGCAGCAGAGCTCTCGCACCCCTCGTTCTCGGAAACGCCTACTTGCACTGTCATGTTGCACGCGAGCATATTTTGCAACGAGGCGCTGCAGTCGAAATTCCGGCCTTGCACTCCCTCTGGATATCCGTCGTAGGGAAAGCTCATAAAAAAATTGAAACTATCCATAGGGCTCGTCACACCTGAGTGGAGGATCACGTGGTCGATGGAAAAATAGGTGCCGTCCTCCAAAAAGGAGACCTGCATCCACGGATCAGTGGTGCCCGCGGCACCGTTGACAACGACGCTATTGTCTGCATTAACAACTACCCCCGGGCCTAACCCGGTGTGAAGTCGCGTATTCCTCGAACCGTCCCCGAGTCTGCTCTTTCCCATGTACTGGTCGCGAACAGTATGTGCGCCATAAGTTGTGAACATATCAAGGTAGACGCTGGAGGTGGACGCAATACCTCCCGAAAGGTAGTCTAGAAGTGTCTCGCGCTTCGCGTAGCAGGTGCTGTCACGCGTCCACTGCGGGTTCGGCTGCGTTTGGCGGTAACTCACTGCAGGCTCACGACCACGGTTGTAGTGCTCGCTTTTATAATCCAAGATGAAGTAGCAAAGCTTAGCATTTTCGCCAGTCACCGCCGAGTACCCGTCGTCCTTGAAGTACTCGACGCCCTGGCAGCTATCCCAGCCGAGGCAGTTGTTCAGGCACTCATGCAAGGTGTTCTCGCTCTGCGGCTCCTCCACCATATTCTCCCCCACCAAGTTGTGGCAATGGTTTTGATCCCCGGGAGTCCCGAGATCCACCATCTCCACGCGATATTCCTCTTTTTGGTGACACTCATAGTCTTCATAGATGGTTTCGGCCGCCTCCATCTCTTGCCACAAGTTGTGCCAGTCGCGGCCGAGACGCAGACTGTCGTTGTAGTGGATTTTGTAACAGTAACTGCGCCAGGTTTCCAGCGCAACGCAGTCTGGGTCGTTCACGCAGTCGTCCAGACACTTCTCGCGGTCGTACATCCCACTGTAGTACAGACCCGACAACCCAGGCCGCGCGCCGTCGAGTGAAAGGCAGTAGCTCATGCCGAGGAACTTCATGCGGTACTTTCGTTAGAGGTACTTCTGGTAGATCATCGGGAGTTCTCTCAGATACTCGGTTATTGAGTATTCGATTAGTTCATTGTGGTCGGGTGAGTCCCTGAGAATTTTCGGTCTTGATTCTTCAGGGGAACCCGTCCAGCATAACACACACGAGATAATGACTCAAAACTATGTATAGCCTTAACTTATCTGGTACCTGGCATTATTGCCGATCCCCAGGTCTCCCTCGTTCGGCCGCGTGATCATTCCGTGCTCATCTACAGGATCCCCGACGTTCCACCCTTGCGAAAATTCCGTGTAGTATTCCCAATAGGCCCGTTCTGTGAAGTTGGAGCCAACACCGCGAATTTTGAACGTGTCCTTCGCATATGTGAAATTACTCGTCTTCCGATAGTTCGGAGGCCGGTCATGCGGGAACGACTCAACAAGAGGAGCATGGCCTAGAGAGGCGTTGATGCCACCGAGACCCTGGAAGTCAAAGTTATAGTCGTTGTTCGGATTCAGCTCGCTCTCGGGAAACAAGAAATTCACGTTCAAGTTCGTGTACCGCTCGGAAGGTGCGAGCAATTTTTCGTCGACGCTCCGCAGCAGCTCCCGCAGGTTCCTCGAGGTACGACTACCCGAGGCGTGCTCTTTCGGCCTGTCCGCCCGAAAATAGTCCACCTGTTGCGTCTTCCTAAAAATGTGTCCCCAATTGCTGGTATCGCCGGACCTATCTAGTTCCCAAGCGTCGAACCACGGGCATTTGCTGTACAAGATGCACATGTACTCCCGCACATTGGATCCCTCCACGGGCGTGTACTCAGGGTCGTGGCGGTAGAGGTAAAACTGGCAGTCTTCGTACTCGTCACACAGATTCTCGCAGTGCTGCCGTGACTTCGTCTCTTCCCATTCCGTCGGATCCGAGGCCCCGGACTCCCTAATCTTTCCTCCATCCATGCAGACGGTATTCGAACCGTAAACCTGAAACAAGATTGAAGATGACGATCTTTTCTAACAACTTTTCTCGATATTTATCATGATATCTACACCTGTCCCCCCCCATCTCGAGATCAAAATGTCCCACGCTGACGAGTCTGAGCAACATCTCAGTACCTTTGCGCCGTAAGACTATTACTGGGAATACGGAAAAAGAAAAACGAAAGTGCAATTAGGTACATACGAAATTCATTTGGAATAGACTGAGCACCCAACAACACCAAGGCCTCAGACACAGCCGCCTGATGGGTCACCACCTCACGAGGGGAGAATAAATGACATATACGCGGCGCTCCGTGCAAGAAAGACGTGGATAAAACCCACATACTGTTAGGGCGTAGGCGAAGCTGCGCTAAGCCTACTCCTGTTTCACTTGCCCTCACTTCTGCTGGTTGACGTTGAGAAAAGAAAGCAAGGTTCAGCGCTGAGCAATACCTCTCAACAGTTGACGTTGAGCAAAGGTTCCAAGGCATTGCCGACGTTGAGAAAATAAAGAAAGTTCTGTCTAGAATTTTCGCAGTAGGTACCTCATATCCCCACCAGCGGCCTCGCGTCGGCTCAATTGGCGGAACATACCGCGGCACCAGCGGCGGTGTCCACACGGGCACTCCACTGGCGTGGGGCTCGGAAGGTTCCCTCTCTGCAAAAACGAGTAGTCCGCACACGTGCATATACTGCGAATCTGCGCCGTAGATCAAGAGACCGCCTCGCCTGTCATGGGCAAATATGCCGCCCCGCACCCATTTGTTAATCATGATATCGGTGCCATGCATTGAGATGGGTATCCCCCAATAGCCGAGATATTCGAAATCTAATACATCCCCCACTTCGAAACGGGTCCTCTGCCGGTACATGTAGATATTATAGTCGAGCCGTTCCTGGCAGCAGTCCACGCGGTTGAAGATTTTGATCATCCGTACGAAGGTGTCCTCTGGCAAAATGAGACTCCACCAGACCCAGGCCGTGGCGTGATAGCCCGAATGCGAGCACGTGGTTGCGGCGTTGTACTTGTACCAGGAGCCCTCATTCGTTTCGTCAAGCGGCTGGTCTTCCTCCCACTGCGTCCGGAAGAGCGGACGGGCCGCCAGCGCATCATCCTGCACCACATCGCCAGGGTACATCTCGGGCCAGTGGGTGGCCGCCAGCCCCTCCGATTCGGGATCCAGCTGCACGAAACAGCCAGCATCCTCGCTGCGTGCGGTGCTGCTGATTGGGACGCCTTTATAGCCAATCAATTCCGGAGGAAACGATGCGACTGTGGTGTCTACGGTCCGCGGAGACCCACGGCTTACGACCCAAGACCCGCGCCAAACAGCCGCCGTCCACTCTGCTTTCATATAGCAGTCTAGCCCTAAGCCGTTTTGATCGAAATTCACCAAACGCGTCAAGTTCGCAGCCAAGGGATCAGTCAGAAAGGATACCCCAACGCAGTCGCTCCTCATCGCGCACATGGTCACGCACGTCTCGAAGTTCCCCACGTGCTCTGGGTACTCTCCGAAGGGACCCCCAAGGTCGAGGTTGCCGCCGGGATGTTCGTAATCTTCTTCCACCTGTGGACACCGAAGCGGGTAGCCACGCTGTATTTCCTTCTCGCGCATGCACCCGTCGTTTACGCCCGTGCTGTCGGGGTCGTACTCCGTACCTGCTTGTTGGACGCCCACACTGCAATTATGATACACGAGCTCCTCGCCGGACGGGTTGCGCCAGATGACCGAATGGCCCTCTGGAGCTACCTCGGGGCACGCTCCGCGGTGGTCAGCCTGCTGCAGCGGCGAGTTCACGTGCACACCCTGGCAGTAGCCATCCAACAAACAATTTTGCCGCAGCAGCTCTTTTTCTGCATGATCAGTCCCTTCCGGAAAACATTGGTAGTTATTCTCCAGCCACTCTTCCGAAAGACTCGCGGTAAACGCAGACTTGTTGCTTGGGTACTGGGACAACTGCACTGGGTCTGAGGTCAAACACAGCTCTCTTGCCTCATCGGCAAAGGGAGAGTCCCTACAGCGTTGGCGCGCCCTACAGCACTCGTTGCGCTGACAGTGCTCCCGGTCGCACAAGTAGTCATGCAGGAAAACCTCCGGCGGCGCGCCTTCCGGAAAGGAACTCGCGTTTTTTACTCCGCGGTCGATAGCCTCTCGGACGTGTTTTGGCAGCGTGATAACACCTCCAGCATCGAGTTGCTGCACAACCAACAGATCCTCCTGTGCGTCGAGCGCGCCCTTGGCGATTAGGTGCGCCACGACAACATTGGCAGACGTGTTTGTTCCAGGAAGAGACCAGGTCACATTCGCTAAACTGTCCTGATGATCTGCCATCACAAGTGCATCGTAAACGAGAATTTCTAGCGTTTCAGTAAAGTGGGTGTCGCAATTCCATCCCAATAACGTCTCCTCCTCGACCGCATCGCAGTACTGTTTCTTACGGCAACATTCTTCTGCGGTGCAGTGTTGCTTCGAGCAGAGAACCTCACGGCCAAAATAAGTGTCATAGCGGTCTCCCGGGCAGTAGAGTGCCTCAATGAGCGCGTTTTCCCCGCTGCTACACATCTCTCTCGCAATACAGCACTCGCCAGGTTCGCACTCGCCGTCCGGGCACACAAGGGTTGGCTCGAAAAAGTGCGTAGCCGCATCGCAGCTAAACGTAGGAGCGAGCAGGTGGCAGCGCTGCCCTACCGCGCAGCACTCTTCCTCTCGGCAGGTGTCGTCTTCACACAAAACCTCTGGCATAAAGAAGCGATGGAGGTCCGTTGCGCCGCACTCTTCTTCCCAAGCCGATTCCGCACATTTCTGCCGCGGTTTGCAGCATTCCTCTTGTCGACATTGGTCTGTGACGCATAGCTGTGCGGCGTCCAGGTAAAAGTACGGCTTGTCGAAAAGATAGTTATCGCATAAAAGGCTTCGGTTGGTCACGGAAGAGACTTCAGCAGTTGCGTGCGGTGGTGCAAGCTGGAGTCGTGGAATTTCCCGCAGCTCTAGAGAGTGCTCCTCAAGAGCCGCAGATTGGTTCCGGAAAATAAAGCCGCAAGTGCTGCGCGGAAAACAGCACTCCTCGAAGGTGCATTCAGTACCTTCGCAGAGCCGAGTATCATCAAAAAAGCGCAGAGCGTCCGCGCGGCAGCTGCGACGCATTACGTGTGAAGCCGGCAAGGCACCGCAGGCTTCGCGCTGCGAACAGCATTCACCCAGGATGCACTCTTGTGATCGGCAAACGCGGTCGCGGTTGAAAACGTAGCTGTCCCACACTCGCCACTTTAAGCGCTGCTGCACCGCTCGTGACTGGTAGAGGGTCGGATAATACAACGAGCTCGTATCCGGAACGGTTCGGTAACAAATTTTGCGCCACTCGTTCCACTCCGGCGGCTGCTTGGTCTCATTCCCGCCCACCAGGGCGCGCTTGCGCAGAGCCATGCTAAAGCTCTGCGCAAAACAGTGAGCCGTGAGGTGTTTCGCGCGTGACCCGTTGTCGTCGTGGCCTCCGCAGGCGTAGGCCCCGCTGAAAGCGGACACGCTAGCCTTTGCCACGTCTTGGGCTGCACTCGGGAGCAGAATTCCATTCGCGGTGCCATTTTCTGGATCGAGTGTCAGGACCGTTGCATAGCTCATCAGCAGCGGCTGTGGGCCACCAGTGCCAGAGTCTTCTATGATTTGGCAACCTCCACCGATCACCCCGTAGCCGTCGGGGCAGCTCTGCAACGGAACGGTAGGCGTCCTAGTATCATCGGTACCATATACAAAGCTGTGCCTGTAGGTGAACATCTGCCCGAACTTTGGCCGTGTGCAAATAGCACGTACGGTTTTTCTCGGTGAACGGCGATGTGAGGCCAGATCAGTGGACTCACTACCGCACCGCCACCCCGTGATTTCGGTTCCCTGGAATTCCCCGTCCTGCGTGCACGATCGCATCCATGGCTCGGGACCGCAGACCGCAGCATCGCGCATCTTTGGAGCATAGGCTTCCATGGCGCATCCACCTCCGATAACAATGGAAAATTCTTCATTCTTGTGGCATGTCGCAACAACTGAATCCTCCCCGGTCGACGACGACGCTTCTGAAAGTCGCGACTCGATGTCCGCGGAGCACACTGCAACGGCACTAATGACGATCTTCCCGGAAGAAAGAGAATAACTGCTGTTGGCAGAAGCTTCGGCATCGTGTGCCCTCTCCCAAAAGTGATCCCACCAGGACGACAACTTTCTGCGTGACGCCCTAGAACCGCGTGAAAGTCTGCGGGAATCTTCCTCGAGATATTCTGTGGAGCCACCGCTGCAAGTCCACCCGCCAACGGTTGTGTTCTTCTGAGCCTCTAGCATCGTCGGGGCACTCGTGGACAAGTAGCGGTCGCTGAGTGGACTGCTGCCGCCTGACACCAAGCAGCCACCTCCCAGCACGTAGGGTGCCGTCTCTGGGCAGGCTGCTGTCGCGGTATGGGCTCCACCATGAAAACTCCAGTGCTCAACCTCCACTGTCACGGGATCAGAATACGTCCAGCTGTAGAGCGTAGTCGTGGTTGTCGTCGTCGTGGTCGACGTCCACACGCGGTAGTCACGCTTGCTGAACCGGCACTCCGGCCTCGAATGTACAGACCCATCCTCAGCCATCTCCCCGACGAGTCGACAAGAACAACCGCGCGGAAGCTTCAACTCAAGGCCAAGCGCATCACTTGTACTCCTACAGTCCCCATATGAGCAGGGGTCATTGCTGGAGTCATGCTCTCGCAGCATCCGCCTTTTATCATCCCCGGGCTCGCCGGGTTCGCCTTCTTTCGCAGTGACATTAGCATCACCGTCACCCGAATTAGATTCGTTGGCCATTTTCGTTGCGTTGGTCATTTTCGTTGCATGTGCAGGCGCATCACTGTTGTAGCCTTTGTCATCTTCAATCTTCTTTTCGACGTCCTTCTCTCTCACCTCGTGTCGCTGTGGTTGTGCATTTCGATGCAACCTAGCTACCGCGACTCCGCAAATTTCCGCTGCTTCCACGTCACGCCCGTACAATGCTGCTTCGAGCTCGTCAGTGCTGAGCAGCCCCTGCTCGTGCAACTGGTGCAGTTCAGTCATGTCCTCAAAGTCAGGAGTTCCGAATGCGTCCGCGCAACTCACATCAGCAGAGTTTGCGTCTAGCTCCCGAAACTCGGAATGAAAAAAGCCAATTTCCACATTTGCACCACGGACACGGTGCTCGACATTCACGGGCTGCGGTGGAACACGGGGACGACTTTGTGCATCCGATGGCACTAGTGTGATGTTTGTTGTGTTTACCGAAGACAGATTCGATAGCAAGGACACATTTGCTGACAGATTCAGACCGATTGTTTCGTTGGAACCGAATACACTATCCACAACAACATCTACGGGATCAACATTGGTCAGAATACGCGAAATCGCACTGACGCGCTTTGTGGCAGCGTCGTCCAGCGCATCTCCGATGGCACTGCCATTAACGCCCAACTGCATCATACCCGCTCGTAAAGGTGGGGCCGCCGACAGGACAAAGGTTGCCGCCCGTGGACGTGCGACCGCTGACGGAATACCGTGCCACCGTAGCAGCGGCGTCGCCTCCGGCACCGCCACTGGCTGGTTGTGGTCGTAGAGCCTTTGTCTATCCACGTATGCTTCGTCCCGCACAATGCAGAAGACGCGATCGGCTTTCATCACGCTATCCACCATGGCCCAATGCTCATCGAGAGGAGGCGGCTCCACGGTCACGTTTTGGAAAACAAACGTGCGCGTTGTGGTAGTCGTGGTTGTCGTCGAGGTGAAGTAAACAAGCCCTCCACTACTCTCCAGCTCCATAATCTCCTTATAGGTGAGGCAGCGGGTCTGCACAAGATTTGAGTTCGCATCATACACCTGTACGTCGCGAATCTGTAACCAGCCCGTGGCCAACTTCTCACACCAGGCCTCGTAGTACCTATCAAATGAAATACTGGAGGTCAACCTGGATATGTTTCAAGCACTTCACGAAACATTCGGGGATATGATGTGGCCCAATCCACCCTCACAATCAAAACCTATCAGAACAAACCTACAACTTTCAACAGAAAGGAGCAGTTCGCTGAGTAACATACACATTAGTTGCACTAAAAAACAAAAAATTCCGTTTCAACATCAGGCTCCTCCCAGAGCTGACGGAGCAACCATGTGGATGCATACATACAGATTATACAACAAATAGTTATAAGCTGTACTCTTTGGGATGCAGCTCGCAAGGGTGTCCTGTACGAACAGGAATAAAGACGTGCCCCGATGCAGGAACGTCTGTGCCCGGAATACTTTCGCTAAATTCCCTGACTGTGGCAACGAGCCAGCGCACGTTACCCTCTGTACCGCTGATTCCATCCCCATCTTCCTTCAGTGGACAGATCTCCTCGAGGTAGGGGAGCCGACCCTGATGTGCCCAGTGGCAAAAAGAGGCTGCGTCGCGGCGGGTGTAAGCGTGGCTCTGGACTCGGTTGCTCAAGTGCACAGTGCGCCGGAAAGCGGGTCCAGGGTCCGTTTCGTTTCCCACCGGTAAAAAAGATTCGTTTGCCAGATACCGTTCGTTTTCCGGCAGCGGGCGTACTGGACTCGCGATGAGATAGCGCTCCGCGTAGGTTGCTCGGGTGTAATAGGTTGACAAGAGGCGGCCGCTGTCCACCGGAAGCGGCTCGTAAGCAGTTGTGGCTGATCCCTCTTCCGGATCTGAAACCCCATCTGGAAGCTCGTCGGGAACGCGACCATAAGGCAGGCGCGGCCTCGCGAAGGGTCGCACCTCTGCACTATTTACCCAACAAAGTGGACGCCTGCCCAAAAGTTGATCGGTCACGTTCACAGTGACCAAAGCCCTGGGATCCGAGTTGTAGATCAAAGCTCTGGTATACCTGGCGTCACTGTAGCAGCCACTCGGCGCGTTGGCATCCCAGCTCCAAGTAGTTGGCATGTAGTACAGAGTCAAACCCCAATACGTTGCGACGCGCTGGCAATCGTTCTGCGTGAGCCGCCACTCAAAGGGACACCAAGGATCCCCAACGGTAAGCTGAATCGGATATCCGGTTTGCAGCTTGACCCAGCAAATCTGCTGAACGGTGGCGTCAACCGATCTACTCGTGCGACTTCCATGGTAGTATAAGGTATCGGGTATCGAACCCGTGTACCGCGCACATCCGTTTGGCAAGGTCCCCTCGTCGGCCTGGAGCTTGTAACCATAGCTTAAACCGTGCACCTCTTGATACTTCGTGCAGTCGGAGGGCTCGAGAAGAAAGTTTTCTGGGCATCCCACGTGTGCGCTGATTGTGAAGCTAAGCATTTGCGCATCCGCAGCGTCAGTGCGGTTCTGTTGGCAGACCCCAGTACCGGGAACCTCACCTTCCACTCCGATGAGGTCGGTCCGAGCCCCGCACGTGTCGCGGGCCACGCAGCAGTCCTCTTGTGTGCATGGCCTCGACAGACACACATTTGTGTCTATGTAGACTGAAGGTGCTGCAGCCTGATTCTCGCATTGCCAGCGGAGGAGGTCAACCTCCGGCGTATGCTCTGGATCGAAGCACTGGCGCCGAGGCCTGCAGCATTCGTCCAGGCGACAAAGCGAAAATTCACAGAGGTGCTTGAAATCAAAGTAGTGCGTGTCAGTGGTGGAACAAAACAAATCGCGCATGAGAAAATTCCCCGGCGCCTCGCACATCTCCCTAGGGGTGCAGCACTCCTCGCCAGCATCCGCACACTCCTTCCCGACGCAAATTTTTTTCGCATCGAACCAGTGGGTCGCAGGTTCGCACTTCACCGAGTCTTGTATCAATGAGCAGCGCTGACCCACCGCGCAGCACTCCTCCTCCCGACAGTCCTCGCCCTCGCAGAATACGTCAGGCAAGAAATGATGCGAGAGGCTGCCTGCGGGGCAGTTTGCTTCCCAGATACTATCTGTGCACTTTTGCCTCGGTTTGCAGCACTCCTCCACACTGCAATGGGGCCCCCGACAAACGATATCAGCGTCAAAGAAAAAGTAGTCACGGTCGAAAAGGTAGTTATGGCACATCGTCGAGTTCGGACCTCCCTCACGATTTGGCCATGGGAATTCGGCCTCCGCGGCAGGCCGGACGATCGTCCGCGGCATCTCCAGTCGTGCGAGCGCGCTTTCGACTTCACCACCGTGCACCTCCGTCGAATCATAGAGCGTACTATTTACCTGCTTCGCGAGCATGCTGCCGCACATTGGTCGTGCAAGACAGCACTCGGAGAATTCGCACTTCTCGCCCGCACAGAGCTGAGACTCGTCGAAAATCTGGTACGCGTCATCCGCACGGCAGGCACGACGGATAGTGTGGTTACCTGGGAGCTGACTGCATCGCTCCCGCGCACTGCAGCACTCACCCAGATTGCAGATGTGCGTGCGGCAAGTGACCTCGCGTTTCACAAAAACGCTGTCATATGCATTCCACTTCATCCTTTGCAACGCTGCGCGCTGCGCGTAGAAACTCGGGAGGTGCACCGAGCCCACATCCGGGTAGGTCCGGTAGCAGACTTTGCTCCAACCTTCGTCCAGCGCGAAAGACTGGTCTCTGTCTTTGTCCCCGACGCTTGCACGACGAGCAACACCGCCACCGCCCACTCCTTTCTGCAACAGCGCCAAGTACGCGGAAGACACGTCTTCTTCTCCGAGTAAAAAGTTGTGCGCCATACAGAACGCAGTGGCACTCAACTCCACAGTCCCGTCGCCTGCGGCAAGGCCGCGGCACGCGTACGCGCTAGGTGCATCATCCGACAGAGCGAGCGCCGCAGTGTAGCCCCATTCCGCTTCAGACGTGGAGTCTTTGATGCTAGGGCCTGCAACATTGAACAAGTGCGGGTCGCTCACTGAGGAGTCGCTGTAAGCGCAACTCCCACCCAGAGCCTCGTATCCCGAAGGGCACTCCGCAACCGCAGCTCCCGCACCGTGTGCATTCGCGCGCAGGAATTGTGGCGCGAGCTGATGATGAGTACAGATCGCGCGGCCTCTCGCGATGGCTGCACCCATACCCTCACACTGCCAACTTCGCAGTGGCGAAGGCGGTGGATTCACGTCTCGCGCCTCGATTTTGAATGCTGTCGCATTGAAGTCGTTGCAGGGTTGGGCGACACCGCCACCGATGCCACCGCACAGAGCGCCATCATTTTTCTTGAGGTTCGAATTGTCAGTGACCTTGCAACCACCCCCAATCATGTAAGGAAAGTCGCCGTCGGCTGCACATTGCGCTGGCGATGCCGCAGTAGCTATCTCCACAGTCGTGACAATATTTGGCGAGCACATCGCGATTGCCATCACTGTGTGCTCGGTGCCCTCATCTATCGGAATCGGAGCCTCCGTCGTCGTCGTAGTCACCGTGACGTTGCTGACGTTGCTGCCGTTAAAGTCCCCAGCAGCAACGCCGTCTTTATCACTTGGCGGCTCTGGTGCCACAAAGGACCAAGTTTCAGAGTTGTCAGCGTCAAACTTGATGTCTCCACCAGCACAAATCCACGCCCCGCGACCTGCATCTCCGACCCAAGGAAAGCTCGAGGCAATCGTTTTGTAATTTCCCTCCTCAGTAGTCGTGGGGTCCACACTTTTTCCCGACATGATGCAACCACCACCAACGATATAGGGCGCCTCCGCGGGGCACCGAGCTTTTGCTTCCACAGTGGCTGGCTCAAGAGTTGTTACAGTCACTACCTCGGGCCCGGCGTGTTGCCATCCCAGAATTGTGGTCGTGCTGGTGATTGTCGTCGTTACAGTGGTAGTCGTGGTAGTGGTCGTAGAGGTCCAGTAGCGATAGTCGCGGTGGGAAAATCGACAGGACCTTCTTCGGACCGTTTCATATTCTGGCTCACCGTCGTCCGCAGAGATATTCATAGAAGCGCGGCCACCATCAGCTGCTATCTTGATGGTGACGTCTGCTTCGCGGCAGTAACAACCGATTGGAAGCTTCATGGCCATTCCCTCCTGCTCCTCCATGGCCGGGCAGTAGCCGCGCTCGCACTCCTCACTTGGGAGGTGCAGGGTGGACGCGGCTGCCCCGCAGCCCGCAGGCTCTTCAATTGGATGCCATGCTGTTGCGGCTTCGAGCTCTTCCTGTGTGATGAGTCCAAGATCAAACAGGTTATGAAGCTGGTCCACTTCCTCCTGCGGCAGCTCCCCGATGGCGCCAGTGCAGTTGGAATCGACCATCGCACTCCCGAGTACTTGGTACTCCGTCACAAAGTGTCCTATCTGTAGATTCCCAGTGCGATAACTTTCCTTTCCGTGTCGGTAGCGGCGGCCAACCACAAACCAACGCGGGTCCATCACCGTGGGAGACATTGGCGGAGGCTCTTGCATCCAGCAATACCTTTCAGTGTCTACCACAGTGACCACTACAGTCTCAACCACAGTGTCGACCCAAGTCGTTTCCACCTCGACAGTAACACTCGACCAATTGGTGGCATTCGTTCCTGGTGTTGTAACATTGCTGGTATTTGTTCGTGTGACATTTCTGGTAACGTTTCTAGTTTCGTTACGGTCCAGAAATCGATCCTCGCAGACCTCCCGCGGAGGAGGGATAATACGCGGAATCTCGACAAAGTATTTTTCCATGACCGGAAAAAACTCGCCGCTTCCCGAAAGATCATACCCCCAACGATGCGGCTTTACTCCTAGACTATCTCTGGAAGGCAAGAGCGTCGAAACAGGTGCAGCTCCTGCACCTTCCGGATGCGTCTTATTCACCACAGGTCGGTGCAATTGCTGAGAGGCAGCATACGACTCGTCGTGCACAACGCACCACACTCTATCTGCCTTCCTCGAGTCGCGCACAACTGCCCAATGTGTATCAAGTAAAATGACGGATGCGTTTATAGCAATGTAGTAATAACTTCTCGTGGTTGTTGTGGTAGTGGTTGTGCTCGTGTAACTGTCAACCAAACCGGACTCGATCAGCTGCTCGTAGGTAAGACAGCGAGCCTCCGCAGTCTTGCCATCCGATGTCGTAAAGGTGTGAGTGCGAATCTGTACCCACCCGGTGGCCAGCTTCTCGCACCACGACTCGTAGTAGAGCCGAGGGTTCAACTCGCACGGGTGTCCTGTGCGGACCGGCAGAAAAACAAGGCCGTCGTACGGTACTTCTGAACCCTCCAGGCTGTCAGCGTAATCCCGAACTTCGCGCGCCAGCACACGCTTGTTGCCCTGATCCGACGTTTCACGGTCACCGTCTTCCAGCAACGGACAGATTTCTTCCAGGTACGGCAGTCGCCCATGGTGCGCATGGTGGCAGAAGCGCGCAGCATCGCGGCGGCCGTAATCATGTGCGGTAATCTGCCGCTGCGTCGAGAGAACCACCCGCAGTCGGGTGCTCTCGTCCCCATCGACGATAAACTCGTTTGGCTGTCGGTCCAGAGGACGCACGGGCCTGTCGGAGTATGTACGCCCAGGTGCGACTCGTAGGTGATACCCACTGGGTAGCGCCGGACCCTTTCCGGTTTCGAGCGCAACGGAAACCTGCAACAAGGAGTGCGTGTAATTTCCGTTGTCCAAGAGAAGGCTTGGGACCTCGTCCTCCATCAACATCGTGCTCACTCTGTGTTCGTCTTCGTAGAGCAGCGCTTCCAGAGACGGCGAACTGCTCACAAGAAAGTGGCCAGCGCCTAAGTCAGAATCGTATGTGTTTTGCAACCGGCCGCTTCCGTTCGGCAGAGGGGTCCAGTCAATCCGAGGTTGCGTCGCGTTGCTACCGACAATGGCGATTGCTTCTGGCAGATCAGGCACTGGCCGGCCAAAGCGCCGCGCGAGGTAAGCTTGTGTCTCAAGGACACTCGTACTTATCCAGCACAGAGGCCGCTGCTCAGCATTTTCTACCGTTTCAAACACGGCGCCCTCGAGTCCGGAATTGTAAACCAGAAAAGGTGTTGCTCCGTCACCCCGATCGTCAAGAAAGCATCCCCGCGGAGACGACTCCATGTTCCGACTGCCGCCCATACTATCTGCCGCTTTGGCTTGTGCTTCAGCCGCGTTCGTCGACTCCATGTGAACGAAGTTCTTCGACATCCTCGTCGCTGCACGACGACATTCGGCCTGCGTCAAACGCCACTCAAGCGGGCACCACGTATCGCCCACGGCTTGTGGCTCTACCTCGCCACCGGCGAAGGGATCGATCCAACAAAGCTGCTGGACGTTTCCTGTCAGAGTGTCCGTCTCGCCGTCACGCCCACCAAAATAAAAGACGTGGCCATCCGTCGAGCGGAGAGAGCACCCGCTCGGATACGTCTTGGCGTAATCGCTCCCCGTAAGCTCCCCACTCCAAGTGTAATCGTGCAGCGCTGCGAATCTCCGGCAGTCCTCGACCCCGAGAAGGAACCGCTCAGGGCAGCCGAGACCCGCGGGCCGCACCGCGTTTACGACGATACTATCGGCCGCGGACGGATTTATTGTGGGGCTTTGTGACAGCTTTGCCGCCACGCCGCGAAGCTGTAGTACGTCAGCACTATTCGAAAGAAGAACCGGCGCCGCGGCATCGGCACGGTCTAGCTGGCATTGCCCCCTGCCAGGAAGCGCAAACTCGACACCGCTCAGATCTGCGCGCCCCCGACAGGTGTCCCGTTCTTTACAACACTCCTCCATGCTGCACGGCACCAGAGAGCACAACTGAGCCCCGTCGTAGAAATGGGGCACCTCTCGCATGCCACACTTCCACTGCATCCACTCCCAGTTCGGGGTGTATTCCACCGCGTTGCAGAGCGGTCGCTTCTTACAACACTCTGCGAATGTGCACTCACCCGTAGAGCACGTGGCACCACTGTCAAAATAGTACACGTCTGGATTGGCAGCGCACTCCGCTTCGAGAGCTGGGTTAGCGAAGCAGCTCTGCGCTGTGGTCGTAGTGGTCGTGGTGGTGGTAATCGTTGATGTGGTGGTGGTTGTGGTGGTCGTCGTGACTGTCGTGGTGGTAGTGGTTGTTGTAGTCGTCGACGTTGCTGCCTCAGAAAACAATGACGCCAAAAGAGCCTCAAGCCCGTCGTCCGCTTCCTCGTCCGCGTCAAAGCTCCCTTCCCAACCACTCGGGCAACATTGAATCACATCCATCACGTCTAGTCGGTAATTATTCGCCGCGCAGAGGTTCATGTCATCCTCGCTGTCCAAGAAACAACACTCGTCATAACACAGATCCAGGTCAACCTGAGAAGATTCTTGCGTGAGTGTCTGTGGCTGTGCATAAGACTATTATGCTAAGAAAACGCCAAGGTGATGAAATACTCACGAGCTATGCGTCGAATCATGGTCCTGTTATTACACATCCCCTTAGGCTTAGGCAAAGATCCCAATCGAAACGCAAAATAACTAACCCTCACTTTAAAGTTGTCGAATGCTTTCGCTATTTTATCTTCGACTGCTAGAAACACACACATTTATAGCATGAATACAATAAGCAGGGGTCGTTAATTATTTCTGGTAGAATCAAAATCACAAATACCTCTTCTGCTTCTTCTTCATCGACTTCAGCGAGGAGCGCGTTCAGATCCAGTCCTCCACCAAGGCCTAAATCCTCCTCCTCAACCTCTTCTGCAGCATCTCCTTCGAGGTCGGGCTCGGTTGCGGCATCAGCCGCCGCCAGCTCGTCCCCAGCACCGACGAGCGCTGCAGCAGACTCAGCAGTTAGTCCGAGATCACTGATAGTATTCAGGTTCAGCGTCCCTGCCTCACCAGCCTCCGTGATAGCCTGGGCGATGGCCAACTTGTTCACTTCCACCACGGATGCGGACACACCCGCTACGGAATTCGCGGATACAACCATGGTCGATACTTCGTCCATCTGTGCTCTCACAACGCCGAGAATGTCATCGGCAGCCGTGCTTTTCATGCGTGCGTTCACTTCCGCTGCAAGCTCTGAACTCTGCTGCGCGATCTCGAACTCGGTCAGCACCGTGCTCCTTTGACTGAGCGCGCGACCCGTCCGGAGGCGTCTCTGCGAAGGTGTCCATGTTGGAGCGTTTCGCCATGAACCAGCGGTCTGCTTCACCAAAACACGCGCCTTCTTTCGATGAGATACCCCACGCTTCACGAAATTCCCGTACACTTGCTTCAGCGCCCTCACGGCGCGCTGCAGTTTTTCCTCTTTCTCTTTCATCAATTTCGCCACTTCCTCCGGAGTTTGCTCAGTGTCTGCCACGTTAGCCATGTCGTCACCCAAGTAGGGTCCGGTTTGCCGTTCGCGCACCTTACTGCGCAGGAAGCGCCGAAAACGATGGCGCAGAGACCGACGCAAAAGCGATCTGCGAGGCGTGCTACTCTGTGACTTGTTCTGGCGCAGCTTCGCAGTTCGCATAGCGAAGGACCCGGCCTCAGTAATTGCCCACACCTCTCGATCGACTTTTCCGTCAACCGCAGATGACACTCGACGACGAAAATCGCGTTCCAAGACATTCAGGTCCTCATCACGCGCATCGGACAGCAGTTTCCTTGTTTCTACGTCTTGTTCAGAGTCCTCTTCCTGCGTCGGTGCTGCAGTCGTGGAAGCTTCTTCTTCCGACAGCTGACGACGTCGCGCGATTTTGAAACCCTTCATGACAACGTCCACTGTAGTCACCTTGAAAGACTGTGCCAAGCCAGCCTGCATTCCATAGGTGAACTCCTCGTCAGCCCAGAGATCTTCTGCCGTCGTCGCCGGGGGCAGGTTCAAGTTGAGCATCATCTTACTTTTCACAACCGGCAGCGTCTGCACCATCTTGTCTCCGATCTGCACTAAACCACCCGTGCAGAAAAGCGGCGGGTCCTCACTCAGACACGCGGGGTCCACCGCCGTTTCCTCGGATGACGCTTTGGCTTCGACAGCGGCATCGAACGACTGCGCCATCAACTTCGTGTCAACGTAGGTCTCCGCAATTGCAAGTGACGCAGCCTGGAAACTTTCGGAGGTCTTGTTCGACACCCCAATCGTTTCGACAAGCGTGCCCGCCACGCGGTCGTTAGCGAGCGGACAGTCCAACTCGATCACCTCCCACAGGTATTTAAAGTGGTCGGGTGCCGCCAGTGTAGTGCCGTTGAAATTCGGACCCGTGAACATCTTTGCGCGGACGCTAGTCGGTTCGCCGGTCTCGAAGTCGCAATAAGCGTATACTTCCGGCTTTTGCTGCACCTCCCCGCAGGTCGGCGGTAGAAACCCAGTCGCGACAATCTCCGGAACGAAAGAAAGCGCGTTGGCGCCCTTCGGACAGTTGATATTCACGGTCACTGTGGACAGGGGGTCGTCCAAATAATCGCGGACGAAAAGCTCGGGAATGCCACGCTCGCCCATGCAATCCCAATCGGGCCTGCCGCAACCACAGTCGCACACCCCGTCCGTCCATTGCTCCGCGGGGCAGATCCAGCGCTTCACCGTGTCCTCCCCCATCTGGCCCGTTAGTGGGTCTACTGTGGGGAAGAGCCACTGGTAGGCCCGCACAATTGTGCGCACCTCCATGGGCGCGGTGTTGCTGCGGTCCAGCTTGGACCCACGCACAAGCACCTTCATGCCCACGTTCTTGGGCACCTTATTCTTATCGGAAAAGCCCGCCGCATTCACGACGAGCGCCCCGTCGTGCAGAGCGTCGCAGAAGATCGACGCGCGGCCAGTGTATTCGCGGCCGTCGCTATCCACGCCAGGTGTGCCAGTCTCTACAGAGAAATCGCACCACGGCTGGTCAAAGTGCGAGGTTTCCCAGTTGGCGGTGTCAGGAGAGAAGTCGTCTTTTGACGGTGTTTGATCGGTTGTCTCACCAATAACCAGGCTCCGCCAGCTAATCCGGAGGATGTCATAAAACAGCCTTCCATTCTCGCCGTTGGTCATCAGAGAGTCCTTAAAAGGAGTGAAGAAGTCGGCGCCTTCTTTCGTGATCATGTCAGCCACAGCCTTTCCTGCTGTGTCGCGGGTTATGTCAAGTAGCACTTGAAAACCCGCGATCTGACCTGGCATTGTCCCATTCGGCGTGATCGCCACGATTTTGGACGTGTTCTTCCACAACTCCTCAATATTGGTCGTGGCTGAGTAGTTTGCTCGCACGCTGTCGTCGACGAAATGCCGCACCGTCACCTTGACCGCCGTGGGACTCTGGCCTTTTTCGGTACAGGCATGCAGGAACGCCCGTTTCATGGCTGGTCCGAAATACGGGCCGAGCGACACTTCTTGAGCCGTCGCATTCGTTTCCCGCGGTCGCATGACCACATTCAGAATACTCTCCATGTCGTACTCCTCGGTCCCCGCGTCCTGCAACTCCCGAGGAACCGCAGCTTGCTCTGGCACTGTAGAAGCAGCAGCCGCTGCGCTCGCTACCTCAGCTGGCTGCGGGTCGTCGACTTCCTCCAGTCGGCGAAGGCTCGGTGTGATGTCCTGCAGGTTTCCCACTGAGCGTGCGTTAAAACCGAAGGAAGCGTCATAGAGAGGGCTCTGTTGTGAGGTCACGAGAGGCGGACCCACATTGTAGAGGGAGTCGTAGTTTGCATTCGAGTAGAGATCTGTCAGCTCCGCGTTAGTAACGACATTGCCCGTTGCAGCGTCTGTGTAAGACGGCGCCATGTGTTTTGTCAATGCGGCTTGCAGCTCCACAGCTGGGAAGGTCGTCCTTCCTGAGACCAGGGCGTCAAGCTTTTGATTCACCGCATACCAACGACGAGTCGTGAACTGGACCTCCACCAGAATGATGCGCGCCAGGTCATTGGTCTGGCCAGTCCAGAAAACGTCAGGCGCGAAACTGGGAGCCTGTACCTTAAAGTTGTCTGCTCTGATGTCTGGCACGGTAACGCCGTCGAGAACAAGGCCGAACGCTTCAGCAACGCCACGGCGCATGCTCGCGGGCAGTCCAGCGACGCCGCCCCAACCGATATCTGCGCCCGCTGCCGTTTTTCCTCCCGTGCTTATCGTCCAGGGGGCATCGAGTTTCAGTGGTACGTTTGCGACTGGTGGTGTTTGCATCACCAGTAGCATCGAATATGTTCGCTCCCGCACGTAGCACGGCGTCTTGTAGGGTTCTTCGTACAGCGCACGAAAGCACTTCTGACCACCAGAAACGAGCACAACGTCACCGGAATCTACAAAGTGAAGATTTCGCGCACGCTCAAATAAGACGCCCTGCTGCTGTTGCTTTTCCGTATCGGGAAGGTAGTAATCGTATATACTCGACGATGGATGCAGATTCGCGACGTACGCTCGCGTTGTGATCGAACGTACACCCGAAAAGTCCATGGACTGTGCGAAGACTGAGATATCCAGTCGCTGCCGGTGTGGCGTAGCTATGCCGCAAGTAGCACTGGTGCTCGTTCCTTGCAAGTTTCTCGCATCCTTTCGGCTCGCAAGAGGCATCAACCCTCGTCGCGGCGAGGAGCTACCACTGCTGCCGCTCATGGCCGCGCCGACGAGGGTCGCGAGGCCCGAAAAGGCTGTTTGCTTCACCTCGCTCCCTGCCCGCATGACCATCTCCGACGCGTCTACCTGGATTCGGTAAGGCCCCATCATGGAGAACGGAGCCTCCTGCTTGTCCAGCTGGAGGACGAAGTCCCCGTAGGCGCCGGACATCGAGCTCACAAGCGTCCCTGCGCTGAAGTGTGAGTAGCGAAATTTACTGCCACTACTTTTCAAGTGAAGGATTTGCGTTTTGTCCGCTGCGTTGGGCTTTTCAGCTCGAATCAGGGTCAGAAGCTCGTGAATTCCGGTACCCACATCAATCTCTACCGTGTAATTCGTGCCTTCAAGCGTGGTCTCGGGAAATCCCGCCTTGGGGCCAAGCGCGACTTGCACAATCCTATACCATTCTAGCACGTCGGCTCCGAACGTGTCATTGCGAAACGTGTCCAGCGTGACGCCAAGCGTCGCCAAATCCGTGCCAGCAGCCAGCGCGGCCTGTTGTGCTTGTTCCAAGGCAACGTAGGGGCCGTATTCCTTCATAGTCCGCTCGTCCAATGACAGCGCGGACTTTCCTGGTACATCTGCCTCTGGCCTGTACTGGCAAACGTACTCGTTGAACTCGTTTTTGTTGGTCTTCCCGTTGTACAAGTCATCGTACGGGCAGGCCTTACATTTATCTCCGCCCTGAGTCGCGAACTCTTCCTGGTGCCCGAAGTAACCGTACAGCAGCGTCTCACCAGGCAAAACCATAGAGTAGCAGGGCTCACTTACGGCTACTTCTGACTTACTTGGATCGTAGATCGGTGCGGTGCAACGCCCCAGCGGCGAACAGATCTCGTGCGACGCGCAAAAGCGAACCTTTAGTAAACCGGTGAGGCAGTCGGGATCTGTCATACCGCAGTTGCAATCGCAGAACGAGCCGTCCATGTAGCTGTTTGGCGGGCAAACCCACAGTGCGGGGCTGCTCACGGGCGGAAAGATGGAATTCGGACGCGCCACCGTGAAGTCCAGTCGTGTGGACCCGATACTCGTGCCGCGCGTCACCTTGATGGTGGTTGAGTCAATCTTTTGCGTCACCAGCATCCGCTCTACACCCATGTCGCCAGTGACCGTCACGAAAAACGGAAACGGCGCTGTCCACAATGTCACAGGCCGGCGCAGCTTCAGAGTTTTATCTGTTTTCGTCGGCAGGTCTGCAGTGATGTAGGCGGGATTGAACGCGTCGGTCTTGCCGTCACAGATGATACTGGCTGCACTGTACTGAAAATTATTCACGTACTGCGCGAAGAGCATCCAGTCCGTGAGCACGACAGGTACTCGCGCAAGGTACATCTGCACGATGTTGTCTTTGACGCTTGCCGACAGGTTAAACCCCGTGTCGACGCCGAAGTCCATCCGCAGCTTGCGCTCTACGTTTACCTTGTACTTTCCGTACGCGACACTCTGCATGAACTCTTTGGCACCTGCAGTGCCCCAACCGGAGTTGAGAATAAGCATGTTGTCGTAACTGCTTCTCCGCTTGTACGTGCCCGTCTCGGTATTCGTGTACATGTCCGGAGACCACGTCCAGTTAGAGGTTACCAACGTTGAGAGCATGGTCTTCTTTTGATACTCGCGGTTGAACTTCAAGAGAAACGGACGCAGAGCTTCGTACTGGTACCGCGAGACTAAACCAACCTGCAACTGGCAGTTTTTGATGTTGGCGAGCTGCTTGCGGTCGAACCGCACGAAAGCCTGCACGTCGTGATCAAAAAAATACTTGTATTCTGAAAAGACGCCCATCTGGGAGTGCGCGTAACGCACTGACTCGTCGAAGTTGTGCGTCACGGACGCGACGGCCATGTCGCGCAAATATCGGGTCATGTTGGGGAAAGGCGACTCCATGTCGGACCCGCCGTACACATAGGAGTTGAAGCTGACAGAGGTCTTATCTGTGGCGCCAAATGCGATGGGAACAGGCTGAGTGTAGGACGTTCCACCGTAATGCAAACCGGTCTTGTCCGTCCAATACACCTTGGCCAAACTTGATCGATCATCGGCCTCATAAAACTCTATGCGCTGGGTCCAATCAAAATGCATCACCGGGAGATCCATAAAAGGGGGAATCGGGAAGATGCTGATGTTGATGCAATACGAGGATTTATAAAATTTTGATTATAAGTCTTGTTCCCTCGCGAAAGTCTAATTCCTAATCAGCTTGATTATAGCGAGACATTAAAATCTTTCAAAGAGAATAAGTACGGATGCTTACTCAACCGAACGCATTAGCGCCATCGAATAATTTCCGATCAAAGGCGAGTCTTTGCATGCGTGCTACAAAATGACCATAGAAAATTCGTAATTACGAGAACTACCAGGCAAGTAAAAAATCAGTACCGCGATGGTATGTCACTGAAGTAAAATCCGCTGTAGTGACAACTGGGTAACGGCGTGTCGTGATCTGGATCGGCAGCGAGAAAGCCAGAGAAATTTGTCCTTGCGTTCCTCTCGTCCAGTGAAATTTGTGTTCCGCTGTAGCTGCTGAGGCCCGAGCAGATGTGGTCAATGTTGAGAAGCACGTCGCCCTGGGGCGTGAGCAGCGTGCTCTCCGACGAAAGGTTGCCCAATGAGGTGTAGGCGAAGAAGAGCACGAAGATTCCTAACAGCATGGTGCAGCAGCTGCCGCACCAGGTGGCCGGGAGGTCCGTGGCTTCCGTGTCTCCGGCTTTGTCCATGCGCCTCGCATTCAAATCCAAGATCCGCACCAGCCAGTGCGGCTTGTAGAATTCGATGTCTGTTCGCTGGATCTTTTCGTCGAAAGGCTCGTAAAATCCCAGTCTCGCCCGCGACGTCTCGAAGCGCCACCGCTCGTCTGGGAACTTCCCAGGAAGCGCGGGCACCTTGGGTACGATTGGCTCATCAGGTGGAACGTAGGGCTCGTGGTAGGCGTTCCCGTCCTCGTCGTAGTAGGTCACGTCCAGCTCCGGCAGCATGCCGCTCATGTGTTCCCGCATTCTGGCCGTGGCGCGTCCCTTGTTGCAGCGGGTGTCCACCAACAAGATGAACAGCATAAGCACCACAAACGCGGCCAAAGCCCGGAAAAAACCGGAGATCATCACCAGAAAAATGCACAGCAGGAACAAAAAAATCGCTGCTGCACGCTGGTGCTTCGACAAATACCGCCCCAATCGGTCCTTCCATCGCGGCGGCGCCGTCACCCCCTTTCGGGGGGCAAACAAGTCCACCATTTCTACTTCTCGTTGAGATCAAATATCTTGCGTAACTTCGGGGTGTCCTCCTTAACAGGCGGAGAACAGACCATCACACTGCTTGCGGTACGATTGGACGTCCCCTTCTGTTAGCATCCACACGAACGCGAGCCGCGGCTTTCGTCGATGGCAACCCCAAAAACAATCACGAGTAGCACCAGCTTCGATAAAATTGCACTCACAAAAGTAGAATTCGCTCTGGAAAGGACAATTGCTCTTTTTGAAACTGTCGTGGTGCACTCCCCCCAACATTATCATCGGCAAATGAAAGTGGTGGAGCCAACCTAACTAGAAAAAGCAAAAAGAGGAAAGCATGTACTTACATATAAAACAGCGTTTAGATTAATTTAATGGTCATGCTAATTAGGATCCTACCCATCATCGGTAAATAAACTTATTTCAAGCAAAACTTGTTACGGGTAACATTTATTCGAAAACTACATAAGAATAGCTATTTCGATACATGAGTTTGCCACGCAACTCAGCATTACAATAGCGTATTCCTCGCGTCAGAGCGAGGGATGTACGAAAAGAGGTCGGACGAATCTAAACCTAACCAAAGCAATACCCACCACAACACTAATCTAGATTACTATGGAGAACTTACTGCAACTAATCCCCTCTTCCACAAAGATATGAGTAACGAACGAGGCTTGCGGATACTGTGCGCCGACAATGCCTGCCTTATGTAACAATGCACCGAAAATCTCACAAACCACTTTCGAAACTAACTGCTATACTGCTTCGACAACCATTCACCATCTAATATTACTTCATCTACCTATTACTTGAATAGTAGAACTTTAACTAATCTCAATCGCTCCTCTAAAATTACATATCATGCCATGCCAGGATGGATCAAGGCAAGAAATAAGAAAATAATAACCGGGTGACGACAAACGCATAGAGAGAACGTGTGCTCGAAATTAAGATTTAACTCTAGTGGTAGTTATTGGTGCCTATTGGGAGTAGACGATGCAGATGAAGACGCGGCCGAAAGAAAAAGGAAGAAGATCATATTTTGGTGGGGATTAGATAATCATACACTGCACACATGGTCCTCATGAATAGAAAAACAAAAATCACTCAACTTTATAACTTAATTACTAGGAAAATAGACATTTTCCTTATCGGACACAGAAGCTACTAGCGCAGGATAGAAATGAAATAGACTACACACGACCGAACCAGATCCGCCTACAACGTGGCATGTATATTCGAAGTACCACGCCGGAGCCAGCTATCTTTTCATGACCGCAGCGCGGAGAACACGCGTTACCACTCTCTTTTACCCGTCCCTCCTCCTACAAAAACCATGAAAGTTTTTTGTGATTATAGAAAACAGAACTACAGCTCTACTAAGGCAAATCGCTGCCGTACTGGTCACTGACGTCGTCATTATGATACCAAAGGCTTTTAATTTCGCATGTCCGTGAGAAGGCTACTTGCAACAGAGAAAAATCACAAACTAAATAACAAATTCATAAGAAACAAGATGAGAGATACTCACAAAACTGGGGGAAAAACGCATTTCTCTACTATAAAAAATTCGCGGGTTTATAATGGTTATTAGTTCACAGAGGAACAATATCATAGAAGTAAGTGTGACTGTCAGATTGTTTTGCATCCAACAGAGTTCGTCCGATTCTACACCATTTGCATGCCCAGCAAAGATCTTGGCACAGTCCTCACAGCACACCTTGAAAATGATACGAACACGCGAACGACGGAGGACCTTCAATCATTGCGAATATGAAATACAAGCGAGAGAGCAAATCGGAAGAGACTTCTTGACTCGTTCTCGTCATCCCTGAAGACACTGACTCACTGACTGTTTGTTATGGATTCATTCTAGGCTCAACTCTACGGTTTGCTCGTTTTTTCTCTCTATCCGGCGGCACACCTTCTGCAACTTCAACCGACAACTTATTATACCCTCAACCGAATGTTTTTAATAACTTCATAAGTAGCAGCAGTTACCGCGAAGATCAGAAGCGTGTAAGTGAACAACATGCCTTCCGTCTTCACGTCATTAGTCGCTAACTCGTTTGGAGTACATCCTGATCCTTATCGATGGTGAGCACATTTCCCAACACCGGATCGTGCAGGGCTAAGATCACTAAATCACTCCATTCTCGTTCATGAGGTAAAAAATGTTGCCTCATTCAGTTTCATCTCTCCTCTTCCTCATCCTCAGGCTTCGGTGAATCACCTAGAAAAATAGAGATCCTTCCTTAGAGTGTGAATGCTCCGTCTTTAGACCTTACCACGGGGTACAAAAATTCACACTCGTACACTGAACACTGCGTGCATCCTAAAGGCAGTAGATACCACATCCGAGAAGTTAGAACTTAGACCGCACATCGTGTGCTAGCTCGTTTTTTATTCCCAACAAGGAAAAGCCCGGATCAATTTACTACATTCTTTATCTCTAAATTGTTGCGTTTTGCGTGTGCTTTTCGTCCTGTAGTTCGGAAGGACGCTGAGAAATGTCTTCGCAAATCGACGCCGAGACTAATCACTTAGTAGTTCATCGTCATCTTTTCCTTAAGTCTTTCTATTTCCTTGTATATTTCCCGAATCAACTATGGTGAATTCTTCTCTTTCATTCAATTCATTCGATACCTATAAACCACCTTGTTTTTTTTTCGCAATCATATCCATATCTATTTAATCATCCTTCCATTTCTCTTCGCATGCTAATCAATACAGTTTCGCTTTCGGGTAATTTCGCGCGTTTCTGAATTTTGTTCTTTCAGCAGCCTTGTAGTTTTTCACTTATGTATTAACCCTAATCCTTCGACGCCGTCGTGGTGCATTATTAGTTGCATTAGACTCTACTTCAAATTGTAAGTAGCATAGGATAGGATTTGACTCGCCTTCCACAGGGTCAACCTGCATCATCCGGTGCCCTGAAGATGGTGTTGACGAAAATCCACTTTTTACATTATAGGAGGTGTTGGTAAAACATAAAAAAAGCATGCCATTCCACGAATCCAGCCGTATTTGTCCAGCGTTCGTTCTGTGTTTTTTCATTGGTTACGCAGCTCTTCACATCCGACGCAATCCCAATCGTAGTTCCTTGTATGAAAGCAAGGCACGGCAGACACCCCATGACATAGCAAAGGAACGCGGCCTGCGGCGCCCTAGAGTAGCACAATTATGACAAATAAACAGAGGCGGCTATTCATTGATGTTTGTGTGATAATGATGCAAGCCGGAGGAACACGCATCACCTTATTCAATTACATGTCTCCAATTTGCGACAAATGCACATGATAGCGTCTTTTTCTGGCAAGACCTTTGATGTGTGACGGCCACACATTCGCAAACGGGTGCGACATCAGTCCAGAAGCTATCAACATGCGTAAGTTCGTTGTCGTGGTGGTGGTTGTGTCATCAACATAAAAATAGCTGTACTACCTATCAATTTTTAGCTCCGCAAAACAACAATGTACAATAAATGTTCATGAAGAGAGGAAACAAAATCATGCTGCGTTTTTAACAATCAAAGTGTGCACTATCGCGTCTGCTCAGAGACAATCATGCTGGTTATGCAAAAGCAAACTCAAACTTTACGAATGCGGCTTCAGCACTATGCGACTACCAATGATCATTCTATTTCGTTTCCAGTACATTTTTTCCGAGCGTGTTCATCTTCCTGCTTCTTCCATTTTCAAAATTAAACCACCCTTCTATTTGTCACATGTTGAATAAAGCAGCCACACTTAGTTGTAACAGCAAAGTTCAGGACTTCGTCAGAGTGACCAAAGCGTTCTATTCTTTATCATAGCTACCTCGTTCGTGTGGGTCACTACCTTCACAGTTGAGGCGAGCTTCCACGCGAAAGAGACAGACTTCTCTGATGCTGACCCTGGAGTTTGTATCACGAACGGAGCTTGCCTCGTAACGCTTCTCAATATCACTGTTTCTGGTCGCGTCTAGTGCTCGAGCGCGCTTGTTTCAGAGAGTAATAACGGAAGTATCAGCAATCGCTAGGAGCCAAGTCCTCTTGCCCCCTTCTGTAGCGGGAGAAGTGCGCTGCGTGTTTCAGATCATCCTGAATAGATGGCCAACGACCCAGAGTCCACAGCACGGACTCATCTCGTGGTAAAGCAGAATGATCTTTGATGTCAAAAATCTGACACCGTTGCGCTGCAGCCTTCACTGGTGACTGGCTTTTGATACGACTTTCTACTTGCTTCCGCCCTCATGATCTCCCGGAAGTACATTTACACCAATCACTATTTCATTCAGTCACGCTACCGCCCTGCTCTCTTTTTTTTTTGGGACCTGGGTCGATATTTCTCGCGATACGAACATCTAATTACCCTGCTCTCAGTTTTTTTTTGTTACCTGGGTCAGGCAACCGATTTTCCGTCAATGGGATGCGTGACTCGCCAGTTTCTAGAAAATATAATCCATCTAACAAGTTACGAATATGACAGAAAAAAATCCGCCGGACGAACTTCAACTCGAAGAAGGCATTTGCTAGTGCCAAAACTGTTTACTTCTTTCAGTAGTTCAGAAGTATTCTATTAACACAAACGAAAACAATTTTGGGGGTTTCTGAACATCATACTCATTAATTTGTTTGATGAATTTCTCACTTGATTTTCTACGGATGATTTGACCTCTGGATAATTAAGAGAACCAAATGATATCTATTGGCATCGGCTCCCACTTCTTTATGTGTAGTAAGTTGAGGACGAAGTAGATCTCTGGCAATCTGACCGACGACTTTTCGATGAAAATACAGAGTCCGCATGGGCGTCCTGTTTCTATAAAAATAATCAATCTCGATTGATTAAGCTCAGAAATGCATAAACCCACAGCTGCCGCGAGCAAATGGCCTTTTCTTGATTGTCAGTAAAAAATTGGTGCCAGGTACGTAACCTCACAGGAGAAGCTGTAGACTGCTTCATTTCTTCTAGTTATCATCTGAGTGGCTGGGCAAGCCTCCTCAAACACGATCATATTCTACTCTTCACTAGACAACACAAACCGTCCTTGTTGCTTCTCCCGCTACCTTCAATCAGTCGTATCTGCAAGAGTTTCTGTTTAGAGAAAATGTTGTTATCTGACATTCACTAATAGTTAGCGAATCGCTACAGAATACTCCTATTCAGACGAATGTGGGCCCGCAGATACTTAGTTGGGAACGGTCGTCTCTGGTCCGAGGGAAAGAGGCACGGATGAGCCGCAGCTTTCGTATGACAGCGTCACACCACCTGTCGAGCCCCACGACGAAGGCGGCCGCGCCAAGTCTTACGCTTAATAAAATGTCAGTATTAATCTGCCTACAACTAACACTCATTCACAGCTAGATGAAGATGCACGTTAGTTTCTTATTCATTTTCATGAAAATCACCTGGACTCAGGGTATTCTTTGAGTTTTGAAAAAGCTACATAGAAGAATTTCGCCCGTAAAACACTCCCCCGAACGATTCTACAAACTACACATCAAGCAAAATCTAGCTTCCATTCAAAAGCAAAGCCTGTAGATAAAGCTTACCCTCTTGATGTGTTTTGAGCTGCCCCGCTCTCCCGCGACGAGGCGCACGGAGAAGAAAAGACATCGCATTTCTTCTACAGCAATCATATCTACTTCCAATCAGCCCATAAACTACCATGCTCCACCCGGATAAATCTTCACCGACATCAACACTCTTTTTCTCCACATTCTGTGGGTCCTTCATCAATAATTTTCAAGACACCCTTTTCTTGCCTTTTTTCAGGGCAGGAATCATCAACACGACATGTATGACATTATAATTAATATTATTATAATATGGTATCAATGGTCTCGTCAGATTTCTCTACAATCTATGCAATGCATGGGAAATTATCTAACGCGGGAGTTTCAGAAAAGTGACATAAAAGATGTCAAATTAAGCACGAGTATGTATAAATAACCTCAGCGTAGAATTACTTGTTTGTTGGTGATACCTAATATGGGAAGATTAATGACAATCGAAGCCGCATTGCGATGCTGCTTCTTGTTTTAGACGAATAATATGAACCCTACATTCATTCTTGAAATTTCTGTGAAGAACAATAGTCGTATCGAGCTTTAGTAATGATTTGAAGTTCTACGATCCGTGTAAGTATCTCAAAGTAAACAGTCGTGGGCCACCCAATGAGGATCAACCACACGACAAAATTATATTATTTCATCATTCATTTTTTCAATGCGTTTCATCATTGATTTGTGAGTAGTACTACCAACATATAACTCTTAATAAATTGCATAATAGTATGTAATATCATTAGCCCACGTAATTCACTAAACAGTACGACATCCCAACTCGCGCAGTTCGGCACTCGTGTACAACATGCTCAGCTTCTATGAGGGTTTTGAATTGTCATTCATCCAACAGCTTTATCTTAGTACATGGCTGAATCATGACATCAAGGGCACGGCAACGAGCGCCGCGGTGTTGCAGTTCTTGTAGTTGCATACCTTCAGACTTGCATACCTTCACACATTCATGCTAATGTTTCAAGGTTTCAATAAATAAGCACATAGTTCGTTGTAGATCGTACGATTCCTTTCCTAATTGGTCGTTGCAAGTTTAGACAGATTAACAGAAATCACCTCTCAAAAATGCTCTACTATATATAATATTAAATAGAACGTAGAATTCCACTAGAAGTAGAATATCAACCTCCTCTAAGTACCTAACTATAACAAATAAGTCTTCCTTTTCGATAAAGTTGCGCCTAGTCATTAGCGCGTGAGCGCGTGGGCCGCGACCTGGCTGTTCGAGCTGCACAGAGCAGCAAGGCCACCAGGAATTTTGATCGCGGGTCTGTCATTCTCACTCTGGATAGATATTATGGATGAAATCACTATGTAGGTTGCCCAGAGTGCGACGAAGAGCAAGGACGCTCCCCACTTAAGGCTAGCGGGTCCACCAAACTCACCTCCGACCTTGACCCGCCGGTAGTACAGGACACCTGGATTCAAAGGTAATTTCAAGCATGTTCGTTGTTCCTCATCATCCTCATCGCGTCTCTAGTGGTACTAGTTGTAGGCTAGAGGATCTCGCAGTAGTTATTGCAAGATGCGATCCTATTTATTTCGTGCTGAAATGCCACTTCTGAGTCGAATTAGGTGAATCAATGATGAGTCAATGCAAAAAATTCGACGAATCAATAGGTACCAATCGCAACGATGGCACAGCATGAGTACACGACCACGGAGGAGCCCAAATCCTCACCGTAATGAATTAGACCGCCGTCCGGAGCATCATTCTTCAAGATATCCAAACCACCCTTCACGACAGCGATTTTCTGCATGTACTCGCACGTCTTACCTGTAGTTCGTTGTAATAATGTTGATACCAACGAGCACTTGCAGATGACTGAATCTTCCAAGTAGAGAAACTCTTCCTACTTTCATCGAAATTCATTGCCAACTACTCCTTACTCCTTGTGCTAGCCAGCTCCGCTTTCGGCAGGAGCAGTTCAAATTTTATCAGTACTATAGAAAACGAGAAACTCAAAGATGTAGGAGAAAGCGAAGCTGACATCTATCTGCTTATTAGTGTTAAGCTCGATTGCAATTGCTTATGAAAAAAATGGAAATACCTTCTACGGCCCAGTAGATAGCACCCATCGTCCATGGAACTCCCAAACCGACGAAAACGTTGACGGAGTTAGATCCCGTGACGTTTGTCACCGACGAATCCGCATACTCGTCCTGCAACGCAGCCGTTCGGCTTGCGAATGTATCCGGAAGCGAGGTTCCCAACGCAACTGAGTGGAGGTGAAAATGCGCGAAATGGCAAGCGATAACACCTTGCTTAGCACTACAAAGCAGAAAACAAAAATCTGTGGCAGTAAAAATCTACTGTTTCTATAGTGTTGCGCATGAAGATCAATCCTCGCGTAAAACGCGAGACATCGTGGGATCACTCATGATCTTCATGCGTAACAAGAACATGCTCTACGTGTAATGCCAATCGAGACAAATTCCATTCCATGGAGTCTAACACTGGCTAGCATACCAGCGCCGAGACTATGCGATGCATTCCTGTGTCCTCAAAAAAGAAGATACGAGAAGCAACGTTAAGAAATCTGCATAAGTACTCAACATCACAACTCTTGCAACCATCACTACACTCTCTTTTTTCATAATTTCACTTCATTCCTCATCCTACGTAATATCCTACTCAATAACAACTGGAGGGTTTTAGTTTTTCTTCACTATCAGAGTGATCAATATGAGAGTAAAAGTGATAAAATATATACCCAAAGTGATCGCCGTGACCATGTCCGGGATATCCAGATTGCAACCGACCATTTCCGCCACGTCAGCGACAATAGCGGTCTGAATGCAAATGATGAGCAACGCACCATAAAAAGTGGCCCAACCATTACCATAGGTAGGTGGTGGCGCACATGCGCACATCAAATTCCATGGAACTGACAGGACATGAAAAACCATGTCTAGTGCCGATGCCTCTGCCTGCTCTTCCGGAGAGCCGCCGCCTATGTGTATCAGAAAGGGAAAAATACGAGGGAAAATTGACCGACCGCGAAGGGTGTAAGTATTGTAAGAACAAGGAGGTCGTGAAGGTGCATAGGTAAGAAGGTGTAAGAGTAGGAGGAAAACGTAAGAAGGTTGTACAGGTAAATGTCCCTGGTGGGTAAAAGTGGAGAAACTCAAGGTGGAGAAGATGGAGAAGATTTTGATTTTTGCGAAAGACGACAGTTCTTGCAATGCATCTTTTTGTTCCCCTTTACTTTCCTGTGCTACATAAATAAATCAAGAATCATGAGGACCAAGAAGTTTAGAAAATCCACTTACAGTAAATTCTAAAAGTTGCTTGTTTACTACCTCTTAGTAGTATGAAACATCTTTCAGTCGTGTTTTACTCTGATCAAGAAATTGCGTTTTACAAATGACTACATTTCTAAATCATACATAGTACAGTAGATTGCTGAAACGAATTGCGAAGTGTAGCTGCTGCTTCCAATAACTGCACGGTCCCAGTTCGATATGAGGCGCGTACGGGCCTTTTTCAACATATCTGTCTCACCCTCTCCTGCAGCCTTGAAGGTCAGGGTGCAAATACCTGACATAATGACTTTTTCAAAGTAGATTCATTATAAGTGCTAAGAGAAGTGGTAGAGGTTCAAGAAATAGTGAATTAGAAGAAAGAGGCCATGCTCAAAAATCAACATGCTAGAAATCCTTACAAGTATCCTCGCCTCCATCTGTGTCAGGGTTGAACGATCCGTCTGTGAGGAGCAAACGAAACTCAAAGCCTGCGCGGGCGCGTGCTGCCGATGGACGAAGGGATACGGTCACCGTCTTTTCGATTTCCTGTTATTTTACGGATATTCCTTAAAAATATCACTCGAGTCCGCCTGTAGTGCGTCAGTCTGGGTGGTCTTCAAGTACTTGTACTGTTATTTTGGATAAAGAAGTAAAAAGAGTATGAAAGAAGTAAAAAAATCATCGCGCGACAAGCAAAGCTAAACGCCCCATAGTCGCACCGGCGACCATAGCACAAAACACACAAAGCACAAAGAAAGCCAGCGAGATCGTACGCGTTGCCCGGAGCGCATCAATACAAACCAACATACAAGGTAAAAAGACGACGTTGAATGTAGTTTTCTTTATGTGACAACCTTTGGTGTGAAGATCAACAGGTAGAATTGTAAATACTGATTCTAGGAAGCTAGAAAAAATTAAAAATTCTTCTTCTTGCAGAAGAAGTTGTACCCCATCAGCGAAGGTAAGTTCTTCTTCCTCGAGAGGTTCGAAGTCGACAAGGTCCTTTGCCTTTCCTTCCTCGGAGTGAATCTTGCAAGTGAGTTCGCCTGAACCACCACGTCTTCGTTGGATACGGACCTCAACCTCGCTGGCGTCATGTCCGATATGCACCTCCTCGTGCTCAAATTGCAGAAAGCCTGGGAAGTCATCGTCCAGAATCGTCACGTGGAGCGTTGGGCCGCTGTTTTGGAAGTGGTAAGACACAGGAGTAGATCCTCGGGCAAGCGTGAGTAACATCAGTTGACTGTCATCTACAATCTAAGCTAGTACAAGAACAACTAGTTTCTCTATCAAAGATCAAGAGTTGTATTCATAGATACAAGATCTCGCAGCTCTTGTCAACCGGGAACAAATCAATGTAGAAGTCCATGTCGTCTTCGACGATCTCGTCATCGACGATATCGACTTTCACCATGTGGGTAACTTCGCCGACACCAGGTTCAAACTCGAGCTTTCCTTTCGTAGCGATGTATTCCGTCTGGTGCTTGCCTGTGCCATCACGAGTCTCGTAGTACAAAGCGGCCTGGGTGGTAAATTTCATGGAACATTTTTGAGAATTTCAGAGCACTAAACGTCCCAAAAAAAAATCAGCAACGAAGGAGCGGAATGAATTTTGTTCTTTTCCTATTCTGTATAAACGGAAACCGGACATGTGGTGATGGTGATGCTCCCTGATCAGCACTCCTCAAAAGGTTGTAGTTGACTTCCCATTGAACTACCCGTTCTCCTATGATACTTCTGATTGAGAAAATAAAACAAAGACGCTGTAAAACAACGCTGGTACCTTCTTGGTGCTGCTGACGCAACGCACAGGGATCTCTATCGTGCCTGCGCACTCAAGGCAGACGAACTCGTTGTCCGGGACGTCCCAATACACATGAGGCATCTCGTTGGCCTTGCTATTGGAATCAACCTCACCTTCCTTGCTTTTGTGCCTTGACGTCATGCCCTTGATTGCTTCGGACCTGGAGAAATGGGAAGAGCGACTGTGTGGATCAAAACAAGGTGATTGATTCTTAGCGTTCTCTCGATAAGATTCGCATATTTGATTCTCAACGATTTTTTTCATTCTTCGCCTCTGTATGATCAAGAGAAGGTGAAAGAGAAGTCTTGGTGTTCTTTTTAACATCAATTGCTTTTCTTTTCATGAATTCTTTTTGTGATGTTGCTTGAGTGATCAACATCCACGAATTAGATGAAGAACTAGTTCGTACAGATGAACTTCAAATTGCTAGTAGAAGCGCACTAGAGACATCATAGATATGAAGAACTATGATGCAGTGACTTGCCGAGGTCTTGCTGGAAGAACCTCCATATAGAGTACCTGTAAGTAGCGCGGGTCTTTTTGGGTTTGAGTTCGGTCTCGAGGAGTTTCAACACGGTCTCGTCCGGCATATCCTTGCCAAATTTCTTGCGGATGCGATCAGCGTACTCTCCGATTTCCTCCTCGCTGATACCGGTATAGGTAACGCGTTCGGTGACGACCTCATCCCGGTCCTTGGAGAAATAGCCCTTGTCGGCCAGGTAGCAAACCCACACCAGTCCCGGGAACATGAAGAACGTAACAATACCTAAAAAGTTAAAGTTATATTTTCAGAATCACTCTTTTTTGGTCGACAAAACATTATGGTGGGCGTAGCAGGATTATAGTCATCAACTCAAAAGGTGAAGGGTCACAACTCCAAAACCAATGACACAGGCAAGACAGCCACCAATCTAGTCTAACCAACCCCCCCCAAGAATAACCGGAGAGGAATACATTTTCAATAAATGAATGTAAGAAAAAATCACCTTCCCAAATGTCGACTCGGTTCGGGGTAACGATTTGCAGGACGAAGTACAACCACAGGTACGAAAAGATCGCGAAAAACGCCGTGATTCCATACACCGTCATATCCTTGATCATTCTGTAGTTGAGAGAGTGTTGCATTTTAGTTTTTTGAGGTGACATCAACTTCAAATGCAATCTCCAATCTATCATGTCGTGTAGAAATCTAATGTCGTGGTGGGCTTAATATAAGAAAGTATGTGCAACAGAAAATTTTTGTTTGATGATGTCTGAAAACTGATGCACTTCTTGGCTGTCTTCTTCAAACTTTTAACAAAGTCTGATATGCTACGCGAGGACGAAAAGAAGTACCGGACCTCGTGGCTTCCGATGACGGAAATGCACAACCCGATAATTAGGAGCAAGTTGAACGACGCACTGCCGACAATGGTGTTCGCACCGAGTTCACCCGTGTAAAAGTCCTTACCTGGTGGAGGTGAATGTAGGATAGGATAGGATAGGATAGGATAGGATAGGATAGGATAGGGTAGGGTAGGGTAGGGTAGGGTAGGGTAGGATAGTAGTGAGCTCACTTACGACCAAGTTGTAGAGTTCCAGAGGATCAAAGCATCGAATAAATAATAAGATGGACCTAGGACTTTCTAAGATCAGTATTTCGAAGGAGTAAGAATGTAAAGAAGGAGCATCGAATAAATAAATATTCATCACTTACACAATGCAACAGCACCTTTATAGAATTAATGTCATTGTCGAGTGTGGAATCTAAAAACTAAGGGAAAAAACAGAAGGACGAATAAACGACAAGATATTCTTGAAAGTGATGGCGAAAACTGGTTTCTATCCTACTTTTTCCTTGCAGACAAGATGGACTCATTAGCCTTGTTTTGGTGAGTATGACTACATATGCAATCGTACAAAATGTAATCGTAGAACAAGCCTTCTCCGTCCTGCGAAAAGCACATCAATATCTATGTCAATATCAGGGATCATTTAGTATGAGCAATGAATAGCTCTACTATTAAAACGTTCAAAGAAATAAGACGAGGGATAATCAACCGATGATATGATAGTAGCTCTGTCATTAAAGAGTACCCTTGGACCTAGCTATGAGAACGAAAATAAACGATGTGACTTAAGAATAAGAAGTTGATGGAGTAGTGAAAATACCGAATTGAGGAAAGAGGAGTAACACCGGAATAAAACAGCATCAAAAAAAAATATTGTAGTAAAAAAACAATGTAGTTTGTGTTAATCATTACTGACGAGCTCGATGATGGAGAGCAGGATTTCCGGGGTCGAAGATCCGAAAGCCATGAGGGTGAGGTTGGCAACAGTGTCATTCCAGATAAGGACTGTGACCATGCGGTTGGAATCTGTCGGATGCTTCACGCGTTTTTTCTGCGAGGTGATCTTCTCAAAGATTAGAAGTGTGGTATCATTAGTCTCTAGACGGAGTTGTTGTTGTTCCCTAAAAAAGTCTTTCCTTTACTAAACCATCTTGTGTTTCCCCCGCTAGACTCAAGAAAGCAAATCACATCTTGACCTGATGTAGTAAGTATCCTAGAATCAATAAGATCTTGTTATAAGACATAGTTTTCCCCATGAATTTATCAAAGTAAGAGATCCCAGGATGCGATTTCGAAAAGATGGATTTACTTTTTGGAACAAGCCTTAAAATGCCGCTCATGAAGACGTCGGAGGAGATGGCAACTCCCATGAAGAGCCAGCCCAGCACAAAGAGATAGATCACGGCTCGCACGCCGTGGCTGATGTCCTCATGCTCCGTGTCGGAGAAGGGCAAAACGATACCGGAACCACCAGCCTTGCATATCCTCGGTGGCTTTGTCACGGTCACGGTCACCGCCGAAGCGACGTAAGCTGCGAAGTCGAAGGCCGTCATTTTGGCGTTGGAAGAGGTTCTGCTCCTTCGTTTCTATTTTCTCCTTGTTGAAGATGTTGATGTTGCTTCTTGTTTTTTATGATTTGATCGAAAACGTTGAAGATGTTCGGTCGTGTAGGGGACGAGGTAGCAAGTTGTACTTCTTTAGTCACGACAAGCACGGCGTGCTTGCGAACAATCTTGTAACCAGGGGTAGCGCACCACACCAGCAGGTGCTTGAAGGTAAGAGAAAGGAGCGCCGCTCTACAGACCTGCGATTCGTTATGTACTCACGGCTTCGCTTGGTTCTTCAAGCGCAAAATTTTCGACATTATAATTCTTGGATCATATCATTCCTACTTGCGCATACGATAGACATAGTCAACAACAGACAACTAAGGCAGGGGGGATAGAACAATGATGTATTTTACGAGCGTTCAATATATTTCACTTGTTACGACTACTTAAAAGAATTTTTTCGAATTTTATCTACACGAACAAGCGATTCGAACGGGGAGTCCTTGCCAAAGAGTGCGGGAATGGATCGGTTTAATCTTCTCAGTGTATGACTCTTAGAATTTAGATACGTCTCTTAAAAATGGTGTAATTCGCGCGTGGGCGTCAAATTATAATTACGGTGATTTTTGGATATAAATAGATTCGAATCGTGAGGATATCTATACTACTACTCGATTCTCAAATTTATACGCGATAAAAATGAGAACAACCTGGTTAATACGCGATAAAAATGAGAACAACCTGGTTAACAAAACTCCGGCAGAAGTAATATAGGAAAATCAATGTTGAAGGAAGATGAAGGATAATATCGCAAAAATTACGAAATTGAGCGGATGGGATTTTCAAAATGGATATCTCGTGTGCGACTGCGATATTGGAATTGTGGAAATGAGTTACAACATCGAATTCGCAATCACGAACATCTTCATTGATATATGAACAACGACGTCATCGAAGCTCTGTTCTTCGGTCATAGATATATCTGCCACTCCGCTCATATCATAGCCAGACAAATTCGGTCTCACACACAGAATCAGATGAATCCTGTACGTGTTGTTCAAATAATAACACACACGAAACTCACACTCACACTCACGATGTCAAGTCTATCAAGGCTACTATAGCGTGGCCTCAACGAGTTCAAATGCATATCACCTTTTTCATCTCCGCCGGTCACTTGAGGAGTTCTGATACTCTCATCCAATACCTACTGCAAGAACATCCAAGAAGGGTAATACCCATCCGCGAGTACTTGTACTCGCATCTCCTGCTCATCGTCTCCAATGATCAATTGATCTATCGTACTCAAACTCGCTTCTCCCCGATGAGACGGTTCGGTTCCTTTGCAACAGATGCTTTCTTGCTGACGATCGCTCTTCCTGTGACAGAATCTTCATACTCGTTGGAACAGATGCTGAGTATAGATATTCAAAAATGTTTTTCTTGGTCTTGCTCTCAGTGGAGTTGCCCGTAAGTGGTGCAGATGACAGTTTTTGCATGCCCAAGAAAAGCACAGATTCATCGTCACCTCTACTCACTTTTCACTTCTTACTTCGAGCTGGCTTATCCGTTAACACACAGATTTTCTCCGAGATGGGATCTTTTTACGCTCAAAAGATTTCACCAACACATGAGATCCTTTGAAAACGGACAAGCACATTGCCCGTCGTGCCTGCAGAAACAGACGAAAAAAAGATTTCGCCAAGATGCTCTGCGGACATCGTTTCCTCCACGGTCGATGTCACTCATAAAAGAATATCGAGAGAAAGAAATGAATGTGCCGAGCAAGTCGTCATCATCGTCATGTTGAAATTTCTCATTCATCATGGGAATGCTTTCTTCCGGATATCGTCATCATGTCGGTGAAAAGTTGGCTCTACCATTGTCATTTACAACAGCTTCAGGTCGTCGTCTTGGTGGATACATTAAATTCGAAATCTGAGGCAGAACTCGTTCAACACCTCTCTTCATCTCCTGGTTCAAATTTGTTTTTCAAATCTTCTTCTTTTTTGTGGATCACCTGTTAGTTTCTCATATCGCTAACGAACTAGGAAAAAAATTCGGCTTGATACAATTGAATATGTGCGACTTGATTTAGCTACTAGTGGTGTTCTGGTGGTGATCAACCTTCAGAAGAGATACTGCGTGTCTACCTGCCCAGTGCTTTCGGGCCGACTTTTAGCATATCAAATCCATCATCATGCCTCTTCTTCCAGGGACGATGGAGATTATTTTCCATCTTTACTACGATCCCCCTCGATTACACAAATAGAAGCATTACAAAATCTATCATTGCAACCCATCATCTATAAACAAAACACATTAAATCTATTAACAGGACCCGCATCTTAGAGGTGGGCCACCGTAAGACAAAACGAACGCCCCAGGGCCCCCGCGCGACGCGTGACGCCTCAAGTGATGATCAGAACCTCGGTGCGCGAAGGGTCAACAGAAGCGCGCGGAAGAGCATGACGCGACTAGAACTTTGCGCGGGGATCTACGTCTGGAGGAGCGTGACGCAGCGAGAGCATTAGGGCGGTCTGTGTGCGCGTGAGACTGACGCAGCAAGAGCCTCGGGTGACTTGTGAGCCAATGGCCTCCAGCGGTGTCCCTCTATGTGGAGCGAGAAGCTTCTGAGGGTCTTGGCTAGGGTAGTGAGGCTGGAAGCTGATGACTACGAGAGCACCGCAGCCTCATAATTCTGCGCTCAAACTTGTCTTGCGCGGACTCAGTAGCGACACAAAGGAAAGACCAAGAGAGAGAGACACACACAAGAACGACGCAGAAAGAGCGGGCGCCTCCCAGTGCTAGAGAGACGGCAGCGACGCAGGCAAGAACATCCAGACAAGAACATCGGGGCAAGAACATCCAGCCAAGAACACCCAGGCAAGAATATCCAGGCAAGAGCATCGAGGCAAGAACATACAGACAAGAACACCCAGACAAGGACACCGCAACAAGAACGCCCAGACAAGAACACCCAGGCAAGAACACCCAGACAAGAACATCCATATCAAGGCAAAATCATCCAAGTAAGGGCCAGGCGGATGGCTTGGCGGGCGCACAGGTGGGCCACGTCTCGCCGTCTTGTTCTGCTTGGAATTGTGACGCGCGTCACGCGTAGCCAAGTCATGTTTCCCGGCATTGTCCTGCTTTGGAGAGTGACGCGCGTCACGCCTGGCCGGGCAGTGTTTTCCGGTATTGTTCTGCCAGAGCGTGACGCGCGTCACGCATAGCCTGGCCATGTTTCCCGGTATTGTTCTGCTTCGGAGCGTATGCTCGGGGTTGGAGCGTGACAGAGTGCGTGGCACAAGATGAGTTCCACAAGAGGAGAGCGCCACTAAGTAAAGGGGGGCGCTGGCATCTTGTAGGCTCGGAGCTCTGGGGCGTCCGTTTAGCCTTCCGGTGGGCCACCCACTCTCTTTACCAGAAAGAGCCCTCGTCGTGCTTCAGTCAGAGAAGTGATTAATTATCTAGTAAAAATCTGCTGTGCCAATTTATTTTGTCGGGGATGATCCTTACAAGAAGTGCTGCGCGAAAGAAGAGAGAGGGCGCGAACAGTTTTGCGCTGAGGAGCAGCTGCCCTGCTATGATTTTTTAGATTTTAGACTTCAGGGAGCCTCGCTTTTTGGGCTGCTTTTTTTTTTGTATCCCGGGGCTACTGAAGGAGCGGCCTCAGCTTTATCCGGTTCGCAAACCGGCGGCAGGTGGAGTCCGGTTACCTCCTTATAATACTGTGCACTAATTGCCTACGAACCTGCCGATTCTAAAATGCTATGTGCGACATCCTCACGAAAGGTAAGTACAGAGCTACTCGACAACCTAGTCTGCAGCGGAGCGCGGCTGAAGACGACCCCTCTGAAGGAAGGTGTTTAGACTTGTTCATCTGCTTGTTGCTGATGCTGTAGTAAGTCCTTAGGTGATTGTTTCTCGTCGCTTTCGAGGCCACCATGTGTCTTTGTCGTACCACTTCCACCTCCGTGACACGAATTACGTAGACTTACACGAAACCGCACGACCCGTTCGCATGTCGCTGGAGCTGCTTCACCGCATCAAAGATCTACTTAAAAATGTTGCTCATGGTGCTCTGTTATCAGATGCTATTATGTGGAACCAAAGAAAACATCCTAATACTTGTTGATGAAGAAATCCATCTATTTGCTTAAACTGCGAAGCTACCTCCACCTCGAAAAACGTTGTAAGACGTATGTGATATCGTGTATGTAATTGTAGTACTAGTACAGGCCTGCGCAGCTCGACGGGAGCCGCTGGTTGCCGCCTCACCAAAAAAGATTAACGAAAGGTGAACAAAAACTCTAAGAAGAACGATGCTGAGAACCTACCTCGACCAACTCTGTATTGATGTCTTGATGTACTTGCCGAATTTGTTTTTGATTGTTGTACTTGTTTGTTGAAATAATTCCATTCGAGAAACATGCAAGTCAGAATCGTCAAGACGTAAGAAGTGAGTGATTAATTATGTTGTAAGTATGCTTTGTACTTGGTTTGTTGTACTGTTTGAAATAACCGCTGAACCCTGTCAGAATACATTGCCTTGTTGAAGATGAAGATGTTCTGGAACCGCTGTAATCGTAAATCACTTGAATATCTATATTTTGGAAGACGTAGTTGTAGAAGTTATGATCATGGTACTTCTTCTACATCCTCTTTTTGTAATTTCAGTCTAGTGCTTCTCTACTAGACTGGTTGTCAAAAACGTAACTGAAGAGAGACCAATAGAAAACTAACACAAGGAAGAAGGAACAAAGATTGATCCCACACCAGTTGTTGAAGATGCTTTTAAACTAATGAAAACGTGGATTGAATGGCCGCAACAAAACTATAAATCGATGGAATCACTTATCTTTTCTTGGACGAGGTAGCAGTGTCGATGTCAAAATATCGCAAAATTATCATTTCAAGGTTGAATTGTTGGTCCTGACTCACTGTGGTCAACATGGTCCACGACGGCGAACCTGAAAAAATTAACTAGATTAAATTGTTTGAATCATTCACATTTTCCAATGCTCGGGCACTGTGTAGTTGCGAACAAGAGCAATATAAATTGTAGACAAGAACGGTCCCGCAGTTGCTACTGCTCTCGAAGTAGTTTTGCAATACAACTCCAACAGCCTTTACTACTTTTCGCCTTCGTTATTGTATCCGAGCTCCACGGCGATCGAGATGTGGTCTGAAGGGTAGCTTCCAGTTGGGCCGCATAGCTCACTCTTTTTAGAACTAAGAGATATCCAGCTTCGGGCTCATTTTGGTCCCCGTTTTCCCTTATTACAAACGGGAGCAAGATGCTCGGGAAGATGGATATCTTGATGTAGCCTTAATCTTGAGAGCCGTCTCTCGAATGCGCTGCGTCTTAAAGTCTCGCGAGCAAAGAACGTAGTCTATAATTCGTGCGCTCCCCGGATCATTGCATCCGAACGTGGCAGCTCCTTCAGCCCCAGACCCTGTGTAGCACCCCCCGTATGGATCTTGGAACTCCAAACCATGCTCCAACAAGACGCCACGACTCGGCGCAGTAGTAGCTGCGGACCTGCGATTTGAATTTTTTTAGACGTTCATCGAAGCTTCTACAGAAAAACATACGGACGAAGTTCATCAATGCTACTGCTAAATCGACATCGACATTGTCGCTCCCTGTCTAGAAAAAGAAAAGAAAAACATCAGTACCCAGCTTCCGTCTTCGGCGGATCAAAAGGCCACCAATCGGCGTGATTTGCGGGGATCGCGCCTTTCAATAGAAGCTCCCAAACGCCACTCCAGGGATCGGCATTGAGATCACCGCACAGAACTAACCGTGGAGGCTTGCTATTCGGCTGAATTGCTGGCGCCGGACTCGTTTGTGTGCTCGAGGTACGGCTCAGTGGCGGAGGTGCAGCAAGACTCGGCGGACTACCGAGCATCGGCGGCGATGCTGAGCAGCCGTGACTGCTCAATAGCATCGCGCTGGACCCCGTAGGCGTTGTCAGACTCGCGGCACCGCACGCACCAGTGTGCTGTGGCAGTGCTGGCAAGTGCGTGAGGGCACCCGAAGACCCCGAAGCTCCTCCAGCCGCTCCTCCAGCGTTGGAAGTTGCCACTAGCGCAGGAGCTAGCTTTGTGGTCACGTTCACGACCTCATGTGTTGAAGGGCCACCAAAATGGTAATGCTGCTCCATATCCGCTCCTTGGAGATTCGCTGGCGTGGTTGCGCTGGTGCTGTGCGGCGACGGCGGAACCCAAGTTCCGAGCATCTGATGATCCTTCACTCCCGGTGGGAGCAATTGCTCGTGCGCAAACTGCGATATTGCTGCTGCTTCTTCCACCTGCTCGTCGTGGTGCCCCTCCCCTGGTGCTGGTGCAACGCCATGAATCTCTTCGGCCTGCTGAGTGCCGTCTGCTGACTGCGCGACCAGCCCGACGTGATGCAGCATACCGGAAGAACTGGTCCGCATAACACTTTCGTCGTGTGCAACTGAATCTGGCAATTGTCCCTTCGTACTTCCGGATGTCGCCACTCCTGCTCCATTGATCCTGCTCATCGCGCTCTCGTCTAGAACACCTGACGACCCGAGCGCCGCGGGTGCTGAGAGGCCCCCACCGCGACAGCCTACAAGGACCCCCTTCGTTTGCTCTACTAGGGTCCCTGATACAGAGCGACTACCACATGCTAATGGTACCTGCGCTGATCCCGCTATCGTGCTTTTCCGTACCAGTGCCTCTACTTCCCTTAGTAGAGTGAGCATTTGTAGCATGCGCACGTTCTTCATGGCTGGCGGAGAAAAAAGATGCGTGTTTGCTACGATTACTCGCTCTTTCGCCACGAAGTCCTCGAGCAAAATCACTTGCGCAACACTGTTCACCCGTTTCAACACATCCGATACCTTTTTGATTCCAGGCAAGTTCCCCGCTAACCTGTCCAGCTCCGCGACTTTCGCCGTCAGCTCAGGGTCTTTCCACAGGCGCTGCGAAAGGCTTATTTGCGTCGCTTGCAATACGCGAAACCGCGACCGCCGCAGAAACACCGCACACCCTTCTGTGACCGAGAACGCTCTGTTTTCTACTGCAGCCTTCGCTTTGTGGAAGCAAATGTACTTCCCCTCAAGCAAGGGCTTTATGCCGCTTTCGTACCACTCCTCGGAAACCTCCTGCAGACAAATGCAATCGGCATCTTCCCGGTACAACTCAAGCAAACAGTGTGGCAAACGGTATCGCGTCTTCAAGTATTCCTCAGGACACGAAGCATACCTCAAATAAATGCGAAAAGGATCATACCAAACTAATGGGATTTACCTAGGACGTTTCAAAGTCAGTACTTCTATGGAGTAAATTTGTAAGATGGACTGCCATCAAGTCTCCGTAGCATCTGCAGCACGTTTCAGGCGCTTGCACCTTCTTCGTTTAGTGTGTGTAGATGTGGGTTAGGTGTGAGAAATTACGATGGTAGCATCAGAGTACTCAGTAAGACGACTAGATTAATACGAAAGTATTGAAACGAAAGCAAGCCGACGAGTACGAGAGAACTGCGACTGACGAAAGGATAGCATTATGTTAATTAAGTAACTATCTAAATCAAAAAGCCTAATTTTGGCTCCATCTTCTTTAATGAACTACCCGTATTTCTTGATCTTACTTCCTTGAGGTATGTGTAAAAACTAGAACAATTACGGGAGATTCGTTTTAAGGAAATAGTAGTTCTTCATGAAATGTCGTGTTCAATCGACAAAGCGTTGCAGAAACATGAGAAAAAACATTCAGGTCGAAGAATACAAAATGGAGCCGCTAGCCCGAATTAGTAGAAATAAGTAGTGGTACAATCTTTCTCGCGCAAGGTTGCTCATCGCATACTCCGGGCAAAGCACGTTAAACGACATTACTCGGATTTGACTGGGGTCTTGAGGCTTTTCTAAACCGTGATGGGCGCTCCGCAGAAATAGCGGATTATCGCTACTCACCGTCGGGTACACGCGATTCTGAAAAAAAGAGAAGTCATAACCATTTGCATTTGCATTCTTTTTCATCGATCATGAGTTCATAGCTAGAAAGTCCAGAAATGGATAGGTCGGCAATAAACACATCGCTCTGACTCATAGTGAAGCAGTTGTACTTGACTAAGCATTTGCGGTTCTTGTTCCTCGTAATTCACGAAGTCTGCGGCTTCAGCAACGTCGCGCTTGTCCTCGTGAAGCGGCAGAGCCCTGTTGAATCAGCAAGTGACAAAGTTATTATGATAGAAATTGACCTATACTTTGGTATCATGTTTATCCAGCACCCCAACGTCATCTATTCGATCGTACTAGACCCACAATGCAAATAGGAGAGATGAGTCAGAAAAATACTTTTCAGAATTGTCTGAGTCGCTTTTCACAGCGGACAAGTCGAATAGCGTCTCCGGGGTGATCACTTCGTTCGCACGTCGCTCGAGCTGTGTTGGATCAAACGAGGCATACAACGGGTCGATCCTGATCGAGAGACCCTCGCCTTTCCCTCCTTTTCGCGCGGGGGCTGACGTCTTTCCCACGACACTGCTCGAAAGGACTGCCGCGGCCGCATCCGCGGTCTTCCGACTCGCGGGTGGCACTTCCGCTACCGTGCTCGATTTAGACGAACCACCTCCATCGTCTGCAGCTGTACTAGCCCGCGTAGACCGCGTGCCGCTCTGCGCTTCTCCGAAATCGCCCGACAGTTTCACATCCTGCCTAAGAGCGTCGTCATTTACAACGCCGCTAGAAGTTCCCTTCTCTACAGACAGCATAGTGTCCGATGACCCAGCACTGTTTGCGTATTCCCGACTATCTGCCTGTGACTCGCCCGCTAAACTAGTTGTCGGATATGCTCCAATGGACTGGTCTTGGTCAAATTCTGCAGGCTCTTTCTGTGAGGCCCCGGATGACGAGACTGACGAGGATGTTGCCGCCGCGGTTGTCGCGGTACTATCTGTGCTTCGTGGCCCCTTCTCGTCGGTAATGGCCACTGTCTCTCTCCAACCGCGATTCCAGAACGCACACGGCGCCTCTTCTATGATCGCGTCTGAGAAATTATATTTTGGTATTTTGCAAATGCAGATGAAGCATGAGCATCATAGATTTATTATAAACTTCAACCAGATGAAAATGAAAGGAGGAGTTGCGACGGCACGCGGAGTTCATCACGTAGGAGAACTTCATATCAAGGGTAGTACCTAGTGTGCAGACCGCCAGAGGGTCAGGCAGATCTTCGAAGTAGACGCTACATCTCAGCTGAGAGCCAACCTCATGAGGGCTTGGGATACACACATTTAGTTCTTGGAAGTCCATAGGGATCCAAGTATCTGGATCTGCTAGTCGACGCTCCCATACTAGTGCAAATTTGCAAGCAAACTTTAGTCGCCCTTTGTTCAATGGTGTTGTCGCACCCTGTAGTCCTCCAACAGCGAACCGACACACAACAGGCCGACCCACAAAAACGCGACACGGTGCAAGTGCGAATGCGCTAATTTCCGGGACATTAACCTTTTTGTTGCATTTTGATGTCACGAACTGAAGGCAGTTCTAGACTCTCAAGTGACAACAGAGAAAGTACTAGAATCTCAAGACCATAGTATGATTTTTTGCGAACAGAAAATACCGATGTCGGGACAAAGAGATCGATTCCGGAGTTGGGCTCTACTATTCGCAAATGCTTCGCTAGACGAAACGCGGCTGATCCCGGCACGTTGCTTGATATCTCCGACTGCTCCTCCGCCTGGTCAGCCTGTGACAGCAGAGACACTTGCACTCCCTCAACTTGCCACTGTTTTTCGCAAACACTCTTGATTTCCCGCAGTGCCTGCGCAACTGGATTTGCGTGAAGCAAGGAGACTTCCTGCCCGTCTGGGTGCAAAAGCCGATGTACATCAAGAAAGCCATCGATTCGCAGAAGTATATGAAAGGAAAAAGTGTGCTCATCCTCTAAAAAGTAGGCATTATTTTCTGTGAGTAAGAGACTGCCTCTCAATGAATCGAGACGCCCCCACAGGCTTGCCGCGCGTGGGAGCAAGAGCATCAAGTGGCCGCTTTGGGTCATTTTAATACGGGCATAATGAGTATGAGTACACTTTATTTATAGAGTTCTACCCAGCTAGCAGAGGTAACCCAAGAAATCCAGCTTCACAGACATTTATTGTGTATGAGTATAAGTTGTACACTTCACTTTCCTTTGTCATAACGTAGTTCGTAGTGCGATTTCGAATTTTTCACCGAGCTCTGCACTGCTAGCCCATTCCAGAACTTGTATAAATCTTCACGAACCTCCACTGCTTGGGCAAATCCACACATGAGACTATCGTATGGAAAATCTTCCACTGTCAGTTTGTGTTTGCAGAAAATATCTTTGTACGTAGTCTCTCGCTCTCCTTGATCATGCTAGAAGAGGAATAGGTCGAACTACAAGAGTAAGAAAATCTCAAAAGAACTAAAAGGAATTTGTTTGGTACTTCTTGCTGGAGGGTAGCTCATTGCACCGCCGGCACTGAGTTCGCCTGCAGCATGTGGTGGCCGACCGTGATACAAAGCACCCGGAGTGAATTCTCGAATTCTCCGACCGTTGTCAAGACTCGAACTCCGCCCCGCTCTTGATCGATCTTCCCCGTCTCGATCGTGTGCGTTCGACTGATCCGTTGTGTGCCTCGTGCCGTCACTCTCCCACGAGGAGAACAGATTGCCTGCACTGTTTGAGTACGCGGACCCTGGCGTAAACTCCTTCGCTGCGCGATTCATGTTCACGGTGGCAGTGGTCACGCGTTCTGCACTAGTGTCCGTCGAGAGCGGCCTCTGAATCGAAATCGGTTTGCCGGTGCTCGGATCACGAATCGCAAACCTGTCTCTGCGCTGTGATGCGGCTCTCTGGTGATGCGGCTCTCCCGAAGATGAGGTCATAATTGCAGCAGCTCCTGGGTTATGGTGATGCTGCCCACCAACGAACAGCTCCGGAGTGGCTCCTCGGAAGGGAGTTTCCCTACTATACGGCGATCCCGTGTCGCGGCGAGTGCTGTCGTCCTCTGGATGCGTGCCGGATGAAGGATATGACGTCGTCACATTTGTCACGTCCATCAACGGCATCGGATGGAAAATTACGCGCTCGCCCAGATGACCTTGTTGATTTTCATTCATGATAATATGAGTTCACTTTCACTTACAGGCCTCCGATTGATGAAGATCAGATTGATTTTGATAAAACAAAACTAAAAGTTAGAATTGCTTTGTTACTTCAGTATCATTAAATACCGTCATCGGAAATTTCAAGCAAATTCTTCTCCGATATATCGGCAGAAAAATCTGCCGCGCCTCTCCGATTTTGAAAATCGGACTCTTTTCTCATGCCCCGCGCTGAGTTCATAGCTACGACGCTGCCTTTGTATTGCACACTTTGCATTCCGTTTGCCCCGCCCGCCTGCAACTTCTGGTAGTAGGAAGCGGGCGCCTCCGGAGGTGGCGCCAGAGGTGGTGCTGGTCGGTTTGCTGGACGTGCTCCAGCAACTGGCATTGTGCTACTTCCTGCTACCCCCGTATTCGTCGGTTTGGTCAAAGGATTCGCATATATCCCTGTGCTTCCATTTCCATCGATTGCTGGCCACTCTACAACTGGGGCTGCACCCGCGACGTTACTGCCTCCTCCGCCCTGCGAACTTTGCGCTCTGCTTGCTACTCCTGAGGAGACGACGGCCCCGAAGGGTGGCTCGCCTGCCGCCCCTCCCTGAGGAACAAAGGAGTGGCTCATCAACTGCGCGCTACCCGGCTGGTGTAGCATTCCCACCGAAGCACTAGGTGGCGTCCCGCTCACGCCGTAGATGCCAGGCGGCTGAGTGGGTGGCGGTATACGTCCCCACACACCGTCCGCGTCCCCTGTCTGGATCCCCATGGCTGGCGCGCTCGGCCCACTTGGCCACGGAGCTGTCTGATGTTCGTGTTCGGATACATTTCCACCCGTGTACAGCATCGTCGTCCCATCGTGCTGTGGTACCATGTTGCTGGGATGATAGAGCGCGGCGCTTCCGTGTTGCTGATCAATGCTCAAGTCCTGTCTCTCCGTCACGCTACCCGGCAACCCAGCCCCATGTGTCCCAGGTGGCACACTTTGCTGGGCGTAGTAGTGCGGCTGCTGTTGCTGATCCACTAGCGGCTGTCCCCCAACCAACGCATGTTGAGGCCGGTCCATATACATATTCATACCAGAAACAGCCTGTGCAGAAGACGCAGTTGCTCCCGTTGCAGCCGCGCTTGGCGCTTCCGCCGGAACATGATCATGATGCGGGGCTTGTTGTAGTGCTGGCGTTGCCCCTCCGAAACTGCTATACACATGCGATATACCGCCTCCTGGGTTCGCATGGCCACGCTCACGACCGAATCCGCTACCCTTAATGCTGCGACCGTCACCCGCACGTGGTGATTGGGACATTGGACTTCCGCTTCGCGTGGGTCCTACGCTTCGACTCGGAGCCCCCATTGTAGTGAAGGGCGGCGCCGGTGGTGAGGGTTGCTGTGAGTGTGACACAACTCCAGGGACATTACCAGGTGGGACATAGGGCGCGTATCCACCACCACTGCCTCTTCCCGCTGGTCCCCCCGGAGCGCCACTACCAGTCGTATTGTGCTGAGCAGGACCTCCTGCAGTATTACCAAAACTACCAGGGTACATGTCGCCGCCCATGCCAACACTTCCCTTCCCGTTCCCCCCGAAAGACTTGCCGCTGCCCTTTGACATCGAAGCACCGTTCATGCTGCCGTTAGCTACTGTGGGAACACTGCCTGCACTGCCACCCATCTGCTGCGGCTGTTGATGCTGCATCGTGGAACTTGCACTCCCGCCACTCCGATACTGATCCATCGCAAACTGTGATGTTGGTCCCGCTCCCCTGTTGTTCATCATGTGCTGTTGTTGTGCATATGGCGCCATGGAAGGATTGCCTCCAGCCCCATTGCTGGACAATGCACCGCCAGCGTTCATCGCACTATAGTTGATCGTCGACGGCGGCTGTTGGCTTCCTGCATTCGTGTTTGGCGGCATATGTTGAGACATGGCACCTTGTTCTTGTGGCATTGCGCCCATCATTCCACCTCCTCTACCGGTGTTAACCCCACCACCAGTGCCTGTGCCCGCAAAGCCGTTCACGCTGCCCCCCATTGCGCCAGTGCTGCTAGAATTCCCATTGAACGCACCATAAACCGACGACGACACTGTCTTGCTGACGGGCGCCAAGCCTAGCTTCCCACCGTAGCTCGGCCCGCTCGGGCCCGCATTCTGATGTACCATGGATCCTCCTTTCCCGTGCGATCCGCCGACAGACGCTCCGTTTAACATACCACCTGTGCTGCTGCTGGCTGCCCCAACCGGTACCTGATGCACCATCTGCGTTCCCGGTGCGTGAAAATGACCAGATGAAGCTGCACCTCCACTTTGCCCTCCAAACTGAGGAGGCGGCACAGCAGGTACGCCGTGAACACCTGCTCTTCCTCGAGATCCCACAACACTACTTGATGTGGCACCTCCAGACTGCAACTGCCCAGCGCCACCGCTGGGCAGACCACTGCTACTAGGCGGAGCACCCAAGTGATGCATACTCCGTGATGTCAGTCCTGTGGCCGTTCCACCGATAGCCGCAGGAACGGACGAAGCCGTCCCCGTCAGCCCTGTCGCAGTGCCACCGATTGCAGCCGGAACGGAAAAACCAGGCTCGTCGACACCGCTCTCTGGTGTGTAGTCTTCCCATAAAGGCGGTGGCGGTGGTGTGACATCTTCTGGATCTTCGTCTGGTGGCGGGGGCGGCGGCGGCTAAAGGAAAAAAATTTTATGAAAACTTCTCATCAGCAATCAGCACTACCTAGTACGACAAGTATGGATAGCTACATGAGTGACTATTTCTTTAAGCCAAAAGACTGTAATGAAAAGCATAGTTATCGACACTTTGCAAATGCAAATATAGCAGTTTCACCAAACCTAAAGAATGGTAAAATAGAAGACTACGGTTTGCATTCCCGACATCATGGACATCGCAGAAACGTGAGGACCCGCTGGTAGAGGCGGTAGGTGTTGACTAAAACCACCTCCCGCTCCTCCCGACATGCCGTACTCCTGCGGTGTCGGATGGTGCACATAAGAAGAAGAACTACTGCTGCCGCCCTGATCCATAATGTGCTGTTGCTGCCCCTTCCCTCCCGGTGGTGTTTCTATAGGCACTCCGGTGTCCGGCGTAGCTTCGAAGTTATACTGCTCGTACCTTTGCGGAACTCCTCCGTTCATACCTGGAATTAGCGTTCACCAACATCATCTCCCGTTTTGACGGGAACACTTTGACTATCCTGCTTTCCTTCTTTGAGAAAACTTGAAGATGCTTTCCAATCAAAACGGAAGACTACTTAGTACAGGGGAATAAGCCTTAATGGAGGAACCCTACCTCGTGCCGAGTCTAGTAAAGGTCCACCAAACTGATGGTGATAAGGTTTTTGTTCCTGGGCAACAGCCACTTGCTGATAAGCTCCAATCTTCGGTCCTCCGAATTCCACCGCTCCATCCGACTCCTCCGCTGGATACCCATCGACAAATTGACCTAATTAGCGTGTGTTCAACATATCTTCAATGATGTTCTCCACGAAGGACAGCGCCACAAAAATAAACAGTTCGGTGCTTATCATGATCATCATTTTCTCGAAAAGCTGTTAGGGGCACTGGAACTTCTTGCTGTTGGTTCAGGATTACAACATAAAGTCTACAACTTGGGAAGAACAATAAATTCCCGAGTCGAACTTTTTGTAGTACTGGGTGGTGGTGGTTCTGGGACAACGTGCACTGCCATGTTGAGCTGGCGTGTTGGTGCTTCGACTCGAAGGAATGTCGCACGTCGAAATACCTCTACACCGCCGTCCAACGGAGTCCCATGTGCAAGCTTAAGGCCAGTCAACTACAAATATATCTATTTCGTTGAGTGCTTTTCTTTTGTTCAAAGTCGCTTGACTTTTTTTCAAAGAGAAATAACCTCTAGAGGTACGCCGGATAGTACTTACTAAGCCACTACACTAGACAGAGTGATCGACCAGCCTTAACAAACTCACCAGTCTCAGAAAAAAGTGCAACCTCAACAGGATCCCTTGAGAAAAAAATGCGACTTCGACAGTGATCCGCAACCACATCCAGCACGTCCCCCAGACAATCAGAGCATCCGAAGCATGCGACTTGACCGTCTGTAGTTGTTGTCAATTAATTCATGTAGCGATTGTTCCAGTTATACTTACGATACGTAAGTAGAAACGCATGCGGTAGTTTGTCAATGCTCCTGTACAACTTCTATTATTTCCCCGTACTATCTTGTAGACTAAAAATCGATCTGAAGGTAAAAATCGAAAAACACATGTGGAAGGTGGTGGATATAATTAGACAAGATCTTTCCACCATGATGATTTCTACCGTTATGCCTCAGATGCTCATACGGTCCTCCCTCGTTGTAGGAAGCTCCCGATTGTCGCAGCACAAAGCTGAGCAAACCATCATCTGTGCCCGAAACCAGGAAACTAGACCACTCCATGGTCTCGCGCCAGGCACCATGCATCCTCCTGCTGAGCAGCCGCCTGTAAATGTGACCATTGACTCGCCATAAGCATTCAAGGCGAACCTCTGGTATCAAACTAGATTTTTAACAAGGTGCGACAAGGATGAGCATAAGGCAGCAATCAATATAAAATAGTATGTAAATGTTTCTTGTTAAAGCTTATAGGGATAACGGAAAAACAAAAACAAGGCATTTACGTTATTGGAAAAAATGAGTACCAGCGTAATGGGCCCAGGCAGGCTCTCGGACAATAGGGCTTGGATCATCGAGCCGTCAAATCCCAACTGAGAACCAATGACGACATGTGATCAACTCTCATCCTTTCCTTCAAGCCCTTGCGTCCTTCCCTATTTTCAGATGAAAATGCAGTTCATAAGATCATGATTGAATTTCCTTACAGTGAGCGAGAGTGATTGTTTGAAGAGACGCCGATTTATAATATTTGTGGTTGGCATTATTTGAAAAAAATTCATATCAAAACGAAAACAGAAACGAAAAAGACGCGAGAACAACTCGAAAACAAAACGAGGACGACTCTTGTGTACTAATTGTATGTAGCTAGTACAAGATGCCAACAACAACAGGGCGCTCGAAAGTGAAATCAGACACAAACGAGACCAAATGCGGGAGACGAATCAGTACTCAAATCGAGCAAGTACGACTCTAACACAATCAACCTAGGGTAAATCCGAATAAGTATGTTTCACAAAATTGCTTTTGCCACTTTGTTGTTTCCTCGATACGAAAACCGGCGACACTTCCTCAACATTAGCGGAAAACCGACGACAATGTTTGGAGCGATACTAGAGCAAAACGCTTTGATTCTCAGACAAGAGAGATCAGCTTTTTTTCCATGATGAAACAACAGAAATCTGCCCCTCGGTTCAACACAACAACTACTCGGTATTACTAACTCTCCGTCCTGCAGTAGTTCATCTTTGAGACAGGTCAAAAAAGTGCAAAAGTGCTGACTAGCAACGCATTTCTTTGTTTGCTCGCACTCTTGGTTCGTTGTTCTCAAAAAAAGTTCTACCCAATCTACAAGACTGACGCTTCTAAATCGATCCCACAGACAGAAGTTTGCTGGCGCTGATGCTGAGTGCAAAACGCATTGCCAAGTGGTATCAAAGAGAATGAACACAAAAATAATTGAAAAATCAAAACGACGCTGGTGCGCGCATCCACAGCCTGGAGCTTCTCTTTTGAGAAGCTAGAACGTTCAACTCTTTTGAGAAAGGAAGTTGGAAGCTAGAACGGATACTGAATTATAATTGTTGGAATTCCCTGCAGGGGATACCTAATTGATTCGATTTCGTCAGAGACCGAGCAGCTCAGTCACCTGCTTGATGTTGTGGGATTGGGATTGCATCTCATTCTTTGTCTGACGAGGCTGATTTGCTCTTTTTTTTCGAAGAGATTTTCACTGTCTTCTTTGGTACTGAAAGTTTCGCAGGGAATGCTGTCGAATGTTCTCCACTACCTTCCGTTTCATTCATGCGGGCCTTTTTTGATGGGGTTGAGCCTACACAAAGTGAGACATCTCTAGTTTTGCTTGGCGCTTCCCGTACATCTTCTATCTTTTTGATAGAAGACGATTTCTTTTTCTTCTGTTTTACGCTAATTTGTTCCACCATCTTTTCCTTTATGGTGGAGCTTACAACACCCGATAATTTTGATGGAGGCTTCGCTTTTCTACTCACTTTCGTAGGAGTCTCGCTATTATCTTCTTTTTTACCACCGGAGGCGGAAGAAGATGACTTTCTCTTTTTTGTCTTAACGGACTGCTCGATCTTCGCAACATTATCTTCTTGCCACCAAGTAGAATCATCTCCCTCCCACATATCTTTGCTCGACTGATCCCACCAACATGAAGACTGCCAGCTATTCGCGGAATGATGATTGGTTGATGGTTTGTCCTTCTTAGAAGAACTTGATGCAGATCCGAAGCGAGCCCATGAAGAAGACGAGCGCTCTTCGCGATGCGTGCTTGAGGCACTCGACGTTTGGTTCTTCCCCCAAGAAGTTCCGTTATGGTATGAGTTGGCCCTGCCTCGCCATGTCTTGTCATCATTGTTCCACGATTCAGTTGAATGAGAAGAGGCTGGCCACTTTCCTTCACTCTTGCTCTTCTTCGACCACTCAAATGCACCTCTCCGCTGTGTGGCTGTTGTTGTTGCCCACGACGAATTCTGGTAGTCATTGTAATCACTATTGCTCCTACTTGTTGACCACCAGTCGTCGGCATTTTTCTTAGAGGAAGAATTCCACTCTACGGCTGCCTCCTCCTCTTGCGCCACCCTCTGTTGACGAAAATGCGCTTGCCTCTCCTCATATTTTCGTCGCCGATCAGCTATTACCTTGGGACATTTGTCTAAACCGAGCCCATGCCCCAGCTCGAAACATATTAAGCAGCGCGGTGCTTCTGTGGGTTGCGCACTCCTCTGCAAGAGGAAGAGGTCATCTTCATTCGCTTTGTCCTGCTCCGGAACAATAGTTTTACAGACTTCTTTTGTTGAGGTAAATGCCGTCGTTGATGAGGTGAAACTTGTGCTGCAACTTGCGTCGCCGCTCGACGTCCCCACGAATGGAGCCGTTTGGATTGCTAGACTCTCCTCACGGACAACACAATCATACAGATGGTCCTCGGTAAGCGAAGTGTGTTGAGATACACTTGAAGCAGCTACAAACTCCTGGTTCAACGTTATCATTGTCGAATCCTGCATCTTCTGCTTTTTCAAAGACCGCAGCAAGCTGATCGGTCCCGAGGCCCCGGGCTGTCCTCCTAGCTCGTGTTCGTCTGGCTTTGAACTTCGCTTTTTCGCTTTTTTCTTTTTCTTCTTTTCTGAGTTTGTGGCCTTAGCTTCAGATGTCACGACCTGGTCTTTTTCTATAGCTTCATCCGGTTTCGTAGTCCAGGACGCTTCAACGACACTTTCGTCTCGCGACTCGTCTCCCGATATTTTTAATGCTCCATTTTTCGTGGGGCACTCGCTAGCGAGATGGCCTCTCTTGTTGCAGCGGTAGCACACTCGCTGTGGACAGTCCTTTTTGGTATGACCCACTTGGTTGCAGATGAAGCAAGGCCTTCCCAGTTCTGGACAAGCGCGAGCAAAATAGCGCTCCTGTCGACTTCGCGTGCTTAAGAGACCGTCTTTTACTATCTGCAAGCGATGGAGCCACGGGTACTTCTCACTATCATCCATCGGCTGCTTCACCTTTGCTGGGCTGGCATCTTCATGGGAGGATGCGCTTGGATCTTTTCTTGTAGTTCTATTGCTATTGCTTGATGTTGAACCAGCGAAACCCAACAATGGAACCTCACCTGCTCTGGTATTCCCTTCTAGAAGTGCAGGATGCCGTCCTCCGGCAAAAGCAAATACTGCCTCTCCATCCTCGTTACTTCTTTTCCTTGGTGATGGAGGTTCTTCTTCAGCAACAACGCGTGCGCTACTTGGAGCCGTCGTAATTTTAGTCAGGATTTTAGCGCACGGCTGCACGTCTACCGAGAAGGAGACGCTCTCGAAAGTCGCAGCGTCAAACGGGGTGCTTTCTTCTATCATCGTTTTTATTTTAGGGGAATATTACAACTAGGTTTTCAACTTCATATCATCTGTGGTCATAAGATTCCCTTTGTGAGGTTCGTCGTTGGTCTAGTTTCAAGCAGACCACATTGATAGAAAACTCCCCCGAGTACACTACCCAGTGCTTTTGTAGTTGCACCTGCGAAAAACGAAAGATACATGCGTGGTCATTGATCACATCATCACGGACTACTAAGTTAGAGAAGGGCACGGACGCATCAAAATCAAATATGTAGAACTGGGGTGCTCTTCCAGATCTGGCCTGCGATCTCGTCTGACACATCTTTGCACGGATCTTTGTCTTACACACTTGATCCCTCTTCGGCAAGTGCCTAACGAATCAGGATCTCGATGTTTTCTGACGTTCTGCTGCGCTGATCAGAAATATTCCAGGATAATGCGAGATCTTTCTTCGTCTTCATTTCGAGGAGAGCCTGGTCTACTTCGAGCCGACCCACATTAGACCTAAAATCCACAAAGATCATCCGCTGATCAAGATTGGATCTCAGAAACACTACAATCAAAACACAAGTAATAGCTGAGGCTTTTCTGCCACGGCCGTATTCAAATCGTCACGAAGACTTTGTATAATTGACAGGATTTATTACTGTAGAAGAGAAAAATCACTGGGAATGACGGGTTCGGGTCATGGGAAGCGGACAACGCGGATTGGTGGGTCTGGAAAATCATGTGAAAATGATTTTGGCGAAAATCATCACGATCTTCGCAGATGAGAAATAATGAAACGCGAGGAATAAAGCCCGCACCATGATCATTTGCCACTGCTCCTCGAAGTGGACATGGTGTTAGATCCCCGGCTACTGCTCATCGCCGTCCCAAGCATCGTCCCCGTGCGTTTGAACTCTTTTGGCCCACCAAAGGCGCCAAATTGGCTCTCCTGCTGCAGTCTTTGGGCTTGCTGCCTGGCTTGTTCTTCCGCCTCAAACTCGGCGCTCACGTTTGCATCTATAGCTTCGCCGAATAGCGCAGTCTTCACTTTGCCAAAAACCGAATTCAAGCGCTGTCGCACTGGACCCTCATCGGCTGGCCCAGACGTTTGTGGCATGTTGATGTATTCCGAAGCCTGCACGCGGCCCTGGAACGTCACGAGGACGACGGCAAAGACAAACGCTTCGCTCACCGATGTGATTGTCAGCTGCCGCAGACGGTCAGAGAGTCCGCTTGAAGTAGCTTCCAAACTGCTCCGTCGTCCACCAGTCGCGGCCATTGTTGCTGTGAGGAAGAGGGAGGAGTGGTTTGGATGAGTAATGGAAAAATGCAACAACTCTCTTGGGAGTCTCCCAGAAGTGGATTCTTTTAAGCCTATCAAGATGTCCTCGAAAGATCGACATGAACGGCCTGGGCGCTCAAGTAGTGACAGGCCGGGCCGCTTAAGTAGTGACAGGCCGAGCCGCTTAAGCAGTGACAGGCCGAGCCGCTTAAGTAGTGACAGGCCAAGCCGCTTAAGTGGTGACAGGGCGAGTCGCTTAAATGGTGGCAGGCGGACTCGCTTAAGTAGTGACAGGCCGGGCCGCTTAAGTAGTGACAGGCCGAGCCGCTCAAGTAGTGACAGGCCGCGTCGCCCAAGTAGTGACAGGCCGAGTCGCTTAACTGGTGACGCGCCGAGTCGCCTCAGCAGTGACCAGACGAGCTGAGTCGCTTGAGTCGTTAATTACTGTCCTACCGCAAGTACTAGTTACATATTCGCTAGTAACACCTTCAACTACTATAAGAAAAATACAATTGCTCTGCAGCATCATCTTGAACGACCGCGACAGGTCCAACCGGTTTTCATCGACCTCCGCATCCATGTCATCCGACACACGGCTCGCAAAACTGGTAAATCATTTTCGCAAAGATAGTAGAATAACAGACAGCAAATCGTCCTAGTAGAAAGTGAGCATTCAAAGGCAACAGTGTACTCTTCCAGAGAAAACGTTGGTTCCGCTTGTTAGTCTAGGCTTGAAGATGTAACTTTTTACCACTCGAAGATATTACCTCCAACATCAGTTACAACATAGTAAAATGGCACCTGGTAGTGCTGGCTCCCATGGCCGCCGCGCCGTCTTCCGCTGTACGGCCTAATCGTTGTTTCAGTTTCTTCAACTGAGTTAGTTTGTCTAGCGCCTGCTGTCGCTCTTCCTCCGAACGCATAGGCAGGTTTCGCGCGTAGGAAATCCACCTTTCCCGTGTGCGCCACAAGTAGAAGATCAACACAAGCGGCACCAACAAGAGCACGCACATGAGAACCTGCATTACGAACAGAAACGTCGTGCCGAACCAATGCCCAGCAGATTCCACGCAAACCCGAACGTACTCTTGGTCCTCGTTCCAGGTGCATTCGGAAGGAATGGTCGTGCTGCCGAGAGCGAGTGGCGCCGCACCCGCTGATGCGACTACGTAATTCGCCGTATAGATATGGACGCTGATCGGGAAGTCCTCAACCTGGTCTATTTTTTGTCGTTTTTCGCAGAGGAAGACACAAAAACTTAGCTTGTTGTAATAGGAAACAAAAACTCGGTAGTCATGTATAAACTACCTTGAATATCAATTATAGTGCTGCTGAATACACTTCCATAGCGAATCTCTCAGGGTGACAATAGCAGCCGAGCAACAAGTTGTAGTTCAATACGTTCATATCGAACTGATCCAGCACCTCAAAGAGCTCTTTTTGGATGCTGGTAACGTCAAATTCAATGGAGACCTGAACAGGCCCAAAAAGTTGCGTATTCTCGTAAAATGTGTACACTGGAGTCGGACCCCGAAATCTGGAACAGATGTTGGAATGAGTTTTCAACGACATGAATCTTCTTCTCTTACAATTAGTGGCTGATATTGTACTTATGGAGCTTTCAAACTACAATGAATCAATGAAGGTCTGATTTTGAGATAGCTTCATAATCTCACAGAGAAGAGTATATTCAACAGGAGTACTTCTAAATTCTAAAAGGCCATCATTACCCGTCGACATTGCTCCACCATTTCCATTCTTGACCCCACTGCCAGCCCGAAACATAATTCGAGAAAATGCCCTGTGGTGTCCCGCCTTCTGCTACCCAGTCTATGCGAACCCGTCGCAAACGATCCGCACCTGAATTATGAATGCTCATCATCTTATTTCTGTAAATCATTCTAAAATTTTTCTCGGTTCAGTGACTTTGGACCAAACAACTGTGTTTGCTAGAATATAAATACTAGTAGTTCGCTCTTTAAGCACAAGAGCAGAAAAGGTATCTATACGATTTGAATTCCTGCTGCGACACTCTAGCATAGCCTTTTTAACATAGTGGTCACTACTAAACTATACATAGAAGTTGCACTAAAAATTTGACATACCGTTCACTGTCCTGACTCTGCCGTTTCCACCGTCGATCCACACTAGGGAGACTAGTGTGTCTTTGGATTGAAAGAGGTTTGTGAATTCTACGACGTCAAGATCTTTCGTGAAATCTATGTAGCCACGAGCTTGCCGCAACTGATGGCGCGCGCTCTCGATTACCACGGGTATCTTCTCGTAGATTTCTCCCTCGAATCGTGCGGCGATTTGCCGTTTGATGAGTGCGAAGTTGGTTTCCTGTAGCATGATGGAGTGCACAACGGAGGCAATGACAATGCCGTAAAAAACCGCCATTCCACCTGCAAAACCACGGAGCAGCTTTTTGACTACTTCCATTCGAATCATCTGAAATCCCGGCGCTGGCCAGTCTAAGACGTCTGGTCCCCGACGACTCATCTGACGCGCATCATCACTGCTGGTCGTCTCCTCTGAGCTTTCCTCCGACCCACTGTCATCGTCGTCTTCAGAACTCTCGCTTTTCTTGTCGCCAAGCCCTGCCAAGGTTCGAGCGCGAAACTCTTCTGCGCTCTCCATTGGGCCTGTATTCACCGCCGGCATCTTTCGCAAGTGAAGCGGTAACACCTCGTCGTCCATATCACCAGATGTCTGTTGTAAATGATTCATGAGCGTGGTATTTTTCCAGCGAGGAAGATTTGATCAAGCAGGTAATTGCAACATGGAGCCTCCCGACTATCAAAATATAGTATCTATATAATAACGTGTATCATCAAAAGGATCAAGGCCATACGAAAGGTAAGTAAACTGCGGAAAAAGTGATTCGCTTTACCGCACTCGTTTTATCGTCGCCTGAATCGTCTGAACCACTGTCATCGTAACTGCTTGCACTACGACGACTGCTCGCGGACAGCCCACTCTGACTTCGCATCAGTCGTGGTCGCCTGTCCGAGCTCTCGTCTCCACCACTTTTCTCTGATGACATGCTGTCGGAGCGACGCAATTGCGGACGCTGTGGTGCGACCTCCTGCGTCGAGTCGGGCGAGGTAACCTCGCTGCGCACCAAGCGTGCAATTTGCGCAGGATCCATCGTCATCCCCCGTTCTGCTAGTTTCTTAGGTCGAGACAGGATTTTGGCAGTGGCCGCAGCGCGTAGTGTAGGTGCACGATTCAATTTTTTACCACTTGCTGCTTTTGCCTTTGCCTCTTCTGCTTTACCTGAGCAAAAATCACTGCGATTCGCAAAGCCACAGAGACCAGCAAGAGAATCATCTTATGAACAAAGTCTTTGTTCAGACAAGAAATGATCTTGGGCATTTATACAAAGTAAGTTTTCAGAAGGAAGGAAAAGAATTACTGATATTCTTCAGTCGTTCTAAAAATACGAAGTCTCTCCTTATTTCGCTCCTCTTGCCGTGCTCGTTCTGCTTCCTCCTCAGCCTTTTCCTCTGCTTCGACCTCTTCTTCAGCCTCTTCTTGTGCTCTGATTTCAGCCAAGCTCATCTTCGTTCCGTCAGGACGTAGCCGCGAACGGTAAGTCTTTGGTCGGCTGTCACGTTGCGGTGCCGGTGCTGAGCCAGCCAGACTCCCCAGGGGCACCGTTTCATCCGTCGTGCCCAAGCCTGGTAGCGTGTCCGACATGGCTACCCGGGCAGCGGCGACCGCTGCAAGCTGTTCATCCCCGCCCGTGCTGTCGGGGCTAGCATCGTTGCGTCCGGACATGATTTTGAGTGTCGCTTATTGACTGTGCCGAACTGCGTTTGCAACGAGACACCTGTCAACCACCTTCAAAGGTGAAAATACCCAGATGAGCCTCTCTTGGTAGCTCGAATCCCCTCAGCGCCGCCAGAACTGAACAGGCGCGACGATGATCCACTCCGTCGCCTTGCTGATGTGTCCTTCCTTCGAAGCAGCGGCCTCAAATATCTCGTATTGATACTCCCGCCGACCACGCTTGAGTGTTTTGCTTCCACTTTTAACGTTCACCAATAACTCTTCCAAAGAAAGATGTACAGTTGTGTGGTTCCCGACGCAATACTAATTCGGCGTCCACTGGAAAAAAGAACTTTCTTGCACACATGCATCAACACGAAGCAGTTTCTTCATCATCAAAAGAAACGAACTACAAAAGAGAAGTTCAACCATTCATGCACGCAGAGAGACAAAAGAAATCAGCATAACCTTAATTACGCGTCTCAAAAGAAGAACAACATAATCAAACAAGTACTCAGGCGTTTACATACTTCCATCAAAAATAGACCATGGTAGAGCTAGCAAGAAATTACTAAATTCTGCGAAGTAGCAGAGGCTTAACATTCTCATATCCACGAATAGGCTAGCCTAGCTAATAATTGCATGGAAATTTATGGCTTTTTCTCCAGAGACATTTATCTTGTCCCAAATAAAGATCAATCGAACCTTTAGCTGACTACAACTGATACTTACATCATTGGCAATGCAGTCAGAAAAATCTCGAGTTCAGTGACGAAACCTAGTACTAGCATGGAGAATTATAAATATACAAAGCGAGTGAGGGGAAGTGGGAGGGAAAACCGGGCGGATAGGGGATGGTAAGGGAGGATGGGGTATCGTGGGGACACGAGCAAGTGTCTGGATGTTTGGATCGCTCAATACCTCATGATAGTTTCGACTTCATCAGCCTCGAAATTTACCAAGTCCTCAGTCCGACTAGGCTCTCTCGTGCAGCTACTTCTACATCCATTGTGAGCTGGTTTCTAGTAGAGCACGCAAGAACGGTTTGATCAAGTAAAGATACGAGACGTTACCGCAAGTGTACGATGGAGGACCGATTTAGCTCCTTCCTCTCTGTAGGTACGAGGAACGCGACGTAATCCATTTTCCTACGAAATCCAAAGAAAAGTCGTTCGAATCCTCGTGGAAAGACAAGACCTCTCGCTCTCTCTCGGGTCCTTCAAGTTGAACAACTAGAACTACTTTCATCTGTCGGACATGAGGAATTCGAGGCATTTCGAGCGAGCCTTTTATCTAAGTTGTTATTTCCGAGGATAAATCATGTGCAGAGTTGAATACTCAGTGCCGACGGACGAGTAACCTTGGCGAGGGTAATGCCAGCTGTCGCGGGATCCCATAATGAAGAACTCATTGTTCATTTCGCATTAGCCTAGTGCCCTCCTCAATTTTGCACGTGCTAACAATTTTGTGCTGGAAGAAAACCGAAATTGACATCTATGCTGTCATAGTCATTGTAGTCTAGAAGAATTGGAAAACATTGATTTGTCGAAGGTGTAAAAGTCGAATCTCTATAAAACATGCAATAATCTCGAGAGCCTTAGAATTCAAGAAGCGTTCTGTTTAACAAAAAACAAAAGATATTTTGCATCTTGAGAGAACTCAGAGCTCCTCTCCTTCCGCTTCTGCACTGCATGAGGACATTTTTATGTTGTGTTCATTCCCTAAGGGTGTCGTTGGATGAGGAGAAAAAAGGACACGGCACTTACATAAATGCAATAAATTATATAATCTTCCCATTCAAATATTCATCGGGACCTCACTATCATCTTTTCTCCCGCAAGAGTTCTTGCACATCTTCTCCTGTGACATTCTGGACAATCTTCAGAAGCTCCTTCGTTTCCCGCTCCACCTGCTCGCTCTCATCTTCGAGTAATTCCACGGCGAACAGCATCGTGTCCGACAAACTGGACACAATGGCGCAGCCTTCGTTTCGCCACAAAGCCTTCAGTGTTCGCACTAGCGCAAGACGCGCGACTTCGCCTCCTACTGCCTTCTGTGTCTTGTGCAGCAGGGACAAAACTAGCTGTTTTCTATCCTCCTCTTCCGCTAGTTGATGCACCAGTGCCACGAATAGCCGCTGTAGCACCAGTTCGACATTGAGCGGCGCAACGTCTCTAAGAGTAGTTTTATTGGCAGTTTGAAGCGCAATTGCTTTCTTATCATCGTTCGAGGCGCCAATCGTTTCAAGGAGACGTACTAACCGCGCACAGCTGGTTACACGTTCATTCTGGGCTGCAACATTCAGTCGGGTGCTCGTGAGTTGGGGAAGCACATCATAAAGGCTGATCAATGGTTCAACAAGCTCTGTCAAGAAGTCAGATGCGTAAGCTGGCTGCTTCGAGGCTGCAAGGCACGCTCGCAGTGAATCGAGAACCAAACCCAATGTGTCCGCATAAATGGGGGAATGCAGAGAACCTGCGAAAGATTAAGACAATTTTGGAAATATTTAGTAGAGAAAAATGTTGTACCAGCTTTGCTTAAGCACACAAACATCGAACGCCTCATAGCTGCGGCACAAATCTTCTATTGATCAGAACAATTTCTACTTCATATCAGGAAGCTCATAATATTCAATGTTGATTATCTCTAAGTTGTACCCGCATCCGCGCCCATTCTTGAACGCTTCTTCGTCTTTTTCTCTCCCTTTGCGAACGCCAGCGTGGCAACTTCGGTGATAGATTGCACTACATCCTTTCCGAGGCTCTTCAGGAACGGAACTGACACAACATCCTGCGCTTCAGCGACTAGAGACCGTAAAACTTCGAAGAGCGTCGCTGCTTTCCGACATGCCAGGGTCGACTCGAGCTAAAAATCGATACAGAACAAATTGAAAGTTATTGTTGTTTTCGTTGTTGTTGCAGTCGCAAAAATTGAATTAGTAAGAAAACCAGCGACACATCTACAGCATTGCTTGAAGGGATCAAAGTCGAAGGAAAATAACCGATTAATTTTCTTTAAGTGCTTTAAGCGTCGGTGGACCTAATCAATGCGGGACACAGAAATGCAACAGAATCGGATTGAAACCAAAAGCATACTCATCAATCATGGAACAGATTGTACCCATCAAGATACAACTCATAAAGCATTCGTTCTCTCTAGGTACAATAATAGTCTGTTGTAACCAGGTAGACTTTGGACAAAAAAAGGAATTTCAATAGTCTATTGTAAAGTGAATTAACGAGAAAAATTAAGGTAGTACCTTTTCGCCGTCCATTTTCTCTGCGAAGAGCAATGGTGCGCCGCATCGCGCCGCCTTGACCGATTTGTTCCACAAGTTTGTGAGAACGTCAAGTTCCAACCTGAGTGCGCACTGCGCGTAAAGCGCAGCGATGAGCTCTCTCGCGGCTGCTTCCTCTTCCGGAGTTGATGCCTCCGCCTCCAACCGCGCGCAGAGAGGCGTAATCATGTCGTCAAACAGCGCCGGACCGTATGGGCCTAGCGTGTCCGGATCCGCATTGGAGGCAACATGCTGGAAGAGGTAGGAAAGCAACAACAGTTCACGTTTCGTCCGACCTCCTTCCGTAGTAGTATTGGAGGTTTTCTTCCTGCTATTCTTTTTGGCCGGGCCGCTGGATCCAAGGAGATCGCGGAACAAAGGCACGAGAGAGTGCAGCGGAACAGCTTGAAGCCAGGTCTTCAACAATTGATCGAGCTGCTGGATAGCGGATTCCGACGGTGCCACAAGGAAAATTTCCACCAGTTCCTTGGTGTAGACGGAGAGATAAGCGCCAGTCTTTGATGCGTAACTGCTCATGGCCAAACATAAGGCGTCAGTTGGGAATGGAATAACGTCAACAGAGGTTTTCATCACATCTGCTGCCTCCTCCACCGTTTTGTGTTCCTTTCCGCGTTTTGTTCGTGGTAATTTTGACTTCTCAGATGAAACTGCCAGCACTGGCACTACCAAAGCTGCCTTGCGTAAAGGAGTTGCAGATGAATGACGCTTGAGTACCGCGAGCAGTGGGGGCGTCACCTTGTTCACCGATTCAAGAAGCAGCTTTCGTGGGGTTTCGCGCGCCGTCTGCGATAGGAAGGTAAACATTTCGCGTGCGGAAGTTCTAGAAGCATCCGAATCAGCGTCGTCTACTAGGGAAACAGCGTGGCGTGCAACGTGCGGTAGAATCTTTTGGCTACACGTCTCTGCCAGTGCTGTTGGTGCAGACGCGAAGAGGCGCATGACACTTTTCCAGCCAACCATTGTGTCCGCGATCTTGCTTTCCGATAGGTTGCCACGCGCGATCAGACCCAAAATACGATTTTGCGCAGCGACAATCTCAGCGTCAAAGCCTCGCTCCTTCACGTCAGGTTCGTCTTCGTCGCGACCGCGTTTCTTACCGTTCTCTGGTTCTGCAACAACCTTCATGCGTGGTGCATTTTCGAAGCAGACGAGACAAGCAGAAAGCACGACTTGGACCACGTCACACGACTGGATCTTCGTCGCACAGTCGCGGGACTCAACCGCACGCTCAAGAGCGCACTCGGCCGCAGCATAGAACTCGCGTGTTCCGTGGCGGCCAAAGAGGGATGTCAACAACGTTTTGCGCACGTCCTCGACAGCACTAGCTAGTGCGATGCGTCGTTTCTTCATACTTGGCGTGTAGAGCGAACGAGGAAGTTGCTTCGCGTTCTGAATTCTGCTGGGCTCCAGTAAGCACGTCTCCGCCTCAAACAATGCGAAAAGAAGTGCACCCACACTTTTCTGTGAAGCGCCGACAAGCCCGCGCATGACAAGATATCGAGCCACGAGTTGTACGCACAACATCGGCGCGGAATCGAAAGTCTGCCTCTCATCGGGAGTACAATGCTGTGTCAAAGCCGCGATCAAGCTATTCGGGGTTGCAGCCTCCACAATATCTACCTTTTCGTCGTCCTCGCCGCTGGAGTCATCTTCGTCTTTGCCTTTCCTCGTTCCGCCGGACATCATTAAACGTCCTCGCAAACTGACATTGTAGTACTGCATGAAGGCAGCCTCCGTGACTGCACCCCTCAATAGTGTCGCTAATGTCGCCAGCACATCTTCCTGTGCGTCATCGTTCTTGGTAGCTGTTCGACCGGCATCGACAAGACTTTGCGAGCAAGTTGACAGTAAAGGATCATGGTTCATCGCGCAGTTCGCTGTTAACCATGGCAGCAGCGTACTGCTCAAGTCGGATGTGCGGCGGGCCTCGAAGTAGTGCAGCGTTCTCTGCGTGATCCCGTGTGCGCTCTCGCTGGGGCACTTGCGCAGTGCCTGAAAAAGGTGGTGCAAGAAAAATTGGCCTGTGGCCTTGCCAATGCGCGCGAACCGATCGAACACGGAACCGGCTGCCGCAAGCAAAAAGCTGTCGATTGTGCAAGGCGCGAAGCTTCGCAAGAGCGTGAGTGCAGCCTGGGGAGCATCCGTGACATCAGATGCAGTCATATATTCTTTTGGTGCCTTTTTGCTCTCTACTGCGATGTAGGCGATCTCCGCAGCAGCGGCGCAGGCTTTCAAATTGTCAACGAAAAGCTTACCACCGGTTACCGTGTGCTTTTTACTGACCCGCTTCTTGTTGGGGCTCGCCTTTTCTTGTTCCGCTTTATCATCTTCTCCTTCTTCATCTTCAACAACCGGCTGTGCTGTCTTCTTCACGGTCTCCGCTTTTGTTTCTTCCGCTGCGATGCGTGCAAGCTCTCGCATGCATGCACAAGTAGCTTCGGCTGTTCTCTGCATTGATTCTACAACTGGAGCACTTTCAGCCGAGCTTTCGAGCTCACTGTGAACTTGTGTCGCGTACTCAAGCAGCGCTAGCAAGATACTTGAAGCGTCCTTCGCCACGCCCGCTGCTCGTACTGATGCTGTTTCCGCGCGGCAGGCCTCGGCAGCAGCGGCTACAAGGCCCTGCACTTTCATCGCGTGCGCCAACAGCTCGTCCGAGTCCATGTTTTCAAGACTGAGAGACCAGGACAGAGTGCACTCGGTGGTTTTCAGAGCGAGCAGCGCGGCTGCGTTCGCTCCAGCAGTGGCTAGGCGCGCAAAGTCCTTTTTTGGAAGCAACAATCCCTGAAAGGCAGTGACATCAAGAGGGATGCGATGAAGCGATTCACGAATCTTCTCTGACAATTGACTCCCAAAATCGTTCTCCGCGCCGCTTGTTTCACGCGCTTTGACACAGCGTGCTGTCAACTGGTTGGCCCAGCCAAATATTGTCGCCGCAATAGGTCCGTTCTTTGTAGCAGTATCCTGTCGCGCAAGAGCTTCCGCAACTACAACCAAATGAGAGCCCAATTCTCCCTGCAAGCTTCTGTGATCAGCCAAAGCCATAGCATGCTTCTCCGCGAGCGGGTGTAGCACCTTGCTCGCGAAAGTGGATGAGGTCTTCTTGCGCACCATAGTCTTCTCTTCAATGTCATCGGAGGTGCTTCTTGTATCTGCGCTCAGCAGGAACTTGGAACAGATCACTGCTGCAAAGCGCGCACAGATAGCTGCCTCAGATGCATCGGAGGCAGCATTCGCGAGGACCTCAGTGGAGGCTGCCACAATCGTGTCTGCTGGCAAGGCCTGCCAGAACTGAGCATCCGAAGCGCCTTTCGCGCGTGCTTGATCGGAGTTTTCAAGGCGACCAATCCAGCACACAACAAGCGCCAGAGCACCACGACGATCAAGGTTCGTGTCCTCAAAAGTTTGTTTCAGCACTTCGTGGATGAATGTTGCGTCTTTCTCGACAGCCGTACGGTTCTTCCTCAGAAGTTTCAACACCTTTTCCACCACGATAGCTGATACATTCTCGTCAATTCCTGCCGCACGATTACGCCGCATCAAGGCCGTGTAGAGACTATCCTTGCCCTCAGCGCCAGCAAAACCAAGGAGTCGCAAAAGTGCCGAGCGATCCTGCAAAAGTGCTCCGTCACTCTTTAGAGGTGCATGCTTTTCTTTCGACGATGGGACTCCAAGTAATTCAGCCTGCAGTCCGCATGCTGCCGTACGCACACTCGCGTTCGCATGCATCATACGACGTAGAAGTCCAGTCGTAAGCAGCATGCGTCCTTCCTTGTCGGCAGCGAGCGTCGTCAGCGGTCCGTACTTTGCGGCTGACAAATGCTGCAGAAGCACTAGTGCGTGTCCAATCACCGTAGGCTTGTTTTCTGGCGCCGTAAACGCCATCTCCAAAAGCAGCTCTACCTTCTCTATCTGCAGCGACTCTGTAGTTGTATCTCTGGAGGAAACGCCAAAGAATTTTTCTACGCTGCTTTTGAACTTGCTCGGGTCAGCTAGAAGTACTTCCAGACGCTTTGCTTGCAGTTCACGGTACTCAACTGTCGCCGAAGCTGCTGTATCCTCTCCTGATAGAAGCAAACTTCCGAGACGCTTTGCCACAGATTTATCTTGCTTCAACAATGCACGGAGCTGCGAAGAGTGGATGAAGCAACGATGCAATACGTCCACAATGGCTGTTGGGCTTGAAGACTTCATTCGCTTCAATAGTGCCGTAACGCTCAGATGGGCCGGCGCCAAAGATCGCCTAAGTAGTTGTGGGAGCGACGGCTCTGACAGTAGTTGCTGCGGCGGACTCGCAGTAGACCAACTGCTGCTCGTGACGCGCACGTACTTCTCAAACGCTTTTTCTGCGCTGATGTCACTCTCAACGGTTCTAGCAAAAGCTCCTTCGGCAGAAAACCCGTCGTCAGCGAGGATCAACAGCAAAGGGTGCACCCACATCTGGACACTTTGGGTTAACATATCGTCGGACTCCGCTTTGCTGCTCTGCTCCATTTGCTCCACAGTACGTCCAAGCAAGTTCAGGGCCACGCGAATGCGCTCTCGGCGCTGGCTTTGACTGCCATCTTCAGAGGAAGAAGCAGCGGTTGCAACGACCTCATTGCCAGCGCGCTGGCACTCTTGGGCGAGCAGGGCCGCAAGTGTTGTGACCACGACGCTTCGAACAGTTGCGGTGATACCTGAGACAACAATCTTCTGATGTAGCTCAAGCAGAGCGGTCCAAAAAGTAGAGAAGTGCATCAAAAGTGCGTCTACGACTCGCATGTCCGGATCAAACAACCGCTGCAACAATAGGATTGCGAAAGCCTCTTGTCCTTTCAGCGTTCTCGCCGTCTCATCCTTTTTCACATCAGTGGTCGCTACATCATTCAACATTGCTACGAATTTTTCTGCAGCCTTTTCTACGCCCTTTACTCGCATTTCACCTGCTGCATGTGTCAGCGCACGAAACACCGGCACGCCAGCTACGCCAGAAGCAGGAACCTCTTCAGTGGCCTCACCTCCTCTCTTCTTTGACTTCTTCTTCGTCTTTTTCGTGGAGGATGAAACTGTTTCATTGATGTCTACGGAAACAGAGTCGAGCAGATCACAGCCGCGTGCCGCGAAGTCGACGAAGTTCGCTTTCCAACTTTCTGGCAGGGTCTCCAGCAGTGTTGTCACTTCCCACCCCACGAGCATCGGGTTTGCCTGGTTGCACTCACGCAACAGTGGAAGCATCTGCTTGGAAATCTTGTTACGGCGCGTAGTTGCGTCTTTTTTTTCAGCAGCAGTTTTCTTTTCATCGCTCGTTTCGTTTTCGCGCGTAGCTTCTCGCTTTCGTGCGTCGTTCTGCATTTGCACGAACTGAAAGAAGAGTCCACCCAGCAGAGCACGCAGTTCGCGCGCATCGACGTTGCTGTCGGCATCGCTGGCTTGACTTCCTTCTTTTTGGCTGGTAGTTCCCAAAGCCTGTGCCAACGTCAGGCGACTTCCACCATTCAGGCGTGCAACAAACCAAAGTTGCAGAAAAGCAGCGGAGGCTGCTCCACCAGCACGAACGTGAGTCAAAATCGCGTCATTGCAATCGTCCGTCACGCGTGCGTTCGATCGCACCTTCCCGAAGATTGGCGTAAACACTGGAGCTGCGTTTGCGACGTCCCCGTCGTAGTGGCGGACGAAGAGCAGCTCTAAGTACGACAGCGTCTGCGGCAACACTTCAACAGTTGCACTTTTCACTAGGGAATTGGCCACCGCAACAGGATCGAATATCGCTTGCAAGTCCGCGGCGGCGGGCTGGTTACAGAGATGACCAGCCAATGTCAAGGCACAGGCATGAAGATCCGCGTAGTGCGGATGTTTCAGGCCGAAAGCGAGGAAGCGCGTCGCCACGCGAAGCTGAGCTTCTCGGCTTTTGGCGGATGCTTCTTCACTGTGAAACAATTCTAACAACACCGCGGACAGAAATGACATCTGCATTTATGAGTTATACAAAATAAATGATCACTAAAGGTAGCAAAGAAATTGATATTGGTAAGAAGTAGGTGGGATTCCGGTAGAAATCAGTTTCATCTTCAGGTCGATCATCATTCAATTATTAATCTCCTTCACTGAAATGTTCGTGTGGGGTTGACAGCCACAGCTCCGAATGTCGAATATCATTAAGAAGAAAAGTTGGTGAAAAAAGTACCATTTGACGATTTGTCCGCTTGAGCACTTTGATGGTTTTCTCCACAGCCTCGCAGATGGCTTCTAGTACGCTAGCATCGCGTGCGCACATCTTGACGAAGGCCGCGCGCTTCAGTGTTCGTCGTTCTTCTTTCAGGCCAGTGAGGAAGAGCCACCGCCTCGTCGCACCGTGCTCTGCAATGTGCAGGACGTGAAGCAACCTGCCAAACTGCTCCGTATCGTGGTACGGCAACAAGCACATCATCAGCGCATCGACATTATGGACATTGCATTCGTATTTCCAGATTAAGAAATCCAGTAGCAAAACCGCTACTCGGCTGCTGTCAAAGTAGCCACTGAGCAGGAGCATGAATTGCTCCAACTTCTTGTCCAAAGCGGTGCCCTCATCTGGCGTGAGAAACGAGCGCTTGCGCTGCGAGGGCAGAAACAAGCCCTCGAAGGGTGCGAACTCCGGGTCTGCCGCTCTGAGTTCTGCGAAAATGGCGGCGCTGTGCTCATTTATTTCACCAAGATACTCGATTGCCTCCTCCACAGGCAGGTTTTGAAAGGTAAAGATATCCTGCTTCTTGGCGCCCACCCGCGAGGGGTGCTGCTCTCGCAGCCGTGCGAGCTGCTGCTGCAGCATACTCTTCGCTTGCTGTGGCATTTTTTCTTAGTTAACTTCTATTTCTCTAACTCTATCGATGGAGGTGCTGTCAATGCAATTTCTTTCTTTGCAGAAAACTTGGTGAAAATTAATCGAATGACTTATGCAGAACAACACGGTAATGATGCATCGGGTAAAGGACCCGCAAATCTACTTCACACACGAATCATTGGTTCGTTACGACTCCTACTATTCCTTATCATTCATCATAGATACAACAGATGAATCGCCACGATGATACCGGTCATGAAGACTTTTGCACCTGCTGAGTCTATCTCTATGATTTTACGAAAATAAAAGTTGAAGATCACGAAAATGCGAGTTCTACTAAGTGGAAATGGATGATTCGTCTAGTGTTCTGGTATATGGAAAATTTGCAAGCGCTGTATTTGTTGATCTTGTTTCCGTCAAGATCGTCAATTAACTGTTGATCTTCTGCACCACAGCACAGATCTTCCACTTTTCAGAAGATCACACCGTTAGGAACAAGATCACAAGAACCGTTAAATCGTGGATGCTCATCAAAAGAAAGAACAGCTCTTCTGCAGTTCGAGCTCACGTTGATCTTCGTCCGAACTTCTACTTACTAGATTTGTATTGTCACGTTGATCTTACTAGATTCGTATTGGACAAGAAACTTTTCTTCAAGTGAGGATCGCTTGAGAAAGAAGGTAAGTGTAGTGATCGGCAAAAACAGGCTCGATCAGGAGAAACCTCCGATATTTGTATCAATCAGCACAAGATCGAGTACTTTTACCTGTCTTGAACCATCAGAAATGAATCGGCGAGCATAAGCTCGGGGTCTGAAGCCCCTTTGGCAATGCACATCTGGTCTTGCTCCTTTGTGGGTAAGGATATTTTCACAAGTAGCCGCAGAAACGTAGCAAAAGGTCGTGTATTGACGTAGATTTAGCAATGCATAGGAGAAAGCCCACAAAGAACTCTAAACTCGTAATTTTAGAACAAAAAAAACTGGCTTACTACTTATGTACTTACTTACAAGCCCATAATTTTTGTGCAACACTGTTGCGGATCACTGCATCGATCTATCAGCTATTTAAGACTATCAACTCTAAGACAGCATCAGATTTTTCTTGGCAAAACAGTTTCTTGTGGGTTGGTAGCAGGAAATAATTCTTTTCATTCTCATTCATGGCGCGTGGGGACAACACAACTATTGAACTCCTGATTTTTGAAGACGTGTTCATCGACAATTCAAGCAAAATAGTGTCTCCAAGGTCTACGTTTACATTCTGCTACTAATGATCAACGAGTTACAAACGCTGCAACCACTTATCCGGCAATAAAGCGCGACACAAGGAGTCCGCAAAGTGCAATCACGAGCGTTTGGAACAAAGTGGCGCTGTATCCGACGAGAGGAAGTGACGAGCCCGCTCGCCGGACCGTTGCCGAGTTCAGCGTGACGTAGGTTTTTTCCAGCGTCGCTGTTTCATTCTGCTTGATAATTCGGTAGTAAAAGTCGGTGACGTCGAGCGTACCATCCATAGGCTGTAGACCTTTTGGGGGCGCAAAAAGGGGGTAAGGCGGCATCATGAGTAGTTGGCACAGTCGTTGGTGATTCCCGTTTTCGCGTGCCACGTACTGAAAGGCATTACAGGTATTATCCATCGCAAGATTATTAGCGAAAAAGGTACACAAGAAAGTCGCCTCGTTTGCAACTGGTATCGTTCGTTGAGTAACCACTTACCTACAACAGGATAACAAACGAGTACAACTGGTGCAACTACTGCGTATCACCTTCTGTTCTTCTGACAGACGATCTAGATCATGTTTCTTCTATTCAACCTAAGACAAGCCTCCGCGCAAAATGCTGCACTGCATCCTCCGTCCGTCTGTGCAATGCAGTATATGTTTTGCGTTACCTTACTCAGCGGAGCTGCAAGATTCCCATACGGCCGAAACTCTAATAAGCTCCCGGTTTTGTGGTGCACACACGACCCTTCTTCACTTGGTGTCGCAACGTAATCAAGGGCACACAGGTGCAACTCTCCGTGCATTGGTTTTATACCTTGGGAAACAAGACTCGTCAGAAAAAGCTTAACAGGTCGAGGTAGCGAATTCCACTAACTGTTGGCGACATAAATTTTCACAAGAACGTTCCCTGCAAAAAAAACATAAGTGGCAAGGATCGATGTAGTCATTCTTGGATAGTTGTTACATCACAGTTTCCCAAATCTTGTACAGATTTAGTACTGAATTCGACCGAGAAGGGGTAGGTGGATGGCGGATTCAGATGTCCTGAGACGTTTTTCGGCTGCATGACCCGGCTTCCGAGGATCAGCGTGTCTCCGTTTAAAGATGTCTTTCGCGTTACGAGAACGTGCATAGTTCCTATTGGGTCGTCGATTGTCGTGTACGCAGTGGGTGTGACCGACAGGTGATCGTACAGTACAGCGAGGTCTAAGCTATTCCCAATGGTCACGTTGTAACTCAAATCTTGACACGCGTACTCGTACACTGCGCCGCAAAGCTAAACGTTTTTTTGAAATGGCATTTTGGTTATGGAAATGGAAATTTAGATCTTCGTTCTTACGTCGTTCTCAGTTTAGCAACAAAATGTGAGTCTGAAAATATGGCCATAGGCATCTTCGAATCACCACTTCGAAAAAATCAGAATCTTGAGACAAAGCAATACATTGTCGGATATGCAATAGTTCCTAGCTAGTTTCAAATCCGTGAACTTCGGCCCAAATATGAAACTCCGACAGTGTAATTTCGGACGCACGTCGAACTTGATTGCGTTTTTGAGCGCAGTTTGGATTCCGGAAAGTCGGACCTCGGGCCCACTTGCTGTGAAGTCACTCCAAGTGACCACGTTGCGCTGTAGATACGGATATTATACATAAATACCGACATCACTGAAATCATAAGAAGAGAAGGAGATCAATTATTGAGAAGTAGACTCCATCATCATGTTCAGATAAAATTGCAAGCATGATAATTTTACATTCTCCATCAGCGACACTAGCTACAGCAAAAACGAATTTCTAATCGATACCCAAAGACTGTTGTCTTGTCCCACGGCGGTGCCTTCTTTCGCAAGTGCGATCACAGGAGAAATTAGAGCAATAAAGTCTTTGGCGTTCTACTTTTGAATTTTTTCCCCCTACGTAAGGAACAAGTACTGAGCCAAAGATGATTTGATGTGGAAGACGTGATGTACTATAGCCCTTGGCTGATGCTGCCGTAAAGAAAAGTATTGATCGACTTGCCAAATTTTCACGCACTGAACCACCTCTGGCGTTCCAAAATCGGCTCCAAGAGATGCTTGCCACATACCACAGTTGCCGCAACAAGGCGCTACCCAGATGGTGTTCGTCATACCATCGAATGCGTTGGAGGGTCCATAAGCACTCTCTGTTGCGCGGCGCGAGCAACTTGAGTCTCGGACTCTGGGCTCTGATACGAACTTTTTCGGCACAATCAAACTTGTGCATCCTGGAGGAGGTGCTAAAAATTCAATAATTTGCAAGATCAAAATGAGGAGGAACCTTGGAACAGACTAGAAGAAAACAACAGCTTGAGAAAATATATAATGCCGTTAAAAAAAGTATGTAGTTGTATTGGTTGTACCTACTTACTTTTTTGTACAGACAGTTATTGATTCAATGGGTGAAGAGCGTGTAATTGACAGAAAATAAAACGTGTCTAGATTGTAAGAAATCTGTTTTACTTTGAAAATTATGTCATGACACCTTCGTCCGAAAAAAACTCCACTTCTGATACGCGCCAGCCGATTGTTGCATTGAGGCAGGTGGGGACCTGATCAGCTGCGCACGATGTGCCCGGGCAACCGTAGCGGCACCCGGCTGTGTTCATGCACTGGTAACGATCGTTGTGGTAGAATCTGCAAAAAGGATTCGGAAGCTGCATGCCGTTTCGTAAAGCCCACACCCGCTGTGCAGCGGCCGACGTCGCTCCCCCGACCGCAAGCGAGCGGTCTTTTGATCCACTGCTTGAAGACACCCCCTCTCTAGCACTTTCATCATTTCCAACGGCTTTGACAGTAGTACGCCTTGCTGTATTTTTCTGTGTTGAGTCGCTTTTTTCATCCTCTTGAGGTTCAGCAGGAGAAGGATTGCGAAGTACGGTCAGCCGCAGGCCTGGTCGTGCTGGATCTGCGCCGCTCCAGGATTTTGGAAGGGAAGCCTCTGCGATCGCGTGCGCGTGTGGCAGTAGTACCAGGAGATAAACTAAGAGAGCGAGAGGAGCCTGTTTCACCAGCCGCCACCACCGGAACGAACAAACGACTGTCGGTGGCATGCTGTATCCTCAACATCACCGAGAAGAGGAGCCTGTACACAAAATTTGAAAACAACGCATAATTCTTGCGAAAAATCTCAAGAAGAACCCACCTACAACAATGCGCGGTTCTCTGCTTTGAGATCAGGTCATACAGCTCCTTGTCCATCTCGCTTCGCTCTCAGCCAATACTGTATTAATACGACACGCATAAATGTCGCCATTTACGTCCTACTTACAAAGGATGCCAATTCACTTTCACACAAACAAAAAATGCTGGCGTGTTGCAGCACTTGGGCATTTCCACTAGCATGCTGTCGTTGGTTCTTACAGAGGCAGCAATCACTGCCTTCGTCTCTCTATATGTTTCTCACATTTATAGTGGATGTTCAAATCTACCGCCAAGGCGACCAGTTGTAACCTCCGAAAGTCCGTGGCCGGTACGAACAAAGTACGCTCATGTCGTGCTCGTGGAATTTGGTATTTATAAAGATGAAGCTATGTTTTTCTCCACACGCATTGATCTGTGTTCGCGTAGTTGTGAAGCTGGTCATTGTAGGGACTCCAAAATGATGGGAACCCAAAAATCTCTTATGGGGAAAACTCGCGCCAGAAGGTGGGACCACTCGAAAATGCTTTCGAAAGAACGGACACGCATGTAACGCGCCTATTCCAAGAAAATCACAACTCCTATGAGCCGCGCGTAGTTCATCAAATGCGCTACTGATTGGCACCGACGCCGCACCATCGCCGCATTGCTCCCATTGTATTACATTTGTGAAAAGCCGACCTCAGCTGCAAATAAAAGAATTGTAAGCTGAATCCTGGTTATTTCTGCGAAACACGAGCTGTTGCAGCGAGTATGGGTAGCTATTGCCACGACGCAATTGAAACATCAGCCCAGTAGGAATCTTGGGCGAAATGTCAGACATCGGCTTTTTCACAGACAGAGTTCACGTGTTCCGCATTTCGGGGGGTCTTGGCAAAGTTTGGTTTTCAATCGCACGTCGGACCCAGAATATTGTCGAGTCGCCGTCATTTTTTCGATTGATCATTTTGGGCAAAGTGTACACATGCTGGTGGCGGCAGAGGTACGAAATCAAGATTTGTCACCAAAGTTTCGCCAGCCTTTCTCGTATATACTTTTACCGTTGCACACGAAATCCAGTGACAGACTTGGACTTTGGAACCGGAGCTTCAGGTTTTTCTGACTTCCCGCTTCAAAGATGTAGTTCAAGTGTCCACCTGCGCTTACAGCTTTCGGATGGAATACCGCGAGACAGCGCCACAACCGTTTTTTCAGCGTCTCGGAAGCACTTTCGAGAAACTCAAAAGCAATGTGCGTGGGAAAATTGTTTCGCGTGCGGAGCCACGCGGCGAGCTCTGCGCGTTTCTCCTCCGGCACAGGCCCTATGGAAACTAAGAGCACGGTGGCGCTGAAGTTTCGCCGTAGGTACATCGCCACACTCTCACCAGAGCGCTCTAGCTCTCGCACATCTGCCTTCTGCACGTGCTCGAGTGACACAGCGCCAGATGTTGAATCACAACAGTTCTCGTCTAAAGATTCCTCACACTCGTCATTGTCCTTGTCATCGGTGTTCTTCTCGTTGATGCGACAGCAGTACTCGTCTTTTGTTGAGTCATCAACGAAAAACGACCATCCGTCTGGGAGCACATCGGTGTCATCAGATATCAATTGGTCCAAGTGATTAGCGCACCATCCCCTATATTAATGATAAATATATGATCAAATAAAGTGCAACCTAGACCCCCTTTTCCCCTCAGAGCATTCTCAGGATGTTCAGAAGATAGACTTGCGCATGCCTTAAGGAGAGTTCCACGTAGTCGAAGGTGAAAATCGCGCTTGTAGTATTTCTCAACGACGCCCTCAAGGCCCGTCTTCGCCCACACGAACTTCTCGTGATCAGGTTCTTTTATCGCGTACGGGCAGGACTGTGTGCCCAAGAGAGCCTGTTCGTGACCGTTGCCGTAGACGGCTATTTCGTCGTGAAAGGAGTCAGTGGCATTATTTGTGAAAGCTGCTGCGTCGTTGCTGTAGCCTGTTGCATCATGCGTGTTGTAGGCAGTCGGTTCAATGTTGTATGTCCCCGTCTCATTGATGTAGACGGGCTCACCCGGAGAATAAGCAGCTGCTACGGCACTGCCGCTGGAACAGGTAGTTGCTTCATCGGTGAATGCTCGTTTCGCTTCGCTTGCCACGTAGACGCCACCGGCGTTTTCGGCGTACACCGAACCTTCGTTGGCCAAGGGCCCCAGTCCTGCTACTCCACTATGGCAGTGACTAGTGGCACTGTAGCTCGACTCAGACGTACGCACGGTAAAGTGGACGTGTTGATCCTCGCCAAAAGTCATGCCAGGCTGAATAAATTCAGCATGGTTCCACTCTCCTGTTGCGTCATAGCATGGTTGTGGAGATATTGTATCGTGGTAGGGCTCCAACATGCTGTTGCCACACCACAGTGGCCCCGTCGCGCTTCCTGCGTCGAGAGTCGAATTGTCAAAGGTCAGGACTTCACTGCTAAGTTTCGGACCAGCCGGTTTAAAAGGGATCGCATCCACGTGTTCGCAGGTCTGCGGTGCATATGGACATGCGTTCGCGTTCATCACAAAATGGGCATTACTTTTATTAGCGCTCACCCTAGTAATCCATCTCGAGGCACATCCTGGGCACGTCTCTGACATGCTTCCGAAGATGGATTAGGGGAAGCCTTAACTTTTTTAGTAGAGTTCCTGTTCTGAAGAGTTTCCTTGTCATCATCCATCTCTGATGCAGTGGCCGAGAAGGTGGACGCGGTCCCAGCAGTGCTTGGCGACCGGCGGTCTGCGCAGGTCTCGTCGACTCGGCTCCGCTCGTACTCGACGGTCGTGGAAAGCTTATTTTTTGATATCATGGTCTTGGTCTTAGATGTAGATCCACCTACTCCGCTAGACCTAGACGTACCTGTGGTCGTGCCGCAGGTGGATGTGGAACTGCTGATAACATGATTTTTAGCGTTTTCGGCCATGACGCTCCGCATGCACGAATCAGCAGCTCGTTGAGCTGTACTTTTTTGCTTTGCGAACGCGCGCTCCCGCTGCAGCTCCTTTAGCTTTACTAGGACCATGTTTTCGAGGTGCTGGTTGCAAGTGAGACTTTGGCATTGCAGCATCTTTCTTCGCAGCTCCGGTGGTTGCTGCTGCAAGCTTTGCTCCATTTGTTCCTGCTCAAGCTGATATTAGAACAAGAACATAGTTCCAGCAGGATCCAGCACCATGACGAAACGAAGAGCATCTTGGTAGACCTACTTGTCTTTGTCTTCTGACAATCACAACAAGCTGTAATCAACAATTTGTAATCACTTATCGTCATCAACAAGTTGTAATCTTTCACTTATAGTCGTCATCGAGCTTCTGCCATCATAAAGTTGTAATTCACTTACAGTATTGAAACCCAAGCCGTAATCAAACGGGTCTTCTACTGCAAAGGGAAACGCTCGCCACGGAACCCCTCCGCTCGGAAAAAATCGTGCTGTTCCCCCGTTGGCGATGGACCAGTACTTCACCTCCAGTCCAAGCAGTGGAGCTGCGGCAGAGGTTCGCAGATGAAGGGCCAACTCGTTGAAAAAATCAAGCTCTAACATGTTCACAAACTGTGCCAGTTCATCTGCAGAAAGGGCTACGCAGTCGGCGACGGGCGGAGGCGGTTGAGCTTGACGGTTCCGGACTAGACTCACGATGCTCCGCACTCGTTTCAGCAACTTTCCGTCCTCTTCGTAGTTCCAACACTCCCCCAATGCTCTTGGCGCTGTCTACTGTTCATCTTCTATTTATGCTTGCAGCCTTCTAGTGTAAGTGTTGTTCCAGCAGTGCTGGAGTACCTTACAGAGAAGCTGCACTTGAAGATGAGGCATGAAGAGCCTTAAGACCACTGCGCGCCGCTGGTGCTCGTCGTCAAGGACATTGGGGAGCAGGTTGCGACTTTGGAGAAAAGCAATCACGATGAGGGTCCAGGCATACCCTGACAGAAGGCCGCCCTCCTCCAGTTCGTCATCCGCTGTGCTATCAATTCGTTGGGTGGAAGCAACGTCCCGACTGTACTTGCGGAGGTCCCTCGCCCATGATTTCACGCGGAGGACCAGCGACTTCGCAAAATCGCATGACATGTAGGTCTTAATCAAGTTGCTGCTCTGAACTGCAGCGTGATTATTCACGGTAATGCTTATATGAATAGAAGAAGTGCCCTTCTTACTTGTATCGCTGATGTTGCGGACTGGTAGAGTAGCCGCAGAGATGGGTGCTACAACGTGCTCTTGGCAACTCAAAAGAGGCGTACTTCCTCGAGCGACCACTTGGATTCGGCGATACGATCGCCCGACCGCGTGCCGTGGCCCGCCATCGTATTGCTGTTTTAGTGCAGTTTCCTCCGCCTCAGTGCATCGCGTCAACTGCGCTGCAAGGCTCTCCAAGTAGCCTAGCTGTGCCTCCAAGCTGAGCGGGCGGCTCCCGTCTGCAGCATTAGAGAACAAGCTAGCTTCACATTGACATACGTACTTTCCTCGGTATCATTGTGCTTACAAAATATTTCTGCCACGTACTGGTAGCGGAAAAATATTAATCGGAAAGCCAAAAAAAAATAAAGCAGGAGTGAAAGTATGTAGTTAGCCTAGACATTAGCCTTAACATCATTCGTTTCAGCCAGTGAGAGCCAGCATGTCAAGCTTAGACCAGAATGCTCCCCGACCAGCCCCGTTCGGACGGAGCCATGCATCGTGGTCTCTATGCCCAAAACGCAGTCGATGCGCCGTTTGGCACAACACAATTCTTCAAAACGCAACGAACCACGCATCCTGTAACTTTGGGAAAGCGACAAACACCGTACTGACCGTCCCTTTTCATGCCAATTCCTCAGTCGACCTCACTCCACTAATTACAGATGGTGCGCTTAGTGAGGGTGTTCTACTGAATGAGCGGTACTGTTCTTCCGCGTACTGAATGAGCGCGTGGACTACTGGGTCGTGTGGGGGGTTTGTACTACGACTAGCCGCGCCACGCGTGATCGTCGTCTTGTGTTCTACGCAGTCCACTCGGCCGGGAGGCGGGTTCTGAGTCAACAAATAGACTTCTCGCGCAATGCTTCACTCATTTTTGTTTGTGATGTTGAGCTATAGCAATAGCAAACTCTCGCATTTGTTGCGACGACTACCGAGTGACGCTTTCTAGGGGATCGATCGACTAGTGGCTGTCTCGTTGGTATCACCTAAATAAGAGCTAATAAGCCTCGGCCTCCTGTAAACTACTGGAGCTGTCTTAGTCTTCCTTCGTCAAATATAATTTCGAAAAGAGGAGCATCAAAGATCCCAATGGCGAATATTGCGGGGTTCCAAGAAGACATTATGGGAAGGAACCACTCTTCTAGTTTTCTCGTATCCTGGTTTTTTCTTGTCAGAGACAGCAAGAAAATATTCATCGTGGACATCAATGGATCGCAAGCCAGAATTTTCATGTTAAAGAAGCTTCTCCAGAATCAGAAGGTCAAGTAACCTTGCGTGTACATCTGCGCCTCTCGTTGTAGAGCCGATGACCAGCGCATTGATATTGTAGATGCACACCATTATATCATCACATTCATAAGAGTATGAATCAGGTTCACTGAGGTCCTGGAAGAAAAGTTTCCCGCGGCTAGGCCGTGGTCTCCCTAGTGCGTTCTTCGTGGAAGTTGCGGTCTTCAAAGTAGAATGGCCATCTAGCATCACACTACTGATTATGCATCGGGCTTACAGTAGTTTGGAGCAATGCCATCAATGAGGACTCGTAGCAAAAGTCTTTTTCGAAATCGTTGCGCAACAAAACACTTGCCACAGTTGAGAGTGGGATCAAAGGTCTATTGGCCTAACTCCGCAGGTGCACGAAGGTAAGAGAAGCTGACTGAATAGAGGCCAACTACAACAGCTATGACTGATTATAGCGCGAGAGCGATAACGCCGATGGGCTTTCGCGATACATAGGAGCGCCGCGGATTTCTCAAAACAAAAACTGTAAACTCTCTCCGCGCTTTTGTTGTGACACGGCGTCGACGCCCCTCGGCGAATCTGAAAAAAGGGAGGGGGACAGCAGTGGCTAAGCTAGTCCAGCGCGGGAATGTAGTGCGGGAAGAACCCGAAAAGCCTCGAGGCACCGCGCTGCAAGTAGTCGGGGGCGCAGGTCTTCCAGTTTTGGGACGCTAGATGCCAAAACGGGAACGAAGCCAAAGGACGGGGAAGCCCGGCAACCTTCTCGCGACTCCTGCGACGCGAAGAAACAAGGACAACGGGAAGGGACACGGAAGGGGCAGCGCCGCGGGCTTTGGAGGCCCTTTCCCTCGCCACCGAGGGCGACGAAGCAACTTTCGCCCGAACTGGAAGGCCAGCAGTAGTTTTGCGAACTGCAAGTCCCTTGTCCTCGCCACTCGCGTCGGCCAAGACCCGTGACTTTCGTGAAGTTCTCCCCTGAAACGCTTCAAATGTCCGCCCTTTGTGGGGAAACCGGCAGCCGCCGCGCGGGTTCGTCGAAGTCATCGAGCTACCGCGGCCCGGCTGCCCGATCTGGGGCACCGGCCTCGCGGGTGCGAACTCGTGGCCCTCCGCGGCGGCCAAAAGCCGTGACTTGCAGGGAGTTACTCTCCGAAACTTTTCAAATATCCGGACTTTGTGGGGAAACCAGCAACCGCCGCGCGGGCCCGCCGAAGTCGTCGACCTATCGCGGCCCGGCTGCCAGGTCTGGAGCATGAGGCCCGAGGCCAAGCCCGCGGGTGCGCACTCGTTGCCCCTTGCTCCAAAGCCGTGACCTTCTCTTAGGGAGTTCTTCCCGGAAACTCTTCAGCCCTCCGGGCTTTGTGGGGAAAACGGCAACCGGCGCGCGGGTTCGCCGAGGTCATCAACCTGTCGCGGCCTGGCTGCCAGGTCTGGAGCAGGGGGCCCGAGGCCGGGCCTGCGGGTGCGCACTCGTGGCCTCTTGCTCCAAGGCGTCTCTCCGGGAGTTCTTCCCCGAGACTCTCCAAATTTCCGGGCTTTGTAGGAAAACAAGCAACCGCCGCGCGGGTTCGCCGAAGTCATCGACTTACCGCGGCCCGGCTGCCAGGTCGGGAGCATGAGGCCCGAGACCGGGCCAGCGGGTGCGCACTCGTGGCCTCTTGCTCCAAAGCCGTGGCTCTTCGGGTCCGGGAGTTCTTCCCGGCAACTTTTCAGATGTCCGGGCTTTGGGGAAAAAGCGGCAACCGGTGCGCGGGCTGCCCGAAGTCATCGACCTACCGCGGCCCGGCCGCCAGGCCTGGAGCAGGAGGGCCGAAACCGAGCCAGCGGGTGCGCACTCGTGGCCTCTTGCTCAAAAGCCGTGACCTTCAGGGGGTTCCTCCCTAAGGTCGGCGCCGCCCTCCAAAGAGGCCCACGGGAAAACTGGCGAGGGAGTGCGGCACTTTCGCAGAGTCCGATCGTGCTGGGATGTAGGCCCGCACTAGATTCCAAGGCCTTCCGTCTCCATCGCGCTGACCAGAAAAACTTACGGGAAGCCCACTCGGCTCCGCCCCCTTGCTTACCGCGACCGAAAAGCCACGACTCTTGAAGAGTGTCCAAGCTGAACGCGCGAAAAGCCACGGCTTGCTGAGCAAGGGGCCACGGCGGCGCGCCCGCTGGATCCATGGCCCAGCAACTTGGCAGCCAAGCCGCGATAGGTCGACGACGGCGGCGAAGCCCTCGCGCCTGTTGCCGACTGGCCGAAAAGCTTCGACCTTTGAAGAGTTTCCAGGCCGATTGGCTGAAAAGCCCCGACCTTTGAAGGGTTTCCCCGCTGAACTCGCGGAAAGAAACGGACTGCGGAGCAAGAGACCACGCCCGCGCGCCCGCTGGCTCCATGGTCCAGCAACTTGGCAGCCGGTATGGTTTAGATCGCCGTCTACAGGGGCCTGCGGGAAACTAAAGCGGGAGCGTGGTGCGCTATGTTTCCTATCAGTTTCGCACGAGATAGCGACTCTCTCGCTTCTGTTCAGCTTAAGTAGCGAGAAAGCAAGGGCTTTAGAGCTGGCTGCTGGAGCTTGCGCCCGGATTCATCTTGGCCGTCGCTCGTCGGCGAACAGAACAAAGCTGGCGCCCTTAACGGAGAAAGAGCGAAGGCGAAGCCCTTTCGCTTTTAGTTCCCACGAACGTGGGGGCGCTTCGCTTCTATCAACCGCGCAGCCGTCCTTTCCGCTTGCCTTCTACAAGTCTAAAACCGCCACGGCTGGCAAGCCACGCGGTATCTAATTCCTAAAAGTTTCTGACTCGCGAGAGGTCCCCTCCGTGTGGTCATCCTTTCCCTTCTGCAGGTCTGAAACTATTACAGACCGGACCCTTGCGGACTCATCGCGGGCCGGCTGCTGGGCAGCTCTGCGCCGCGCGCCTGTTATCGACTTATCGCGGACCGGCTGCCCAGCAGCTCTGCGCCGCGCGTCTGTTGTCGACCTCTTGCGGGCCGACTGCTAGGCAGCCCTGCGCCGTGCGTCTCTTATCGACTTACTGCGGGCCGGCTGCGTACTAGGCAGCCCGGCGCTGCGCGTCTGTTGTCGACTTATCGCGGACCGGATGCCAGGCGGCTCCGCGCTGCGCGTCTGTTGCCGACTTATCGCGGGCCGGCTGCTCGGCAGCTCGGCGCTGCGCGTCTGTTGTCGACCCATCGCGGGCCGCCTGCTCAACAGCCCGGCGCTGCGCGTCTGTTCTCGGCTTATCGCGGGCCGGCTGCGAGGCAGCTCCGCGCTGCGCGTCTGTTCTCGATCTATCGCCACAGCCAGGGCTTCGAAAAGAGGCGGCTTTTTGGGGGGATCGCCTCCCAAGCTCGAAGGGAGTCGCACTCTTAAGCGAATCGCGAGGACCGCGCGCCACCTAATGGCGGAGGCAAGGCGCTAGGCATCAGCTGCACGCGCAAACACGAACGCGCTGCGGAGTCTAGCGCGTCGCCTGCGCTGGCCTCGGCGGTGTTCTCAGTAGGAAGATGCGCCGGCGGAATCTAGTGGGGGCCACGTGTCAACTGCGAGGAAGTTGCAAAGGGTCCCCGCCTTTTCTGCATTAGTTTCCCGCGGGCCCCTATAGAGGGCTGCCCCGTCAGAAACCTGGAGCAGTCTCCTTATAACTGTAATCGGAAGGAGTACGCGAACAAGAGCGCAGCACCGCCGTCGAAGCTACACACTGCAACGGCGTGCGCCACGGATTCGCAAGGAAGGAAGAGCCTGGAGAAAGCAAGCCAAAGCCCAGCAATCGTCAGCACATTTCTCCAAAACGAGTAAGCCTAGCACTACTAAGCCGCGCGAAATGCTAGCAGTATCAACAGCGAAGCATGTGAATAACAGACAGGCGCCACCCAACGTGCGCGCGACACGCTTCGGAACTCATTTTGGTGCGGATTTCCAAGAAGAGAACAGCCCAGGCACTTGGCGCGTGCAAAATCTAGACCATTACGAAAGGCCCGGCCTCGCGAAACTCTTAAGCGAAACCGTTACGGGACAGCTGTGCTTCTGGGCCGTTTTCGATATTTTGCCACTTTTCTGCACAGTTTGGCACGCCAGTCCCTATATCGCGGGGCCAGTTCGTCTCTCTCCTTTTCCCATTTCCTTATCGGTTTCGCCTCCGTCTTTCCCGGCTCTGTTCAGATGCTTCCGCCATTCCCTTATCGGTTTCGCCGCTCGCTCGGCGTGCCCGTCTCCTCTGCAGTCCCTCCGGCTACCGATGCGAACCGAATGAGACGACAGGCGACACCATCAGACACGGGCTCGCCCTCCTTTTTAAGAGTCTGGAACACCATTAACGGGAAAGGCTAAACCTGTGCGCCTGTAGCTCTCAGAAATGCGCCCGGTATAGGTAGGACACGCACACGAAGAAAGCCAAGGAGGTAACTTCAATCGCGAACATCTTCCGGGAAGGCCGCAGAAGCTTGGCAAGACGCCCTGTCTGGCGCATCGTCCCGCTGGCGGCCGAAGGCCGCCAGGGACGATGGGGCATGGGCTAGCCCTTCAGTTACGCGGCCGTCTGTCTGGAGCATTCCCCCGCCCCCCTTGTACCCCGCGCCCCCCTTGTACGGGGTTACATTGTATTGTTGGGCACAGTCCGGGGGCGCACTCTTCGGCGCAGGCTCGCCATATGGGTTCACAGTCGCGCACATATTTAACCTTGTACAAGGGGGGCGGGGGGCGAGGCCACGCGTTGCCCCCTCGTCCCTGGCGGCCTAGGCCGCCGCCAGAGGGACGGCGCGCCACGCTGCGCTGGTGGGCGCTGATGGGCGCCGCATAATCCAGCGCGAACAGCCCAGCAAGGCAGCCCTCTGCCCCCTCGCCCCGGGCGGCCTACGGCCGCCAGAGGAACGACGCGCCACGCTGCGCAGGTGGGCGCTGGTGTGCGCCGCATAATCCAGCGCGAACAGCCCAGCAAGGTAACCCTCTGCCCCCTCGTCCCTGGCGGCCGTGGCCGCCAGAGGGACGACGCGCCACGGCGCAGAGATTAGATATACGGCAGGAGCACACGAGGGGAGCGCATGAGAAGACGCAGAACACAAGAGCAGCCAGGCCAGAAGAACACAGACCCACCAAACTGGAACAAAGACGAGCCAAGCCAGAGGGACACAAGCCGACCAACGTGAAACAACCAGACGGCGGGCGGCGACCTCGCTCGCGTATCTCGCGAAGTGAAAGAAGTGGAAACAGATGGGGGCGCGCGCGGTCTTATCGAAAAGCCGCCACGTGGAGACCGGTGGGGCCTCCCGTCTGTGGCCAATCTTTTGGAAGAATATGACGAGGCGAAACCGGTAAGGAGATCCGGGAAACCCTTGCGGGGATTTTTGTCGGAGACGTCGCGGCGGTCTTTTTCTTTTTTTGTTTTGCTAATATTTGAGAGCATTCGAATACTTTGCGAATATTTGGGAACATTTAGAGAATGCCTGGGGATATTCGTCGAATATTTCAAAGCAACTCCTTGAGCGCGGGGATGGCTTTCGCGTGAATATTTTAAAATAAGGCAAGAGGGTGCGTATACAGTTCGCACCGTGTGGGAATCGAAGTCGATAAGAGGGCCCGGGCATCCCCGCGAAACTCTTAAGCGAAACCGTTTGGGGACGGTGGCACTTCTGGGCCGTTTTCGATATTTTGCCACTTTTCTTCACAGTTTGGCACGCCAGTCCCTAGACCGCGAGGCCAGTCCGTCCCTCTCCTCTTCCCATTTCCTTATCGGTTTCGCCTCTGTCTTTCCGGGCTCTGTTCAGATGCTTCCGCCATTCTCTCACCGGTTTCGCCGCTCGCTCGGCGTGCCCGACTCCTCTGCAATCCCTCCGGCTACCGATACAAACCGAATGAGACGACAGGCGACACCGTGAGACATGGGCCCGCCCTCCTTTTTAAGAGTCCGGAGCATCATTACAGGCAAAGGCTAGCCCTGTGCGCCTGTAGCTCTCAGAAGTGCGCCCGGTATAGGTAGCACACGCACACGAAGAGAGCCACGGGGATAACTTCAATCGCGAGCGCCTTCCGGTAAGACCGCAGAAGCCCGGCAAGACGCCCCGTCTGGCGCATCGGCCGCCAGCGGGGCGATAGGGCATGCCTTAGCTCTTCAGTTACACGGGCGACAGCTTGTCTGACGCATCCCCCCGCCTCCCGTTGTACCCCGCGCCCCCCGCCCCCCTTGTACAAGGTTACACGGCTGGGCACAGTCCGGCGGCGCACTCTTCGGCGCCGGCTCGTTATAGGGATGCACAGTCGCGCAAACATTTAACCTTGTACAAGGGGGGCGGGGGGCGAGATGGTCACGGGTTGCCCCCTCGTCCCTGGCGGCCTACGGCCGCCAGAGGGACGGCGCGCCACGCTGCGCTGGTGGGCGCTGGTGGGCGCGTGGTGTGCGCCGCATAATCCAGCGCGAACAGCCCAGCAGGGCAACCCTCTGCCCCCTCGTCCCTGGCGGCCTACGGCCGCCCGAGGGACGGCGCGCCACGCTGCGCCGGTGGGCGCCGCATAATCCAGCGCGAGCAGCCCAGCAAGGCAACCCTCTGCCCCCTCGTCCCTGGCGGCCTACGGCCGCCAGAGAGACGGCGCGCCACGGCGCAGAGATTAGGCACGCGGCAAGAGCACACGAGGAGAGCACATGAGAAGACGTAGAACACAAGAGCAGCCAGGCCAGAAGAACACAGGCCGACCAAACTGGAACAAAAACGAGCCAAGCCAGGGGAACACAAGACGGCGGCGACCTCGCTCGCGTATCTCGCGAAATGAAAGAAGTGGAAGCAGATGGATGATGGAGGCGCGCGCGGTTTTATCGAAAAGCCGCCACGCGGAGACCGATGGGGCCTCCCGTCTGTGGCCAATCTTTTGGAAGAATAGGACGAAGCGAAGCCCTGCGCTAAGTTCTTCTCGTGGGGCTATCGGGGCGAGCATATGTCGACACGCTTCCCATTAAAAAAGAAAGCTTTAAGCTTCAAAGCTTAGATAGCCCCACGAGAAGAACTTATCGCAGAACACGACGAGCATGCCCAAGCCCTCGCATCGGGTTCGATTCCCGCACGGCACGAACTGGATACGCAGTTTTGCATCATATTGCAAAATATTCACGCGAAAACCATTCCAGCACTCAAAAAACTGCTTTCAAATATTCGGCGAATGTTCCCAAATATACGTCGAACATTCTCAAACATTTGCAAAGTATTCGAATGCTTTTAAATATTAACAAAACAAAAAAGAGAAAGGCCGTCGCATCGTCTCCGGCAAAAATCTCCGCAAGGGTTTCCCGGGTCTCCTTATCGGTTTCGCTTCGTCATATTCTTCCACAAGATTGGCCACAGGCGGGAGGTCTCGTCGGTCTCCATGTGGCGGCTTTTCGATAAAACCGCGCGCGCCTCCATCATCCATCTGCCTCCACTTCCTTCATTTCGCGAGATACGCGAGAGAGGTCGCCGCCGTCTTGTGTTCCCCTGGCTTGGCTCGTTTTTGTTCCAGTTTGGTCGGTCTGTGCTCTTCTGGCCTGGCTGCTCTTGTGTTCTGCGTCTTCTTATGTGCTCTCCTCGTGTGCTCTTGCCGCGTGCCTAATCGCTGCGCCGTCTCTCTGGCGGCCGTAGGCCGCCAGGGACGAGGGGGCAGAGGGTTGCCTTGCTGGGCTGTTCGCGCTGGATTATGCGGCGCACACCACGCGCCCACCAGCGCAGCGTGGCGCGTCGTCCCTCTTAGGCCGCCAGGGACGAGGGGGCAACGCGTGACCATCTCGCCCCCCGCCCCCCTTGTACAAGGTTAAGTGTTTGCGCGACTGTGAATCCCTATGACGAGCCTGCTACGAAGAGTGCGCCCCTGGACTGTGCCCAACCGTGTAACCTTGTACAAGGGGGGCGGGGGGCGCGGGGTACAACGGGAGGCGGGGGGATTCGTCAGACAAACTGTCGCCCGTGTAACTGAAGAGCTAAGGCATGCCCTATCGCCCCGCTGGCGACCGATGCGCCAGACGGGGCGTCTTGCCGAGCTTCTGCGGCCTTACCGAAAGACGTCCGCGATTGAAGTCACCGCCCTGGCTCTCTTCGTGTGCGTGTGCTACCTATACCGGGCGCACTTCTGAGAGCTACAGGCGCACAGGGCTAGCCCTTGCCTGTAATGGTGCTCCGGACTCTTAAAAAGGAGGGCGGGCCCATGCCTCACGGTGTCGCCTGTCGTCCCATTCGGTTTGTATCGGTAGCCGGAGGGATTGCAGAGGAGTCGGGCACGCCGAGCGAGCGGCGAAACCGATAAGAGAACGGCGGCAGCATCTGAACAGAGCCCAGAAAGACAGGGGCGAAACCGATAAGGAAACGGGAAGAGGAGAGAGGCGGACTGGCCTCGCGATCAAGGGACTGCCGTGCCAAACTGTGAAGAAAAGCGGCAAAATATCGAAAATGGCCCAGAAGTGCCACTGTCCCTTAACGGTTTCGCTTAAGAGTTTCGCGAAGAAACGGCCAACAACCTGGCAGACTTTTGTGAAAGCTTTCGCGCCTTTTTCGTTGTTGTATGCTTTGGCTTTTGTCTTGCTTGCGGCTAAAAATGTCGCGGCGTGCCACACGGCACGCCGCGAGGTTTTATCGAAACAGCGCCACGCTGAGACCAGTGGGGCCTTTTGTTTGTGTCCAGTCTTTTTAGCGATAGAATACGACGAGGCGAAACCAATAAGGAGACCCGGGAAGCCCTTGCGTAGATTTTTGCCAGAGACAACGCGCCGGCCTTTTTCTTTTTTGTTTTATTAATGTCCCAGAGTATTCGAATACTTTGCGAGTATTTTAGAATATTCAGAAACTGTCTGGCAATATTCGCCGAATGTTTGCAAGGATTTTTCGAGTGCTGGGATGGTTTTTGCGTGAATATTTTGAAGCGCGGCACAAAACTGCGCGCCCAGTTCCTCGCGAAACTCTTAAGCGAAACCGTTAAGGGACAGTGGCACCTCTGGGCCGTTTTCGATATTTTTCCACTTTTCTTCACAGTTTGGCACGCCAGTCCCTAGATCGCGAGGCCAGTTCGTCTTCCCATTCCCTTATCGGTTTCGCCTCCGTCTTTCCGGGCTCTGTTCAGATGCTTCCGCCATTCCCATATCGGTTTCGCCGCTCGCTCGGCGTGCCCGTCTCCTCTGCAATCCCTCCGGCTACCGATACAAACCGAATGAGACGACCGGCGACACCATCAGACACGGGCCCGCCCTCCTTTTTAAGAGTCTGGAACACCATTAACGGGAAAGGCTAAGCCTGTGCGCCTGTAGCTCTCAGAAGTGCGCCCGGCATAGGTAGCACACGAACACGAAGAAGGCCAAGGAGGTAACTTTAATCGCGAACATCTTAAGGGAAGGCCGCAGAAGCTTGGCAAGACGCCCTGTCTGGCGCATCGTCCCGCTGGCGGCCTCGGCCGCCAGGGACGATGGGGCGCGGGCTAGTCCTTCAGTTACGCGGCCGCCTGTCAGGAGCATTCCCCCGCCCCCCTTGTGCCCCGCGCCCCCGCCCCCCTTGTACAAGGTTACATGGTTGGGCACAGTCCGGGGGCGCACTCTCCGGCGCAGGCTCGTTATGTGGGTTCACAGTCGCGCAAACATTTAACCTTGTACAAGGGGGGCGGGGGGCGAGATGGTCACGCGCTGCCCCCTCGTCCCTGGCGGCCTACGGCCGCCAGAGGGACGACGCGCCGCGCTGCGCTGGTGGGCGCTGGTGGGCGCGTGGTCTGCGCCGCATAATCCAGCGCGAACAGCCCAGCACGGCAACAGTCTGCCCCCTCGTCCCTGGCGGCCTACGGCCGCCAGAGAGACGACGCGCCACGCTGCGCTGCTGGGCGCTGATGGGCGCGGGGTGTGCGCCGCATAATCCAGCGTGAACAGCCCAGCAAGGCAGCCCTCTGCCCCCTCGTCCCTGGCGGCCGTACGCCAGAGGGACGACGCGCCACGCTGCGCTGGTGGGCGCTGGTGGGCGCGTGGTCTGCGCCGCATAATCCAGCGCGAACAGCCCAGTAAGGCAACCCTCTGCCCCCTCGTCCCTGGCGGCTTATGGCCGCCAGAGAGACGACGCGCCACGGCACAGAGATTAGACATACGACTGACAAGAGCACACGGGGGGAGCGCATGAGGAGACGCAGAACACAAGAGCAGCCAGGCCAGCAGAACACCGACCGACCAAACTGGAACAAAGACGAGCCAAGCCAGGGGAACACAAGACGGCGACGACCTCCCTCGCGTATCTCGCGAAATGAAAGAAGTGGAAGCAGGTGGATGATGGAGGCACGCGCTGTTTTATCAAAAAGCCGCCACGTGGAGACCGGTGAGGCCTCCCGTCTGTGGCCAGTCTTTTGGAAGAATGAAGATGACGAAGCGAAACCGCTAGGGAGATCCGGGAAACCCTTGCGGGGATTTTTGTCGGAGACGTTGCGGCGTTCTTTTTCTTTTTCGTTTTCTTTTTGTGAATATTTAAAAATATTCGAATATTTGGAGAATATTTGGAGAATATTTGTTGGAGGGGCTCCGCCCTGTAAGAGACTAAAACAACCAAAAGAGAGGCCAGGGGAGGCACTGGAGGAAGGTTGGCAGCAAGTTTAGTAGCCGGCACGAACGTCAAAAAATTTCCCGCCGCAAAATTTTGGCAAATTTTCCGCCGGAAAATTTTCCCGAAATCTTCGAAAAATCCTGCACAATCGTAAAAAAGGGCACCAGGGACAGCTGTAGGCAAAATGGGTGAAGAAACTTTGCGAGAAGTAACGTAAGGGCGCACATTGTTGGAGAGCGGTTTTTTTTCCGGCGGAAAATTTTCGGGGAAATTTTCTGGCGGTAATTTTTTTTACCAAAGTCCAAAAGGCCGCCAAAGTCCTAAAATAAATGCGCAAGGGCTCGCCAGGGACAGCGGTAGGCAAAAACAAACAGAGGGCGTGCGCTAAAAGGGAAAAGTTGTCTGGAGTATTTTTTTTTTTTTTCCGGCGGAAAATTTTCCGGGTCGTTTTTTTTCTGGCGGAAAAATTTTAACAAAGTCCAAAAGGCCTCCAAAGGCTTACACGGTTGAACATTTGGCGCGCAAAGGACGGCAAGGGGCATCAAGGCCAAAGAAACTTGACAAAAGGAGACGGAGGGCACACGTTGCCGGTCGGGTGTTTTTTTTTCGGCGGAAAGTTTTTCGCGATATTTTTTTTCCGGCGAAAAATTTTTCAGAAAATTCACCAGAAGACTTTTCGTAAAAGTTTAAAAGGCCGCAAAAGCCCATAAAGCTCCAGGGGAGGGCTCGCAAGGGTAACAACACTCAAAAGGACTAAGAGGGACACGATAAAGAAAGCAGGCGGGGCGTGTGCAGTTTTTGTTTACTTATTTTTTTTTCAGGTGGAAAATTTTTCGTAAAATTTCCCGCCGGAAAACTGTCCTCCCGCCATGCATAAAGCTGCCAGAGCCAAGTAAGCTGGAACGTCGTAGGGCTTCAAGGTTGGGGCATCAGTGAGGGCGGCCCATTCTATGCACACCAAAAGCGCAAAAGGTCACAAAATGAAACAAGACAAGAAAAAGAAGCAGAATAGGCAAGAACTTTCCGCCGGAGAATTTTCCTGCAAAAACGTGGACAATACCACAGGAGAAACTACCAAGAACAAAAAAAGGGGAGACGCGAGGCAGGGCATGGAACTAGTTCAGCAAAGTCGTCGCAGGACTTCAGGGGAAAAATTTCCGCCGGAAAATTTTCGCCAATGTTTTCCGCCGGAAAATTTTCCGCGGGGGGTTTCCCGCCTTCCTTTCTCTGTTTGGACTCATTCAGAGAGGACGCGCTGATTTAATCAGCAGATCTTACGAACCAAGCAAAGGGCGCCAGCTCCTTGGGCTTTGTCTTATCTAGGTGGTGAGGCCGATGAAGGTGGTGCGCGCCGGCTGCTTACCAAAGTAGCCAGCTTGTTTGGGCCGTCTTTGACTCAAGTAATTGAAGAAGACACCAGGCGGAGGCAGCCGCCGGCTTTGCAGCATGCTCCAGCATGTAAAAAGGTGAAACAGTAGAAAAGACAAAGAGGACGCGCTGATTTAATCAGCAGATCTTACGAACCAAGCAAAGGGCGCCAGCTCCTTGGGCTTTGTCCTATCTAAGTGGTGAGGCCGATGAAGGCGGTGCGCGCCGGCTGCTCACCAAAGTAGCCAGCTTGTTTGGGCCGTCTTTGACTCAAGTAATTGAAGAAGACACCAGGCGGAGGCAGCCGCCGGCTTTGCAGCATGCTCCAGCATGTAAGAAGGTGAAACAGTAGAAAAAAAACAAAGAGGACGCGCTGACTTAATCAGCAGATCTTACGAACCAAGCAAAGGGCGCCAGCTCCTTGGGCTTTGTCCTATCTAAGTGGTGAGGCCGATGAAGGCGGTGCGCGCCGGCTGCTCACCAAAGTAGCCAACTTGTTTGGGCCGTCTTTGACTCAAGTAATTGAAAAAGACACCAGGCGGAGGCAGCCGCCGGCTTTGCAGCATGCTCCAGCATGTAAAAAGGTGAAACAGTAGAAAAACCAAAGAGGACGCGCTGATTTAGTCAGCAGATCTTACGAACCAAGCAAAGGGCGCCAGCTCCTTGGGCTTTGTCTTATCTAGGTGGTGAGGCCGATGAAGGTGACGCGCGCCGGCTGCTCGCCAAAGTCGCCGACCAGTTGGGGCAGGACAGCCGCAGCGACTCGCCAGGAAGCAAAAAAAGGAGCAACCAGCCGCCGGCCGTGCAGCGTGCTCCAGCATGAAGAAAGGCGAAACAGGGGAAGGGCAGGGGCGTCGGGCCCTCTCGCGGCCGGCGTCGCTTGTCGGCTGTCGTGCCCTATACAATAAAACAAGGGAAGGGAAGACGAGAAAAAGGGACAAGGGCAAAGCAACAGCGCCGGGCCCGTGTGTTTCGCTGTGCCTCGTGCTCTGTCGTGTTTCGTGTCTCTTCGTCTGTATATCACCAAGCAAGAGAAGGGAAGACGAGCAAGAGGGACGAGGGCAAAGCAGCGGCGCCGGGTCTGTGTGTTTCGTTGTGCCTCGTGTTCTGTCGTGTTTCGTGTCTCTTCGTCTGCATATCATCAAACAAGAAAAGGCAAAACGAGCAAGAAGGACGAGGGCAAAGCAACAGCGCCGGGCCCTTGTGCTCTGTCGTGTTTTGCGGTTCGCTGTCTGTTTCGTGTGCCTGCGTCTGTGTTTTATAGAGAAAGAAAAGGAGAGACGAGCAAAACAACAAAGCCCCAAGAAGCAAGAGAGAGGCGCGGAGGGTCTTCAGCTCTTCAGGATGTTCAAACCATTAACGGAGAGCCCCCGCTGTCCCGAGGTCTGTCCAGTCAACTTGTCGCATTTCTGACAAAAAAAAGAGAGGGCCGCGCAAATGCGTGGCGTGTTGAGTGTGCTGGCGTCAGTGGTCTCATAATGAAAAAAGCAGCAAAGCCGCCCATCCTATCACAGTGAAAGCCGGCAAGACTAGTGCGCCCCGGTTGTGCACCAGACTGATCAAGTGAAAAACTTCAAAACTCTAAGCAGCCCCGCAAACTTGGCCCCCGTGCCGATTGTTTTCACTTTGTGGGTGTTTACTCGCTAGCCCGTGCATAGCTTCGCAGGTTATCGCTCTCTGTTTAAGTCATTGCAAAAGGCTCCCACTGTTGTGCATTGTTTTAATTAAATAAAGTCGGAAAAAAATGGGCGGAAAAGGGGAACGTAGCGGCCTAGCGGCCAACCCTTTCCGCATTCCGGAACTTGAAGAAGAGGGGGAACCGGAAAACTTGCAACAGCAGCCACCACCGCAGCAGCAAGGCGACGCGAATGGCGCAGGGGTGCCCGCGTATCTCGCTAACTTTGCCGACTTGATGGCGGGCGGTGTTGCCAGTGTGTTCAACTTTGCCCCGTCTGACGATGAACCCGGAAGAGGGCGCGGGTCTGGGGGAGACGTGGCGCCGACGCCCATGGAGTCCGATGGTGAAAGCGTGGCACTCGCCAATGTCGACGGGGAACCGGCCCCCGGGGACGAACCGGAACCCGAAGACGGTGAGGCAGGGGCAACGCTCGCCGCCTCGGACGAATTTGGCAACCTGACGCCGGTCAACCTTGACGAGCTTGACGGAACTGCCGAGAACATGGGCCCCGGCCTCGGGGAATGGGCTACCGCAGTGGGATACGACTACGGCAGCGCGACACCGGTCAACTTCGGGGGCTTTGGCGAAAATTCCGGAAACTGGACGCCTGGCGTCGAAGGTTGGCCGACAGCTATGGAGTACGAAGGTGGCAGCCTGACGCCGGCCAATCTCGGGGAGCTCGGAGGAGATGCCCAAAGCTTGACGCCGGTCAGTGTTCAGGAAGTCGGGGGAGATGCTGAAAGCTTGGCCCTCGGTGGACCCGCTTCCTCGTCGACTAGTGGAGGGCGCTCGCCTGCTCGCAAGCGTGAGGAGGATGACAAGCAAGCGCAGAAAAAAGCGGCAAAGCGAGTGCGCGCCAAGGCACGCCGAGAACGCCGCAACAGCGACAAGGACGCAAATGGAAAAAAGTGAAGCCCGCAAGCGCAGTGACCCCCCGGCTGGTCCGTCGGGTGTTGTAAATGTAGCAAAACAGTGCGGCAAAGCTTGGCGCTGGCCCGGCCTGTCTGCTGGGCGTTGCGTGTGTAACAAAATGGACCACGTAAAGCGTCTGGGAGGGGTCTGCGCGTATGGTGCGTGTGGATTTCTAGCAAATTCGTCGACGCGTGTGGGGGCTCTCAGTAGTTCCGCGGTGTTGTTTCAAAAGTTATAAAAGTATCGCGCTGGCGTTTCAGTTTGATAATTATAACCAGCCGGATCAGTCTAAGAAAACCAGAAAAAGGGTGGCCATATCTAAGGCATTGTATCAAAACAGTAAAAGGCAAAACGGCCAAAGCAGTAAGACAAACGAAAACCGTGGCAGGGGATTGCTCGAACCGGTCCCGGAATTTCTTCAATCTTTAGAACAAAGCAAAGCGCCATGGAATTCCGTGGCAAGTGGTTCGGGATGGTCCTTGTCATCTCTGTGCTCGGTTTAGCTGTGTTCCTTGAAGGGTTTCCTATGTAAAATTGGAGCCAAAAGAGTGACAAAGCTAGGGCGCGCCTTTTTGTTTATCGGCAATGGGTCTGCACTTCTTAAAGGGTGGGCATGGTGTCCATGTAGCAAAGTCTCCCCCATGATCTAAACAAAGCAAAATGAGAGCGCCCCGTCCGTGTTGTTCTGTTGCAAAAGTGTCCGAAGTCTGTAGCAGTGACGAGACTGAGAAAATCGGCAGAGCCGTGCGGGCTTATCTGTACACAGAAAAAAAAGAGGGGGCGGGCAGTCTGTTCAGCTTGTTCGGGAGCGTTTCCCACTAACAAGGGCACGCTGCTTCATACAATTGAGAACCTGAGGCGCGATAAGTTGCAAAACAAAACAAGAGAAACAAAGTAGGTAAGGTCGAGAATACATCTAGCATAAAAACTCGGCGAGGTGGTCGCAATCTGTGGGAAGTGCGGCAAGATGTGAGCGCAGTAGGTTGAAGTTTGAAGGAGTAAAAGCAAAGGGCCCTAGTTCATCCCGTTAAAATTTAGGCAACACCAGAGGCAGGACTTTTCTTCGCGTATTCCCGTCCCGATTGGTAAAAGCTCGACGGTTTTTTTTGTTCTTCAATAAGCTAAAGCCTTGGGGAATATACAAAACCAAGAACCAGCCTGAAAGGACAGGAGCTCGCGCAAGTTCACTAAGTACGCCCGTCCCCTTTTCAAAGTTTTGAAGCCTGACGACTTCAAGGGGGTTCAGTATATTCAATCCGACAAAAATGGCCACCCTACCAAGGGCTGGCGCTTTGCGCAAGCTTCTCCACACTTGTGGCGCAGAAGGTGCACAAAGCGACCCAACAGCATGCGTCCTGATAGCAAAAGTGCTGCAAATGTTCTCGCCCGCAAGAAATTCCAGGGAGGAGGTTCTCATGACGATGCTCCAGGTGGCCATGGCAAAAATTGCTGACATTCTTGAGCACAGGCGTGAGGTGGAAAGCCGCATGGTCATCGATTTCGCCGAAAACCCATACCCTCTGCTGAAGTGCCTCGCGCCTTCGGGGACTGCGCCCCAGGCACGTGTAGCCGCAATGAGTATCGTGCGACAATTAAAGGAAAACAAAACCGCGAAAAACCCGGACGACCTTGCCAGGACCCTCGAAAAGTGGCGGCACACTGGTGGAATCGTAATTAAAACAGACGGCAAAAAGGACGGGCAGGCCTTATTCTCATCCGGAAAACCTTGGGCCAGGTGGGGCCAGGTCTTTGGGTGCTTAAACGCAATTGGGTTCGTGCATTGTGTGCCCGGTGCTCATATCATTTCGCCAGTGACATTCTGGTCGCATGTTCATAATGAGGAAACTTTGGAAGACGAAAGCGAGGAGGCTGAGGACGATGAAGG